>CP130737.1:1601054-2801054 GCA_030553155.1 Nippostrongylus brasiliensis
AGAAGCTCAATTATTCGAAAAAAACATACATATATTTGAGCTCAGCAGCTCATGCTCTATCGTTTGATATATAATTTATCCACACCTGAAAATTTTTTCGAAATATCGATTTTTTTCTGTCACCATTTGTGAAATTGCATATACTGCCATGTTCAGGGCAGAATATCTGCCCAATTTTTTGTAGACATACGCGATTTTTGCTTTTATACTACGCAACTGCTGTTGAAAAATGCGAATTGATGAGAAAACCCTCTTCAAATGTTCCCGTTTTTCTGAAAATTGAAGCTGAAAAATAGAATTTTCAATTTTCACAGTTTTAAAAAATTGGTTAAAAAGCTTCAAATTCATCCTTGGATGGTGCGTTAGGTATCAAATTAACGGAAATGATGCGCTGAGTACAAATCTGTCAAAAATTTTCATCCATCGATTGCACCGTATGCATCGATTTCCTCGTCGTTGACAGGTCAGCCAGAGAGTGCGTTCTCCGACGCACCGCCCCTCGCCCCGTCTCCTCGTGACGTCATCGCTGAAAAATAGCCGCAAACCTACGGATTCATGAAAACTAATCCGGTTGAGATCTACATCGTTCGATAGCACTAACTCAGTACATTATAATGTAGAAACAACAGTTCAAAAGAGCACCAACGAAAGGAGAAAATCGCTGTTAAACATTTTACTGAAAAATTTGGCTCGGGGCCAACAGCTTATAAGAGGTTACAGAAGCTCTTTGAGCCTGCCGTGTCGTATGTTTCTTAAAGTGGACTAGGTCTTCTATAGGTTCCTTAAATGCGCTACTACGACCTCGTTTACCCTCTGAGCTACAGCCCGCCAAAAGTTGGAGGAAATTACGTGCATTTTGTGAAAACGCATATTTTGCTATGTTTAGGCCAGAATATCTGCTAAATTTTTCGAACAGAGACGCTGAGTTTTCCTTTATGCTACGTAGTTAGTGACATAAAATGTTGAATGTGAAACCAATCCCCATGTACTAATAGCATTTTCCTGAAAAGCGAAGCTAAAAAATGAAATTTTGCATTTTGTGAAAATGTTCGAAATGCATCAAATTTCTTCCAGAGTGGTGTGTTGGGTATCAAATGAAAAGAAATGATGCAGTGTATTCAAATTTGACAAAAACCCAACAAAAACAGGTCAAATATATGTATATTTTTACAAATAATTGAGTTTCAACAAAGTAATTCAAAAAAGGCGCTTTTGAACGCTCCTAAATGCTGTGGGCGGTCCTTTGACAACATTTTTAAAGCTTTCTTCGTCAAATTTGAATACACTGCGGGCTGTAGCTCAGAGGGTAAACGAGGTCGTAGTAGCGCATTTAAGGAACCTATAGAAGACCTAGTCCACTTTAAGAAACATACGACACGGCAGGCTCAAAGAGCTTCTGTAACCTCTTATAAGCTGTTGGCCCCGAGCCAAATTTTTCAGTAAAATGTTTAACAGCGATTTTCTCCTTTCGTTGGTGCTCTTTTGAACTGTTGTTTCTACATTATAATGTACTGAGTTAGTGCTATCGAACGATGTAGATCTCAACCGGATTAGTTTTCATGAATCCGTAGGTTTGCGGCTATTTTTCAGCGATGACGTCACGAGGAGACGGGGCGAGGGGCGGTGCGTCGGAGAACGCACTCTCTGGCTGACCTGTCAACGACGAGGAAATCGATGCATACGGTGCAATCGATGGATGAAAATTTTTGACAGATTTGTACTCAGCGCATCATTTCCGTTAATTTGATACCTAACGCACCATCCAAGGATGAATTTGAAGCTTTTTAACCAATTTTTTAAAACTGTGAAAATTGAAAATTCTATTTTTCAGCTTCAATTTTCAGAAAAACGGGAACATTTGAAGAGGGTTTTCTCATCAATTCGCATTTTTCAACAGCAGTTGCGTAGTATAAAAGCAAAAACCGCGTATTTCTACGAAAAATTGGGCAGATATTCTGCCCTGAACATGGCAGTATATGCAATTTCACAAATGGTGACAGAAAAAAATCGATATTTCGAAAAAATTTTCAGGTGTGGTTAAATTATATACCAAACGATAGAGCATGAGCTGCTGAGCTCAAATATATGTATGTTTTTTCGAATAATTGAGCTTCTACAAAGTTATTGAAAAAAGCCGCTTTGGAACGCTCCCAAGCGGCTTTTCCGGCATCTGACCAAAGGATATGTCCGGTACTGTATTACAAAACGCAGCTTGCTTCGGACATTGTAGTAATTGTCTACAGTTCGATGTTTTCCAGCAAAACTTTTGCCACACGTATGACGTTCTTTACGTCACTGATTTTATCGCACATTAGTACCTCAGTTACGTATTTTCTCTACTATGCACACTTGCTTATTCTCCCCACTTTCATTGTTCTCATTTATTCACTGAAACAGCTTTGTATTTTCTTATCATTTTCTTTTCCCTCGTTGCTTCTATTGTTCCCTTCATTCACAGTACAAAAAAGAATTGTGAAATTTTATACACCTCCATTGACTTTTAGATGTTGCTATTCGTCTTGAGAGTGTTCGTGTTTGTAACTCATTCTGGTAGTTAGAATGTGATCATGATACTCTCTAATAGTTAGAAGAAGTGACGTTAGGTATGAAACAAGCCCATAAAGGACGATTTGAGGGTGCTGTAGAGTATGTGCCGACGCATGAAGTTCTGAAGACACTAACTTGATCGTTAGGAAAGGGACTTGGGCGGGACTCGAATCCAGGACTCAGGCTGACCCTGGGCACTGATAGGTGTTAGGTTTACCTCGGAAAATCGCGCTATTGAATGCTCATTATTTGTAAGTTTGCATGGTGATCATCGTCTTGATGGTCACGATCGCCGAGCTGAGCGGGCCGCATCGATCCTCTGCGGTTATTGAACGCCCCGGGTACGATCGTTTCGGGCCAATTTTTTGCTCCTTTGGCCACTCGCCTAGGTCCCTATGTAGTTTCTAAGTTTTCCTCCTCATGTCTCTTTCTATTTTTGCATATGAAAACTCTCACGGATGTCATTGCTGACGTCGAGTTTTGATGTTCTTGCCTTTATCGAAGAAGTGGCAATATTCTAAGCTATCGCTGAAATCGTCTTTCAACAAACGTATTCAGAAAATTCGAAATAATTACCGCGTCTCGGCTACCTTTCTTAGAGCGAGAAAACGGCAAGGGGTACCCTTTCTCGTTGGATGACGCCACCTAAAGCGACTTGGTTGGTCGTGCAAAATCCCCTAGGCAAAAACTGAAATTTCTTCGCATCTCAACTTCCACATTAGAATAAAAAGCTTGTGGCATGGTGTTTTCAAACTGTGTATGAACGAAATGCCTTTAGTTTTTTGTCTAGCGCGGTACTTATAACTCAAAAACTGCAGAAACTTAGTTGTCTACGCAATGGTTGAAGATTTTGAACTGCTACTGGATAGTATGTATATAGTACAATATCTAGTCATTTCATTTAAGCTTGAGTCTGAAGTGGTACCCATTTCATCTTGGACAGTCTCCTAGCCCAACCCGTGATTTTAGGTGGGCCAATTGCAAACAACCATTTCCTTGGTTAGTTCGAATCGAAATGAAACCATATTGTTCCGTGCACAATTCTTCGGCAGTACCTTTTGTTGGCATTGTTGTATGTGACCGTTCCTAAAGCAACGAAGAATTGTCAGCTTTCCATGGCTGTTCAGTTGTGCAGAGACGACATCTTAAAAGGGGATATTATCCGTAATTGTAGTAGTTGTATCATACACGCAACTCACCACAGTTTTCGTTGACCCTAAACGACACTTAGACAGATATCGAACCATCGATCTGAAAATTACCCAAGGGGAACAGTGGTGACTCGATTATAGGAATACATCTCGAGTCAGATTCAAGCTTAAGGTTAGATAGTCAATGAGGTTCGATGGTCATTGTAACATTCTCTTTTGGTTTTCCAGCCGATGACAGATTAGAAACTTCGATATGCTGTCTATCGTTTTTACCCCTAGTAGTTGTCCCATTTCGTCAACTGGTTTGGGCATGTTGGAAGATTTGGAAAAATCGCATCCTATGTGGGTTTCGAACTCGCATCTCTGGCCTAGTGATCGCCTCTTGTCACCATCGCTACCGTCATGTGCGTCGGCACTGTTCGATTCGATTCGATCGAAGTGGCCTGGTTAGGTGGGCCCGAATCGTGCGTTTCGAGAAGTTCCGTGCCGAGAACGGATTGATCGGCTCACCTTCCCGCCATCGTGTGGGCTTTGGCCATCTACGTCTCCGTCAGTACCACACTTTCCCCACTTGGACAGGTATCCTTCTACCAATTGGCACGTCAGACGTTTCGAGAAGTTTCGTTCGAGAACGGATTGATCGGCCCACCATTCCACCGTGGGTTTGGGCCATCGCGCGCCACCGCTAGTGTCTTTCTTCCCCTTGGCCGAGTAGATTCTGGTGTTCGCCTATCGTTTTGAACACCATGCCTCTATTCTTCCTCTTACTTATGAGAAATAAGGATGCTAAGCGGAATTATGATGATTACAGATTTCACGAATGTCTCAATGACTCGTCTCGTAAACCGCTCGCAGTTCGTCCCTCCTAGAAAAGTGAGGTACGTCTTCTCCCAATATTGATGTAATTTGTATTGTTGAGTTGTGTGCTTATGTGGCTTGGTGATTATTATTACTGTCTGTGTATTATTGTATTACTTGCTAGACAACTTCTTTTTTTATAGGCAAGGGCACAAGTAGTGACCCTGTGCACATCGCGTCGATGGCTATGAAAGGAGAGGAAAAGGACAAAGAAAATCTTTCAAAAAATCGTCCGGGTTCGTTTCTATTTTGATTACATACAATGTTGCTTCTCAGTTCTGGATGCTCCTTTTGTAATTACTCAGTAATGCCTCTAATTATTAACTCGAAGCATTAGAACAGTTTTTCTGGTTATTTAATATGGTGATTACAGATCGCGCGAGCGGAATCTTCGCGACGGAGGGCCATCGTCGATGGTCCAGAGGGCGCTGCCGCGTCCAAGTGGTTAGTTGTTTTCACGTTTCTTTTTTTTTGAAATACGGATCTAAGCTGTTTACGTTTCAGTGCTCGAGCCGCTCAGGACAACGGCAGTCCGGTGATGTCAACCTCGCGGCTATAAAAGGTATATTTCATGTCTCTTTGAAAACAGTAACGATTATGATTGAAGTATTTTCAGGTTTAGTGTGCCGCACATGTTTCTACATCGCGAAGGACAAGGAGGAAGGACGTCGGCAGAGGAGCAAAGGTGAGTCCGAGGACGTGTGAGAGTGGCGGTAGGAGTGGAGAGAGAGGGTCAGCAAGGGGTGTGAGATGGCCGTAGGTAAGGCAGGGAAAGCGAGGGTTGTGGCGTGTCCCTTTCCTCTCTTCTTGCCACCCTATCGACCATCTCTCACTCCCCTGACCTTCCTACACTTCCTCTTACCCACCCTCCTTCCCCTCAACGTTCTCTCCCTTCCCCTGTGAGCGGGTGGGAGACTGAGCTAGAGAGGATGAGTGAGAGTGATAGAGCAGACGTAAGTAATTATATCTCTCTATCACTTACTCACTCATCCTTTCGCTCTCTCCCACCCCTCACCTCCTTCACCCCCTCTCCCCCTTATCCCCTCCTCCTCCATGGGAGGATGCGGTTGGCTACTGGCCTTAAAGGGCACCCATCTGCTTTGGGATGTTGCGTATATTTACACCTCACTGCAGGCATCTTTCATTGTGTGATGCGCTAGATTGAGCATACTCATATCCTGATACCGTAATCAGTGCATAGTTCAAGTGCGGGATTTACCGAACTAGTCTTGTTTAATGGGCTATTTTGGAATCCTCAATACATTTTTGATTTTTCGTTGGTTTCGACAGATCCAGGTAGTTATGGGTTAGTGAGGGTGGTGGATTTCGGATTATCCCTTTATCTTGAATGACATTCGGCGTGGCTGTCTCTCATGACCTCGAATGTAGGGTTTAAGTGTGTAATTTTAGTGAAATTCGGCACGTTCAGGTAGAAATCGAGCTACTGTGGTTCGGGTGTGCAGCCAGGAGAAGTCTAAGCCAAAGTAGATCCCTGGGACGTACACTTCTCCCAATGGGTGTGAAGTAGGGAAGACCTTCCGTATAAAATGTACCTGGAAATAATTAAGTGACTTTATTTCGCTTTTATTGTTGAACCTACTAGATTTCTCGGAAAGGGACAAAATTCTTCGAGTGTACTTTTTGGAGTGCCTCACTCGGATCCTATTTAGATTAGGTTTCTGTGGGAAATTATGGATTACTCTTCGAGTCCTTGTTATAAACCTCGTAGTACCGCTGTAGTTAAGTGGAAATGAGTCTGGATCACAGATTCGACCGGAATTTGTCAAGTGGAGGTCGTTCTGAGTGCTGTTTACAATTCAAATCCTATGTCCCATATAAATGAATTAATGGTGTGAATTTGGGTCCACTCGGTAATTGATATATCATCCCCCCTCACGTTGGGGTTTGCGTTACTAGGTTACTCTGAGCTCTCAGAAACCTTTCTGTTGTGGCATGACCCCTAGGGCAATCAACGATTTTCACTAACATGCTTTGTTGAGCTTCTCGTAGTTCGGAATCAGTTTTAGGAGAAAAAAAATTTGTCACGGATCCCCTACGATGGAAAGGTATCTAGATCCCTGGCGCTCCTATCACTTCCATTATTTGGGTTTAAGCTTGGGGCAGAGTGTGATGCGTCTTTTCCCTTGTATAAATTTCTAGAAACAAAAATTCGTCTGACATGCCCCACCAGCGGCGTATAATTCACACCGAAAGTGTATTCTTCAGCTGCACTTCCAAAACCACACAGTACTCGTACAGGAGAGTATGTAGAGGAAATGAGTCGAGATCCCCGATTTGACTGAAACGTATCCGTAGAGAGGTCATTTTGGGGGCTGATCATTAATCTGACAGCCGTGATCGGCCTTCTAATTAAAATCGCCTTTATCGATTGATTAATTAACCTGTTTTGGTGTTGGAACATCTATGAGGGGAATTCTGACCGACTGTGTTCATTAGGGTTGCCATAAGCATCTTTTCGTCATTTCTTTGGATAAGATTTTTGTGCCTGATACCCTACAGTGGCGGGATACCTAGGTCCTTGGGCTTCGCTCCCTTCCAGTGCTTGGGGTCACTCTGTGTTAGTTACGTATGGGACCACATAGGAAGAACAATTTCTTGGGTAATCAGCTATACCTCTCAAACCACATAGTAATGGTACAGAATGGTGAGGGGAATGAGTTGGGGTCTCCGATTTGACTGAAACGTATCCCTAGGAAGGTTATTCGGGATGCTGATCATTATTCTGACCGCCGGGATCGACTTTGTAACCAAAACCACCCTTATCAATTGATGAATTAACCGCCCACTTCCAGAATTCGGGTCTCTTCGGCGTGCTCTCTTTTTTACCCTCCTCGCTTTTGGGTTTGGGTTGACACCTAAGTTTATTCTGGGCTCATAGAACTTGTTTTGATGCGGCATCCCTATGCGGATAATTCCGACCGACACGATTTGTCAAGCTTTCCATGGTGGCACCTAATTTTCCTGAGAGTTTTGGGTATGTTATTTTTGTCGCAGATACACCGCGATAGTGAGATGTGGGGCTTCTCCCTTGCGGTTTTGAGTTTGAGCTGGGGCTGTGTTTGATAGGTGTGTGCGATTTTTATTAGAAGGTCGACCACTTCAGCAGTAGTTACGTACAGGACCGTCCAGGGACAAGTCTTTTTCAGGTCACCACCCATTAGGTGTATTACCCCTAGTACGTTGCCGGTTTAGATTTCTAGTGCACAAAAATTTGCCCTTTATCCCCCTTAGTAATGGAGGATCTCCTAGCCTTTAATTGTACCATTCTCACCGGGAAGTCTTGAATTGTGCGTCGATTACGGTATCAAGAGGTGATTGTGTGCAGTCGAACGTAACACACCGTAAAAGTCGACTGCCGTTGGGTGTAGGTATAAACGGCATCCTGTGCGCGGACTTCGAGTCCAGCACACCCTCACCACTCCTACCATCCCCCTTGGAGTGCGCACCCTCGTGCGCTGATCTTCGTCACTTTGGTGAGATGTCTCCTGAAGAGTGTTTCTCTATTTTTGAAGAAGGACTTCGGTCAATGGTACCACACTCGAGGCGCTTTTCTCATTGCTTTTTTGATTATTACAGTCGAAGAAATTGCATCGTTGAAGTAATAGTTGTTTGTGTTTATTTGATGTTGTTGTTTGTTTGTTTTCACCGTGAACATGGAAACTGTGTCTGAACGGCATATATGATTTCACAAGACATCATGATAAGTGTAGACCTAGTATTAGGCTAGTGCACTGGTACAATTGTTCTGGGACGCTTACCTCCGCTCACAAATTCATCCGTTCTTTTGTGAAAGAAAGTTCTGTGGATGAAAATAGTTGGCGCAGCCAGGTGTAGGGAATCTGGAAAAGTGTCGTGTGGAATGACCCTCACGATGCTGCTGTGACAGATACCATGGTCATCCAAGGCGCTCTGGGATGTATCTTGTGATCTTCAGCTTTCGTCGTGATTCTTTCTACACTTCAAGGCATAGCGTTATGATATTTGCGGATTGTTTCGTCAAGGTCACCCGGCCGTTTCAGTCTTCAGTTGAACTGTGAAACCCGGTCCTCGTTTGATAGCCAACAGTTTCCTCTTCGGACGTAGAATAACGGCAACTGGTAAACCGTCTTGATGTCGATTCGTGTGCTTTTCGCCTTCGTCGCCGTATCGCATCGTAAGCGTAATCGTTGGTGTCATGTTTGGGTATTTTAACGGCCTTTCCTTAATCGGAGTGACTATTAGTGTCTACATTTATGACCTGGCTCTTTGCGTTCCATATGTATGGTTCCGGAAGGCTACATCCTTTTTTCACATGACGATGGGACAACCGAGACCGAGATGCGGATTAAGGCTAACCTCTGATGATGAGACGACTTCGTTGATGTTAGGGTTCAGCTAAATAGGTTTAAGGCTCCGTTTAGTGACTACTTGGTTGTTATTAGGGTCTGCTGAAGGGTATACTACACTACCCCTCTAGCTATATCATGGACCAAACGAGAAATTGTCGGTGTTTGTCCGTCGTTGTCCGATTTCAGGGAACATGTGTTTGTTTGAGTCCCCTCTGGTTTGTGAGTCGAGTTCTCATATCAGTCTTTGATTGTAACGGACAGGAGTTCCAGGGTAGCTTATACCTATCCCGAACTTCTACCCTCGTGATTAGGCCGTCGATGCCAATTCCGTTTCAGTTGTAGTCGATCGATGCCACTCCTGTACGTCGTAGTCTTTGTGTTTAATTTATAATAGAACTAGATGGTTGTTAATATTGTAGTAGAACACCGACATCGACGTTCCCGAAATTGTCTTTTTAGGCTTTTTCTCTCGGTGTACAGTTGCTGATCTGGCTGCAAACTAGGCTTGCTACAGTTAATAGTAGGAGTGATGAGCAGTGGTAGCTATGTATGGTGTAGTGGATAACACTTTCCGGTTCGGCTAGCCGCGGTATGCGGGTTCAAATCCTGCCTTAGTGTCGTCCGTGCGCTCACGTCGAAGGGACTCTGATCCTATCTGACGCTCAAATGGCCTGACTCCATAGTTTCTTGTCTCCTATTAGCCTATTAGGTACCAACAAGGTTAACTAATTCAGATGTCGATTTGGATATCTTTAGTGTTGTGAATAGTCCACCTTTAATGCGTTTAGTATGCTTTTGTGAGCGGGATTGTGTAGATGTAATTGATTGATGAGTGTTAAGTGCCATCAGAATCACAAATTCTAGTCTTTCAGCTACAATTCCGATCTAGATGGTAGGTGGTGGGTGTTATACTGGTCGATACATCCTTAATTTCCCAGATTTTCGTTTATAACGCCATGTCTCGTCTTCTTTTAAATTACCATGTGGAGCCCTCTCATGAAGTGATGGCCTGAGTGATTCATTTCTTCTGAACCGCGCAATTGCAAGGGTGACCATAGTATAACGGTCCAAAGCTTCGTCCCAGATTTCGCTCGTATTCGTTGGTTGAAAAAAATTCAAAATAATTTGAATTTTTTTCTACAAAAGTAGGTTTTAATTGGGTACGTAAGCTACATTAGTTCAACCGAAGCTGATTTCTGAATGATGCCCATGCCGTTCTGCCGCAGAAAATATTTCATGTTCACGGTTATCCAAAAGTTGGAAACTACACGTGTAAAAAGCAACTATTTATTTCAACGATGTCGTTAAACAACATGAGACAACAAAAAAAAGCAACAGCTTGTTTCTTGAGCACGGGTGCCATTGACGACGGTGCATCCTCTTCTGAAATAGAGTGGCTCAGGAGAGTCTTCACCAAAGTCAGACTAAGATCAGCTCATGAGTATGGGTAAACACCAAGGGGGGTGGTGCGAGAGGTGCGGGTGTGGGGGTCTCCGCCCGCAGCAGATGGGTCGCCGGCGGTAGCCAACCGTATCACCCCGGGAGGAGGTGAGGGGTGGGGGAGAATGGGGTGGAGTGGAGAGGGGGAGGTAGAGCAGCGGTGAGGAAAGGGGGGCGTGAGTGTGTGGAATGATAGGGAGGGAGTGTGTGAAAGGACAGATACGGGGGTAGCGACCCCCGTCGGTAGCACGCGGGCCACGCCAATTTTTTCACGAAAAATTATGACAAATTTCGGCATGCCCGCGTAGTAGGAACATTTTCACCTACCCCCGTATCCATGGGGGAAGTGTCTCCTCCCCTTTCTTTTCGGCGGGCCCTCCTCCCCCTGCTATCCTACACTCCCGCCCCCTCCTGCTCGACTCCACCCATCCTCCCCACCCCTGATCTCCTCCAGGGTGATGCGGATCACCGCAGACCGGGCAGCCATCTGCTGTGGACGTAGTCCCCAACACCTCTCACACCATCCCCTTGGTAGTGCCCACCCTGCTTGTGCTGATCATGCCCTTGGTGAAGTCTCGCGGAAAATCAATCTTTTTCAGATGAAGATGCGATCGACAGGCCTCAACACCCAGACAATTTTTGCAGATCCGTTTTTCTCTTTTTGAGTTAAGTCGCATTATTGAAATAAATTTTCATATTTTGGCGTATCTTTTTCCGACAACCGCGAATATAGATGGAATTTCTTGTGACACACGACGGCTTATGCAGTACTCAGGAGTTAAGCCAGATACTGAACTCGGAATGTCAGAAATTTTCGTGAATTTGAAGAAATTTAGCAGAGGTGATTTGCCTTGAGCAAAGCCCTCAGCAATATACAACAAACGGGCTCGCGAAAATGATTCTGAAGCTGAATAGTTATTGGATTTTTCGAATTCTCGAACAACTATCAGGTTGTTTATTTACCACACATGTTGTTTTTGAGAAATCATACACGTTTGCACTACACCCATTGTTTTGAGAAAATCACAACACCCCAGGGGTGCAAATAAATAGCCCTAAGAGAAGGAAATGAGAAACAAGAAGAAACACTAGTATCGACAAGTGCTTACATCGTATGGAAACGGATTTACCGGAAAAAGAGGTGAAGCAGGAAAAGTTCGCTATTCAATAAAACTATTAGGTTGGTGAGAAAGTTCCCGCCATTTTTCAAACGACTGCTGTACGTTTAATTAGAAAGCTTTTAAAGAGCTTTACACAGCATTCGAAAGAGACTTATTTGCTCTTTCGAGCTGTGTACTTGTAATTTGTGATAACTCTAAATGTCATTGTTTTTTTTGGATAGTAAAGTGAAAAGCGAAAAAGTGAAAAATTAACCTCATCGACAGCGATTTTTTTTTCCGCTCAGTTTCAGAGGCATAAATAAAACTTTCCTTAGGTTCTACTAGGTTCTGCCAACATTTCTTTTCTGTTCGTGCTGGTTCTGATATGGTTAAGCTAGGTAAAAAAATTATCCATACCAAGTGATTTAAAATGTTTCTCTAAATTGTTATACTGTCATCTGAACACACCTCAATCCACTGATCTTATTCACTGAAAACATATGTTCAAAATTATGAAATGTATTTAATGTTGATGTTGACTGCCTGTCATTTTATTTATCATATCACCGTTGCATGGCTTGTTCATGTAATAATAAATAAATAAATAAATAAACAAATAAATAAATAAATAAACTTAATATACCGTTCGATAGACAATGATTTTTTCTATCAGACCGTATATCACATACTTTTATTTGTTTCGGGAATTACACGAGTTTTAAAGCATCGAAGTTCGACATTGGGAAGGCAAGAATAATTTTCCGATGGTGCTCCTGGTTTTCCTGTGAACGCTCAAGTTGACTTCTGCAGAGTTTTCTATGCAGAATTTTTTGCTCTATCAGAGGACATGTTTATTTCTGAACAGCGCTCGATTTTAAAATAATTTTCATGAGAAGGGCGTCTTGAAGTTTCTCGGCGGAGCATACCTCCAGTTTCAATCTTTTTACCAAATCTTATGTGGTATTTGAAAGAGCAGGATACGCTCTACAAGATGGTATACAATGCGTTTTGAACCGTCCTGGTTATCAATGTTTTTTAGGTCGTCAAAGTGGACCTAAATCGTAGGCGCGCCGCGGCGTTGAACCTCCCGGGAGCGCAGTTTTACGTCAAAACGCTCAAAAATAAACATGTCCTCTGATAGAGCAAGAAATTCTGTTAAACAACTCTACAGAAGTCAAATTGAGCGTTCACAGGAAAACCAGGAGCACCATCGGAAAATTATTCTTGCATTCCGAAGGTCGGACTTCAGTGGTTCAAAACTTTGTAATTTTCAAGACAAATAAAAACAAGTGATATACGGTCTAATAGAGAAAAGCATTGTCTATGGAATGGCATTACAAGTTTTATTCATGCCTCTGATACTGAACAGAAAAAAATCGCTGTCGATGAGGTTTTTTTTTCACTTTTTCGCTTTTCACTTTACTAGCCAAAAAAACAAACAATGACATTCAGAGTTATTACAAATTACAAGTACACTGCTCGGAAGAGCAAATAATTCTCTTCCGAATGCTGTGTCAAACTCTCCAAAAGCTTTCAAACTGATCTTACAGCAGTTGTTTGAAAAAAAAACAGCGGGAACTTTCTTACCAACCTAATATAACCGCAGCTGCAGCACCAACTAACTTTGAATGGTGATCGATGTTAAAGGGTGTATTGATGACAACCGATAGACATTTAAAAGCGATGGTCTCGTGGCTTATTCGATTGATCCATTTTATCCTAGTAGAATCGAACACGGCGTAGTCTTGAAACCTTGAGTAGGCCATCGGCGGAAGTATACCAGCAGTGGAGTTACCGCAGTGCTTGACAAGAAACTGGCAAGGGAGGGAGGACCTATACATAGCTTTGCGTTCTGAGGTCGAACAATGGCAGGCAAATCGACGCCGTGGTTGATCCATTATATACCCAGAAGTGTACCATACCCTACGACGAAGCGAAACGTTCGTTAAGGACTCGCTTGAGAGCTCTAAACCCCTCAAAATGAACCCTAACAAATCTCATGCACAGCGGTATGCTGTTTCGTCAGGTGGTGAAGAGGATCAAGTGAAGATCGTCTTTATCCTATCCCAGCTCTCCGATCGATAAATCGATTACTCCAGCAGTAGCCCCACCGGTAGTCGATGTCAAAGGACGTTTTGATGGCAATCAATGGACATCTATCGACTTATCCTATCGATTAATCGATATCCTGCGGTCCTGCAGCGCTTAAGAGCTTTCAATGGAAGGAAAGAACGACGGCAAACAGTAACCTAGAATCCTGGACGACTCTACCACTTTTAGTCAACCTGCTGGGGGGAAGGTCGGTGCAATACCTAAGCGCTAGGTTAACGGATACCTACACAACGGGAGACAACGACGACGAGAACCAAAGCATTGGGTAACACTACGAATATTTACCGGATATCGTTAACCGTGATCAGAGAGGAAATCAATCTATGTTCACTAAAACGCCCAATACTTTCATTTTAAGCAGTCTTTAAGCCGACTTTATTCACTAAAACCGCGGACATCCCGACACATTGGATGTAGTACAGACTTCAGTGGCCTAATACTTGACGCCGTTCTTCTTATACACAGAAAATCTCAACATTTATCATAATTCCTGAGAACTGCATAAGTCGTTCGGTCACAGTTTCCGTGTTAACAGTAGAACAAACACAACCGCAAAAACGAAAAAAAAACTAATTGAACTGTGCGACTTATTTTATCAAAATGTTCAAAAAGTAGTGAAAAATGGTATTTGCGATGCTGAACCACTGCCAAAATCGCATCTTGTTCGTAACGAAAGAATGTTTTCAGACTTCACCAAGGAGATGAAGATCAGCGCATAACGGTGCGCACTCCAAGGGGATGGTGAAAGTGGTGGGGTTGTGCTGAACTCGACGTCCCGCACAGGATGCTGTTTACATTCACACCCCTCTGAGACCGTCTTTTACGGTGAATTTTTGTTGACTGCACAAACTCACTTCTAAATACCGTATTCCACGTAGAGTTCCGAGTATTAATTGGTAGAGTTCGCTATGCCCTGCCTTTCTACGCCAATAGGGAGGAGATAGACGGCTGGGAGATCATCTACAGTACCGGACTCGCCGCAGCGATAAAACGGCGGCAGCGGCGATTCGGAGCGCCGAAACCCGCCATTTTTAAATAACTTCTTTAAAAGTGGTTTGTTTGCAAAAATAAGTCTATATTCGAGCTTAGCGGCTTGAGCTCTATCCATACATATACACTTTTCCCAAATTCGTAAAACTCGTTTTCAGCCGGTTTTTTGACGCCTCGATTTTCGGCTCCCGTTGCCGCTTCGGTCCCTTGCTTGGTGACTCACCACCGACTAGGCTCCGCCCCCTCGTCGCCGCCTACAAATGTGCAGCGCGTCCTTTCTTAGCGTCCCAAGCGAGGAGGAAGGGGTCCCACGGGGTGGCTCGAAGAAGCTACCACGCGTGGCCCCCGTTGGGCATGGGGCGCAGGTGAACTGCGGTTGGCCCTGCCCGGGACACCACGCGTGGACACCGGAACGGCGCATTTCGGCGCTCCGGAGCGCCGCTACCGCCGCTTTATCGTTGCGGCGCGTCCGGTACTGTATTACAAACGGGCCATACGGGACAAATTCTTGTTTTCTAGAGATCTATGCCAGTGACGCTCTAGGGGTAACACACCTACTGGGTGGTGACCTGAGAGAGTTTTCTTCGTGTGTAGTCCCGTACGTAACTGGTCGGGAAGTGGTCGACATTCTAATGGAAATCTGTCAAACTTAACCCCGAGCTTGAACCCAAGCAAAGAGGGAGAGAAGTCTCATATCTCGCCATTGTGGTAAATCTGCGACAAAAATTACAGTCATAGGGAAATTATGCCCCGTTATGGGGAGCTTAACAAATCGCCCACTTACTGGCGCCACATCAGAGTTGCCAATGGAAGAGAGAGGAAAAAAGGTTCTCGAATATACCCAAACCTCAACTCAAACCCAAAATTGAGGTTAAACGAAAGTGCGTATCGAATAGATTCGAATTCTGGCCGTGGATTTATGTATCAACAAGTGCGACTCTCACTAGAAGGTCGATCTCGGATGCCAGGATCGTGATAAGCATTCCAAATCACCGCCTTAAGATAGGTTTCAGTCCAACGGGTGATCCCGGCTCATTCTCCTTACCGTTACTTGTCCTGCTTCTATGTGGGTTGGGAAGTGGAGCCCAAGCGAAAGGTTCCGAAGTCCCTAATTTCTTATGAAAACCTGTCAAATTAGAGCCATAGTGAGGAATTCCAAAATACACAAGCGAAAACAATGTGGCCCCTTTTTGAGGAGAAAAGTATGTACAGGGTGCGCAAGCTAAATCCGGACAACCGCGACTCGGATTTCTCAAACAACCGTACGAACGCCAAATACAATTCAAATCCAGAAATCTTTTGCACATTAGTAGAGGGGTGTATTATTATTACAATGGCTCAATGTAGACTCTGCCAGCAGCAATATTCGCCTCCATCCTCGACCTGAAACGTTTGCGAGTCCTCTTCAAAAACGCTCCGTCCAAATTTGCAAATACTGCTTTAATGGCAGTTCACAGAAATGTGACGTTAGGGTGCCTCGCCTCGTTAGCAACCCTCTCAGCAACGCTGAAATGGTAGTAGTTCATGGGGCTCAAATCTGGGTACCAGAACACCTTGGAACAAAGCATGTCCAAGTTATCGGACAGCCAATTTTGAACCAAATGGCTCGTGCGCCGTCTTGTTGAAAGACATATGGCCTTCCTGAAGACACAGCCGCTATCCTGGGGACTACTACAGTCACTGAACTTTCGCTAACTCCAACACTCTCGCCACTTTCCTCAGCGGTTGTATCGGGTCCTTCAAGATCAGCTCCTGAGCACGTTCTACGGCTTCTGCGGTTCTTGAAACACGTTCTCGCGAATAGGTTCTCCTCGCCTGAGTTGCAGAACTCTCCCCGGAAGCCTTGTAGTTCGCCGCAACATCGTAAACTGTTGATCTCGAGTATCCGACGAATCGAATGATTTCCGGCCCTGTGCGTTCAGCGCGAACGCTTTCGATGATTGCGGCTCTTCTGTTGTACTACTCACTTATGGGAAACATTTATGCAGTTATGAGGGTATCACTAGAAACTAGAGGATTCTTACTTACTCTATACCAATCGGGACCTCTGACGAAGTTACGGTATGGCGGGAGATTTGAATTGAAATTTGTCCGGATTTAGCTGGCGCATCCTGTACATGTATTATTAGTAAAGGTGAGGGAAAAATTTCTGTTTTCTGAAGATCTATATGAGTGACGTACCCGGAAACATGTGAATCCCGTCTAAAAGTACCCAATTTGCTCCCCGATTACGGTATCCTGGTATGGGTGTGTGCAGTCTAAAACATCCCAAAAAAGGAAAAATAGGTCTGTAGTGAGGTGTAAATACAAGCACCATCCCGACACAGATGGCTGCCCTCTGCAGTGAACCGCATCCTCCCATGGAGGAGAATGGGATGGGGGAGAGGGGGTGGAGGAGGTGAGGGGTGGAAGAGAGTGAAGGGATGAGTGAGTCACTCATTCCCTTTCACTCAGTCTCCCACCCGCTCACGGGGAAGGGAGAGAAGGGGCAGAGGAAGGAGGGTGGGTAAGAGGAAGTGTAGGAAAGTCAGGGGAGTGAGAGATGGTCTGTAGGGTGGCAAGAAAAGAGGGAAGGGACACGCCACAACCCTCGCTTTCCCTGCCTTACCTACGGCCATCTCACACCCCTTGCTGACCCTCTCTCTCCACTCCTACCCTCTCTCTCACACGCATGCAAGACTCACCTTTGCTCCGCGGCCGACGTCCTTCTTGTCCTTCACGATGTAGAAAAATGTGCGGCACACAGAACCTGAAAATACTTCAATCGAAATCGTTACTATTTTCGAGGATACATAAAACTTACCGTTTATAGCCGCGACGTTGACAGCACCGGACTACCGTTGTCCAGAGCAGCTTGAGCACTGAAACGTTAATAGCTTAGATCCATACTTGAAAAAAAAAGAAAAGTGAAACCAACTGACTACTCGGACTGCGGCAGCGCTCTCGGGACCATCGATGATGGCCCTCCGTCGAGAAGTTCAGCTCGCGCAACCTGTAATCATCATATTAAATAACGAGAAAAACTGTTCTAATGCTTCCAGTCAGTAATTAGAACTGTTACAGAATAAAAGGAGCATATAGAATTGAGAAACGAACCCGGACGATTTTGTGAAAGATTTTGTTCGTCCTTTCCCTCTCCTTTCAGAGCCATCAGCGCGATGTGCACAGGGTCACTGCAAATGCCCTTGCCTGTAAAAAAAAATTGTCTAATTAGCAAGTATGTAGTTCAATAATACACACGATAATAACACATACAAGCCACATAAGCACACAACTCAACAATACAAATTACATCAATATTGGTAGAAGACGTACCTCACTTTTCCAGGAGAGACGAGTTGCGAGCGGTTTACGAGACGAGTCATTGAGACATTCGTGAAATCTGTAATCGTCATAATTCTGCTCAGCACCCTTATTCTCCATGAATTATTAAGTAAGAGGAAGAATAGAGGCATGGTGTTCAAAAATATTGGCCTACGCCGGAGAATACCCGGCCAGGAGGAAGGACGCTGGAGGTGGCGGACGATGGCCCAAACCGACGGTGGAATGGTGGGCCGATCAATCCGTTCTCGAACGAAACTTCTCGAAACGTTCGACGTGCCAATCGGCAGAAGGGTACCTGTCCAAGAGGGGAAAGTGCGGTACTGACGGAGACGGAGATGGCCAAAGCCCACACGATGGCGGGAAGGTGAGCCGATCAATCCGTTCTCGGCACGGAACTTCTTGAAACGCACGATTCGGGCCCACCTAACCAGGCCACTTCGATCGAATCGAATCGAACAGTGCCGACGCACATGACGGTAGCGATGGTGACAAGAGGCGATCACTAGGCCAGAGATGCGAGTTCGAACCCCACGTGAGATGTGATTTTTTCAAATGTCCCAGCATGCCCTAACTAGTTGGCAGAATGAGACAACTACTAGGGAAACAACGATAGATAGAATACCGAAGTTTTTGTCGTCGACTGGAAAACCAAATAAATAACAAGATGTTACAAGCTTTCGAAAACAAATGGCAGAAAACGCCTTGTACTCCGAAAAGCTTGTTCTTTCCTCTAGCTCTAGAATACTAAATGAGTACGAATCACTTACGCAATACCTCATAGAATAATATAGTAGGGTCGCACGTTGAGGTCACTGCTAGTTTTTATAGTTGTTTATGCAAGAAGAATCACATGTACCGAAAAAATTAAGCAGAAATTACACGTGTGACCGATGAAACAACGGAAAGACGGTTTTGCACAAGAGTTTTTCTTGCATGGGATGGAACCAGTTCAGAAAAAGGCTTGGTTGAAGAACTTTTTCGTGCAATCACGGGTACTATCCAAACGAATCACAGTTTATGACGTTTCAACGGCAATCTCGGTGTGCACACACATGCGGAGCAATCGGGTGTTACTGGAAAAATCGTTAAGGCTATCGATGATAAGCTAAAAGCTAAGCTAAGGTCCTGATAACGACAACGAACGGACGAGGTGCGCCTGAATGCAGATGCCGCTTAGTGCAACTTCTATATAAACCCTTAAATTGTCGTTATTTGTTATTGCCTTCTATGTCAATTTCCATAAATGCATTCCAGAAATCGTCTATTAGGCCTTTCTCACTCTAACTCCCGACAAAGTGAAATTAAATTCAGAGATATGCATCTTAAGCGCATAGATCTCGTCCTGGTTGCCCTGTACACCCAAATGGCGTATGCCGATCAAGGGTGGAGCGATTTCATGGATACTAATGCAAACGTTGCGACAATGGGTATGCTTGTTAATTCCTACAAAAAATAACCCTATAAACTTTGCAAAATGAGAAGTCTCCATCGTTTAAAATACTTACATTATACTAGTTTTAGGTCCACTTTCGTGCGCTTACGATGGATATAAGTCGGGCGAAAGCTGCGCGTGCGAACCTTATTTTTCAAAGTCCTCCTGTACTCAAAGTGTTCGCCAAAATGACGGGATTCTTCGCAATTACGCTAGCGATTATGGCTGTCTAATCCACTCGCCGATTACGGTATCATGATATGGGTGTGTGCAATCTAATTCATCAGAAAACAAAAGAAAAAATAGAAAAATGGCCGCCCGGCCCGGGACGTTCGATAGCCGGGAAGGATCGATACGGCCCGCTCAGCTCGCTGATCAACGCCCGATCGTGACGTTGATCATCATGCAATCTTACAGTTATTGGATTTGTAATAGCGCAATTTTCTGAGACAAAACCTAATGCCCAAATTCGGCCTGAACGTTAGATCCGAATCCCGCTTCTTAGGATGATTCTTGAGCCTTCAAAACATCATACATTGATACAAATTCAACAGAACTCCAGTTTTCCTGTATAAGCTTGCTTCACACCTACTGTTTGGTTAAATTGCATTTGTATATTTTTACCGAGTTCCATACCGTGGATTGCAATATATCAGTGCCTTTCTATTAGTCTCTGTGGCAACGCGCACCATACGCGCAGCAGATAGTAACCAATGCCCTCCAGGCTTTGGTTACTATCTGGTGCGCCAAGGTGACGTCTTGTAGAAATATGAAAGGTTACACACAGGTATAGCGCACAGGAACGCATTTCAAAGTACTATAAGAGCACAAATTCGAGAACATCGTCATCTTTTTTTACGAGACACAATTTTTCACAAAAATATATTATAGACTGAACATCGAAGCTACATGAGCAGACAATAGTACATATTCTGATGCAGTTAGAAAATCCCGTAACTTTATAGAAGTATTTGCAAGCGTAGCCTGATCGAGCATTTTCAGAGGAAGCAATCCAAAATCAACTCTCTGCAATCGATTATTGCCGTCCATAGTATCACTATGTATGCAGAACAGATAGCATTTAAAATCAGGACACTCTGCATGTCAAATAATGACAGCATTTCATACGAGAAATAAACTGGTCAACAGTAACAGAAAATGAAAGAGCTAGCTTTGAGCTTTGAATGAACCGAACAGCTTACACTAGAAACAGCAGCAACGCAATCGCACAACTCGTAGCTGATAGCACAAACACAGACAATCCCCACTTCGCTAAAATTTTGAGATTTGCACAAAACGATTTAGGGAAAAGCATCAATCAATCGTTGTTCTTCTTTGGTGAGAATCTAAGACAACTGTATATTTCAGGCAGGTGAAGAAGTGACATCAAACTCGTCAACAGTCAAGTGGCTTGACGTTGGACGTGAACATATATGGCGTGACAAAGTGTAAATCGATGAAATAGGAATCAACAGTGTAGACCATCATGTGTGATTCAGAATCGGATATTTGTGATTAAGCACTGTCGGACATAGCAATTCGTCTGGTTCGATGCAAAGCTCCGCTTTCGACTTCTTCCGCGATAACGACAAGCCCTTCTTCGCTATCTGCACATACACAAAATTCGATTCGTTTTTTAGTTCAATCGGACATTACTTACCTTTACTCTCATGCCAGGGGCAAGTTGAGGTAGAGTTCCCGCTGCTAGTGTGTCCCGCTTTTCGGCAACAATTTTCTGTCCTAACAGCTGATTGAAATGAGTCGTCAGATGCCTTCGGAGAAGCGTCTTATGCGATGGCATTTGCAGAATTTCTGCTAATGTTTCAGCTGTGAATGTCGGTTCGTAAACCTGAAACGTCGTTCTACGAAAGTGTTTCTTTTTCGCTCAATCAAATCCTGCGACGTTCAAAAATTACAGTACCAGACGCGCCGCAACGATAAAACGGCGGTAGCGACGCCTCGGAGCGCCGAAACCCGCCGTTTTTAAATAACTTCTTTAGTATTGGTTCATTTGCAAAAATAAGTATATATTCGAGTTTAGCGACTTGAGCTCTATCCCTCCATACACACTTTTCTCAAATTCGTGAAACATGTTTTCAGTCGATTTTTACCCCTCCATTTTCGGATCCTGTTGCCGCTTCGGTCCCTTGCTTGGTGACCCACCACCGACTAGGCTCCGCCCCCTCGTAGCCAACTATAAATATGCGGTGCGTCTTTCCCCAGCGTCCCAAGCTAAGAATAGTGGCCCCACGGAGTGGCTCGAAGAAGCTATCACGCCCCCCCCCCGCTAGGCATGGGTCGAAAATGAACTGCGGTTGAATTCGCCCGGGTCACCACGCGCGGACACCGAAATGGCGCATTTCGGCGCTCCGGAGTGCCGCTACCGCCGTTTTATCATTGCGGCGCGTCCGGTACTGTATTTGCAACGTCCTCGCATTGTTACACATATTTTTCAGGGACGATAATTCAGGATTTCGAATGCGTTTTGCTCACCATCAGAGCACCTGGAGTGCCAGCACAAAGCAAATTTGGTGTGAATTCGGCCAGATCAATCTTTCGCAACCATTCGCACGTTGCAGCATGTGTCCAATGCACAACCGCTTCTGGATGAGGATAACTCGACACGATTGACTGAAATCATTGAAATAGGGATGTATATGGTATTTAAAAAATTTAAACGCTCTTGAACTATTTGGTACAGAAAGCAGGACCACAACATTAACGACAAGTGATAGTTCTCACCTCATCGAATGATCGTACCATGTACTCTGTCTTGAAGTCGATCATTTTTAAATACTCAATACTTCTACATATGCACAAAAAGTGATGAGCGTTGAGTACCCGCATCTGAAATGGGCAAGCAATGTCTTCATTAATACGGATGAAACGAGAGCGATCTCAACGCAAAAATTTATACACTGCTCACCTCAACTAGATCAGCTGCGGTTAACGCAGAAAACATCAACCCGTCAATCATATTTTCGGTGAATACATCTTTATACTGTGGAAGTCCGATATCCTCCAACCACTTTTGTGTCTGAAAATAGTGATTGAAATAAAGGTTAGCAGTATCGACAGTGGTGATTAACAGAGTGAGACGGAAAATCGAATTTGTTCGACGTGAGCACTAGGGAAACAAAATTTTGAGAGCAAATACCTTCTGAATATCCCAGCCATACGCTGGATTCTCGACTTCCTCTTGAATTTTACGCAACAGCAGACCTAACCGTTTTCTGTGGAGCGTATTCTTTATGCCAAGCATCTGAATAACACGAACTGTGAATAGAAGCATCTGATTGAAATTGACAATAGCAACTTACAACTTCATACTCGTGATAATTCATATTGAGAAAATGACGCCCTGATCGAACGTATTTGGCCACCTCTGGAACGTATTGAGCGAATCCGACCTCGCCCATCCATTCAGCTAGCTGCTCTGATTTCCAGTCGACAAACTGTGACAGAGGTGGAAACAGCTCAACAGCTCCGGAAAGCGGTTCGTTTGTAAAGCGAACTGATGAGACAGATCTGAACGAAAAACAGTGAATGCATAAACTCGAACATGTTTGGTATAGTGTCCAACGGTCTACTTTACGGGACACTCGATCTCTTTCTCAGCCCAGTTCTACAGGGTGCGCAAAAATTACCCTGACAAAAATATTGCATTGTAACTTCAACAAAAATGTAGATCTGACAATGACACTTGACACACATTTTCCTTATTCCCTTACTAATAGAAAAGTATCAAGCTCTTTCAAAGTGGCCCCGTTTCTTACAGGAGGTCAGCCATATTGTGCTGTGCGGCGTAGGACAGCAAAATTATGAGTCGATGATGGCTGATCTTTCTCGATTTGGCTTCGCCATTCGCACATTGTGAACTCAAATGAACTCAGGATTGAAATACATTTGAGTTTAGTGTATACGTACCCAGTACTCCAATATTAGGTTGAAATCTTAGTTCTAAAAGTTGCTATCAAATGCGCCAAACGAATAACTCGTGGCACGCAGGTAGTCCTCATCGAAATCATTCCACGTGTTTGTTAACGGTGCTATGAGAGCCAGCAGAGTTGCACATCAGATGGAGCACACTTTTTTTCTCAAAATCTACTAGACTAGAAAATAAGTTTCTCAGAAACTTTAAAGGAAATTGAGGTAAAAATAGCAGTACGACCAGAGAGGTGTAGACTGATGATGGCCGATAGTTTCAGATTTCGTTTTGCTATTACCGCTGTGCAAGTATTCAGGAGCTCAAACTTGGACAGCGTTTGCATGTAGTACAGTTGTATAACATACTCCAATATGAAGCTCAGAATCCACTTCTGACAGTAGTTGTGGCCTGTGATGCATTTGTCCGTGTCATTTTTGCGCACCCTGTAGTTGTATTAAGATGTCCACTGGTTGTTATGCAGAAATAACCATCTGCAGCGTTCAGCATCTACTTCGCTATACTTAAATCGAAATTTTCTGAAAAATCCTCACCGAGAAGAGCCTTTTTTAAGAGAGGCGCCATTCTGCTCCTGTGAAGTGCTTCGGGTCAGTTTCTTGAACAGATTTCTGATTGATGATCGCGTTCGGTCTCGAATCAGCCGCTTTTCTTCACGAGAAGACGTCGCAGCACTTCTGCCTCCTCGAGCTACCTCGTCATCGGATTCCACTAAAAATTGATAGTCTTCTTATCGCTTATCGAATGATCAAATATTGATGCTCACCGGCGGATGTGGTGCAGACGTGGGTCATCGAATATTTTTTCGTCGGAAGAGCCAATGTTGACGATGCCTGTAGATTGTGTATAGAAATCTGGGGATGAAATCGTCTCCACCGTCATTTACTCACTTTGTGACCCATTCCACGAGGTAAACTTGCTGTAGAATACGGCTGGTTTTGGTGAGATTCGTTTCCCAATCGACGTAATTCATCCAACTCAGCGGCAAGCTGGCGGGCGGCTGGAGATGATGGCGATCGACAACTAAAAATGTGATTTCTAACAAAGAGAAGGTAGAAAACACTCTTGCATTGATATAAGTAAGTCTAAAAGACTCGATAATCTAAATATGAAGCTGAACGCATGACTACAGTACCGGAGACGCCGTAACAATAAAACGGCGGTAGCGGCGATCCGGAGCGCCGAAATGCGCCGTTTCGGTGTCCACCCGTGGCGACCCGGGCGGAGTCAACCGCAGTTTATTTGCACCCCATGCCCAACTGAGGGCCCGCGTGGTAGCTTCTTCGAGTCACCCCGTGGGGACTCCTACTGCTAGCTTGGGATGCTAGGAAAATACACGCAGCATATTTGAAGGCGGCGGGGAGGAGGCGGGGCCTCGTCGGTGGTGAGTCCCCAAGCGAAGGACTGAAGCGCCAACGGGATCCAAAAATCGAGGGCTCAAAAAATCACTAAAAACAATTTCACGAATTTGGGAAAAGTGTATATGGAGGGATGGAGCTCAAGCTGCTGAACTCGAATATATACGTGTGTTTGCAAATAAATCAATTTTAAAGAAGTTATTGAAAAACGGCGGGTTTCGGCGCTCCGAAGCGCCGCTACCGCCGTTTTATCGTTGCGGCGGGTCCGGTACTGTATTTCCAATCGTACCTCCGTTCACTCCTCGGACCAGGAATAGTCGGACAGAGATGACGATTTCCACCTTGTGACCAACTATGATACGATGATGCTGTCGAAATAGATGAAGTGAACGATGATGACGGCTGGAATACTTTTAATTCGAATTGCTGTCGATTTCGCTTCAAAAAAATTTAGCGATCTAGTCACTTCGTGACTCGCCTGTATTGTTGCCCTGTTGTATGACGACGAGCAGAGGCGGACTGGGAACGAGGTCGAGTGCGTCATTGGCTCAGCGGGTTCCTCCTGAACATTGGATTGCGATTTTTTAATAAAAACACACTAATCAGAAGGCGACTCTGACAACTTTTGGCAACAGTCGAAACATCTAAAGTGATTTCAAAAAGAACAGTTACAAAGATGAAGACCTAGCTGGTATTAAAACAGTGCACGGAAGTGGAGTGACAAGACATGGAATAGAAATCCAATCAATTTGTAGCTTACAAGGAGCAGTCGACGTATCTGCGAGTTCAGATCGTATGCAGGTTGCTCGGACCAACGAGGAGAGACGTAGAACTCGTCTTGTTGTGACTAAACATGGATGGTTGCTCAGTTGCGTAGGCTTTTTAGTAGCTACTTAGCCAAAGAAAACCTACCCGAGAGCGAAGTTCCAGAGCATTACGGAGGCTTTTGATTTGGTTGTTCTTCTGCTCGTTATCAGCTAACAATCGGTGTACCGTGTGCCGCAACTGCTCGAGCTCTTCGTCTAGAAACATATATGACATTCGACAATTAACTTATGGAGAAAGTGAGAAAGTACAAAACAATCTCTCAAGGAAAGTCCTTTTGAGAATAAAGAAGCCTGGCTTCCATAAATTGCCTGGTTCGTTGGAAAGGAATATATAGTTGCGACTTCACTCTCTTGAGTCGCGGAGAAAGCGAAATGATGTGTGCATTGTTTTTAAGATACTCTCGGTATCAAATAGGAAAAATTCTATCGCCTCATTATTTCAAAAACTCGGGAAAATTCAGAGAAAATCGGTTATAAAACGCCTAGGATGTGGACTCGGTCTAACTCGCTCACGCTGGATCAGTTTCAGCTTGTATTGGGCTCAACAGTGACGTGCTTCCTGTTCCGCCATTACTTTCGACCTTCTGGCGCATTGCAGGGAAACGATAGTTGTCTTTTTAAGTTTACTTTTACAACGGTTCTATGATGTTCTGTCTGTTTTTTGGTTCCCGTTTTGGGTTTCATGTTCCACGGCTGACTTATGCAGCGTATTGAATACATAAATAAATAAAATGAAAGCATTTAACACGTTGATGACAGTGTGGCGCAATGCTGCGCCACGCTCAAGCGGCCACGCGGGACTGTGTGGCGCGATGCCGCGCCACAGTCTTGCATTGTATTTTTCTCGATTCATTTCAGAATTTCGGGGAATGTTTTTGTGCCACTTTTTAGCAGACCTTTACACATTGTTGTAGGAAGCGTGGCTCATGAAAATGATTCTTAGCTTCTGATTTACTGGAATTTTCGATTGTGCACTAGTTTTCTTTACAAGTAAAAACAAATAATGGTTAATGCAAGAAACAAATAAATGCAAACAAATACTGGTTACTGAAACAAACAAATATTGATTATTAGAGTAAACAAATAATGAACAATAAACAAATAACAATTTCCTTTTAAGCTGGATAAGGAAAAAGGACATTCTAAAAGCTTCCAGCTGTTATTTTTCTATTTTCATTGCAAGAAAAGGAATAGTCACAATCCCCGATATTACAAGACTGTATATGTAGTTTTCGAGATTTACTATTCACTTCCATTTTCAAAAAATTCGCCGTATGCCGGCATCATGCCACAGCCTCGGCGCGGTAGCAAATCGGTTGGTCCCACGCGCCAGACACGCGAAAAAGGCGCTGTCGTCAACTTGTTAAATTCATGTTGAGAAGCGTTGAAGAAGAATCCACTCCATTTTCCTTCTATTGCGTCCATTTGCGAGAGAAGATGTCAGGAAGCGTGGAAATCTACTTCCTCTGGAAGAAACTTGAGAAGGATATCTCTGAGTGAGTGACTGACCTTGTTTTTCGAGATGATTTTCCCTTAGCGCCGGTAAGTAAGCCGCTCGCTCACTTCCGCCGTTGGCCTGTGACCGAGACGAATTCGGCATCGCTTTTCCATGAACCGACTGCTTCATGTAGTCGATCTCGTTCTATAAGAAGCAAGATTCAGAAACAATAAAATAACCCAAATCCGTTGGTAAACATCAAAAAATGAAGAGCTTCAAACGAATACCTGCGACATCTTCAGCTTTCTCTCAGCCTCATTTTTCTCCTGCTCCAGAGTGGCGAATTTCAGTTTTAATGAAGAAACCTCGGCCATCAGGTTCAACTTCTTCGAATCTGTTTCAGCTTCACCAGCGAAAGGATACTTCTGGAAAAAAATAGGATAGAGTTACAACGCCATTCTTAGAAGCTGTGCACTGACAAAAAAGCATACCCCGTGGAGGAGCTCTTCTGATGAAGTGATGCTACTTCTTTTTACAGCTAACATAGCTTCGAGATCTCGAATCTTCTCCTTTTGCGCTCCGACTTGTTCGCTCAGAACAGAAACCTGCAACAACACGGACAAGTGGAATAATTTTCAGGATTACGATTTTTGTATAACTGGGTGCACATATTCAACATTCAGATGATCATCCTTCAGGCAGGAAACGAAGAGATCAATTTACCCGAACCCGGGAACTATCAAAAAACTTCGCTCTCTTCTGCCAAAATCAGTCCCAATGTTCTTTAACCATATCATTCTATTAAAAGCTCAGCCCTGAAAGTGAGAAGCACACATCACTTCACAAAGAACGTCGCATGTGTACACTATACCCATTGAACAACAATCATCCAGTTCACGTGCTACGGATGCGTATTGATTGGTGAAATGGAACACATTTTTAGTGAAGGCCAATGCAAAAAGAACAAGGAAAAAGGACAGTAGGTGACAGTTGTGCTGCTTGGTTTCTTCTTCAAGCGGTGAACTACTTCAAAGGTCCCCTTCCTACAATGATATTGATGAATCTCGACTGATCATTGTTTCTCGTGTTGCCTTTTGATTTCTCCCACCGTCACTAACATAATTTTTTCCTTACAATTTGGCACACCTATCTTCCGCGTTGGGCGTGCGTGGTGCAGTGGTAAGAGGCGCTGCTGACACCCGCCCGGTCGATCGATCCTCGCCCGGGCCAACGAAGCCTTCCATCCCTCCAAGGTCGGTGAATTGGTACCAGACGTTTCTGTGAAAGGGGGAAAACGTTGACTCGGTATAGCGGTTGGTCCTCGCTAGTCACTGTATAGGCCAAATACGCATTCACTACGCCTCTACGATTCCGAATTGAACACGAATGTGACGGCGCGTCCTTCGTGGACCGATCAACGCCGATACCTTTACCTTTACCTTCGGCGTTCACTCACACAAAATACAATAAGGAGAAAATTTTTAAAAATAGTCGCCGCCGCTGCTAATCATCTGGGCCCAGATTCATCATTGGTAAACCCCCGATAAACCCGGAGAGATAGCCCGAACGGCGCCCACTTTTTTCCACTTATCCTAAGCTTCCTATGTTAAACGCAATCCCTCATCAACTCTGCCGTCTGGTTCTGGCTGCGCGGCGGTTTCGGAGACCGCTCGTCCGTTCATGAATTTGGGCCCTGCTGTCTTCTTCGTGGTAACCGTCCCGATTTTGCCGCTCCGAGAAGCCGACGATGCCCTAATTCATTTCTTACGCCATAAATTTTCCCATTCTTAGGAGATGGAGGAAGCGCGAGAGGTTGTAATCAATTGGTGTCTGGTGAACAGAATGAGAGGTTGGTAGAATTCAAAATAATTATTGCGAGATCGAATTTCTGCTCAAACTAGCTCGAGCCCAAAATGCTGCGGGAGCGAGTTTGAAAATTGTTGTGAAGGCTTCGAAAAATTCTTCTCTGAAATTATAACTGACCTGGAGCGACAAGCTGTCTCTGGCCATAGCTAAGCGATGAAGTTTCTCTTGTAATTCCGGATATTCCGGACAAGACACCGTTGACATAGAAGGTGATGGACTCTAAATAGCACAAAGTGAGTTGGAGTGGCAATAAATTCAGAAAACTATATATGTATGTCCATCAGTTATATTTATTTGACACAGTAGTTTGGAACATGCGGAAGATAAGACTCGACGGACAAAGGGCCCTTGCAGACTCGACGACAAGAAATTGAGCGACGAATTCGCGCGGCGGCGATCGCGCGTCACCAACAGTTATCGATTAGAGCAATGCGGCCGCCGCAAACGTCGCGTTGGACGAGAATGCTTGTCGTCGTGTGTTTCGCTCAATTGCATCGCTCAATTGCATTTATAACGGCTAATTCGTCGCTCAAATTGCACGTCGTCGGATCTGTAAGGGCCCAAACACTCACATCAACAGTACTACATACTGCCCTAACGACTAACCTTCGATTTTGATTTTCGTGTTGTCATAGTGACATCATCGGAACGCCTGGAGGGTCATTGAAACCGAAAAATCGGCGATCATCAGAACACACAAACAAATCGTTGTTTGACGCATAATCGCGAAGTTATTAATTAATATTCAAATGAGAGAGATATCCGTCCGACACATATGTACAGCACTAGCGGCCGGCACCACAGACATAAACGGTATAGTGGATAATGAATCAAGTCGACATCGCAATGGGAAAGACGGACAGTTGGTTATTTTGCAATACGAGGAGTTTTGAGTGATAATAATGTGTTATAGAGTGGCGGTATTGTTCAGAGCGATGGTGAGGCGCTGACGATGACGCGTGCACTTTTCAACGTTACACCGCTCGTACATCTCACGTTCGGAAGCTGTGGAATTCTTCACGAACCTGCTTCTTCTTGCAGTGTTCACTCAACAGGAATGTTTTCTTCGGAAATCAACTGGAACCGTATCAACTAGCAAAGAAGGTAATGGGAGGCGATCGAGGGGGTATGAGAGATGTGTCGGTGTGTCAGTCAGTCAGTGTGTGTGTGCATCCATCGATGAGGACAATGGCTCCTCAAGGCGTGGAATGCATTCCTCAACCATCGAGGCAGCTCGTTTCGCACAGCTGCTTCATTAGGTCTTCACCAGATCGAGGATATGCTAGACCTACCACAACGTTACGGTCGACAGCACAGAAATACACCCCGGTGCAAAATTATAGGTTCACCCCGCGATTTGTCCATAAGACGTGGGCGTAGAAAAGCATCTCTAGTTTTTAGGTGATATTTTCCGATGAGCAAAAGTGGAACCTCGATGGGCCCGACGGCCACAAGCACTACTGGAGAGATCTAAGAAAGGAGAAAGGAGTATTCACTAGACGCAACTTTGGCGGTGGAAGTGTTATGGTCTGGGCTGCATTTTCTGGATATGAACTTGTTGCTTTGGGGTTTGTCTCATGTAATATGGATTGCGAAGATTATCAAGATGTGCTAAAGGAACACCTTCTCTCTTATTTGAGAAGATTTCGTAGGCACAATCTTATCTTCCAGCAAGACAATGCTCCCATACACGTGTCGAGGTCAACTACGAGTTGGTTCGATTCCAACAGAATCTAACTTTTAGTGTGGCCCAGTTGTTCTCCAGATCTGAGCCCTTTAGAAAATTTGTGGGATATTCTTGTTCACAATGTTTACAAGAACGGCACCACTTACACCTCGGTTCCTGATCTGAAGAACGCCATTCTTGATGCTTGGGCTCATGAAGAGCAAACTGTTCTTGATAATCTTATTCAAAGTATGCCATATAGAATGTTTGATGTTGTTTATAAGAAAGGTAATGTAACAAAGTACTAAACTTAACTAAAACGCCCGTATTTTTGAAAACAAACGGTTTTTTCAATGAAGTGAACCTACAATTTTGCACCGGTCATTTTCTCTGATTTTTCAATAAAAAATATAATATCTTACAATGACAAGACTGCCCGCCCAGAATTTGCATAGCAAGGTTTTCGATGGTGAGGAATATGACAGTAATGTTACTAGATCCCCTCAATACGTTCTTTGAACACTTATGGACAAATCGCGGGGAGAATCTATAATTTTGCACCAGGGTGTAGTGACGTTTGATGATGACCGATCGACAAAAGAATGGACAATCTTACGCGGTATATGTTATAAGACACATCAAACAACACAAATGACACGGCAGCAATCAAAGTAAAGTGGACAGCTCACCAAACTACACTGACTATTCCATCGCGCTCCGCGAACTCTTCGTTGAACGTTTGCAATCGGAACAACAGCTGACTGTTGCCCGATCGAGTATTTAGAATCGCTGAAGCTGCGATGAATTTTATGCTGTTTGCTTCGCATACGATACGGTGGTGGTGGAGGAAGATAGGAGCACGATGAGCCGGACGACAACGCAGAACCGAAACCAGAGTCTGAGTGCTGGGTCAGATACGGTAGCACGACCCGTGACGATGACCTATGAGAAGCTCCATTTCTGAGAGAAAACGCTTATACTTCATTGTTTTCATGCAGAAATACTCGTTTTCTCGTTGGCCAGACCTAGCTCATCACATTTGTAAGAGCAAACTATGTATTATTCGGAAAACAGGTAGTGGGAAGGCTATAAGTACACCCACGCCCTATAGCTACCCACAAATCAAGCAGAAGAGATCTCAACCTATTTTTTGTCAAAGTAAAATTACTCCCCTACAGACTGCGACGAAATAACCAAAGCATTTCAGTCAAACTTCCAATGTGCATGAAATAGAAATGATTAGAGGAATACATAATTACAGCCATTCATAACACCCTAGATGCATGGCACCTTATACGGCTTTTCTGCATAGCTGCATCAGTTCAGGATTTTTTCGCAGGAAACACCTTGATGGATGTTATCGACTACGAGGTAGTTAAAATGAAAGTCCAAGCTTATGATTACCTATTACAAAAGTTTTGTATATATAAAAATTACTGTTATTTTTAAGATTTCTCTCTTTTTCCCTTTTTTCAGTTTCCGCGAAAGACTCCCATATTCCGTAATTTCCTTGGACGAAGCCTATTGGTCGAGAATTCGAAAGAAAATAGAAACTTAGTCTCTCACTCAGCTTCACAACTGAATCGTTCTCAAAATAACTAATTTCCCAAAAGAAAGCCTTGTAGTATAAACTCAGTACAGCATTAAGATAATACGGTACGATTACCGAAACGACAGAGTTCCCCTAAAGCCCAGAAACGTTCACAATTGGGATTTCTAAAAGCTAAGCGCTAAAAGAAGCTTCGTGGCATTAAATATGTAATGGTTTGTATGAAAAGCGCCTGAGGCGGTTGGGAAGCCACCAAGAGAGGAGGAAGAAGAAAGGGAAGCGGTGTGCAAAGCATCCTCAGATCGTTCAACAAAACAAATGGATCCACTAGATTTTTCGGTTTTCATGTGCAGCTCAAAATTCCTCCATTTTACGATCCGGGCCTCAAATATGTATATCACCTAATGTTTGATAACGTCCCCAAAACAGATTCATACCCTCGCTGAGCGGGAATTTTGAAGAACCAAGTTAGCGCCGAAAATAATTGGTTTCTCGACGAAACACCTAATTTCCGCCAAGCGTAGCTTTTCTCTCAAAAGGAGGAGAAGAATCATCGGAGTTTCAGCCGAAACCTTACGAGATCTATTAGACATTAAAGAGTTCATTTCTAGGGACACTTCCAACGAGTTATTGGAGACTTGATAAACGACAGATAGTGTAACGTGGAAGTGAGTGATACCTGTTCGCTTTGTATGCTTGAAACATGAATGCATTCGAGCTCCTGGCGATACAGGAGCTGAGCTGATCACTGATGTCGACGTCGGGTGGTTGACTAGTATGGGAAGCGATGGTGGAGTGATTCTGTGGGTTGATGTAATTGCCGGACGAACAGAATGTCACCGATGGATTCGTGACCATGCCACGAATCGTCTCTTCGTCCGATTCTCTCGGCTTTGCTGGCCAGATAGTCGTAGGAATTCCAATGCAGAGAAAGACTAGTGTGCAGAGACGGAGCAAATGTGCCGAGAATGTCCGCAAGCACGGCTACCTGCAGTCAGTAGCAACTGTCCTCTCGCCGTTTCTCTTCCTCACACTCAGCCATCAGCCACACCCATGGACCTGCTTTCTGGCCATTGCATTTTAACCCTTACCTCCAACCCTCCCCCTTTATCATTATCATGGAATAGTACACCTCTCCAATTGTACATCACCGATAACAAAAACCACTCAAGCCAGTAGTGCTGCAGTTCTTCAGACGACACCCACCATGGTAATGTTGTTAAATCAATACATCCGACACATCAATCAATAGGAGAAGAAATCGAAAATGAGATGCTAAAGGAGAGAAGATGTTAGTGGCATACATTTATGGGTAATGAGCGAAGAAAAACGGGGCACGCTGCCAGCTCATGCTAATTATGTTAGTATTGGAAAGCCCACGCCTCCGAAAACAACACGTAGTTTATTATGTCGGACCCACCACGAAGAGCCATCACATTGCCGATTTGAATGAGTGAAATGTATTGAGCACTTGCAAATTCACATTCACGAAACAGGTGTACATTGTATGCATGTGTACCGTAGCACATGGCAAATATATAATTAGACGTCAAATTTTAAGATAAAAGTGGGGTAATTAGGTTCCACTGTTTAAACGTTGTATGCGTAATTAAGTCGCAGGAATCAGGCAAAGATAGCAGCAACGGGATGGAGATCGAGGCTAGGCTATAAATGGAAAAGAGGAGGAGGAGAAGAGGACGAGGAGGTGGGTTAGAGTCGGCACAGCATTACCGCGCCTCCAGGGGATGGCTAGTCGAAACAAGGACCTCCTCTCGTTTCTAGTCTCCACGGCCGCGTAATGCACTTAAGCAAACACGATAATACGTGGCCAACATAAAGACTTTCACCTTATCATTAGTTTCATGAATTCAGGTTGGTGACCCGATCACTCATTCAATTCAATCGACGATCAGCTCACCGATAGACGTTTATCTTCAGTGTTCGTAATCATTTGCAAGCGTGCTCGCGCGTATTTTTGCCATTACCAACATCGCTCTGATCCTGTGAAAGACAGCTGTTGTTTCTGGACAGATTCCGAGCGTTCTTGAGGCGCCGAATTCCTTGTTTTGTAACTTTGATGCCTCTCAGTGAAGACGCGCCTGCGCCTCTTGGACCTTCCATTACACTTTCGTCGAATGTATGTGAGACAGAGATTGGTACGAAACGCGAACGACACTAGCTAGCTCTAGCATTGCCGAGCAGTCCTTTCTCCAGTAAAGTGCGAAAGTGATTTCTCGAAAGTTATGCATGCAAAGCGAAATTCAACGACGATTATGACGAATACAAAATGTGCCAACATGCCATCGGACAAACAAACGTCATCAGAGTAACATAAGAGAAGAATTAAAAATCCACAAAACAGCCAGATATGCTGAGCCGAATTGAAGACAAACGAAGAAAATCTCAAATATCTACGCTCACCGTACTACCAACCAGCCATTGCATAATTTTCAGCTGAGTCTCTAGGTCTGGACGTTCGGTTATTGCGTGCTCCTCAATAGCCTGAAATTCCAATTTACAGCTTTTCGATCAATATCACTATCCTAGAATTATGCGTGGAATACGAAAGAACAGAATATAAATGTCTCTCAGCGTCCGACAACCTAGACAGCGATGAAAATTCGCACCTTCACGAAATCGCAATAAATTTTCGGCTGGTTAAAAAGTGAAGACGACGAAGTGGGAATATCCGACGGGGGTGATTCCACTTCAGACGATCCATCCGAACCTGAAAATACTAAACAAATACAGAAAATGAGAAACAAAACAGGACGAATAATACGAAACAATGAATCAAAACAAACTAACGGACCTTAAGGTAATTGTCATGAACTTATTAGTAGGCGAGAATTCTGCTGCTAGCACTTTATGAGTGCCCAACGTCAACTTTTTTCTCAAATTTTTTGGAAAAAACCTCATCCGTTTTAATAATATTATATTTTCTCCACTATAGAGGAAAATGTTTGCAAAATATGTAAAGCAATCTGGTTAGTGAACAAGGGTAATAGATAAGAAGAGAACAATTCGACAGCCAGTGCTTCCTTAATGAGGATAGCATGAAACCGGTTTTTTTCTACTCTGAATTTAGCCGTTCCCTTTTGATTTGACCCAATTGTTAAAATGTTAGAGACCTTAAGGTTAATACTGATTCGTAATTCAAACCCTCCGTCAGCTAAGAAAGACTTGAACAGTTTGAGAATTGACCTGAACCGTTAAGAGCTATGTGCTTGACTTCCTAAGAGAGGTCAACAGTTTTGCAGTGCTATTGGAATTCATCGTCGCTATGGAAATGTCGTGGCACCTTCGACGATTTACAAGCGTTTACTAGAGCTTTGTTCATTAAATGTTTTTGAAAATGACCCAGGATGACCTCGTCATCCTGAGTCGAAAACGGCCCCACGAAAGTTCAAGAGATTTCGGTAAAACTTTGGTTGAAACGATAGATTTAGACTTCTACGAGACCGACATCAGCAGGTAGTTGTACTAGCTATTTTCACTGAATCTAATTTCATCAAAAAGCATCAGACGGCGATGCTTGCGCTCCCAAATAGCAACTGGTAGAATAGATTGGACCACGTACGTAAAAGGGTGCTCTCCGCGTGGAGTTGTTTCACTTCGCGGCCCCGACCTCATTAAATGAACGTCAATACTGGAAGGACCAATTTTGGTTTTCATGGGGGGGGGGAGTTTGATGATCCAGGCAATTCATGAGAATCTTCAGAAGTTCAAGATGATTCCACTTTCCGTACAAGTTAGAAATTATACGACTACAAGGAGAGGTAGTAGTCGTGCAAAAGTATAATGTGATTGAAAAAGACCGTTTTTTCCCTTTTTCATGGACATGGAGCTTCGTTATACCTTGCATATAACTGCCTGGAGGGGCTGTGTATCTTAAAATGCCTAATGATCATTTTTGGACTTTTTCTTTCAATAATGCTTCATGAGGTCGCAAGTGTTTTCTGTTAACTTTGCTTCTTCTAACCCTCTGGTGACCTTCTCGGTTCCCTAGTATTGGGTTAATTAGGGTCAGTTGCAGGACGAGCATAGGGCGTGTATTTCTTTCCATTGGAAAATCTCTTTATTGATAAAATATTTTTCTTAAATCTTATCTGCGTAGTGTTCTCTGTGAGGTTTCTGAGCTGTTTTGTGTCTGTTTTGTGAGTTTGGTTTTTTATGGTGATGTTGCTGTTTGTTCTTTGTTTTTTTTTTCCGGCGCATCCTTGAACGTAGTTAAATAAGTAAATAAATAAATAAATAAACAAATAAATATGGATGACCTGAGTGTTATGAATCACTTCCAACGAATCAACGCCCGAACTCCTAGCCCTTCCCATCCAACCCTTACTCAGAAAATTATCTCCATGAAACAATCCAATAAATTTCTATTCATCTCAGCTATCGCCTACCTGTTGCATCCGCCCAATCCTTATTGTGCCAAACCTTTGTTGAATGATCGTCAGCAGCGTCTCGAGTTACAGCATTGGTTAATTCTGCAAGAAACATTTCCTTATAGAAAGTTCGCGTTACGTAAGTTTCTCTAAACTGTTAGACTGTCGTCTGAACACACCTCAATCCACTAATCGTATTCACTGAAAATCTATGTTCAAAATTATGAAATTGAATTAATGTTAATGTTGACTGCGTGCCATTTCATTTATCATAACACCGTTGCATGGCTTGTTCATGTAATAATGAATAAATAAATATGTAAAAGCGAATATGTGATATACACGGCTAGCTTCATCAGACGTACCTCTATCAATATTACGCATGCCCTTTTCAGATGACAATCGTTCACAAATTGGCGAAGGCGAACGACTTCCGATACACGTCGACGCTGTCTTACTGCCTAAAAAATCAGTCATACATAAAGTGAGACTAAGAATCTCGTGACATGCGATAAAAGCCAATCCAGGAAATTTCTCTGCTACGAGTAAGGTGATGAAAAATCGAGCTTTTCTCTTCTTCAAACGCGGAGAAACTGAATTCTGAGCTTCAAACCGACGCGAGAATCATCTGCACTACTGTGATTCGATGGCAAACTAATTTTTTTTTAGTTTTTAGTTATTTTTTAGTTTCGAAGAAAACAAAATTACTTCCACTTCCCTGTATTTCTTTTCGATAACACAGTAGAGCTATAGGAACCATTTGACAGCCCATCTGCTTGAAACAATAGGATGTAAAAAAAATAGAAAGGAAGGGAGCTAATTTTTTATTTATTTCTCGTAGAATTAAAATAATAATTTAATTTCAAATAATAATAAATAATAAATAATTTTAAATAATAATAAATAATAGACTAGACCCTGATATTTACTCCAGCGCATCTTTCGTCGTTACCTAAGTAGATTAAAGCCGTAGAAAACCTCGCTTCAACCACCTCTTTTTGAAGTCCACTGCATCGAGCGTGAAACATACCCTTAACCTTGAACCTTTTACTCCCCTTTTCTGCCTGAAATAACCGACGACAGCTGGTTGTAGTATCTCGTTAGCACATAGATCGAGTGCTGATGAGTAGGTTTTAGGAAGGAATTCATAAAGAACCTCGTACCTTATCTGCATAATCACCCGAAAATGTCAAATACAAATAACGAACGAACACTCTGCTCATTTACGAGTAAATTCCGCATCCCACAAAAACTGTAAGGAGAACTTTTGTAGATGAACTTTTGCTCTTAGCACGCCCACTCATCCTTGCTCACATCATCCCGGCTCTTCTAATGTAAGCATCCTAATGGAATTCTAGTAGAAGAATATAATGCGCTAGGAAATCAGATATGGTCGCTTTTCTTTTGATGGTGAGTAGAGACAGCCAAGGTATTCACAGACTGACTATTAGAATGAGCTTAAGGCTGAAATGTACGCAGGGAAGTGGAGCGAAAACATCGCATTTGTGTGATGATCCGATAAAATAGGAAAGATGAGACAGGAAATGAAATGGAGTGCATCGCTGCACCCCACCACATTCAAGGTCGAATGAGGTCTTTTGCCATCCATCGGACGTGCCAGATGTCACTTACGTCAACTATTACATTTTTCTGGAGCTGAGCTGCTGACAGCCATATGCATTGAAAGAAATTTATCTTCACGAATAAACTGTGACCGTCGACCTAAGCGAGAACTCGTCACATAGCAGAACACATATTTCATGTAAATGTGTGAAATATTATACGATTGCGACTTGCTGCAATATGTTGCACGTGTTAGGCACACCACGGTGCAAAATTATAGGTTCACTCCCTCGATTTGTCCATAAGTGTTCAAAGAACCTACTGAGGAGATCTTGTAACATTACTGTCATATTCCTCACCATCGAAAACCTAGCTATGAAAATTCTGGGCGGGATGTCTTGTCATTGTAAGATACTACAATGTTTTAATGAAAAATCAGAGATAATGACCAAAATTATAGGTTCACTTCATTAAAAAACTGTCTGTTTTTAAAAATATGAACATTCAAGTTGAGTTTAGAACTTTGTAACATTACCTTTGTTAGAAACAACATCAAACATTCTATGTGGCATACGTCGAATAAGATTATCAAGACCAGTTTGTTCTACATGAGCCCAAGCATCAAGAATGGCGTTCTTCAGATCAGGAACCGAGGTGTAAGTGGTGCCGTTCTTGTAAATATTGTGGACAAGAATGCCCCACAAATTTTTCATCGGGTTCACATCTGGAGAACAACTGGGCCACACTAAAAGTTGGATTCTGCTGGAATCGAACCAACTCGTAGTTGACCTCGACACGTGTATGGGAGCATTGTCTTGCTGGGAGATAAGATTGTGCCTACGAAATCTTCTCAAATGAGGGAGGTGTTCTTTTAGCACATCCTGATAATCTTCGCTGTTCATATTCCATGAGAAAAACTCCAAAGCAACAAGTCCATATCCGGAAAACTCAGCCCAGACCATAACACTTTCACCATCAAAGTTGCGTCTAGAGAATACTCGTTTCTCCTTTCTTAGATCTGTCCAGTAGTGCTTGTAGCCGTCGGGCCCATCGAGATTCTACTTTTTCTCATCGGAAAATATCACCTAAAAACTAGAGATGCTTTTCTACGCCCACGACTTATGGACAAATCGCGGGGTGAACCTATAATTTTGCACCGGAGTGTATATTAAATTGCTGTAGGACTGAAAAATTACGATGCCACTATATCCGCTTATGCTATACTCTAGCGGTGACAAAAAATGACCGAAAACAACTGACGGACATCTCAAAGAGCACTCTCGACCATTCGGTTTAAAGTCGAAATGTGTCGTATGCAAAGACAACAAGAGGGACATGGAGTAGTTCGCCCAGCCGCACATTAGCAAATCCGATTCACACGCCTTTATGTGAACCAGTTTTGTGAACTCCTTCAAAAGTTCACAAAAGAAGTAGAAGCATCAAAGTCGGAACTGGTGCGAGAGGAAACCTTGGATGTTTTTTCAGAAAATTTTTTAAGCAAATGAAAATGTCAAATATCAAAATTATTACTGCAATCATTAAGTTTCTATAGTGACTCTCCGTGGTGGAAACCTTTCAGATAAGACGAAGCAGTTAAAAGCAGACGTAGCGTAGTAGAAACTCATGTCTGTCGCTTCGTTAGATGAACCCACTATCATGCATAGAGAATTGAAGCTCACTTCATCGCCTAGCCGCCTATTGAAACGGTTTTTCGCTTCAAACATCCTAACGATGATAGATACAGTAATAGCAGTATGATGTATGATGGACAATAGCAAAGGAATAGTATTCATACCAATTCATAAGCATTAAAGAGCGATACAGTTGCGAAAAGCGTGACGAACGAAAAAAAAGGATGTGATGAGAGCGTGGAAAGCAATATGAGACGTTCTTGAGTGAAAGCCACCGCCTTCGAAGATGAAATTGGAAGAGAGACAGAGAGTAAGGCCACGTCGTCGTATGCTCGCTCTACACAAACATATATTTCACAGAAATATATAAACAAATCTGTATTCAACTATATTGCTTCGAAAATCAGCAAAAATTCCACGTTGGAACAAGGGATTTTAAGTGGGTTTTTTGGAAAGAAAATTGTGGAGCCCAGTGGGTATATATATTTATTACACAAGTTATCTTGTGTTGCAACAAACAGCAAAAAAAAACAACCAATTCCTAGAATATCAAAGACACGTGTTGCCTAAATAACAGAATCTTTGGTTATCCAAGAAATTGCAGATAAGAGCAAATCAGCAAAGCAGACGGAAAACGTAGCAGTGCGAAAAAAGGAGATGTTTGCAGTAGTTGCGCCTAGCCGGATAACAAGTGCGGTTCAGGAGTTAAAACGGAATTGAGCGTTTTTTGAATACGTTATGACACACCGATATTTTGGCCTTTTTGCGAAGCTTCTCAAATGAAGAAAGAGTCCTAACAGTAAAGAAATGACGTCGACAGTCGAGTTTTACTCTGCCAACATCATATTTAACAGTTCCGCCTCGGGTGTGTCCCTTTCTCAGCGGCATAAGATCTGCAGGTCTGAGGCTCGTCCTGCCGTGAATGATCTTATGGAACAAAAGATATGGGGCATGGTGGGTAGGGGTTTTGGGAGAGTCTAGACTATCCCTGACATGGATAATTATCGAGAGGAAGCGCGGCTCATTCAATTGCGAAGTGGACGGAGTCGAAGAGTGTGTGAATGTAATCGAATTGTGTGTGGGCTGGGGCTGCCTGTTTGTGGTGATGGCGGTCGGTCGGTGGTCATTGGCATTTATGGCCGTCGCCGTTAGGGTCTAACGGGGCAGTCAGCGGTCGGTCGACTATTGTACTGATTGAGGTCTGAATCAGCATACGTCCACTCTCCATCCGCCTACACCTCAGAATATCTTTCTGTCGTTTGTAACCTTTCCAGATTTCTCTAAATCTAGACCCGCGTGGTGCAGTGGTAAGATGCGCTACTGGCACTTGCACGGTCGAGCGATCGATGCCGGCCGGGGCTGACCAGGCTTTCCATCCCTTCGGGGTCTGGTAAATTGGTACCTGACTTGTCTGGGAAGGTAAAGACACAAAGACACAACTTCATATAGCGTCTAGCCCCCGTAAGTGATTGTATAGGCCAAACACACTTTCACCATGCGGCTACGATTCTGAATTGAACACGAATGCGTGGCGCGTCCTTAGTGGGCTGGTCAACGCCGAAAGCTTTACTTCTCGGTGATATGTTCTATGATATTCAGTGGAGACTGCAGTCGTTCTCGTTATTGTTGTCGTTTGTTGGTTGTTTACTCTACACGAGGAAACTTGTGCAATAAATGAGTAAAAGAATAAATAAATAAATAAACAACAAATGAATAAACAAATAGATAAATAAGTAAATAAATGAATAAATAGATAAACATATATGACTTTCAACAAGTTACACCATCGGCAGCAATTTTCATATCTACACCTATCTATCTACAGTACCGGACATCTCTTTTGATCGCTTCCTCAAAAAGCCGCTTAGGAGCGTTCCAAGACGATTTTTCCAATAACTTTGTAGAAACTCAATTAATTGCAAAAATATACATATAACTGAGCTCAGCAGCTCGAGCTCTATCGACTGATGTTCAATGATAGGTATAAATTTATTTATTCTATTTATCTATTTATTTCTATGACGCACACGCCAGTGCGCGTAGAAGCAACAACAAATCAACGACAACAAAAGAAATCAGAAACCAAAAAAAACACAAAACAATTATTCTATGTAAAGTTACTAAAACACTCCGAGAAAGCCTAACATTGAGCCAGCGGAGGAGTATGCCTACTGCGCCAAAACCGATAGAGAGACCAGTTTTCTGAAAGACTTTAATGAAAGTCGTAACCAGCCTTTAGCAATAAATTTAGAAATAAAATAAAAATAAATGCAAAATATGGACCGAGGGATCGACCAGGCGAGATTTGAGGGGTCGGCAAAATAGGCCATATTTTGCAAAAGGGGCTGCTGAGCTCAAGTATATGTATATTTTTACAAATAATTGAGTTTCAACAAAGTTATTGAAAAAGCCGCTTTGGAACGCTCCTAAGCGGCTTTTCCGAGAAGTGATCAAAAGACATGTCCGGTACTGTATGTACTTGCTGGCTAGTTTATAAGCAGCAGCTCCACTTATTCTGCTGTTACATGTGGTGACGTAAATGTTCATAAACAAAAACTCAGACGACAAACTAGCAGATTGTTTGAATCTTTCAGCATGACGTTGAGGGAAGTTCGTTTCGCCTTTCGGACTGAAATAGTTCTATCGACAAATCGAGAAGTCGGAAAACTGTTCCAGATGGCCACTAGAAAGCTTCGCGAAGAATGGAGGATAGCGCAACAAGAATGAACAACAGAAGAAAATTTCACGATGAGGCAATGTGAGAAAAAATGTGTGATAAGTCTGCGGAAACGTCCGAAAACAATTTTTGAAGTAGACAGATCTCCATGAGCCAGACGCGATCTAATAATATAGCAAAAAGTTCTATACATGGCTAAGGAAATTCAACAGAGCTTGAGAATCACTACGATTTTTCATGAAAAAGACGAGTTTATTTCATATTGTATTATTCCCGCACAAGTTACCAACACTTTACTTTCTTCTAGTTCTTTTTAGTTGAAATTGAGCACAGTATTATTGTTTAGTATTATTCATGTGTTTCATTAGGCGCACCTGTGTAAACAAAATAAAATAAAGTAAAATAAAATAAAACATTGTATTGTTCGAAGGTCGCAATGATACCATTGAAAGCGACAATACTGATGGGTTTGGTGGAATAAACCCGACGTTTGACGACGGAAGTGTGTCCATATCCGTTCCATTCTCGATTTCGTGATGAAAGAGGATGTTTTCGGTCGGCCGCAGTGATAATGAGCATCGTGGAGCCGCTGCGGCAATGGTAGTTAAAGAACCAAAAACATCACAACCTTTTCTTTGACTACCATTCGATCCGTCACGATGAGGAAATTCGTATTCATACGAAATGATTTCAAACACCTTGGCCATGAAAAAAACGAAAAAAACGAGGAAAATCTCGAGCCATGAATTAACTTGCAATTCCGCGATCTACTTTTGCTAATGAGTAGAAGACGGAATTTTCTGCACAAAATGGGACGACAAAAATTGAGCGGCGCAATCACATGTATTGAAATAGAGGAAGCTGAATTGAGCTGATATTCGGAACAGAGCCGATACCAAACAGTGACGAGAACCACCACTTTTAAGCAGCGATGACGGGCGTCAGGGAAAACAAATTCTCTGCTCATTCCTCAAAGTGTAAACATAGCGAAATGAGCACGACAATTCAAGCTCAAAACCAAAAGCTAGCCATCACAAGGTCACGTAGGAACGTGAACGAACTTACAGATTGTTTGAATGTTTCGGATTATTCGAGAAAAAAAACTGAGAAAGCGGAGAAATGGTGGCCATGAGAAAACTTCTTGAAGGCTGGAAGATAGTTTATGAGGAGCAAAATTTGAGAGCAAAGCATTCGCCACGGCTTTTGTAATTAATGTAATTGTAATTCCGATAGTTCACCAGCTTAGAAAAAGGAAGAAAGCCGAGTAAACCGACGAGAATGGAAGCCGAAAATCTTGAAAAAATGAGTGCATGATGGAAATTTTACTCACTGCTTATGATGAGGCCATCGAGTTCTTCAAGAGCGGAATTGAGGAGCTGATTCGCCTCCGCGAATCCATCCATTATGTGGGGCCGATTAACACGGCAGTGCAATTGGTCCTAAAATATTCGATTGAACGGTTGTTTAAAGAAGCGATTACTCAAAAAGACCAAGGATTTCACGAGTGAAAAGAACAACGAAGGGAAGAACTGAAAACTCAAAACGAGAGCAGAAAATCAATATAGAAACACAAAAAAGAGCCAAGCTCCACCGATAGCGCCCCATAGTTATGCAGTCAATATTGAATAAGTGGGAATGACTATCGATGATCCAAGATCACCATCTTCATATTTGCTTCTTTCTCTTCAGATCCCTTATTCATCCCTTCGGTAGCGAGAAAAGATGTGACTATAACACGAGGATATGCAGACGAGATGAAACACTGTCACTTGCTGGTGAATTAAGCCGTATAAATTATTTCGTTAACAATCCTTGTAGGCAAAACCCCGTCCCTTCGCGCTCGAAAAAACCGAAAGCACCATTAATCCTGGCATCGTTCAGCTGTGCAAACGAATAGCTTTAAATTCTAAATGAATCCCACTAAATGAACAGACCCATGAGGTCTAATTAGCTGTGTACCCACTGCAGCAGGCCTAATCGTTGCCGATGTTGTCAAAAGTACACGGCGTGAATCTGTTTACATAATTGAATAAATTGAATACGGGCTCTATAATTAACTACTTTGAAGGGTAAGTTCTCAAATTTTGAAAATGTCACACTATCGCAATAGATTAAAACACCGCCAACTTCACGAAACAAGACATGATGGTAAATAGTCGCAGCCGATGCCTGAGGCACCAAGCAAAAAGTAGGAATCATCCAGAAACAAGGACTGATTAGGACTTGTCAACAAGAAAGGACAAACTCAGTGGAGCAACAAGTTTTTTGCACATGAAAGGCCTAATCAAACGTGGTCATTGAAAATGAATGATTTGAAATCAAGCACTACGAGACACTTCAATCACTTAGAAGTTAGCGTGAGGAATCGCGAAGTACAGACCAGATTTTCCCTCATAAATGTTTGCAAAACCGCGTAAGACTCACAAGCAAGGTAATCTTGCGGTCAAATTTACCCATATATAAACTTCTACTACCATAACACCCTAGACTTCTAGGCATGTACATTTATATGGCAAGTTTTTTTTTTTTGGGTTTTGTGATTTTCCGTTAAGACTCTTCCCTCCACAGTTAACAATTTTTCTGTTGTGTTGTGTTCTCACAGGTTTGCTCTGTTTGATTTAGTATTTACTAATGCTGTTATATTTTAGCGCGTCAACTGACTTAGTCGACGTATTTGATAAATAAATAAATAAATAAATATAGTTCAGTGTGTGTTTGTTTGCTGTGCGGTGTGTTCATGAATAAGGTTACCATTTCCACCAAAATTTGGTCACTTCCGGTGCTCTTTCATGTACTCGGTAAATGTGTCAGAATATGAGTTGAGGTCTATTCTTGGATTTGGATGAGGTATGTAGCAGTGAAAAGCATGTCGTACAATTGACAATTTGCTCGTTAAGGAGAAATGAGAACAGAAGCACTTTTTTCTGTAATCGAATCTGGGACTTCATCAGTCACCCGAATACGTCAGAGATGTGCACGGATGAGACAAAGGACTTAAAGGGAATTTAGAAGATATGTACACGTGTGGAAAGATGGAAAAGAGAAATGAACAGTGAAACTGATGGATGTGGTTCTTTTCTATTTTATTTTATTTTGTTTAAATCCAATCACAAAAGTGGACAGTCGAGACAAGAAAGCTATTGGACATAATGAAGAACTAACAAAGTGAAAAGCTACTAAACACAACAAAAGATTAAAAAGGCGCCGCTATCTAACACCTAACGACAATTAATTCAGAAGGAAGGTTCCGTAAGCACCTTGGGCACAACAGAGCAGTCAATTTGGACAAGAAGAGAAAGAAAAAACGGCTATAAAGGAGAACACGTTTCCTCAGCATTTTTGAATTTTAACAGAGAAACACGACGTTAAACGATGAAAACATCATTCGGAAACGTGTGAAAAGTGGATTAGAGGAGGGTGCACTTTTAGTAGAGTGGGGTGAAACGCTCGGTATTGTTCACTGTATTCGGTAGGCAGATTATTTGTGAAGCATCATCGTTTCATGAGATGAAATGACAGCTGTAGGCCCTACTCACATTAAGGGAACCATTTTTGAAGGCTACTTCACGTAAAATAAATGGGACTCTTGAACAGCTTCCCAGCATATATATTCACTACATAAGTAGATGCTTAACGAGGTAGTAACCGGAAAAAAACTTCAGCAAAATTTTTGAACAGAGCAGATATGCTCTATTACACAGTCATAACAAAATAAAACTCGATGAGATAACAAACAGAACGAAACGAGAAGTAAAAACGTTAACAAATCTGAAAAAATTTTGGAACGCTTTCATATTTACGTGCCATCCTTGCCCGGGGGCATGGTTTCCCGAAATTCAAGATTCCTAATCTATTCCACGTTCAATACAGGGTGGCAAAAAAATATGTGCGCCATAAAAACTGTTCATATGTAATTCATCTTTCTCAAGACGATTGCTCGAATAAATTTATTTATATTTGAGAACAGGACATATAATCTCATAGTTACCAGATGTTTTTGAAGTGACTGGCTTCAGTTTCTATACAAGTGGTATTTTCTTACTTCATGAAATCGATGGTGCGCCGCAAGCAGTAGTTTTCTATTTTGTTTCAAATTTTGATCAGCTCCTTTCACAATCTATCCAAATTTCCCATTTTGGACTTCTGAGTTCTTTTTCTACAATTACTCGAACGGGAAAGTCCAACGGATTAAGGAAACGGAAGGAAAAAGCATACAGAAAGGTACTGCACAATAGTTAAAGTTACCCGAAATCAGCGCGCCCGTAATTTTTTCCCACCCAGTAAATAGATTTTTACCTGTGATAGCATTAGACGGCTCTATCGAATTTGATAACATTAGACGGCTCTATCGAATTCCATTTGAAATACATTCATTGTACAATATCGCTCAAAACGTGTGTGGAGGCAAACCAATATATACGTTTTAAACGTTTTTTTTTGCGTTTCTTCTTTATTGGGGGGGGGTTAATCGAGAATTTGAACACATCACTATATTCGTCTTCGAGCACTGACTCCGGAAATGCTCTTAATTTCGCTCTTACCAGTATCCCTGACCTACTTTTCGACTATTTTGTTCGAAGCAGTGCTAATTGCTTTATGACCCCTCGCAGTTTGCCGTTGGAGTACCTTCAGGATGTTGCGTTATTAGAGAACAGATGTTTACAAAATACTTAGATTTTTTTGTAGTTCATGACCATCTCACTATACTAGTGACGGTAGTATACGCCGTGTTATTGAACGCTTCAGTGAGTCAGCTGTCGACACACGATAGACGATGAGAACAATCATCGAACAGCATGGAAAACAAATACAAAATAGAAGACGATGCCTCTATACATACATCGTATCATCTCTTAACACTCTCACAGAGAACAAACGAAAGAAATGAAGCGGTGATTTCTACCCATTCTTATCTCTCACTCGAGTTGAACTAGCTCTCGGGTCACCTCTCGGGAATATGACATGCTGCGCTTCGGCATTTCAGCTTCGATGAAGAATCGCGATATTCACCCCTTTATAGACGGGCGAGTCAAATAGTAGATGAGCCATTAACCCATCATATGAATATCTCATGGACAGAAATAAAAACTAAACCCACAGCTCCGACAATTTCGAACACTCCAAGCCTGATAACATCTAAGGAATCTGTATCACACTTTCTACAAAAAGAAAATAGTCCTGTTATATTCTCAGATGGATTTTTTTCAATAAAAAACAAAACAAAAAAAGAGGTTATACTAGTGAGAATTTTCAGGTTGCCTTCTGGCAAAGCTGTTTATCGAAAGCACACTTAATGGTTGGCATGTGGACCACCATCATTAGTCAATGTTACCTAAGCGCCGTCCCTTCAGTCATACAAATTGTACAGTAGTGGTGATGAAAACGTTGCATTTTTTGTTTTTTCAAATAAAAATGATGAAAATTCCAATCAGCCAATAAGCCATTCGCAACAAAATGCATTCCTAAACCGCAGCACAAGCCCGGCCGCTCACCGGAACCGCCCACGACTGTAGTTTAAGCTCAAATGTACAAAATCGTGACGGGTATTTTGAGACTAATGAAGCGAATCACAAATTGTTAACTTAAAATGAGGTAATATTGATCACAAAAATATGGAGTCGATGAGAAAAAAGAGGAAATATGTTGCAGTCAACTTTTCAGAGAGATGATTCTACCCCAAAAATGTCAGCGGAAAAGCGGATCGATGAGAACCGATTCCACCATTGTCGCCCCTTCTACGGAAGGAAGCTCGTGTCAGCTGGAATATCGAGCGAGTCGACAGCTGCTATTAAGGTCCTCTGTAGCTGTTTTGGAGAGAATAGTCACTTCAAAAAGTCCTATCAATGAGATTTGTAAATTAAAGTAGAAAAAACCCGAGCGTTACCGTCAATTCCAAAGGTATCAGAACTCCTGCGAAAAATCCCCACAAATTTTGAAAATCGAGCATTTCGAGATCAAATGCAACGTTATGCGACTACGATAATAATGCGCAACAATCGCACGAATTAAGAACATCAATTTTTTTGTCGTGGGATGAAATTCAGTCACGTCTCACAGCGATAATTCGTCGCGCAAACACGGAGGCGCGGCGCCGTTTGTACAGGATGTTTAAGCTCGCTAATTAAATCAGCAATTCAGACAAAAACCATCATGAGAAAATGTGATCAGATTAGTTGAAGATGCACACATATGCCACCGACTCATGGTTTTTCGATGTCCTCAATGCCAGTCCACATGTGCCGCCACAAAGTCGGATAAACAAGAACGAACGATCCCGATAATCTCTGTATATAAATTCCAAGTGGATCGAACAGCTGGCTGATCAAGTTCTCGTAGGAAATGAATGAGTTTAACGATGAATTTAAAACGGAGGACACAAAAACAGTAGAGTGAAATTCATCCCGTTCATCGACATTTGACTAATAGTACAATAGGTATGGAAATGTGGACCGCCCATCAACACAATTGGATATGTTTGTCCATAGAAACGATCAGGCGCAGAAAGGTAGGGACTGCTAGTCGTGGTTGGTCGAACAGTATGAGCTAAACCCTATTTTTGGCATAGAAAAATAGTAACACGGGAGAGATCCACCACGGTTGTGGTTCATGTATTTTGAAGCAGGCACCGTTAATATCAATAATCTTCTCTCCTCTATGACATTTTTCCACTGGAGCCGAAAATACCGGGGAAATACTTCTCAAATTCAAGAAGTCGCAAATGTCCGAGAACTTTAGCACCAACCTAATATCACCTTTGTCAAAACACATGGCTACGAACCATAAAAAACACTGAAATTTTTGATGGAGTGCGATTGATAAATAATACTTGTAAATTCTCTTTGATTGCACTAGTGCCGCTATAATCAAATTTTAGATTGAAATAAACTGTCGGAAGATTAGTGGACGCTGCAATCATGCTCCACATCGACAACGATTTTTAACGAAAATTCTGAGCTCGTTTGCAAAATTTTAAATAAAAGCCCCTTTTTTTGACGATCATGAAACTGGTCTGGTACTGAAAAAGTGAACGATTCACGTGCGGTCGAACATATACGAGGAGTCATTGGGCGTTGAATGGCAAACGATGCGTGGCGAGTTGAGAAGAACGCGAACGAACCGATCGAACACAGACGATGAACACGGAGCAGCACTGAGCAACAACATTAGATCTTCAGGAAAGAGAGAAAAATGACCGGTACAGCCAGAATGACCGAAAAGCGAACCTGACCAGATTGAACTCCCGGCCCCGTCAGCCATCAGCCCCGTTCGGAGCGGCGCGGGTCATGACCCGCAACGATTGATCGAACTGAGGACGACGACAAAGAACTGGGCTGGGGGAGGTAGGAGGCCGAACACATCGACCACACTCAACCGCCCTTCATTCCACCAACGTCCTCATCATCATCATCATCATCATCATCATCACTCAGCAGCATCACTCCTCATCATTCTGAGACGATCACACCAGTTCTAACCCTCAACAGCTTCAACACACCCGAATCTACCCCGTTAATGTGGCCATCCATCATCAATTACGCCTTTGAATGGTGGAGAAAATAAACTTGAATAGCTCTGAAACTATTATCATTTCACGAATAACAACATTCAGCCTTGTTTGTCAAATTGTTGTGGCTTGTTGGCAGTTTTTAAACCAGATTACTTTCTGTCTACGAATAAATTCCGGTGCTCTGAAAGTTCCAACTTGCCCTACTCCCCTTTGAATGTTGAGGCACAAAAAAGCACGACTTCCTATTTGCGCAACATACGTGAACAAAAAGATGTAATAATGTAGATTTATAGGCGAATCAGTTGCTTGTCGCATAGTTACTTGTTTTCCACAATAGTCCAGTTTGTATAAATTCCTTTCGGTGTCAATTCCATGGAGTTGATGAAAACTATCTTACGAGTTTGTTACAACAATCATCCTTAGTCTGAATCTGGACCTATTCGCTGCAACTTCTCAAAAATTGAAACGAAGCAACAAAAGTGATTTTGGCAATCGATTAGGTCTATTAGTAACACTGCCTGATGACCTTCTTACCTCAGCCAGGTTGAAGACGGCGTACCTTTGCTGCTGGCAAACAGACCAGCTGTTATGCATTCGTTCCTGGAGATCCCTTACCGCCGAAAATGGGTCACAGACCATTGCGTCTTTCAAATTCGACAATTTTTAACGTACCATGACAACCGGTATTTGCTCAGGAGCTCTAACAAATAGGCACCTACTGAATGTGTATGAATGCATGTATCACCCACCGCGTAAAATGAACGTCTTTCAATCACGAACAGCCGCACCATTCCCCATGACTACAGGAATAGTCAACATATGAATATGAAGTTCGTTTGCGTTCCATCTGAAAAAAAAACCAAGTTCGCACGCACTCTTACTAATCCTCTCGTTATACATCTCGCTCCATTAGGAGCGCCTCAAGTTTATCAAGGCTTATTCAGCGGCGTTGCTCCAATATGAAAAGCAGCTCTGCAAATTCGTTTACTTTTCTATGTAAACGAATGCCAGTACTATTCAGTAACGCATTTTACAGCAGTAGATGTGACAATCACTGCATACTTCTTTCTTTCGGTGTCATTGCATGGAGATCCTACTATATAATAAGCGAAACCGCGATGTTTGTAATGGGTGGCTCATATGGGTCCCGCCGCGATAGTCTGTTACCGTACACCAAGAGCACCCACAGCGACAGGGAGCTGATGTACTCTTCATTTCTTTTCAACCAAAATTTCCAGAATTTCCATTTCATTCGAGTCGGCCGATAGGCCGCTGGAGTGCTGGGTCTAAATTCATGACGGGTATCGGCACAATATACCCGAGAATAAACCCCGGTCGGCGCGATTATTCGCATTCATGAACGCGCCGCGGAGTTTATTTGGGGGGATATTGCCGGCCTATTCCACTCCGCGGCGCGTTCACGAATGCGAATAATTGCGCCGACCGGGGTTTATTCTCGGGTATATTCTGCCGATACCCGTCATGAATTTAGGCCCAGGTATTCTCCATAATGGGAACCTATTCGAACCAATTTTCCATGTACAGTTGTAGCATAATAACAAATGCGATTTCGACTATCGAACAGATCTCTCAGCAACAGTGCCTAATTACTTTCTCACCTCAGGCAGGTGGAAGACGATTTGCTTTTGCTGCCGGCAAACAGACCAGCTGTTGTGCACTCAGACCATTAATTTTGCAACACAACAATCGCTTTTTTTCCGCTCATGATAGATTATGGTAAAATTCCAGTCTGCTTGCCCACTACCCGCAACAAACAAGCTTTGAAGAAATTTTTCCCATGAGAAGTCGTTATTTACTTTAGATATTCATTTGCTCTACAAATCACTGTCATCGTGAATTCCTTCACAATAACCACAGAGCAAGTGTGCTGACTGAGAATGTATGCTGAGCAAACTTTGGCTACCACTCGAGGTCAGGCTAAGGGTCGAATGCAAAGCCCATGAAGAGCTATGTAGTGCATCAAATAGAGCTTCACAACATAGGACAGTCGATCGCGGACAGTACATTACAAATAAAAAAGGTATCTATTAGGCTGGCAACTAAGTTCGTGGACTTTCAAGGGCCTTCAACAGAAATTTTATTTACTGAACAACAAAGGAACAATTTCCAACCAAGGTGTGGTCCTTCAGAGGGTCCATGCACTTCAGAATTCTGGGGTTGCTGCTCTATTTCACTTCTTTAAAATACATGAGTTTTTGAAGCCAGAGATTTGAATAGGTGTATTCTGACCTACACTTCATTGGTAAGCGATCTACCGGCCAGGGAATGGTGTAAGGACCGACGTGGGTGGCCATCACTAAGTGCACAATCTGTACTCTTAGGTGCATGAACACGGCATTACCAGCCCACGTTTTTTGTATTTTGAAGCGTCCGAAAAATTTTCGACATCCATTTCAGCCCTTTTCCGTGGTGAAGTCATCTGGTCAGACATCTTTTTATCGAGTTTTTCGCAAAACCCAAAATGATGCAGGCCCTTACCAATTGCTCCATGTGAGCACCTGAAGTTGGGTTCCAACTCACCTTGTTGCCAGACCCGCATTCCCTTTGACAGCAGAACTACAGCTTCCATTATGTGCTCGCTGGTGTCTTTTCTTTTTCGATTCGATGCTGATTTTTCGAAATCTTCTAATATTTCTGAATACCATCAACTGACTAAGAACATCATCCCCAGGTGCAGCACATTGCCTTTGTCGAGTTTCAGTAACCTAGTGGCCAAGCAGGTACTCATGAGGAGGACCTTAATAAACGGAAGTTTTGTGGGCTTTCATTTTAAGCGGAAAAAACATCCTAGAAAACAAAAGTAACAGGTTTCCCAAATGGTTCAGGGAATCACGTGACAAGCGCTATAGAACAGCAAAGAGAGCAAGAAAATTGGTGAACGTTCAAGCAAGTTATGTTTGCCAGAAGTAGTGACTGCGAAACAGCCCACGAATTTAGTTGGCAACCTAATAGTACAAGATAAGAAAAGTATGGAATAACAAGCCACTGCTCTGCATTTACTCGAGGGAGAAAATGGATAGCGCAGTAGAAAATAATAGTCATTCGATTTAATCTGCACTTCTCTTTCGAGAAATACAAACGAATTCTAGCCAAGATAAAAAAAAAGCTAAGCCAGGAGCAGAGCTTTTCATGGAGCACGGCAGATGCCAGTAAACAACTTCACTTCTGAAAGTATCACGACACCGTCTCATCGGCTTTTTTAATTAAGCGATTCATCATCATTCTTTACTGCTGGCAATACAAAACTCGAGTGATAGCGGCCGCTCGGAAATGCGAATGGAACAATAAAAAAGTCTAATTAAATGGAGTGCAAGAGCGAGCAATACGCTCAAATCGTCTCTAGTTCTCTATTGACAACTTGGGCAATAAAATGTTACAACTTTCACTAAATCCTTTTGATCACGAATCTCCTCACAACGCAGCATCATAGGACTACATACGCAAAATAGACCATGTAAATACAACCCTTGAACTGCACAACATGACGAGATTTCAATAACATTGCTGAACAATATGAAAGACCTATCATGCAGCACGAGCAAAATAACAAAAGAAAAACATTTAGCATCGCTTCAGTGAACATAAACGGCAAGCAGTGTGCATGAGAAAATGAACCTGTCTCCAACCGAACGAGACCAGTCAACTTTATTTTTAAAAGCGAAGCGAAAACGAATCGATTTGATATTCAGCGTTACGCCCATGTGAGTTGCTAAAATAGCTGCATGAAAGATTGACCGCAAATTGTAAATGGTTTCGCTTTTATTTGCAAAATTCTTCATCCATGGTTGGTCCGTGTGATCTCATCTCCAAACCGAAGAGGTTCTGAGCAATTAAAAAAGAGTGTCGCTGCATGAGTTGCCCATAAATGTTCACTAAACTGCTGTACTAGGAGTTGAGAATGTAATTCATAAATTATTGGCAGTGAGAACGATTGAAATCACTTCAAATCACTACAAAATTACACCGGCAGACTATGAGAATAATACGCATGCTGAACATCGTCCTCTCGGAATCGCTCACCGATCGAGCTCGTCTCGTCATCTTCGCGATGACGGCTCTCCTGCACGAATCTGAAGAATCTACGAATCTTAGACGAACATAAGATGTCCTTCTTCTTATGAAAAAGGCAAAAAAAGTATTTATAACAGTCTACGTATTAGGTACCGCTTCGTATTGGTAGCTGAGAAAAAACCGAAAATGAGGAAATTACCTGGATGTGTGCGTTCGTTTCACATCTCGTTCCACTACGTCGTAGTCGTCGTCATCATAACCATGGCGCCTATGCTCACTGAAATCAAGATGCATAAATTCCTTCCACAGTATAATCGTCAAAGAGATGTTATTACCAGGTTTCGAGTTGATCGAATCCCTCCAACGGTGCCACTCTTCCCATATCTCTTTCGTAGGCGAAGTTTCTATAGCTGGCACGATCGGCCTCATCGCTTCGGAATTCCATTCCTCTTCTGGTGTAGGAGTGATTGAGACACAGAATAAATACATAGGTTGGAACATTACCTACGTTACTGGCTTAGGAAACACATACGATGCAGTTCATACTGGCATGAAGCCGATCATGGAGTAGGTTAATTATTTGGACTATTGTTTCGATAAAAAGGTAAAGTAGCAGCATGCAGCTGTATGGACTACTTTGCAGACCGAGTAGATACCCGAGGTTCCGCAAGACAGTAGCTCAATAGCAAGCATAAAAGAAACGGAAACGAAAAGGACAGTAGCTCAATAGCAAGCATAAAAGAAACGGAAACGAAAAGGAAGAGAAATATTACTTACGAAACGCAACGGCTCGATGATCGGTAGCCCTCCCGACCTGAGTCACGAAACGCTCGGCAGGTTACCACCGATGGTTCTGCTCTGTCATAGTATAAAGCGTTATCAGACCGGTTTAAGAAAAGCAAGAAGCATTGTGAGGAACATTGCTCTTCAGGGCCTAATTTCATGACGGGTATCGGCACAATATACCCGAGAATAAACCCCGGACAGCGCGATTATTCGCATTCATGAGCGCGCCGCGGAGTGGAATAGACCCGCGATATCCCCCAAATAAACTCCGCAGCGCGTTCGTGAATGCGAATAATCGCGCCGACCGGGTTTATTCTCAGGTATATTGTGCCGATACCCGCCATGAATTTAGGCCCAGGTACTGATTAGTAGACGTTAGAGCTAGCTGTAGTAAAGGGTTAAAAGTAACGCAGCCAAAATCGAACTGTGGGGCATTAGGGTAGGAAGCTTTGTATGACTGAAGTACATATGTATAGACCGCTGAACACATGCAGCCAAAGCAGATATTACCACCAAATTGCAAAGAATGGAATCGTTGAGCCAGATCAGCATGATGGAAAAAATTTTCCGAGTTATTACAAAACAATTACAACTCTTATGTAGTTAGTTGATATGCGCACAACTGACTTCATGGTTCTATCTGCACCAAAGTGTCAGTTACGTACTCGTAAAAAGTAACTCCGGAAAATTAACTAAAGTGTCCAGAATAATTCTAAGAAAAGAGATCCTTCCGTTGAACTTCGGAGCTGCTGCATTTGTCTATTCTACATACATATAGTGCACGATCATCACAAAATCCTGCATTTCCAATCCTCCTTTCAAACTCTTTTCCTTCGGACTCTGCCACTTTCGTTGTATTATCTTTCAAGAAGTGCTCATCACATACCTATATACTCGCTCGTCCCGAGCGATTATTTCCGCCTCACGAACGGTTGTCTCACGTTCCCCCACTGCTACCTGGAACAGCGATTCAAGTTCGAACTACTCTGCGTGAGATTGGAATTAAATCAAGGGGATAGAGCGAGAGAAAAAAGAGGAAAAGAAAGTGAACCCACCACTGGCTTAACGTGATGGATACCGCTGTCGATAGAATATTGATGGACGTTCCGACATCCTATTGCTGCATCTCTCAGCTCGGCTTTCTCGGTTTCCACACCTATGGCGGCAGCGGGTGGTTTTACGATAGATCTGAAATGAAATGCAATATTGCAATAAAATGAAATGCAATATCTAAATGGAAACCACATACACCTACATCTTTGAATGACATTATTCTATGCTGCGTATCTACGTCGTTGGAAAAAGATTTTCCAAATTGACCTCTTCTCTCCTATTGAAGTTAACAGTTACATAAAGTTTTGTCTGATCGCGCTGCAGGGAAAGAAACTGTCTCTTACCACCTTAGTGGCACCTGTTACGTCCTTAATCTACAGGGAGCGTCAAAAGTCTTTGGACTCAGATAATTGGCCGCCTTAACGGCTATTTTGAAGCAAATGAAATGAAATTTATAACATTTATTGCTTTAGACATTGTACACATAAAAACATAGTGGGGTTTCAAAACGGCCTCCTCTGGCACGAACACAGGCCGTAAGTCTCTTAGGGAACGCATCTACAGCGGCGCGCAGGACTTCTTCATCAATTTATTCCTAGGCTTTCTTCAAAGCTCGTTTGAGCGACACAATGTCCCTGTGTGGTGTTGAGCAGGCCTTGCTCTTTAATATAGACCAGATTGAGAAGTCCATCGGATTGAGGTCCGGGCTGTGTGGTGGCCATTCTTTTGCTGAGATGAAATCGGGGAAGTTGTCGGCGCACCACTTCTGTACGACTTTGGTCCTGTGTACAGGTGCAAAGTCCTGCTGATATGTACAGTTGGTATTTTTGAAGTGTCCAGATGCCCATGGAAGAATCTCCTTTTTTAGAACGTCTTCGTGGTAGTTCTGACCATTGATTTTGAGGTCTTTATCCCCAAAAATCAGTAGCATTCCCCCATCTGCTGTTATTCCTGCGAAAACCATCACGAACTTCGGATGTCCTGATCTTTCCGCCACATTCCCTTGCTGATTAGCGTCTTCTATATTTTTTGGCAAGAATCCTGTCGTTTTGGTAATTGAGAAATTGTTCAATCGTGAAAACGGACTCGTCGGTAAATAGCATCCTTCGGTGGCGCGCCGCTGTAGATGCGTTCCCTAAGAGACTTAAGGTCTGTGTTCGTGCCAGAGGAGGTTGCTTCGAAAAATAACTATGTTTTTATGTGTATAATCTCCAAAGTAATAAACGTTATGAATTTCATTTCGTTTGCTTCAAAATAGCCGTTAAGGCGGCCAATTATCTGAGTCCAAAGACTTTTGACGCGCCCTGTACAGTATATCTTATCATTCATGCGTCGACCCGAAGATGTACAGTGTGCGGCAAAAGTCCTTCAACACGGATACTTGACCGTCTAAACGGGAGATCTAAGGCAAATGAGATGAAATTTATAGCATTTATTGCCTTTGACCACACACATATAACAAAACATCTAAATTTCGAAATGACCTTTTTTCGCAGGAATACAGGCCCCAAGACTCTTGGGGAACGCGTCTACGACGGCACGCAGGACATCTTCATCAATTTCCTCCCAGGCATTCTTCAAGGCTTCTTTAAGAGAATCAGTGTTCGCGTGGGATGTTGCGCAGGCTTTGCTCTTCAATATGGACCAGATTGAATAATTCATCGGATTAAGGTCCGGGCTATTCGGTGGCCACTCTTTTGCTGAGATGAAATCAGGAAAATTGTCGGCGCACCACATCTGTACGACTTCGGCACTATGGGTAGGTGCAGAGTCCTGTTGATAGGTCCGAGTGGTGTTTTCGAAGTGCTGAGAAGTCCACGGAAGAATTTCTTTCTTCAAAACGTCTTCCAGGACTTGTGGCTGTCGCTTTCCCGGACGCGTCGGTGAACCTGCGTGCCGCCGTAGACGCGTTCCTCAAGAGACTTAGGGCCTCTATTCGTGCGAAAGGAGGTCATTTTGGAACTTGGATGGTTTTTTTATTGTGTGTGGTCGAAGGCAATAAATGTTTTGAATTCCATCTCATCTGCCTGAGATCTGCCGTTTAGACGGTCAAGTATCTGTGTTTAAGGACTTTTGCTGCACCCTGTAGTACTGTGGTTGAAAACAATGAAAGTGGTGAAGATGCGGAATCGTTGTTTTGAAGAGAATCGTGTGACGAGCCAGACTTCTCATCGTGTTTCGTCGCGCGTATCTAAGTGCCTGGCGTGTACAGCAACAATGGTATGGTATTTCAGAGAATTACTCATTCGAGTGTTAACAAAGATTTCAAGATGAGAAAGAGACGAGAAAAACGTACGTGACTGTTTTGCGTCGTCTTCGCCACAGAAGAAATGGAATGAGACAAAGTGCCAGTAGACAGAGCAGAAGCAAAATCAACAGAAGAATCAGCAGCCACAGGGGGAAATGTGAATGCTTGGTGGCTGGAATCACAATCGGATACACCAGCTGATGACTGATGCCAGGAATCATTGCCAGTATCGGATGCCGTTCACAAGAACGCTTAATGATAAAAATCGTCGTAATAATAATAATTATTATTATTTCTATAGGATACCTCAGCACATGCGCAGCAGTTTAGAACACGAATTGTGCAGGCAATATTCACGAAATCCTGCTTGGCAATGAAGTGCACCAACGTTCGCTTCACCGCTCCAATTCTTCCATATTGTTCCGTTTCTATACTTGTCAGTATTCCGTCACCACACAGCACACATCTGTAAATTTCGTTAATATTGTATAACAACGATTAGTAATGTTTTAAAGCGTTCAGATGACCAGAAAGGTATTATCACCAACCTCGCAACAGTCAAATATTGTGTGCTATAAAACAACAATGAATCACGCTCACAATAGTACGGTCAACAACGAGCGTCGCATTGTGTCGTAAGGATGGAGCACAACGCTCTAAAATCATCCGCACGAACTCGCCATTGTTCGCGAAAGAATTTACAGTAAAGATCGACAGATGCAGATCTATGTCTGGTAGAAAGCTTTGTGATTCACAAACGTTTTTTCCTTCTAGAGATTGGAAAGCATTGAGGAAGTGACCGCTCCACAAGGCACTACTTATGTCTCCGTGGGTTTATATGTAGGTGTCCTCTTTGGTATATTGTACGAGATTTGGTGAGAAGATTGGAACTGGAGGCTTGCTCGGCTGAGAAACTTTACGACGCTTTTTTCGCGAAAAAGCTTTGAAGCGGAGCGCGGTTCAAAAACAAACACATCTTCTGATGGAGCGAGAAATTCTGTTTAGAATGCTGTACGGAAATCAACTCGGACTTTCAGAAGAAAACCGGGAGCAGCATCGAAAAATTCTTTTCTTTCAAACGACAAACTTTGAGGGTTTGAAACTTCGCAATATCCATGACAAATAGGGAAGAGTAATATACCATCTAATAGAGAAAATCATCGTCTTTCAAAAGGTATATAACATTTTATTCAAGCCTCTAAAGCTAAGCAGAAAAAAAATCGCTGTCGATGAGGTTATTTTTTCACTTTTTCGCTTTCCACTTTACCAACCAAAGAACAATGACATTCGAAGTTATCACAAATTTCAAATACACTATTCGAAAGAGCAAATAATTCTCTTTCGAACGCTGTGTCACACTCTGCAAAAGCTTTCGAACTCAAATTGCAAGTCTGCGATCTTCTTTGCCTAAAATAATTGACACTAGCTTCAGACTAACTGCTCAAGTTTATCGGCACAGAAACAACTGATGCTTATGAAGAATCAGGTTGCCCTGACATTGAGCAGACTACTAAGTCACAAGGGCTAACTGAACTGAGTCTACTGAGGATACGCTACAGAAATCTGCCGGCAAAAGAGTCATAAGAAAGCTGGTTGCCGATTGGTGAAGGAAACAATACGACTGTCTTTGGCAACGAAAGTTTTGGAAATATCGAGCGGCACACGCACAGATATGACTAACCCGTCCATACATCTTGTGGGAAATTCGAATTTCTGCCCACCGCGGCTTGTTTAGTAATCGCGCTTTAGTTCTCCCTTTTCCACCGATCTTTTTGGCTGTCACAGAGGATAGAACCCTGGTTATTGAGCAAGATCTGAATATTATAGCGAAAAGAAAAGAAAAGAAATTGCTCTAGTAACATGGTGAGAATGTGATCGACGGGGTAGGAGACATGATCAATGGTTTCGGTTGGAAGTGGACGTTTCCCCACATAACCATGTGAAACCTATCCATTCTATGTATTTGCGTGTTCATTTTGTATCACAATTTCTATAACGGATTTTTCCGTTGACTTTCCCACTTCCTTCGGTGGTGAGCCCGAATTTTCCTCCTGCTGATCGCTTCTTCTCAATTGTTACGGAATCTGTGAAGCGCTTTTTTACGAGCTTCCACCAATCTTTTGGCTGTCACAGAGGATAGAACCTTGCCTGATTATTGAGCAAGAACTGAATATTATAGCGAAAAGAAAAGAAATTGCGCTAAGGCTAAAAAAGAGAAAACTGTACAGAACCGTCGGCATTTTTCAGCCAAAACCACATTTAAACGATGTAAATCGTTTTTACCGTTCACTCGCCATAAATCACTTCAGAGTTACTTGTATTGAACAAAAAAACACAGGGCCGTAATCAGAAGAGCGTGATCTATCCAACGGTGAAGAAAGTGAAGTGGAATTATGAAATTTTTGACTTTCACCTGAGTGTTCATTGACCTCGTCTAGGTGATCGCCACAAAGTGTGTGGTCAACACCAGGTCAACCTCATTAGGCTGCCCTCGTTAATTGCACTCTGTGGATATTTCCAATTATGTTACGTCTTAGATTCATATTGCAATATTTTCGCAACCGCGCAATACTAAAAAAGAATGACATATCTGAAGAGGGGAAGTCGAGACGATCATTTCATCATTTTGGCTACCATTCCTTCACCATTGGATAGATCACGCTCTTCTGATTTCGGCCATGTGGTTTTTATTCAAAACAATGACTATGAAGTGATTTATGCCAGGTGAACGGTAAAAATGATCTACATCGTTTAAATCGCGTTTTGGCGGAAAAATACCGACGGTACTGTATGTATTATCATGAGGTATCCGATTTCAGAACTAGCATGAAAGCCAAAAATGAGAGCGCAAGACAACAGTTGCAAATTAACCATTTAGTTAACAAATCGAGAAGAGAAAAGTTGAAGGGTAAACGAGTGAAGCGCTTTGCAAACCCTGTACAAAATCGATGCAACGGTATTTTGTAACCATGCGCTCGTTCCGCATCATGTCACAGACTTCTTTTTCTAGCTGAACCGCACTATTGACGAAATTGGATGCGGATGACAGACATATGTGTTTAGCTAGGACTTTTTCTCTGCGCTCGGCCATGGCCATCGATGGATGACTGCTGAGCGCAACGATCTGCTATCCATATCTGTTGCAATAGCTTCACAATACATATTGATGCTCTAGTAAACGGTACCTAACGAACTGACCCGAAATTATCAATGAACGGCCGTCCATTCATCACACATTGTTCGACGATGTAGTCTTGTTGATGCACGTCAGACATCTGAATTTCGAACGTGTACGGTTGTCCAATGACGAAATGCTGAACTGATCCCAGTGGTGCTGGTTGATCAATGGTGACATGTCCTGTAAGATCCTCTACATAGATGTTCGAAACTCCTCTATCATGAGGCAATTAGCTGGAGTAATCAGTTGAACTAACGGCATTTGTAAGCTTAACAGTCAATCAAGTAGCACCTAGAGGTTGAAGACTCTTTGACCCCTTATATAGTAGTACCAGCACTCCAGCGGCCTATCGGCCGACTCGAATGAAATGGAGATTATGGAAATTTTGGTTGAAAAGAAATGAAGAGAATAAAGAATTTCATCAGCTCCCCTGTCGCTCTTGGTGTACGGTAACAGACTATCGCGGCGGGACCCATATGAGCCACCCATTACAAAAATCTTATATAGTAGGATGCCTACCCAATGAAGAACTTCTAAGTCAAATGACGACTTGAAAATAATTTGAGCAGCACGATGAACTCGTCTACATGTCTATCTCTTCGAAGTCTGACCTAGTGATTTCATTCAGCTGTGCAACAATGTAATGATGGTATGTTGTTGAAAAGCTGTCAGTATTGTAGATGGTATATGATGAATTGTTTGACTAGATGACGTGGCGTGAATGTCACATACCATTGTAGAGTTGTAGTGTTGGAAGCGTAATAGCGCCGCCGAGCCGTAGAAGAAGTACAAATGTTCCATAGGTTAAAAGGCTGTTGCTGCTACAACTGATAATGCTGTTCATCGTACTGAACAGTCTTTTCTGGCGGTCAGGGTGAATCCGAGGAGGAGGAGGAGGAGGAGGACGAGGAGGAAGCGGATGGGAAGGAGGACGAGGAGGGAGGAGATTGTGCTTGTGCGCAGCCGCGTATTACTCGCAACTAAAATGTCCGCCCAGCGTTCGCCTGCGCCTCCTGCCTACATCGAGTGACTAATGCCCTGCCTACAGTTAACATTCTTCGAAATATACACACGAATACAAGAACAGACAAATCGTACTACTAATATGACTCAGAGCTATGCTATATTACCGTCACGCTGCCACGGCTTGTTTGGTGTCGTTCATTCACCATTGCCAGAACAAAATTGCATGCAATTCATCGGTAATACTGGCCTCTTTCATCGTTCGCGACCGTACCTATTCCCCTACTCCACACTTTCATCGAATACTCATTCGAATTCCACATCAATCTTAAATTGGTAAGTTACATTGCACATCGGATAGATTCACGATTATGTCCATAGAGATGCGTAACGCTCAGTTTACACAACCAATGATCTGATGCAGGTGAATAGTGCGAAAATGCGAGGAGAACACAGTTTTCATACGAAAGTGCAGTCAGCATCATAGAAGCGATTATTTAGGCGACTTTTTACAAGAGAAGCTCGACAATCTATAGTTGGACACTAGTATTTAAATGGGCACTATTCAACTTAACGGACACCAGTACTCGATTTTTTTCAGCCATCGAAATTCACTAAAACTTTGCACGGACGGGTAATTGAGGGCGCTGATCACGAATCTGCTATTCGTTTTTCACGTGGGTGGTCTCGGACCACCCAAATCGCTACCTGGGTGGTGCAGTCAGGATCACCGACTCCACTGAAACATTGTCGATGGGGGTTCTCTGGTGTCCTGAACACGATGGTGAAGTCCGTTTTCCAAATGGCGGCCGAATACGGTAGTTATAGGTGAGTACCTACAGACCTCACCTGGTGAGACTCACCTATAACTACCGTACTCGGCTGCCATTTAGAAAACGAACTTCACCATCGTGTTCAGGACACTGGAGAACACCCACAGACAAAGTTTCATCGGAATCGGTGATCCTGAGTGGACCACCCAAATGGCGATTTGTGTGGTCCGAGACTACCCACATGAAAAACGGACAGCAGATTTGTGATCAGAGCCCTCCATTACCCCCACAGGCGGAGTTTCAGCGAAGTTCGACGATTGAAAAAAGTTGAGTACCGGTGCCCGTTAAGTTGAAAGTGCCCTTAAATGTATGCAACCTTTAAACCTTTCTCACTAACCAATAAAACTCTCGCTTCTGACAAAATGAGGTGTCAGTTTTGACCAAAACTTCACAATGGTCGTTTTTCATTCAGATCGCCGTCGTACAGTCGCGATAGCCGTTTCTTATCAGAGGTCAGGCCCATAATGTGCGCTGTTTGCTTCCTTCGGGCCAATTCAATCTCAGTGGTTATTTTTGTCCACATACCAGGTTCGACAACACACCTATTTAAGGCTGAACCATTCGACTAATATTCTACCATGTTCCAACTGCTTATTCGGATTGCGAAGCATGTTTAAGGGTACAAAGCAAAAGCTGTTCAATTATTGGAGCATATAACAGAGCGCGCTTTGTGACTGAAGTTCTTGTAGTTCCTCTCGTCTTTTGTCTCTACTCTGTTTCATTTATTAGTCAGAAAGGCCAACTCATTGGAGAGTGCAACACTCTCAGTAGGGAACAGTTTACCAAAGAAACCCAGATCTCTATTTCCTCTCCTTTCTACCAACTTTTTTTTGTACCAAGCGTACCAAATTAACCTGTCTTTATGGAAGACGATGTGAACAAGCTCGCTTGCTTGTCACGCTAAAGTGGAACAAACCATGATTTTTTCTAACAAGTGAAATCTACAATACAAGCTAATACGATATGCAAAGAATTATTCATCAGCTTTTGCTTTCCAGCTCATCACTCTCCAAAAAGGTCCGCTTATTTGAACAGCCCTTTTTCGCTTTGATTTTGCCTCCTCTGTACTGCATTGAAGAGTGAGTGGAAAACCAGAAGTTGAATAGGGGATAGGGGTGCCGTTGAGAAAAGATAGAGGATAGAAGGACCAAAAAGAAGAAAAAGAGAATAGGAGGACCAAAAAGAAGAAAACTCTGCGAGGAGACCGTTAGCACTTCGATCCACGATTACCCATGATATCGTTGGAATAACCGAAGTAAAGAAAAAGCGGCAAAATAGAAGCATTTATCATAGAGCAGAGTGTAAGACACATGATTGTGCACTGAATGGTGATTACCCAGCACATTAAAAGGCAAAAAAAACATTTGGCTGTTTCAGGCACGAGATCAACTGTAACTAAATTCAACTATGTCGAAGGCATTTCGTTGGCTAAAGCCGCACACGATATGCATGTGTCATAGGATTGTTATTCTGGAAACGGCTATTCGTATTTCCTAATATTCAAATATACATATAGTAAGATGCTGTTCACTGCATCATGAGTGACTTAAGATTTTGTTGTAAAATTGTGTCCCGAACATCGATGAATACTCGTCGTATGTTCTCCGTGTCGATGGCAGTCGTGTAATGATAGAAGAACGGTCGAGCTCGATCTCTTCGTGACGTCTCGAACTTGTCCACAAGAAAGAACTGAACGTCTCGCACATTCATATGATCGCCAGTGAAATCGGAAAAATATTGGCGAATGTCCGATTTCGGAACTTTTTCTGAAATACAACGTTACAAGAAAACAGCTCGCTGACAATCAACAAAGTAAGCGTGAAGATTCATATGATCTCACCTTTCAATAGGTCGCTCTTATTCATGAATAGGATGATGGAGACATTTGAAAAGGCTCTATTGTTCACGATAGTTTCGAACACAGAGCGTGATTCAACCACTCGATTGGTCCGTCGATCCTCCAAAATTACCTGAAAGCAAAATGTCATACAGAAGTTCGCGAAATGATATGTCACCTAACATTTTTAGGTGTAGATCGCGGAAACCAAAAGAAATATGATTCCAATTGATAGTTTCAATAGCTCTTATCGAAAATACACAAATATATGACCTTTTTAGAGATCCTAGAATTTTTGAAAAAATTTTAAACTTATTTTCATATGCATTTTTAAACGAAGGTATCTTAGGAACCAGTGAGCTTCTGCTTGTCCAGTGGTGATATTCTGATAGAGCATGATTAGTTTGTTCTTATAGCCTATGAATTTTTGTTTCAAGTCATTAATAAACCGTAGGTTTTTTCGCGTGAATTTTTTAGTGGTCAAAAAATGGTGAAATCATGAGACAATCGTTCATATAAAATTCTATGTATTAGTAACTAGTGAATGAATTTGCATCAAATTTAGGTATTTGATAGCGTATGATTTTCTCTTTTTAATGCATATTTTAATTTTGTGAAATGTCGCCTAACTACAGAGATAATAGCTCTTGAAATTGCATTCACATAAACGGTCATCTAGAGAATACCTAGAGGGCATTTGACTCCAGGGCCTGAATTCATGACGGGTATCGGCACAATATACCCGAGAATAAACCGCGCTCGACGCGATTATTCGCATTCATGAACGCGCCGCGGAGTGGAATAGACCTGCGATATCCCCCAAATAAACTCCGCGGCGCGTTCATGAATGCGAATAATCGCGCCGACCGGGGTTTATTCTCGGGTATATTGTGCCGATACCCGTCATGAATTTAGGCCCAGATTTCTCTAGTGCATAGTAGACTTGTTGCTTGTTAGGTCCCTAACAGCTAGCAAGATAATTCCCACTCTTGTGCAGAAAATCGTCTTAAAAATTTATATGAAAATATGAAAATAAGTTTAAAAATTTTTCAAAAATTCTAGAATCTTTAAAAAGGTCATATGTTAGTGTATTTTCGATGAAAGTTACTAAAACTATCGATTGGAATCAAATTCCTTGCGAATTCAGCGATCTGCACCCAAAAATGCAAAGTGACATATCATTTCGCGAACTACTGTATATAGAATACCACACGTTTTACAAAAAGCCAAAATGACTTGAAGTCTAGATTGGTGGATTTTTAAAGAGCTGAACCACTAAAAGAAGAAAAAAAATGAACGTGACATAGTCAGTCACCTGGTCGTATTCATTGGAGGCCACCATAAATAATATACTTGTTATGTCGGTAAAACATTGGAACCATTTTTGCCGCTGAGAACGTTGACCACCGACGTCAATAAATCTAAACAGTCGCAGCTGATGACAATCAACACTTGCATCTGCTCTGTGATCAAACAAGAAACAGCCAGAATTGACTAGAAATTACATTTCAGTTAAGAGAAAAATCACGCCAGCAAAACGAACCTGAATGGAATTTTGTTTATTTCGAAGGTGTGCTCACAGATTCCTCGGGTTGCCTTTCTGCAGTACAGTATATCCTTGTTGGTAGGTAAGAAGTTAGGCATTGCAATCCGATTCATATGATCGAAAAAATATTGACACGAATCACTCTTAAACAGAAAAAACGGAGCTTGAGAACGGTAAGGCAACGGTTAGAAAGACGACTACCAGAGGAAAACGTACAATTTGGAATAAATTCCGCTTCTCAAATGTTTGCTTAATGGCGGCGTCCTCCCAAAAATCTTGTATCACCGAAGAGATATCCACAAAGGTGGTGTAGTCAATCCCTTTCAGGAGGTCAGCCACCGTGAATCTGAAATTTACAAATAAACGACAAATTTTGTGTGGATTTAATCGAACAACCGCTCCCAAAATTCCCATTACACAACCAAGTACACATATCACTAATGAAATCGGAAACAATATTTCCAGTCGACTTATTCTCAACTGGAGATAAAAACAAAACCCGACCTCATTATCTCTGGCACATTTTTGTCCCGTTCAGGTTTTTCCCATGGAATATTCAGCTTACTTCTAGCATCCAGTAATATCCTCATCGCTGAGATTACATTCTGAAACGATAATATGACAACCATTTATAAGCAGATAGTATTGCTCATGTCTTCAACAGTAGGACAAACGAACCTGGTAGATTTGTTGGCGATACGCTCTCACTTCGTCGGCTGTGAATTCACCAGCTCCATGAATAATGTTCATTTGCTTTATAAATGTCGACTTTCCGGACTCTCCCGAACCGAGTAGCAAGATTTTTACCTGAAAGGAAATTAGTCAAGGTGTAACAGTCGACAAAATGATGATCCCCTTACTACTGATTGGCAATGTTTGCTAATTAGATCGATTATGTAGTAGTTCTTTAGAGTTAATTATAGTTAAATGTAAATTATAAGTAAATTATGGAACAGTAGTCTCGATCAACACATTGGAAGTTCATTCAGCCAAGGTGTGTTAAGCGACATACATATTACGCGTTGCCTCAGGCAGTTATTAAACAGGACACTATAGCGAGGCGGCATAATTAGCAGATTGTTATATACTATGCTAATTGATCAGCTGTCGCATTGGTGAGGTCAAAATATAGTTCAAATGCAACTTACTTGCCGTCTGAGAATTTTTCTTTCATTGTGAAGTTGCCTTTCAATTGCTTTCGTTTGGTCGTCCTGCTTCGCAGAACAACAAAACACCATCCTCAGGAGCCTAAAAACGTTGTCGATATTGAAGAACGTTACAATTACTGTACAGAAGCAGTGCAACAGCGATTGTGGACACGTATGGGCAAAAAAAAAACGGAAAAAAACTGCATGCTGTCGTGTAGATTTCCATATAAAGCAATTTTCAGTCACTCCCAGCTTAAACATCAGCTCTTCTACATAGATGGAGTTCAAAACGGATCGATTAATGATAATAACAAATAGTAATAGTATTAAATAAATAATCTACGACTTGATAATATTCTGCGAGCTTGGTTTTCATTGTGATGGGAACCATTTGTGAAAACGACCACTCCGACATGGCCAGTATAATACTAAAATGACAGTTGATGAAAAAAATTAAGCTGCCACCTGAATCCTTAGGGGAATATCAGTATTGAAAATGTGACTTAATGCTTAGAAGAACAAAATGGAATATTCAAACGAGTGATTCGCGATAGCAACTTGCTGATCAACAAGAAGATTTCATAAAGTGTAAAAACAGATTTGGTCCTAATCAGGCACCCGATAACTTTATCAACACTTCTTAGCGTAACTGCTGAAATTGCGCAGAGGTGAAAATCCAAACTTGATGCGAATAAACAAAATACGGAGACGATCAATGTGATAAAAACAGGTCGAAGTGATTGCTGCACGGTGCCGATGGAAAGGGAAAGACAATAAATCGCAATCAATGCCGACGATCGGCTGAAGGGCTAAATTTTGGTGAATCAATCGTGGTTACGAGAGGGCTTTTAAGGGTAAAAAGGATTTCTAGAGATGGACATCATCATCGTCGAATATGAACGTAGGAATGGTCAGGGTCATGTCAGGCATCGACCCGATGGGTGCAGTGCGCGACAGTCGGTCGACGATGAGAGCGCTGGCGCAGGTGAACAGATCTTTCCGCACCACGGTGCCCAACACCGCGAGAACTAGAAAATCAGCCCCGACCAACGACGATGTGTTGACATTAATCGATCAATACGTATGCACGGCATTTAGTATACTACTGTTCTTCTTCCATCTTTCAAAACAATAACAACCTTGTCTTGCACTGTCGACTCGTTTGACCTTCTTTGTGTCGTGGTTTGATGAGTTTCTCCGAATCGCTACTGTGGCTACACAAGCGACCGTTACGAAACGAACCGGAAATATCAAAACGAAAAAATAATTCTATGTTCGGAAAAGTTACTGGCCAGATTTGAGTACGCGTACTGAACCAACGCCTCCAGGCAAATCGTCTCCGCCTACTCTATCTGACACCATCACGGAGATTTCTCAGACTTCTCGACGTTCCACCCTCATTTTCAAAAAAAGGAACGAAAACCGTCTCTGGATCTGTCCAAATGCCTTTGTTTGGAGCAATAACCTCCAAACAGCCACGAATAACAGAGTTTTTCCTTCACTTCAAAATACCCTCGCACCATCTTCTGTGAGCAAGTGCTATAAGACCACATGTAAGAAGTGCAATGATATCGAGAATTTTCTTTCACGAGCAAATCCAACGCTTTAAGTTCACTAACTAGTTGTGCTTGCCATGCTGAATGTTTGCTTTCAGAACTAAAACCGCTCAATTTTCCACAACTTATTGAAGACGTTGGGTGAAAATTGGTAGCCATTGAAATCAACGATAATTTGTTAAGCATTACAATTCCAATTATTTAAAACAAAAACAATGGGATATGTGACTCACCATTTCCAGATGTGAAGAAATAGTCGCTTGATGTGAGTAGCGAGCATGAGGAGTGCGCTGTTCCACCGTCGAGTCACAGGCAAACACTTATCAACGCCTCCCATCACCACTATATCTCAACAGCTCGTCTCTGACTACCTGTATGAATAACCTTACTACTCTTCGTAAAACAACAAAATTTTGAAAAGTAAGGCTCGAATCTAGAATTCATTGGAAAAATTGCAGCGCCAACTACATATAAGATCTATCAGGGGAATTTCCACCCCACTAATAACTCACCTATTGGGTTGTTTTACTGAAGCAGTTGAGAATAAATGCGAGAACCAGGATGGCTGATGTCGAGCACAGCTTTGATGTTCATTGCTATTAATTAATGTATTTTTAATTATTCACGAAAATTACTGTACAATTCACAAGTGTGATCGAAGTTGAGATTTTTAATATTTAAAAGTCGGAATATTGATGAACAACAATATCAGTCAGAGTACAAATTGCAATCTTCAGCTCCCCGATCAAAAACTGCGCGTCCTTCAGTGCCTCCTCTAGAACCCGAACTCGCTCCTCAGCTGACCGGGGCCGCAGCTGAGGAGCGACAAACGACATGCTGAAAAGTCATAGTGCAAATTTCGAAGACATTGTTCGCTTTCACAACCCATTGTGAGCAGAAATAGATTGTATTGTAGCACGTGACATACCTTGACGATTCGGTTTTCTGGAAATAAAATTTTAAAGCATGAAAAGAGTTAGTTCACAACATAGCAAAGGTTGATGGTTATGTCAACATGACGGATATCAGACGGATCGTGATTCGCTCATTCATCAGCTACGAATATCAGATCGTTGCTTCTCATCCTACAAAGGTCACCCAATTCGTTAACAGCAGTTCACGAGTTGCCCCTGACCCGCTACTTGGGCCACGTAAGTTCGTAGTTCTCTTATCGTGAAGATTTAGTTTTACTAAGGGCTACTGCTACGCTTACTAGAAGCAGATGTTGTATTCATGGTAGTAGGCGGTCACCCCATCATTGTCATTCTTAATATGTTCCTGCCGCTTTGTATAAATTGCACAGTAAGATCCGTTTAAGACGGTCAGACTAGAGATTGCCCCCTATTCCCTACAGATAAACCATAGCATGATAATAGACAAAGGAAGAAACCGTCTCCTCTTATAATAAGCTTCAGCTCCTGACGAAGATTTGATGCTTTTCAACATATGTTCCCTAGGAATTATTCTGCACGGTACTGTTGTTCGACATCTCGACTTACCTCATTTTTCACCAAGCTTCACAAAATTTTCTCCTCGTTGGTCATAGAGTCGTAGTCATCAGGTACCCTAATTCCACTGCACCATCCTCCACGTGACTGAAAGCAAAAGGAACCGTCTCGTTCTTCCTGCTAAACCATCTGAAAGACATAATACACATGGAAAGAAAATTGCCGTGGACAAAAAAAAAACAAACAAGAAGAAAAGTGGAATAGTGGAAAACAAACCTTCCTCCTGTGCCGACTTTTTAGCCGCTTATATTTTTCCTTCAGTTCATCGTAGGCGTTTTGACAAGCGATGAGTGTTGCGGATTTCCTCCTCAAATTCGTCCTGTAATCTCCATCCTCTTGCAACAGCCGTCTCTTCAGCTCCCCGATCATAAACTGCGCCTCCTCCAGAACTCGAACTCGCTCCTCGACTGATCGGAGCGTCAGCTGAGGAGCGACAAACGACTTTTTAGCCGCTTATATTTTTCCTTCAGCTCATCGTAGGCGCTTTGCCAAGCGATGAGCGTAGCGGACTTCTTTCCCAATTTCGTCCTGCCTCCAAACAGCCACGAATAACAGAGTTTTTTCTTCACTTCAAAATATCCTCGCACCATCTTCTGTGAGCAAGTGCTATAAGACCATATGTAAGAAGTGCAATGATATCTTTTCTTTCATAATTTTGATAATTTTCTTTCACGAGCAAATCCAACGCCTTAAGTTCACTAACTAGTTGTGCTTGCCATGCTGAATGTTTGCTTTCAGAATTAAAACCGCTCAATTTTCCACAACTTATTGAACACGTTGGGTGAAAATTGGTAGCCATTGAAATCAACGATAATTTTTTAAGCATTACAATTCCAATTATTTAAAACAAAAACAATGGGATATGTGACCCACCATTTCCAGATGTGAAGAAATAGTCGCTTGATATGAGTAGCGAGCATGAGGAGTGCGCTGTTCCACCGTCGAGTCACAGGCAGACACTTATCAACGCCTCCCATCACCACTATATCTCAACAGCTCGTCTCTGACTACCTGTATGAATAACCTTACAACTCTTCGTAAAACAACAACATTTTGAAAAGTAAGGCTCGAATCTAGAATTCATAGGAAAAATTGCAGCGCCAACTACATATAAGATCTATCAGACATCTTATTGTCGTGCTCTCAGTTACGATAAAGTGCTATTTAACAATAAAGTCTGTAATATTTAACTAGAAAGAAAGACACTAACGTGACCAGAAACATACCTGCGAAAATTCTCAGCAAGTCAGTTCATTATCTTCCAATCTGTTACGAATCTACACGACCATCATCATATTCACGGTTTTCAGCGTCCGACGTAATGCCGGAGTTACGACCGTTATCCTACGGCAACGGGCATTTAGAACTATTTGGATTTGTGCTATTCCCTAAATGCCCTTTATTTATATTTGTATTCGTATTCATATTTACATACTTTACATTGTAAAGTGCAACATGATTTATTTGACAAACTGTATAAAAAACCAAAGTAACGCAGCAACATAGTCCTCTAGACTATGTGAAGAGAAAAACTGCTTATAACCTCTATAGTGGTGGAAAAGAAAAATGAGGGGAATTTCCACCCCACTAATAACTCACCTATTGGATTGTTTTACTGAAGCAGTTAAGAATAAATGCGAGAACCAGGATGGTTGATGTCGAGCACAGCTTTGATGTTCATTGGATGGAGAACTGAAACATTGATGAAATGACCTTCTGAATAAAAAAAAAGAAGGAAAGTAAAGATGAGACGTTCAGTACTAGAAAGCAAGGCGCTGTCGTGAACTCGAGAGAACGTGTGACTGGAATCGAACGATGAGGTCATACAAGACCTATCTATACATTTTGGGCTATGACCATCATCACATCCAAGAGAATACATTTGCTAAAAATTAATGTATTTTTTACTTCACGAAAATTACTGTACAATTCACAAGTGTGATCGAAGTTGAAATTTTTAATATTTAAAAGTCGGAACATTGATGAACAACAATATCAGTCGGAGTACAAATTGCAATTTTACACAAGCAAAACCAGCTTATGTCGATACCCACTGTTGAAAGTCGCTTCGAATGGCCGGCGCTTTTCACCAGGAGCGTCATGTACCGGTGCAGGTGCGGTCGTGGTGCTTGGAGGTTGAGTATAAACAGGAGCAGCAGTCTCTGCCGGCAAATTGTGCACAATTACTCGAATTGGACGAGGGTAACTGGTAGGCTGAAAATGTTACACATGGTACTGTATTCCCCTTTGAAGAAAACCCATCGAAGAATCTAAGCTTCGTTTGCTGAAAAGCACACATTTGTAAAATCACTCTCAAGTATCAGATAAAAGCGTTACGTTTTGTTGTGGTTTCGGTGTGGGACGTGGCTTCGGAGCAGGAGTTGGAGGAGGTCGACGAACTGGTTGTGGCTTTGGTCTTCTGACTGCGTCAGCCTGTGAAGTCATATAAAACATATAACACCTTCCTGCAAGCAAGAACAGCATACCTGTTTGTTTTCGGACTGTTCGACATTGCTTTGGTATCCCAGTTGATTGATATCGCTTGGAGGATAACTTGGTGGTGGGCCCAAAGGTGCCTCTTCATATCCAGACGACATTACATAACTTGCAACAGACATTGCATCCAAAGCAAGCAAAACAACTACCGTAATAAATCTCATGTGCATTTGTCACGGAAGTATTGATATTGTGTTGAATGATGGGCTTTTGTACGGTCTCCACGACATTGCGACCGTGACCTGCGAGAAAAAGTTGATGGATTAATGACAAAGCCGGAATACAAAAGCGGATACCTGATGCTGACAACAATCTTTCACAATCTAATTATCGGTCATAACGGTAACTCATTATGTAACGCTGCATGTGCTAATAAGTAACGCTGCATGTGCTAATATACTATCTGTTAGCAACAGAGACATGAAAAGTGCGAATTAACACGGTAAAAGGTTTATTTATACCCAAACTGAAAGGAGATAATCCAATGTTTAAATAAATACATTGCCAAGGATCACTGCTTATAGCCCTCCTTTCCATATGGAGGTGGTGGAGGTGGCGGTGGAGGTGGTGGTGGTGGTGGTGCCGGTCCATATGCCTGTTGTTCAGGCTGAGGAGGCTTCGGTTTAGGAGGACCTGGTTTTCCTGGAGGAGGAGGTGGCTTAGCAGGTTTTGGTCCTGGTTTAGGTGCGGGCTTTGGAGGTGGCTTGACCGGCGCTGTCTCTCCTTCTGGATAACCGACTGCTGGTCCCGTGGGTGGAGGTGGAGCAGGAGGTCCTTTTGGCGGCGGCGGTGGTGGTGGTGGCACTGGCTTTATAGGTCCTCCAGGATTTATCTGAAACGAGATACAACAATTATTTAATAATGAAAACACTGCTGATCTGGCATAATTTCCTTTTATTAATTATTTCGAGGGATTTTCATACGGAATCCCCTAGAACCTATCAAAATTGAGATAGAACAACTTCTGAAGAAAGCTCACCTTTCCTGTCGTATATGGCAGTTTTGGTTTGGGTTGACCGCCATTAGGAGCAGAACCGGAGTAGGAGGACTTCCGCGGTGGTCTCGGACCTGGACCAGATGGAGGGGGAGGGCCTGGCTTTGGGCCTGGAGGCGGAGGAGGAGGTGCAGGTTTTGGGCCAGGGCCGGGCGGTGGAGGAGGGCCTGGCTTAGGGCCGTAGCTACCAGGTGGAGGAGGGCCTGGTTTAGGGCCAGGGCCGGGGGGTGGTGGAGGAGGACCTAGGTCGGGGCCGTAGTTACCAGGTGGGGGAGGTGGAGGTTTTGGGACAGGGCCAGGCGGTGGAGGAGGGCCTGGCTTAGGGCCGTAGCTACCAGGTGGAGGAGGTGGAGGTTTCGGACCAGGACCGGGTGGTGGAGGAGGACCTGGTTTAGGGCCGTAGCCAGGAGGCGGGGGAGGGCCAGGTTTAGGGCCAGGGCCAGGTGGCGGAGGAGGGCCAGGTTTAGGTCCAGGTCCAGGTGGCGGAGGAGGTGAAGCAGGTTTTGGCTTCGGCTTGGGTTGCGTTGGATGCTTGCCCTGAAAAGTTCACTATAGTTGTGATTCGAGTTGTTAGCGATCTAGGTAATGCATATTTAAGCCTTGTCGAATACACTTAACCCGTATATGGTAAATTTTCGCACTACATTTCCACGGATCTAAATCACATGTTCGCTGAATAGCCAGGTGGCCGTGAAGTACTATTGTCCTCTCTTGCTTGACTCAAATATAGAGTTTTAAATGCAAGTGGTTATTATAGTAAGTCTTTCAAACAGACAAACTCGGGATCATTTGAATCTTTCAATCTTACTACGCTAGAATGCTATTCATAGCTCACTTCTGAGCCAAAGGTGCAATAAACAAATGCAATAAACAAATCGATGCCGACCTCGGAGCCTTCGGCGCTTTCGATATTACCCTGATAACCGAGTTGATCGCCTCCATTCTGCCCATAGGTAGGTGCTGGTCCTAGTGGTGCCTGCTCATACCCCGAGGGGATGACCTTTGGGTATACTGTAGCGAGAAGAGCTGCAAAGATGAGAAACGATGTCATCGTTGACAACGTTCTGTCGTTACATTGACCGGTTGCTTATTTATAAGAGGATTTGCGGATAACCAAAGGATACAATGGTGGTACTGTGTTCCAAGAGAAAACTCGATTGTGGAATCAAATACAGCGCACATGACGTTACTAATTAATCATCACGATCGACAGCAATGGATATGCGATAAGTTGGAGAGACCCGAGCAAGAAATAGGGCTTCGCGAACACAGTTGGCTATTAAAGGACGAGATCAGACTAGCTTACATACAGGCACCCACAGAATTTTCTGCGGAATCTGATCAAGATCAAATTGCTGATCGTTAACAGAAATAGTGTCCATTAAATTTGATAGAATAGAATATATCAACCACTGAGATGTACATACAGATCAAAGTTCAAGGACATAATAGGATATAATTGTGAATGTTGCCAGGCAGGGCAGAGTTGACATATTTTTAAAGGACCGAAAGTGGAGATCACAGCAACTCTGACCTATTGAGAAGAGATGCGCCGCGGCTGTTTTTCGGCGAAACAGTGATGGCTTGGTTGTATAATGGAGATCATGTGTATCCTAATAGTAGGCTTAAATTTCCATGTTCGTACAAGAAACGGACTCTAACAAAAAGCGAACGTTCAGTCCGATGCATTTTGACAGTGTTACACTGAAGGCTCGCCAAATTGTGGTTGTTCCGCTTCTTTCGCCATTACGATGGCATTGTTTGCCTTTTCCATCCCCTCTTGATAGCAGTACTATAATAATATCCGTGCTTACAGCAGCATAATAGAAATTCAGCGCAAACCAACACTCTTCGCGACCCAAATAGGCACGCGCCGCGCCCGCCGCAATTATAGTGATGCGAAACAGTTGTCCATAGAGAATTCTGTTTGTTACACCTCACGAGCGTTCGTAATGCGGAGCGATTGCTCATCAAAATCAATTTCAGGTGTTCGTTATAGAAATTCCTTTGGTTAGAGCTCAACGGGGTTTTTCCTCCATTACGAGGGCTTCTGATCTCTTCTACTGCACATTAGTTGGCGAATGACGCGCTTTTCACCTCAATTTTTGTTGTTATGATGTTATTTGAATTTTACCTTTCAATATTGTTGTAATATTGTTGTCAAATATTTTCCCTTCAGAAGGTGGCTGAAGGAACGTCACGGCTACGTATTTATGCCCCCGTCCATCACGTCCACAAAAGAATCTGATGAAGCGAGTTCGTGAGTTGGAAAATGTTCATATATTTTTCAAGGCTTTTTTTTGATTGTCGTATTTACAGCAAGGAAGGCCAGTTTATTTGGCCCAGTAAAATGAACGTTTGATTTCGACTAAAATCTAAATGTATTTTGGATTACATTCAGAGATGTGTTCAAGTTGGATTCAACCGCTCTCAACAAGCAACCGGAAGAGGTATTCGACATAGTCGGAAAACTGGGAGAAGGGTTCGTGATCCATCCGTAATTGTCTTTGTTTGCTTATACCGTTTTTCTATAAACGCGTCTTACCCTCGATTTCAGATCGTATGGATCAGTTCACAAAGCGGTTCATCGAGAATCCGGGCACACATTGGCCATTAAGAAAGTTCCGGTAGATACCGATTTGCAGGTAGGATTTCACTGTTGAATACTTTTCGGACCAAGTCGGTTAAAAATCTGTTCTGTTTACGCTGAAACTATTTAGGAGATCATCAAAGAGATCAGTATTATGCAGCAGTGCGACAGTAAATATGTCGTGAAATACTACGGGTCATATTTTAAAAACTCAGATTTATGGGTACGTTGATGTTGGTTATTTTGTCTTCCGATATGTGAAGTTGATTCATCTTCAGATTGTTATGGAGTATTGCGGCGCCGGTTCCGTGTCAGATATTATGCGTCTGAGACGCAAAACACTAAATGAAAGTGAAATGAGTGCTGTGCTGAGAGATACTATTGAAGGATTAAGATACTTACACGATCTGAAAAAGATTCATCGTGATATCAAAGCCGGCAATATATTGTTGAATACTGAAGGCCAAGCTAAGCTGGCAGACTTCGGAGTAGCCGGCCAGTTAACGGTAAGGTTTGGTCATTTTTCCTTCTGCCTATTGCTGTGCCTATACTATCTTCTGCTATTCATATTCATCTAGGATACTATGGCGAAGCGCAACACAGTGATTGGTACGCCATTCTGGATGGCGCCTGAGGTGATCGAAGAGATAGGATACGATACAAAAGCAGATATTTGGTCACTGGGTATCACAGCTATTGAAATGGCCGAAGGACGGCCGCCCTATGCAGATATTCATCCGATGAGGGTATCATTTTTTGAACAACTTACCTGTTCGTTATTATTGAGTTCTTACAAAGCCCACTCTGTGGAATCGAGGATTTCAGGCAATATTCATGATTCCAACGAAGCCTCCACCAACTTTTAAAAAGCCTGACGAATGGAGCGACGAGTTCAATGATTTCATCAAGCAGTGTTTAGTCAAAAAGCCTGATGACCGTAAAACTGCATCGCAGCTAGTTGAGGTTTGTATTCTGCGAGCAAAGTGTACCGTTATTTCATAACATCTAATCTTCCAATTTTCCAGCATGTCTTCATTGCCAATGCCCCGGGTCCCGAGGTTTTGCAAGCAATCATTAGAGATGCAAGCGAAATACAATACAACAATAAGGTCCGTTTTTCTAAAAATTATTCAGTTCATTTTCATTACCTCTTTTTGATAATTTATTTGTCGGAAATCGTAATCGATAATCTAATGAAGCTGATGTAGGAAGGAATTTTCATTGCGTGGGTACGATATCGTGCAATTTGTGTAGATTCTAGTTCCGCGGTATTGATTTTTGTTGAGAATTGATATAAATTAATCCCGTAGCTTATTATCGTTGCTTCTTACTGTTTTGAAGAATGCGCTACAAGTTGAGCCAGAAGCACCAACGATGGTTGGAGGGCAAATGGATGGTCGAACGATGTTAACTGGAAACAACCCAGATGATCGCACGCTAGTCGAAAATCCAGCTGCAACAGGTAAATTTAGCAATAGTTCCAAAGATAGACTGATCATTATGGAGTCCTATATCTGAGTGTAGCAAAGTGCTCGTTTAGATCAGTTCCTCACCGCGTTAAGTTTGAAAAGCCAGATGGAATCGCTGCGTATTGGTGGACAAATACCAGGGTCCGTACTTGGTGCTCCACCTCCATATCAGAAAGTAGGTTCGATTACTGGAAAACCCGAATACGCCGCGACCACAACGGATACGCCAGTGGGGGAGTCTGGATCGTCCACTACATCTAGCATAAGTTGGTTTTATTTTCGTTTCGATTTCTCTTTATCCCGTCCGTCATCTCCAATCACAATATGTTTCAAGTGAACACTGAAGCGGAGTACGAGAATCGATTTCACAAATCAATGGCAGATGGGGATTATGAATTTGTGAGTCTATATCTGAACTATGCTTCCCTTCTGGTGGTCACAAAATTATGTAGAACTTCTATTTTAGTTGCGTGAATTGTCACTTGATGAGCTACTCCGAAGAAAGAATAACCTGGAGTCAGAGATGGATGAGGAACTACGAGAACTGCAGAGAAGGTTTGCGATTTCATGATTCATCAAAGAAAAGTTCTGAAACCCTTGAGTAATTTTGTTGCATGGAGAGGGTGAATTGAGCTGCCTGATAAGTTTGATTTTAAGGTACCAAACGAAGCGGCAACCGATACTAGATGTGATCGCTGTCAAAAAGAACAAAAGCGCCAATTGATACATGTTGTCCTCAGTGAGTTACCTCGTGTATTCTGAAGGCATTTGGCTGAATGGCGATGTGTGACAAAGTCGTTCAAACGTAGCCACAATTGATGATACTTTTGCACCGGGGTGCTCGCACTACATTCACCATATAGCCTTCAGTTGACACGGATAATAATGCAGTCAATGTGCTATTGATTGATGATTCAAAGAGAACTACTGCGTGCAAAAGCTGATAGTTTCGTTTTTGTTGTTGTATAAAGTGAGAAGTTTCCCCTGGTTTCTGTCTGCATTGTTAAATAACTACTGTCATAGTAATGTAACTCTTTGGAGAAAACGGTTTTGCACTTTGGTATAACACGATATCCCCTATTTATATACAATATGCAGTTACGACTATCACTCCCTGGTTGTGGCACGTGGTGATATCTGAATGGTCCTAATCTACGGTGACATTCGATGGAACTCCGCTGGACGCTAGTCAATGTTGAACATCGGTGGCACTTTTCCTTCGCATTTCCAATCAGAGCATACTGACGTTTCCTGCCCAGGTGCACCGCCGCAACGCAGGTCTCTGCAAAATGTAATGTAAGTTTGGCAGTGCTAAAATATCAAGAAAATCGTTCATCCTTTGATAAGGGTAGAATGTATACAGTAGCACGAAATAACCTTCAACATGGGGTATAACAATTCCTCCGAAGGAAGCAACACTTTGGTGAAGAAAACAACAAGACGTAATAAGACTACTCATTAGGGCGGAAAAAATTACCCGCAAGAGCAACGTCGTTTCCGTACACGCTCACCACCACCACACGTCACAGTGCAAATGGACCACTGCGACCATCTCGTCCATTCACACTGCAAAAAGAAAAATTATGTAAATGAATCTTTTCTAAAGTCTGATGGCAATAATGAAGGTGTATACCTTTTCTGTCTTCGAAACAGAGGACGAGAGCGCGATTTCGATCTGACGAGAATCCTCCGGACTCATCGCTGTTTCGATATTTTCTTCCATCTGAACATGATATAGTAACCGAGTAAGAGTACGAGTTAATTCGACGCTCAATGAGAAATAGTAAGAAGTACTCGAAGAGTGCGTTAAAGCTTTTGAAGTCTCATTGCTAAACTCAACCTTTGTGTCCGGATTGGTAGACAGATACACCTCGTCAACTACTCGTGTTGTTAATCGTTGAACGTGACACGACTCCTCTTCAGCTGAGTACCCCATGCACTCACAATCACTTACTAGCACTGAAATGACTGAAGTACAAACATAAAACGGAAATATTCATAATAGAAAATGAAATGAGAGAACCGAAGAAAAGCTCATGGATAATATCAAGCGTTTATACTATTGTCGGCGCTACATGTTGTCAAGATAAGTACGACGTATCTACTACTTCCTGAATACATCTCACATCTCCTACCATCGCTTCCAATACAAAATCGATTCCGCTGTCGAACCTTGCTGTCATGACATTCACTCCACTCGGACCATTTCGACCAACGACATTTCTGCAAAACTAGGCAATTTTGTTTTTTCGTAACTACTTACATTTGACAGGAAACCGACCGGATATGGAGAGCTGACCGAATCAATCGCTGTCTTCTTTTTTTCTACCATCTCGAACTCTGAGATACGCATCGGATACTGAAACATTATTGAATGTAATCGGTCGTCAAGCTTTACAGGTGAGCCCTCCACTAGAACTAAGGTTATCATACCTCATCCGATGGATTAACATTTATAGGAACATATCCGTCATTCTCATGTCTGCTGTGATCCTCAGGTGCTTGCTGACCTGGACGATTTCGAACTACTTGCATTGCAGATGTGATGTCTCAACAAAGAAAGGAAACGGCAATTATCGATGATAATCGTTACTCAGAATAGAGCAGACCAAATAAATAGGAATAAACAGAAGCTGTGAAATCTCATACCACGGTCTGAATGCGCACCTCGGTCTTCAACATAACGAGAAGGCTCGCAATTCTAAAGCACGATCTCATGACAACATTGAATTTCTAACAGATTTCAATTAAGCACAGCCGACTGTAGCTTTAGTTGGAAAATGGAGATTGGCTGTAACTCTTCACAGAGGAAACGAACCTTGTCCAAAGCACACTCTCTCTCATCTGCATCACGGCCAACACAACTGCAGCTGGGATCCGACAGTGAGGATCCACCGTGCATATCTCCACCTCGATCACAGTAACGACGTCTTGTCTCTTTTCCGGGCTGAATATGGTTTTAAGCGGTTCAAAATCAGGCCAGATTATCCAACTGTTTTTTTTTTCTATGAAAAAACTGCAATGATACGCTTCAAGTATCACCCGACACGCTGTGCATCCACACCATTCACTCCATTGCGTCCATTCACACGGACGTTGCTGTTGGCATGGAACACGGCATGGGCGTGTCTCAACGGCTGCACCCTCACAGCAATGTGCACCTGGAAGCAAATTCGAAGAGAAAAAATTTTCAGAACACCTCTCACAAGACTATGTAAACGCTCTAATGCGAAACTAAACAGTAGTGATCGTGAAAGCTTTGTAGTCGAACTATTCAGAGAAGTTTTTGGAATTTACCTCTTGTAGCATACATTGAAGCAGATTGTCGTCGCATTCGAACATTCACTGGGACAATTGGTGTCAATGGACTAGGAACATCTTCTGAACATATATAGAATAGCTTTGTATAGCTCAATATTTTTGTGGGAAATGAACACGAAAAACCTTCCCACAACCTTTCCTATTAGGCCTAATTAGTGTACTAATTGATCGAGTTGGGGGTGCATTTGTGTCATGCGAAAATGCTCCCTGACTGAACTTAATGCACAAATTTATTTACCTGCCGTCTTTATCCTCGTCTGGTATCTGTCTGATATACGAGGAACACCTGCGCTATTTCTAACTAATTGCATGCCGCGGAAATCAACCTAAACCATATTGCAACATATTTTGAAAGGCGTCATAATAAAATAAAACTCAGAGCTAATTCTTTATTGAATGGAGGACATCAGCCACTAAATTGTATGACGGAGATGTGACATGACAGATACATTGTTTGACGTCTTTCAATTGTCATCTACTCAGCACTTGTGTGACTATTTCAAAAAGGTAATAGGCGTACCTGGGATGAATAAGGGGTGAAAAGAGCGTGTGCTTCGTCAGTCTTACACACTCGATTTCTTCTTGATACTGACTGGGATCCGCAGCCTCCGCACGGAGACCATTCACCCCATGATTCCCAAGAGCAACAAGGCCCTGAAGAGGAGTCACTTCATTATGATCACTAATAAGCTAACCCTGAACAATATGAATTGGTTTCACTTTCAGGGTTAAAAAAACGATTTGTCTTCACACCTGCGTCGCATGGCTTCCGTTCAACGTCCGTCCCCAAACAGGTACCACCACCATCAATCGGAATTCGTGTCATGGGAGTTCTCTTTAGCCGATCCATCACATCCTAAAATCGCTCAGAGAGAATTGTGATACCTTTTACGGTTTTCACAGTTTTTTTTTACAGTACTTAAAACTTCGAATGTGAAATTTGAATGTATAAGTGTGAAGCCAAGAAAATGCAGTGACAATAGCAAAATATCACCTCACTGGTATAGTTACGGCCCACAGAGCTGCTGCTACCCGAACGCGATCGAGCGATAAGGATAGATTTCGCTCTGTCTGAATGTATCACACATGAAATGGTCGTGAATTTATGCTTAAAAGAGTACTTAGTCTACAAGCACTTGTAGGCTCGCGTAAGTGTTGGAATGCTAACTGATCAAAAGAATTGCCTTCAAGGGTACATGAATTTCTTACCAGCATCCATCTCAAACACAGTCTCATCCAGTTCCTCGAGATTTGGAAGGTTCAGAAGGTCGTCAGTAACGCAACTGTGAAAAGACAAGTTCAGTTACTGTATCAAAGGTTACGGTCATGGTTTGCTTGAAGAAAAATGTTAGGCATGAGTCAAATGGCAGGAAATTTTTCCTTTCAATTGAGAACTAGCTGACCGCCTTCTGCGCTCGCAAACTCCGAGGCCACACGTTACTGAACATCCTCCCCAGTCCATCCACTCGTCCCAATACGGACAGCTAGCCAATTGACAGAAACGCATCTCACGACTCGATCCGGAACAATCTGAGCCGCTCTCACATGTGCGAGCCCTGCAAATGTGACATCCCAACTTTACTATACATTGCTATTTATTTTCGAGGTTACTGGTCTCTACAAGTAACGATTAAATGAAAACTACGGGTAAATATGCGACCCATCGAAAACATACTGATCTATCAAAAGGAGAAATTGGCGAGACGAACCTCGTCTGATTCCCTTGTCCACACGTTGCTGAACATTCGGACCATTCACCCCAATCAGACCATGTGGGACAAGCCCGAAGTGGACAGGACGATTGGTCCTGAGCTGGACCTTCACAACCATTATGTGTCACACCGTTGAACATGCATAATCTATAATGAAATACGTTCCTGTGTGTAAGCACCGACAATAAGGTGTATGTGGGAGAGGGAGCCATGGAACACTAATGTAAAAAAAAGAGATTGAAATTTTTTTAAAATTATTCACCTGTTTCTTATTCTATAAGTCTCCTCGTCGCATTTCATAGCGCATACTGTCCATGCTGTCCATTCGGTCCAGGACGGACAATCCTATACAGTAGCACAAAACAATACGAAACGGAGTTCATACTTACAAACAATTCTCATTAAACTGATCTTATCGAAAAATGAATGTAATAATCACCTGTTGATTACAAAGAAGCCGTTCTTCCGATGCTCCATCGCAAGTGCCATGTTGGCATTCTCGTGTGCGCACCTGGAACGGGTGCATCAAATTGGAGACGCTGATAGTGACACCTCAGATGTCAAACAACAACGGCCACAAAGTCCCGTCTTTCTTTCTCTCTCAGAGCCGGCATTTTGATAACATTGTTACCGTTTCGCCAGTGTCACAGCTTCTTGTGCAAACTGTCCACGAAGACCACGAAGCCCATTGTGGACAATGGCCATGATCGCAAATCCGATTCTCGTCTGCCGGCCCAGGACATAGGAAGTTTGGCTGAATAGTGACACGTGTGATATTAACTTTGAAAATCATACTTTCCCATTGGCTTTCACCAGATATTCTTGGGTGCTCCTACCTGACATTTTCGATGTCGGCTTTCTTGGCCCTGTCCACAGGTGACGCTACAACCTTCCCACGGTCCCCATTCAGTCCACGAAGGACAAGGCGGAGTAATGCATGTCTCCACAGTCTGAAATGAAGGATACCTGAAGGAAGTACAGGACAACACTAATCAAAAGAACAGAGACCAGCTAATTGTGACAACCCGCGCCATTGGCAAAAAAAAATAATTGCGGTCATTAATTAGTCTCTAACCAAGGCAGCCCAATTGTCACGAAAAGTGATCGCGGTCCAGTGAAGTCGATATATGAATAAAATCAGTGCTGAATAGCACTCACTGTAATGCCAGACCATGAAATAACATGAACAGAGCAGAACAGATTACAGGGTGCGCCAAAAGTCCTTCAACAGAGATACATGACCGTCTAAACGGCAGATCTCAGGCAGATAAGATGAAATTTATAGCATTTATTGCCTTTGACCACACAATTATAAAAAATCATCTAAGTTTCGAATTGACCTCCTTTCGCACGAATACAGGCCCTAAGTATCTTGAGGAACGAGTCTACGGCGGCACGCAGGTTCACCGAAGCGTCCGGGAAAATCGACAGCCACAAGTCCTGGAAGACGTTTTGAAGAAAGAAGTTCTTCAGGGCTTCTCAGCACTTCGAAATCACCACTTGGACCTATCAGCAGGAATCTGCACCTGCTCATAGTGCCGAAGTCGTCTAGAAGTGGTATGCCGACAATTTTCCTGATTTTATCTCAGCAAAAAAGTGGCCACCGAATAGCCCGGACCTTAATCCGATGGGTTATTCAATCTGGTCCATATTGAAGAGCAAAACCTGCGCAACATCTCACGCGAACACTGATTCTCTTAAAGAGCCTTGAAGAAAGGCTGGGAGGAAGTTAATGGAGATGTCCTGCGTGCCGCCGTAGACGCGTTTCCCGAGAGACTTAGAGCCTGTATTCCTGCGAAAGGGGGTCATTTCGAAATTCAGATGCTTTGTTATATGTATGTGTGGTCAATGGCAATGAATTTTATAAATTTCATCTCATTTGCCTTAGATCTGCCGTTTAGACGGTCAAGTATCCGTGTTGAAGGACTTTTGCCGCACCCTGTATATATTTAGAGCGTTTACAATGTTTGATTCGAAATATGTCAGGCTCTTACTATGCTAACACCTGGACAGTCTCGTCCTCCAATGCACTCTCTCGTGCGCTTTCGTTCTCCTTCGCCACAACTAGTTGAGCACGCAGACCATGAACTCCATAGCGTCCATTCTTGACAAGCCAGCATCATCGAGCACGATTCCACGGCTGGACCCAAGCAACCGACACCTGAAAGAAATGCCGTTATACTATCTCCTGCACAGAAGGCTCCGACACAATAATATTACCAGAGCAATGCCTTGTTCTTGTGCCTCGTCCGCAAGTTTGCGAACACTGCGTCCATTCGGTCCACGTCGACTGAACGATTTGCGAGTCCGCGTTCATACATGTAGTAGGATACTAAACAGCTAAAGTTCTTTTGTTCAACATCGCATCGGAGCAACACATTAAAACAGCAAAACTGACAAAAAAATTCTTACACACGGCGGTTTTGGTGCACACGGGTCACCCTGCCTGGCTGGACAAGGAGAGGAGTCCAATGACGCCAATGTTGGCACACACATTGCACCGGCTAAGAGACAAAATCCAATGTAGAACAACTATGATTGAAATTTCGCAGAGCGTTGTGGTAATTCAACGAACATTGGAAAGAAGAGAGAAGAGTAATAGAAACGTACGCCGACAACTTTCGTATGCAGGTTTTATTGCTTGTCCCATATGTAATACTGCCACTGGGACAATTGCTGGAACACCTGAACGAAACCGGTTCGAAGACCATAGCTACTACATGGCAAAAAAAGCGGCAAGAGTTCTCGTTAAAAGATGTGAATTACTGTTGGCCACGCATACGATCTCTGATAGCCCACCTTCGAATGGAGATTTCGGTCGATGAACTTCTCTCGAATCCGAATACTTCGGTCCTTCTTCGTGATATAGAGGGGTCATGGTCTGAAAAAAGTGAACAAATCGTAAGCAGTAACCCGTACACGAGTTTCATTGTATATTAATATACAATTACAGCGTAGCGATCCGCAGCTGATCGATGCCTTTCGTCATTGTACTGCTCCCCATCTCGAAAGAATACGTCGGGACGTAGGGCTTCATCCGACGCTTCAAAACATGAATCATTAATAATGAACTTCAAAATACAAGTTCATTAGTGGAGAATTACACAGCACGGTGTCGCAACACGAACTCGTACCTCTCGATCTCCCGATTTTTGACTCCAGTTTTCTGCGATGATTCGACGAAATTCTATTTGTTATTTCAGGAAGGGCAAACTGAGGGCAGCTTTGAAGAAGTTCGTGAACTGTGGACACCTGACAATAGAAATTAGATGCAAACATACTAGTGCAACATTGTTGACAAAGTAGCATCTCCTTAGCAGCAACAATTATGCATTTCCGCGCGGACTGACTAAATAGCTTACCGGTTCTACGGAGGCATCTGGATGAAGCGCCATCGGTTGTTGAATGCTATTCTCCGAAAACAAAGTACAAACGCCGATCGACTGAAACGAATTACTACGCTTACTAGAATTTTTAACAAGTTTCTCTGAGTCAAAAGCTAAACGGGCACAGGTACGGCTCAATACAGGCTAATTTCAGGCTTTTCGCTATTGAGTATTCTTTTGCATAAAAGTTCCATTCCGTTCCTTAAACATTATCTCATATCCATCGTGCAAAATTGCCGATCGATTTCGAGGCAGTGCAATTCAGATCGAAATGCATTGTTCTTTAGGAAACGTTCAGTCAATATACCTTGTCTTTTAGCGGCATAAAAACAGCCGCCTTACAGAAAGCCATGTTCTCGATGCATCGCTCAACACAGAGCTCTGGAGTTGATAGGTGAACCCGTTGCAGAACAGCTGTTGAAGTAAAAACGTATCGTTTTCGAGAGCACACACGTAGAACATATGCTGAAATAACGCTAACAAACCAGGAAACTAAACATTAACAACAATATTATTTGAATAATCACCATTATTAATCACCTACTTCAAGTGGACTACTTTTGAGCCGTGGAAGTTATCAACCACTACAGTAGCTCTACTGGTTACTGTACACATTTTTGTATGTGTTTATGCGCACCTTTATTCGAGTCGATCGAATGATCTCTCTCAAGTACTCTTTCCTTCTATGGATCGTCGCCCATCTGTTATGGAAATTGTGATGAAGAATGAAGGTTGTGAATTACTGACAGGCGATTATTCGAAGCAACCGGTTTCGAGGCGAAGAAAAACAATAAAGTGAAATGTGTCTTACAAGTACGGTACGACACAGTAATGTTGGCAACGGGACGTCTACAGTTAATAGTAGTTAGGAGTTCAGATTATGGCTCAATTTGAAAGAACGTTTTGTAAACCAGACGGAGTTTTTTCACCGCTCTATCTCGAAAACTAATCCATGCTGTGTGAGACCTTTTTCTCTAAAACTCACCATAGACAGATTCTTTGACATTCCACACATAAAATGCTCTAGTTTTAAAGTATCATCATCATCTCCTTAGCGTTTAGTCCCGCACCGTCGCGGGGTCCGCTGCTAATTTTAAAGTATCTACGAAGAAAACGTCCCATCGAAAGAACTGAAAGTCACTACCGTGTGTCTAGTGCAGGGACATAAAAATTACACAACCATTAAGAGCAGTATAGAATCAAGAACGAACACAATGAATTTTTCGCGAGAAAGCTAGCGCAGATGAGATTGGGGCACAACATGATAAACTCACCTGGAGAAAAACAGAACGTCAGAAGCACAAATATCACCGATATCATTTGTCTCATAACTATTCCAAGTAGTTGCCTTTTGCTACCTGCCACCTTTCCTCCCTGAAACGGCTTTTCAATTGGGACCTGGTCGCGACAATAAGTTGGTGAGGAAACGAAATAACAAATCCGTTTAAAGACTCAAGAGAATGAAACATGTACTCAACCGGTACAAAAAGCACCGAAACCTGGAATTCTTGAGAAATCATTGATATATATTCATTATGAATCTTAATCGGGGTTGTTCAACGCGATGATAATTGTGATTGTTGTGTCGCGTTCTTGGATGAGAAGCGATCAAATAAGACACGATAGCTGCTAGTACATGAGGTGAGAAGATGGGAGGCTAAGGAAGGCTATGGTATGCCGACGACTATAATGGGCGAGCGATCCAGTTGGCTTGACCTTAGCCCAAGGAGCTGGTATTTGGGTAATTACGTAGCTGCACGTAAATGCGCAGCATCCAGACTACCCTTCTTCTCCTCCTCGCCCACCTTGACTACCACACACATTTTCTAGTTTTGCTCGCTCTCTCGCACTCTTTACGTGACGCGGGAGCCCAAGCATGTCGACCATTTCTATATAAAGCCGCCGATGTCGAAGCAACAAATAGCAAAGACGATTTCATGAATGAATGACAACGACACGAACATCCTTGTTCGACCTGCTGAGAGACCACTTCAAGCGAAATGTTCGAATCGCTAACCCAAACACTGCATCAAACAGTCAAAAAACATCTCAAATATACAGTGCCGGCCAAGAAGGTATTCGATTTCACCTTTTGCATGTAACTCCTTAGAGACTAAAGCGTTTGAACTGATTTTTATATAGTTAGCGGAGAGTGACAACCGTGCACATATGCTTGCTTCGTTTCGATGAGGGCTTGAAATTTCTTGAATTTTTCCATCAGTAAAGTAAAATGCCCAATCTCAGAAAAGAGGCCTCATTGACAAAGCTGCTGTATGCAAAGCACGAGTTGCATCCAAATGTAATTCACTCCTCTTGGACACGCTCCCATTGGACCATCTAAAAAATAGTGAAAGCTAAGAGTAACAAAAAACTTTAATATATCGTTAAGTAGGAAAAACCTCCTTCTTTCAAACGGCACATAAGCGGTTGCAAAAACATTGCTTATTTTAGAGTAGAAAAAAATTGTTGTCAATGAGGCCGCTTTTCTGAAACTGGGCATTTTACTCTACTGATGGAAAAATTCAAGAAATTTCAAGCCCTCATCGAAACGAAGCATATGTACACCCTTGTCACCCTTCGTTAACTGTAAAAATACAAGTTCACACGCTTCAATCTCCAAGCAGTTACATGCGAAAAGGTAAAAACGAATACCTTTCTGCCCGGCACTGTACATTAAAGCTTGAAGATATTCTGATATTGTATAGTCCGAAATCTATCATGGTGAACATAATTTCGCGTTGTACATTGATCTAATGAGAGAACTCATTTGTCTTAAAATCTTAGATGAATTTATCTCCTGACCATACACAATCGGATGCCTGCAATTGTTTACCTTCTCGTACCGTATACATCACAATTCTTTCCGTTTTCTGTTGCCGAGCTCAATTGAGGACTAACCAAGGGAATGTTTGTTGATCAATGACCACAAATTGTCTTTAGTGGTTACATACAGTGCCGCCGATGATTACAAAACGCTACTGAAGTCGGCCTCATTATACGGTCCTCCTTAATTAACAGCCTATGAGTAACTGAGGGTGTCACGACTAAAATTGTACTTCTTTAACGACATATCGATAACTGAACAACATCGATTAAGTTTGTATTCTACGACCTCACGAAGAAAGATGGCCATTGAAGCTGTCGAGAACAAAAACGAACAAACCGTGGTATCCATCGAAATGGTCCACCATTGTTTTGAGCGATACTTCTTTCCTCACCTCCGCAAAATTCGTCGGCAGATTATTGAGGATGACCATCGGATTATATGACAGTCGTCACTACACCACGCGACGTGATTTTAGCTGGAAATACAGTTAATTTTCAATCTTGTTCTTCCATAATCCCAAGCAGCAGAAAAATCAGCACCGTGCTTGAAGATTTGCAGTTATAGACAAATCATCTGGCAATTCGATGTTAATGGTTATTGTATACTTCCGTTTTGCATCCGGTTCACTCATGCAGCACACCAATAAATTTCAGCAAATAGTAGGGACACTGCTTTCCACCTATCTCAAGTCTTCCTTGGCTTTTTCTTTTAGCACTTTTTTATCCTGCTCGAATCTAATTCCTAGACTATCGTGGACAGTTCAATTTCTTGCCATCAAATATTTACATAAATTCCTACAGTGAAGAGTTCCCTTTTCGGATGCTGTATTAACGGTGTGAGCTCGTTCACAGCCGAAAATCAACAGCCCGAAATCATTGACGATGACCGCCACTGACTGGATTGCCTACTGACAATCGGGCATGTTAGCACTCACAATGCCGACGTCACTCACACTCTGATTACCGTATATTGCTGCCCCGTACGATCACTTCACGCTCATTCTCTATCCTCCGTCAACTATCGCTTGCATACTGTCTCCTGATCAAGTCATAGAGCAAAAAAAAAACGTGAAAAATTACGCTAAAACGTTTCTATAGTTTCGGTTTCTATATTTGCTACATCTCTAAATATACATATAAGTCATTCAACTAGTTCCCGTCTATACCCCGCAAAACAAAAAGCGGTAATTAACAGAATAGTTTGGTGTTATATTTACTAAGTTCACAACAGCCATCTTTGTCGGAAATGCTGCATCACATCAAATTCTTTACTCTCATACAAAATTTGGGTGATGACCGGCAATCGAAACAAAACTAGCTTTCCATGCACGCTGGTCGGGTCAGTTGATGATCGATGTCACTGAGTGGTGTCACGTACAGGTACCGGAACTAGTTGTGAGCATTTTTTTGCAAAATGACCAGCTAGATTCGAAGTTTTTCCGTCCAGACAGTGTTAGGTTGAACAACAAAACCACAATTACTCTATAAATGACACCGTAGGTGTGGTTAAAATCACGCCGTGACTACAAAAAGTAGTGAATTGGGCTATCTGCTGACGTAGTACCCGTAGTATATTGGCCTTTTAAATACATTGCTTCTCGCACGTTCTATTGATTGTTCGCTTTGGAAACGCAAGTATTATCACCACAGCTAGCAATTATGCTCAATGAGGCAACAAAAAAAATGCGTACTCACGGTGAATTTGTCGAGGTCCACGTCCAAGTTTTGTCCTTGTCTCGATCAACGATCGATCTCATCATCGTCTTTATACGTCGACTTTCGAGAGCAACGCCTAGATATAAACTGTAAGCATGCACTTCAGAAAAAATAAAAACAAAATGCAGTTGCTTATTGATAAATTAGAGAACTGAGCTTTTCGTACACAATGAACAACGCTGTTAGTTGAAGTAAACTCCGGTCAATGATAACTAATGACTTATTAATCTTAACTAGGAACTGTTGCAGAACAATATCTCGAATAATATCTCGAAAGGCAAGAGTAGCCATGCCATTTCACTATCAGACCTTTCGATTCTCCCCTAGAACATGAAATGCACCTGCTTGGATCCCTCATAGCATGAAATTTCATGGATCAGTATAACTAGCTCATATTCCTAAATAGTTCTCAATCACTAAATGACAGCCCATAGCTCATGAAAACGAAAGAACAGTTGCCACAATAAGTTCACTCGTATATGACTCAAGACAGTAGTGAAAACTAGATCCGATTACAGCTTGGCGTACTGAATCCCTTCGTACATACTGATCCTTAAACCTCCAACTTCCGGTCTTCCTTTGTGTCGTGCGCGATTTTTTTCGTAGGCAATCCGGTTCAGTCATATAAAAACTGACGCTCTTACTTTCTACACACCTCTTTCACTGCTCCGATGTTGGACCCGCGTGTGCCTGTCCAGTCATAGACATGTACAAAAACATTTTCCATTTATCATATTGGTGCTTCTTATGAAGTCATTCGAAAATGTCTGTGTGGAGACCGCAAGTTATTGGGGCAATCATTGGTCACCAAATACTTGATAGACATAAAAATCGGCCATTTTGTGGACCTCTCATAAATACATAGTTCTCTTCGTTCCGTGCCCGATTTCGAGTATTTACACGAATTGTGTAAATGAATTCCTTACCTGCAGACTTGGATGGATGGCAGTGGTCTCGCGACGCTGCGCATTGCTAATTCTGATTCACGGAGGTGAGCTATGTCACCTGAAAAATTGACCATTTTCAATAGGATGATTTTCAAGAATGACGTGCATTGTGTTCCTTATACATAATAGGTTGTTGCAAAAGTTTTGCGACACTTTTGCAACGTTCTTCAAATTGACAGCAGTTTATTCAAAGAAAATCTCAGTCAACGATATATTCACTATTCAGATTTATGTCTCTTCCCCATCTTTAGGGCAACTTCTCAATTCCTCTCCGCCAGAACTCTGAGAGCTGTGACGAAAAAAATTAGCCGACCTCTATTGCCAGTTGGTCTCGGTTGTCGAATTCCATATCTCGAAGGTGTTGCTTTAAGAACCAGAATAAGTGATAATCTGAAAGAGCAAGGTCTGGAGAATAAGGTGGATGCGGTAGAAATTCCCAGCCTAAATCCTGAATTTTCTCACGAGTCACTCTTGCGACATGAGGACGAGCGTTGTGGTGCAAGAGGTAGACCTTTCCCTTTCAGGGCGTTTTTCTCGCATGACGGGAAGTTCTACCGCCCCCACCTTATTCTACAGTCCTTGCTCCTTCAGATTATCACTTATTCTGGTCCTTAGAGCAACACCTTCGAGATATGGAATTCGACAACCGAGACGAACTGGCAATAGAGGTCGGCCAATGTTTTTCGTCACAGCTGCCCGAGTTCTGGCGGAGAGGAATTGAGAAGTTGCCCAAAAGATGGGGAAGGGTCATAGAACTGAATAGTGATTATATCGTTGACTGAAATTTTGTTTGAATAAATTGCTGTTATTTTGAAAAAGTGTCGCAAGACTTTTGCAACAACCTAATATTTCCTCTCAACAATTTTTGACAAGTTTTAGCGCTGTGCCAGATCGAGCCGACATCCCCTCCAGAATCACAGCAAGCAATCTCGCGTTATTATGAGATCAATGTCGAGAATCTTCAAGCTATGTGGCATAATGCCATGATACGCGGACTTATAAAGGTGTCTTTTTTATTAGAATAGTTGAGCATTTCGTAGAATTTAGAAATTTCAGGCTCGTGCTAAGGAACTGCTGTCTGTTGTTCCTAGGATCGAAGCGGTTGTTTACGAGCAGTGCGTAAAGGATGCCAAAACGACAGTTGCATTGGCAAAATGTGCAGTTCGTGTTTTCGATGCACGAGATAATATGCAAATACAAGCCGAAGAGCAGGAAAAATCTCGAAAGCAGGCCAAACCAGTATTCAGGATTGTAGCTGAAAGAAGGTCGAACAACTCACCGAAGTGGAGTTACTTTGAGAAAAGTAAAGTAGCTGACTCTCCACCATTCGACATTTATCCGGGGCCACATAAAGCGAACGAACGAAGTCCCATTAGATCACAAACGCGGAAAAGACGTCTTCCTAAACGGACCCTGACGAAATCAAGTGATGAAACAAAGTTGAAACTTGATAAATACATCCATTCTCTTATTCAAAGTCGTTCTCTCATTGAGAAGAGGAAAGCATTTCTGAGAGACGCACGGAATCGACAAAGAAGCAAAAGGAAAATCGACGACGGTTAGTAATTGATTAGTAGACTGACAGCCGCCGTAATATTGCGGAATATTTTCATAAATAATAGCGAAAATTCAGACTTTATATCAGCAGCACCATCGCTGAATTTACAGAAAATTGTTGCGAAGTACATTGGAAAGGCATTCGGTGAGCTCAATTACGACATTAATAGACTGAATGATGAGACTTCAGAGTAATTCTAGCTACACTTCCTTTTTTTGCAGGAGGACCATCCAACACATCCAATTTGGAGAACCTGCGATTGATTCACGAGCACTTTCAACGAGCCGAGAAGATCAACAATTATTTCAAAAACATGAATGAAGAAAACAGAAGGCAAGGATTTTTGTGCTCAACTCCGTAGATGCTAGATATAGCTAAAACCGTATCCAGACGTATACTATGTTGCGGTGTGTGCGACTCCACACAATCATCCAAAATACCGTACCCCACATCTACCGTATCGTAGTTTAATTACCGTAATATATCCTTTCTTCAAGATTAATCACTATTTAGGCTCTACGAAAAGTTCGCCTTACCACTAGATAGTCGCACACCAGAGGTGAGTAATAGTGCGCAGTCTGCTGTCGAGCAGGTCCTTAACGTTGTCAATTCATTCGTGGTGAGTATTTGACTTAGTAATATAGTAGATTGTATATGAAGACTATGATAAATAATAGGAATCAAGCAAGACATTCTTAACTAAACTATCTTCAATGGATTAGAAAACGAAAACAGCAGGCGAGGGGCAGTCATATGTTGGAGTACAGCTCCAAAGTGCAAACCCTTTTTTTAAGGCACTTCTGAAGAGTTACTTTCCTACAAACGAAACTAGCCGAAATTCACTGGTGTCAATACTTTTGATTAATACCTACACTCGCTAATTTCAAGGCTGCTAAATCGAGTCCGGGTAAGCTGTCAGTGCTCTCACCTCGACTGCTCTCCTTGTTCCCTGAATCATCTCGAGCATCCGCCAAACGCCTGCTGTCTCCGACGTTCTTCAGCTTCCAGAAAGATGGATATCTGTCATTACCTGATGTGTTTGACGTTCGTGTTATTTACATCTCAATTTTTACTTGATTTTTTAAACCTGAAGTCACGAACTTTTAGATAATCACTTCTAATCAGAATTATCAGAAGCTGATGCTAGATGTTGTGCTAGATGTCAGCGGAGCCGGCGCAGTTTTGGAGGTTTTAATTTTTTTTTTCAATTGTAGCATTAGAATGCGTAACGGCTGCAGAGGATATATAAAGGTTCTTTTCAAAGGAACTAGTGGCTGGCATGAAACCCGAAATTGAGGAATTGAAAAATCAGAAGCTTCCCCTCATCGAAGAGCTCTCCCGAAGAGATGACGACTGGATACGGTACGTCTCATCTTCTATTCAGTACGAATTGCGATAACCACAAAAGAACAGTTCCCTCGTTACAGAGCTCACAATTCTTTCAACGAGGACCAGCTTAAGGATTATAAGGAGAAAGGTTACACGTTCATGGACACAGACCAGCTGAATCTCGTGTACAGTGAACAAGGTTCGTCAAACAGCTACAGAACAAGCGTGAAAGTGGAAAGCAGTTCTGATGCTCTTTCATGAAAATCTGTTTCAGATCAAATACTGTCTGGTATCAATGTAACAAAGTTGGCCAACATGTCGAAAGAAGAGAAGGCTCGGCGACTTGAGAACGACATTCGAGAACTGGCAGCATTAGATCGACCGAAATGGCCGATGTGGGACAGCGGTGGGTGGTCGTCATATTGAACACCAGATCATGAGTTTCTATGTGAATTGTGACCACTTTTCGTCATAATTGGGTATTTTTACTGTCAAGTTCTCTTGTTGGCACTTTATCTTTTTTTTCAGTTCATTCACTCGTAAAGCGTCATGCAACCGATCAAACAGAAATATCGTCCAACAGTAGCGAACCTTTAATACCAACGAATGGCACCGCTCATCATGCCGCGGTAAGCGAAGGAGATGAAGAGGAGGAACGCATCAATGGCATTCTTTACGAGACATTTCGACCTTTCGCTTTCAATTCGATTGTATCGAGAGGTGGTGCAATGGAGGTAGTTACACTCTCTCCTCATGCATTTGTTGCTGAAGTAGCCAATCCGGAAGCGTTATTGGTGAGTTGAACAACAATCTAATCCAAAAGCTTGAATGACCATGAAAAAAGGGTAATTTAATATTCATCTTCATCATTTTATTTAGTTGGAAACACTTTCGCCTCGGGCTTTTATTGCGACAATATTGTCTCCAGCGGCATTAATAGCACGAATTCTTTCTCCAACAGCTTTACGGGCAGAAGTTCTCTCCCCAAGGGCTTTGCATGCCTGGATCTTGAGTCCTGAGGCTATGGTGAGTGAGCCTACTGGCAACTTGGTACTCTTTAGTGCTTGATCATGTGTAAGTACCTCTACAGTCAACTCTTTTATAAGATTTTTTAGTCGAATATCACAGTGCATAATTTATACAGGTAGCAGAAGTATTAACACCGCGCTTCTTTGATCCTCGTATTCTTTCGCCTGAAGCTCTCGTCATCGACGTTCTAAGCCCAGGTATCGTCTACCTTGATGTTTTTATAATGACCGGAGCGAACTAATAATTGCAGGATTTCTTTCACCACATGTGCTCTCATCAGAATCTGTCGGCGTCATTGTATTAAGCCCAAACATACTCTCGCCTCGTATTGCTAGTGAAGAGAAGCTCCTTGTAGAGGTGATAATCTTTTCTCTCTTCTAATCCTATTTTCTCATTTCTTTTCAGATCCTTTCGCCACATATACTAGGTGGGCCTCACACTCATGAAGAGGCAAGTCATGAGGTTGCTGAAATTGGTTCTCACAGTCCAACGAGATCTAGCAATGAGTTGGAGCACCAAGCTCATGAGGCTATTCACCGAGGTCATGGACAGTACAAGGAGGCAGCTTCTCAGTCAGCATCTTGGGGACCAGGACCTTTGCTTAGCTGGCCCAATAATGGTGCATCGATGTCACACATCGGATAGTCTTCCATGTATCATCGTGTATGTGCTATCCATAGCCACCACAGGGTAGTTAACAAATAGTAAATCTTAGTATATCATTAGAAAAATAATTCCGGAAGGTGAAGAGTTGTTATTAACTTGCTTTCATATTGTTCATATTTTATCCTTGTCGACATTGATCCATAACTAAGTTTATCATGACATCCTATCCAAATCCATGTCATAACTCCCAGTGATCTGCCATGTAAATATTTTTCTACTTCTTTGTGCCAAATGGAATACCGACGTCAAGACGTTAATGTACAACAGACATTCTTAAAACTTGTCTATGCACAGAATTCATTGCCACCATTCACGAATCACTTGGATGAACCCTCTATCTCCTCTACTTCATCTGAGAACAATATTTCTATAATACGAAGCCTTTAACGTATACAAATGTAAGAATCATGAATACGAAAGCAGTGGCCAGTGCGATAACAAAAAATGTAGAACCGACTGGCGTAGCTTCTGAGGATCGCGATGATGATTGAAATCCGAATACAGTTCTTGTAACTGGTGAAGGAACGTCTGAATCACCTTTTTCGAAACATATGTCCCTTGTTGGGATTATTTAGTGTTGAGCAAAAAAAACAAAGCAAAATAGTGAGAAGAACCCACTGATTCGAAAACATATACCAGGTTCCCTGTTGGTGCAGCAGTCCCGTGTTTCTCCGCAAATTATGGAGTAGTCCACAGTCACTCTAAACAATCCTACTATATAATAAGTAAAACCGCGATGTTTGTAATGGGTGGCTCATATGGGTCCCGTCGCGATAGTCTGTTACCGTACACCAAATGCACCCAAGCGACAAGGGAGCTGAGGAAATTACTTCCTTTCTTTTCAATCTCCCAATTCTTCGATTTCAATCTCTCAAATCTCTCAATTTCAATCAGATTTTGAATGATTAAGTGGAATAACGCCGAAATTTACATAATTTCCATTTCATTTGAGTCGGCCGATAGTCCGCTGGAGTGCTGGTTAATATAACAAACATAACAAGTGTGACAGATCTTAAATAAACGTTGCTGAGCGAGAACACTAGTCGATAAAACTGGCAGCTGCAGTGGCTAAGAAACAGATTGGATGTGAGTCATTCGAATAAAAATTCAAATAAAATAAAATATGTTTCATTAAATGAAATTCTTATGAAATTCAAATGAAATTAGAAAAAAAAGTACTCTTCAATTCGCATCTGATGTTTCCAAATAGCATCGCGGAGCATGCTCTCCCTGAGCAACGAAGGGTCGAACTCACTGCCCGAAGGGGCAGGAGTAGACGGACTAGGTTGACGAACATGAGCCTTGATACGTACTTCTGATGGAGTTGGTGATGACACCTCAAATGAAAGCCTTCATTCGAGACACTGCGAGAAAAAGAAACTAGAATGAGGTTTCTCTTTTTAGAATACTTTGCAAAATATGGGAAGAGTGCCAGTAGTCGGATTATTTGTTTACCTGTATGCATGGTATAGGAGGACGCGATGGGAACATCTGGAAAGTGATGGAGATAGAGGTAGAGGTAGCGAGGATCGTATTGACCTCATCGTAGACGGATTAGCCGAAAATAGCCGAAGAAGTTCAATGACGGCAGTAATAGTCCGATGTAGGGAACGCGTCACGTTGCTGTAGTTTGGTATCAAAATGGCAGTTTAAGAGACTGATCGTTCGACAGTACAGCTAAAAGTGGAGCTTTATTTCATTTCATTTATTCAAAATCCAATAGCAATTGACAACAAGTAGGTGCAGCAAAGCAAAAAACGGAAGTTGGATATGATGTGCATTTAGTATTGAGGAACTGTAATCAAGAAACCTAATTCAACTAAATCAAACAACTATAACTCATCCTACCTTACAGCTCTTCACCTCACCATTATGCGAATCTCCAGAAGAAGCAGGAACTGTAAATAAAGATTAGCGAAAAGAAGCTAATGCGCAACACAAATGGAGTATATAATGCATTAGGGTATTCCAAAAGTTCGTGTGCATTTCAGATTCTGATTTCCTTTATTCATACTTGAAAAAAATTTAATCATCAATTAGGGTATCACGATTACGCAGAATTAATTGCCAGAGATCCGCTAAACAATAGTTTTTAACCATGCTATCCTTATTGTTCATTTATTTGTTTTGCTAGAGTTTTGAATAAAGGAAGTCAGAATCTGAAATGCACACGAATTTTTGGGTCACCCTAATATATTGGTATATAGGCATATATTAATGCAGTGGAGCGAGAGGTACACAAGTTAATACTGCTGAAGGAAGAAGGCCGCCTTGACACGATGATGATAACAAATCAAATAACCCTAAATATTACCATAAAGGTAACCATTATTTGCCAACCGAGGACCATTAATGACCATGCATGGTGCAACAACAAGGTCCTACGCCTTTTTCCCTAGGCAACACGAGCAAGGATACTACTGCAAACTGGAAGCCGGCAAGAGCGACTTTAAAAATTTCTACTTAATTTTTAGCGTTCCACTCATCATGAAGGAAATCAAACCACACTCATACGATTTAACTATAAATATACACATCGGATATCACATCTGCTGCGTGCACTCGGCGCCATGTAATGCCTTTCGTAAGTGCCTATGCCCTACATTGACGATCCTTGATCTTACGCTCTTCTATTACCTTCTTTGGAGGTAGTCTTTCAATTTGCAACTTCAGTATTCTATTTGGATCGTGTTTTTCAATGAAGCCATCATATTGTTTACCAACACATTAAATTGGGACGTAATGGACGATAATATTGCCGTCGGTTCGCTGCTTAAATTGGGACGTAATGGACGATAATATTGCCGTCGGTTCGCTGCCTCAATTATGATGAATGCAATAGCACAGGCCAGTCCAGTACGAGTAGCGTCCACATCGCTCTCATGTAATCCGTTTAATTTGCATACTATTTGATTAGAAACGGCACATGTAGTAAGGCCAGGCGTGGTCCAGTTGCTCATCAGAGACTTGTTGGTCCCCGAAGAATTCCAGCTATTCGCTGCAACGCTTCGCACTTCGGCTTGAGAAGTTCAGCCAGCCTTTTCTCGTAAGACCACTTGTCTTTTGGGAAGAGATTTGGGGAGCTTCTTGCGGTGTACTTATTCTGCAATTCTGATTCAGAAACTCTCTAGTAAACAAATGCACTGGACAGTTTGTGAGTTCTTATTCTGTTAGAGGGACATTCGTTGGGAGAGGATCACTGTCTACAACTCTGCCTTTTAATTAGCTCTGAGGCGCCGCGAGAGAAAAGGCAACATCCGTTTTTGGACTTAGCTTAGTTCATGAGTCGAGTTGGCCACCAGAAGCGCCAGCGGCAGATGGAGGCGGGATCAGATTTGGTGGAATTAGGGACGAGTCGGAAGGAGAAATCGATGGGGTGCAACACAATTTCTGATGCCGGACCTAGGAAATCGTCGAGATGAACGGCACCGCTCACGTTTTCAGTTGCCAACTTTTCGGTGCCAACATTTTCATCTTTTACTCATTCAATTTGCTTCTCTAGCTCATCCTATGAACAATAGTATGACCTCGATGGCTACGCAACTTTCTTGAATTAAAAGTGGCAAAGAAAGTGAATTTTTGGAGCCGGGCAACGTTGCACGTCAATTTCGTCGCGTATTGGGCTCCGGCGCGTCCAACTCGAACTCGGAAAAAGATGTTCGAGATCGAGAAGAGCGCCATAGCACAACTGCAAGCGTTCAAGTGGAAAAACGTTTCCAGCAGCGCTTGAATGCGATTGCTGCGAAATGGCCCAGCTGTCGTCGACGAGGCGGCTAGCAACGCCTGGCCACTATATCGTGTTTATAAAACGACTTGCTACTGCTTCTCGGCCATGTTAAGCATTTCGTGAAACACCACCAGACAGCATCTCTCGGCTAATAACAGCAAAAGTACCACTGTGCTCGCTTAATTCTCGCTCGTCTCTTCTGGAGAAGTCGCTTTCTATTTATCCTTGTTTCATCCTGTCATTACGCTAGATCTTCCTTTTTAGGCATTCCTTTTCAATATAATGGCTTCGTTTGATAGATATCCTCTCTACAATTGGGAAAGAAGTTGGTCTTCGATAGTGGTGAACATCAGCTGGATCTCGTCGGGGAGCCGCACTAATCAGTCTCTACTTAGTGGCACCAGGCGGCGACTTCAAGTATCTGGGTGGCCCAAAATTTGTGTGCATTTCAGATCCTGACTTCCTTTATTAATAATTCAATACAAACCTACAAACGACCATAAGGTTATTCACTTGATCCACGGCAAAGAATTGTGCTTAATCATGATAATCTTATTGGTCAATTATTTGTTTTTCTTGAATTGTAAATAAAAGAAGTCAGAATCTAAAATGCATACGATTTTTAGGGTCACTCTAATAGATGAGGGTTTAGACTCTGCCTTGACTCAACTCCAAACTCTAATCACTCGGTCATTTTGTTGAGATTCGCTTTGTGTTCTGAACGACCTAAGGTCGACGAAGAGTTGGGCGATCTATCCAGTTCAAGCTAGCCAACATTGTGGCGCCTGCGAAGCCTAGTCTGAACGATCCTCGGTGTAGCTGACAAGCTTACAAGCAAAACAACCGCTGAAGAAGCAAGTGAAGACTTTTAAGACTTCAACAACTACCGTCGACAAGTGTAAGAATATCTGAATATGCTGGAATATGCTCGTAATTATCCATGATCAATGATCTTCGATCAGGCGAAAGTAGTTGAATTGAATTCGTCCGTCGGCTAGATGTGTTGTGAGGGGCGTTCGTTTTCGTGGTGCTTCTCCGACACACGAACATTGCCTGCCACTCTCCCCCGTCCTGCTGCACCTCATTTCATCCACTCCAGTCATCTCTCAATTGTGGTTCGATTCCAGCGTCCACATAATTACGCCGCTATTACGCCATCAGACTGCTAGTAAGGTAAGGTAATGGAAGCTAAGTGCGCACGTTTTGACAACCGCTCCTCCAGATGTTTCGACGGCAAGCACAAGGCCGAATACTCCGTGTACAAAAACATTCCCATTCATCTCCTTGCCACTCTTTGATAGCTCTGATAGTTCTTATACGTTCTGTGACTGAAATCTCCGATATGATGCCCTCAGGCATTGATTCTCTCACAATTCTACACCAGCAACGCAGCAACGTGCAGTGCTCTCGAATTACATGAGCGGCTTGCTCGGTTTAAGTGATACGCATCCGGGAGGAGGGAACAGGAACAGATGGCATTTTCAGAACAATTTCAATGGCCCGAAATACGTTCATTTGTCCGTTTATCACCATATATTTTGAAATATTGGTAAACTTATCTTATTTCTCTGCAACTCTTCATGGATTCTCTCCCTTTGATCTAAACAAAATTTCTTAATTCATCAATGCACTTTTAATCTTTGTGTTTTCGTGTTATCGACTTCGAGACGTTCGAATGCTGAGTTTTAGTTACCACTTCTCATACTCCTCACTTTTCTAGGACGTTTGGGATTCTCTCAACAAAGTGCTATTCAATCTAATAAGGTATTTTGTGAATAGTTAGCAAAAAAGGAACTAACTCCTGGTGGTCTCTCGTGGTGGAATACTACTAGCTTTCGGGTACAACCTGGTACGTTTTCGTTTTTAAAATCACATCGCTGCGCTGCGTTTCTTTCTGCAGAGTCAGTCCGATAGCAATTTGTAGCGAAATGTGACACTATCATGTTATTACACTTCAGAACACACTATGCAGTCGACGTCTCTGCTGATGTTTTCTCTGATAACAGTGGTCACCTACGCAAATCAAGGTAAAATAACTAGAATTAGAAGTTAGCACCATCCTGCATGCATGCAAGCGAGCCAACCAACGATGCTGAGATTCATGACTGACTCTTTTACATGCCTCATGGGCACAATTTGCAGATACTGCTACGATTTGCCTGTGAAAACTTTCATCTCAACATTTGTGCCGATTTTACGGAAAACTGGGTTCGGAGGCTTCGAAAAATGCCCGTGTGAGTGGGCAACATGCGCGTGCTTTCAGACTACTCCGACAATTGAATACTGCTTAAATTCGGCACATGTCGAGCTTAAGAATTCTCTCGGGGATAATGAATTTAGTCGGCGTGGCAATCCTGTTGTGTTGGGACATTAAAAGTGAGCAGTGGGTTGTAAGGCCAAACAAGTAGCACTCGGGCATGTCAAAAATTCGGGATCAGTTTGAAGTGCTTAGGAGTGCATAAAATTGGTGGTGGATGGAGCAGTGGTAACAGGAGGAAAATTGAAAGTACAGTACCGGACGTGTCTTTTGATCAAAAGCCGAAAAAGCTGGCAAAAACCGCTCCAAAGCGGATTTTTCGAATAACTTCCTTATAATTCAACTACTTGTGAAATTAGGCCTAGATTTGAGCTCAGCAGCTCGAGCTCTATCCATCCATATACACTTTTTCCAAATTCGTGAAACTTGCTTTCAGTCGATTTTTTGACCCCTCGATTTTCGGATCCAGTTGCCGCTTCGATCCCTCGCGTGGTGACTCACCACCGACTAAGCTCCGCCCTCTCCTCGCCGCATATAAATATGCGACGCTCGTTGCACCGACTAGGCGCCGCCTCCTCCTCGACGCCTATAAATATGCGGCGCTCATTGCACCGAGCCAGGAGCGGGAGTCCCCACGGGGTGGCTTGAAGAGGCTACCACGCGGGGCTTCCCGTTGGACTCGTCGTGGACAGGATCCCATGTTGGGGCCCCCGTCAACGACGAGGCAATCGATGGATACGAGGAACACGCAAAAAATCGATATTTTGTAAAAACTCTCAGGTGTAGGTAATTTACAAACCAAACGATAGGACTCGAGCTGCTGAGCTCAAATCTAGGCCTAATTTCACAAATAGTTGAATTATAAGAAAGTTATTCGGAAAAGCTGCTTTGGAGCGGTTTTTGCCGACTTTTCGGCTTTTGATCAAAAGACACGTCCGGTACGCAGAATAGCAACTGCAACAGCCTACTGATATTTCGTATCTACTCAAACATCATTTCAGATCGTCCTCGTGTGGCTTGGGTACCAATCGAAGGGCGAAATATCAGTGAAGTTGTTGGCAGGGCTCTCGAAGAAAAAGACGAACGGCTTGTGAGGATAGGAAAAATGTTGACGGTAAGTGCTGTCCAATCCCTCTTCGGGAATATTTCGGCTGGAATGACACTAGCGGACTTTCTCTTCTTGTTAATACTTATTTTGCTATTTTATAGGAATCATACGACAAGATGGCTCGTGATACTGCCGAAGGAGAGGAAAAAATACGACAACTTGAGGAAAGCAACCCGACTGCAAAGCTCTCAACAACGTCAGCTGCTGTAATAACATTTTACTTCAGCTGTTTCTACTCCTAATATTATCATACAAAATTGTGAGCCACACGAGTTGCCTTTGTTAATCACCTATGTAGCACTGTTCCTGAAGCCAATTTGTGGCTATTGTGTTAGTCCGGTCTTTAATCATCTTGCCATCCAGTACTAAATTGTATTCAGTCTTTCGCAGAACACCTGCTGCGAGTAAAGCCATCGGTTTGAATCTGGTCGCATCAAAGTGTATCATCTCGTTCCCAGCGCAGCTTTTATTTTATGTGAAAAATTTGAAAATAAGTTGTGGATTTTTAGTATTTACCTATTTCACTTCTTGTAAAGGATGTGCTTCAATTTGCCGACTGTCACTAATTCTTTTTAAATTATTAATTTGCCAAACTCTAGTATGCCGTGATATTTCATCAAAGTACAGGTTGTTTCAGTCGAATGTATTCGAATAATCCTCATTGCAATGAATATTACAATCATTAATCGATTATGTCAATGTGACATGCGCCACTAAGGGCTCGTTTAAACGCCGCGCGGTGAAAATGCAAAATCGAAGCGCAATCAATAACTAACGTCATTGATCGATTTTGCTCCTTCGCGTTAGTGGCGCAGTCCGGTGGCGCCGCGTCTAAGCAAAAAAGCCTATAATCACATAGGGAAGAAATTAAGCGAAAAAAGTTAATTTTGTCAAAATGTCCTCTAATAAGGAATAGCAGCCCTCTAAAAAACCTGTACGACTAGTAAGTTGCCTATATGAGGCGCCACTGGACTGCGCCACTAATGCAAAGGAGCAAATTCGATCAAGGTCGTTAATTATTGATTGCGTTTCAATTTTGCATTTTCGCGGCGCGGCGTCTAAACGAGACCTAAGTGAGAGAGAGATGAGTTAGTGATGATCTGCAGTACATGAAGATTTCTAAATCTAAGAAAAATGCCTCTGAAATAGTTCTTGTCGTGATCTCCTCACGATGATGTCCACTTGAACGTGTTGCACTGTGTCATCATCGGGTCCGTCATCAAATGTTAAAAGTGACTAATTTTTTGTTTCACCTATGACTCACGTGGACATTGCCAGACAGCTGCGTCCGAATTCATAATGTTACTACTGTTACTCTGCGGATCGTTCGCGATTGTGTGGTAGGAATCGATAATGATCATTTTATTTTTCGTTCCCTCCGTTTTCGATTAGACACATTCCATCATCGATGGAGAACAGGGGGGCGCATGAGGCCAGCCTTGGCACACAGTCAATTACGACCGTCGACCATTCGACCTTGTCCGCTAGAGATCTCACCCGTTGTGAGTCGGTACAGCCCCATCAGATTGTTCGTCACCCCCACCTCACATGCGAATCTTTTCGATTTCTACAACATTCTGCTCGAATAATCTATACTAAGCCATTCAAGTGACCCCGACGACTGAGGAAAATCTCGACAGCTGATGTGGATGTATTCTTCGTCGATAGCTATTTTCTTTTTTCTAATTCTATGACGATTTTCATTCGAAGTAAAATTGCTCTATCCCAATCAATCAAGCGTTCTCTTGTTTGCTTTGGTACGATATGCAGCGTTTTAACCACAATTTCTAAGGAGTTTGTTTGACTTCGCCGTATGGATGCGTGTATTGACCATAACTGCCTTACACCTTTCGGAGCCATACCCTTCGCTCGCTCAAATGCACCTGTCTTCGAGTGGTCGGGTTTTTACCATGTTGTAGGATAGCTTTTTCTGATGTCTGTTCCTTTTTGCAATGGATTGATCGTATCTGTTCGTACACAATCGATATCGAACTCGCTCGTCCCGACAATCTCCATGAAGGTCATGTCACACGCTGACACCTACCTCTCAAAATAATTCCTGAAATGTTCAATAGAGTGGGCAAACCGCTGTCTACATTAAATAGAGCCTACAAAGAATAATCTTCTATAAGTTCGAGGGTTGAATCATCGACCATAATTTCCATAATTGGAACTTGGAGCTTACTTCTGCACCTCCTTCCCTAACTTATCCAGCCCTGACCATTTTAATTTCTATATTCCAATATTTAAAGCTGCACTTGTTACATCATTCACCTCTGCTACTAGAACTATTCTTGTTTTCTTCAAACAGTCTGCTATATAGCCTGCTTGGTGTGGTTCATATAAGATGTTGCTAATAAGATTTTTATTGTGGATTACTATGAATGTTCTACCAACAATCTGAGTTTTTTTCTTTCTTTTGGTTAAGTTTCTTCTTCAGCAAATCCATGACTGTCCTACTAACTATTTTGACTTGTATTTTTTAGCACTCCAATGTGCGTAGTTAAATAGATAAATAAATTACGAATCTGTTCGTATCTGCTTTCAGCTCTGACTTTTGCGATCGTCCTGCTTTCTCATCGCTGTCTTTTTTCTCGTACAGATGGCGTCGTCGGCAGCTATCGTTCATCAATCACAGAATACATGCGAGGGCAAAGGAATGAGAACGCCATGATATCAAAGCAAAATTCAGTGATGATGATGCTATCATGAAATGCCTCGCATCACATGATACGAGGGACAGGAGGTGGAGCTTCGCACGTTGTCTGTCTACTGTCCCTCTTCATCCTGTACCTCATTTCTTAGTTGTGAAACGGTTGCCACAAAGTGGGCTGTCCCAATTTGTTGAAATACCTCTTGAGTTTGTTTGGAACCTCATGGTTGTAGTGCTACCTTCTAGGAGTTTACGGTGAGAGTAGAATTCATGATGCTGCCTACCGTCGGTGTAGGGTGAGGTGCACTTCCACCCTTCTTCTCCGAGTTGATTTCTCCTCCTGCCGTTCTCCATCGTGCTAAGGTTTTCAATACCAGTTCTGACGATTCGTTCACCCCGTACGACATTTGCATACTGCAGCAGCGTCGTATATGTCGTTCACGCACGCTCGATTCCACCATCATCACCACCACCAACCAACCACCCCATAGACGACGATCCTCCCCGACTCACCGACCGCCAACCATCACGTCCTCCACAACTGGTCTTGGTCCAGTTCGTCTCTGTGCGCGAAAAATCGATGCTTTGACTCGTTTCACTTAATCGCTGAAAATCTGTCGATCAATACCATGAAATGGGCTTCATATCTCTAGGAATGATGATGTCTTCTTTTATCGGTTTATGGTACAGTTCTTTGCACCATCCCTTCTCTTCCTCGATTGCAGCTAATTTTGTTTTTGCTGTCTTGTCACACTACTCGCTCGACTACGAAAACTTCTCCATTGTGTGGAGCTCAGCTGAGAAATCTAGTGTTTCTTTATGTGTCTCTTTGAGAGGGCGATGACCTCGATCTCTTATTTCCTATAACTTCTGTTGTTCAGTCGCTTCCTTTCCTACAACCCTACTTCACTTTACCATCGATCGCCTTCTGGTGGTAATCAGTAATGCGATTGATATAATGTACCGGTTTACGTCGATTGGCAGTAAGTGGTCCCCCTCCTGATGCATTATATACCTGTTAATTAGCTGCAGCTAGCTGTGGGTAACAAGGTCATCATTGAGCTATTGTTTTTTAAAAGCTCTTGAAACGAAAGCGTAGGAAATGGCAAATACGCTCAGGTAGTAGAGACGGTGTTAGCCCATTGGATTCGAAAGAATTAAATACAAATTTATTCACGTACGTACGGGATTAGACTGATATGCACTCCTCCACCCATGTAGTGTTCGAAACCATTGTCGTTGTAACAACTTTTGGCTCCGTCATCATCATTTTTTTAACTTTTTATTTTTTCGATCCTTCTTGTTTTGTCTCACTTAGTCTATTTCGTAGAACCGCTTCAAAACTTTTTTTCCAGGGTTTGCTGATCAACCATGATCGGCGCAATCGTTCCCTATGTCAGTAAAATTCGCAGGTATGATTAGGTGCAATTGATAGAAGTCATCTATTTGCCCTTTGCTATGATCTCATCGCAGCCTTTCTAAAGCTGCCAGAAGCTTATAACTGTTAACATTCAATATGTCACAATTTAGGTCGTATCAATCGAATGATCTCATTGATCGACTCAATTATCAGTATACAGCGATGCTGGTAGCATTGGGTGCCATTACTTTGGCTGCTACACAATATGTTGGCAAGCCGATCCAGGTAACTGACAGTTTCTTATTCTGTGTTAATGATCTGAATGCAATAAAGGTTGCACCAAATGGTCACTGAGACGATGCAAGTACATACATTTTGTTTCGTATTTTTGTATGTATTATTCCTCACTGCTTGGTTCAGTCATTCTTCTTCTCTTCCATTTCAGTGCTGGGTACCTGCGCAATTCACTGGAGCTTGGGAAAAGTGAGCCTTTCGGAATTTAATATTTTCCGACCTACATTTCGACTTTTCGCACTTGTTTTCAAATTGCCATCCATATTTTCAGATATGCGGAAACCTATTGCTTCATCAAGGGTTCGTACTTCTTGCCAGATGATGAGCATCCCAATGAGGATTTCATTGAAAGAGATAACGCGGTTAGTACTAATCTACCGTTTAAGAATCTTATACCAGAATCCACGACTGAACTATTTATCGTTCAGGTTATCGGATACTATCAGTGGGTCCCGCTAGTGTTGGCGTTGCAAGCTTTCCTATTCTATCTACCGTGCGTCATCTGGAAAGCACTAAACTGTTCTACCGGTCAGTTAGTTTGGAGTTAGTTAAACATTTCGGTGTATTTTTCAGTACGTCTTTTCAGGTATCAATGTGAAAGATGTTCTCGAAAACACTGCCAAGGTAAAGAAAAATGTCACAGTAAAGGAACGTGAAAACCAGGTACATATATAGCTTTAGGACGTTAAATAAACCGCTTATCAGGCCTTTAGAAATAATAAATCAGCTTTCAGGTTTTCAAAGCTGCAGCTCACCTCCAAGAAGCCCTTGAACTGCAGAGGGAATTGAAATCAGGTTCGTAGCGTTAACAGCTGTTCGCGTTTTTATTTCTAGTATAAATAATAGAAATTTTAGAAGCTGGAATGATGTCGAAAATGCGCAAATCAGGCTTTTATCTGTCAGCAGTTTACGTTTTTACGAAATTTCTTTACGTGCTGAACATTTTCTCACAGGTCAGGCTCATATCAAGATGTTGTCAAGAATAAAAGATTCTTTTTGGCTGTGAGGCTTCAACTGCCTGATCACTGATTTGCTTTTCAGTTCTGCATTTTCTCGGCATTTTTGGGAACAAACAACAGTTTCTGGGGCTGGGAGATCTTCACTGATATTTGGAGCGGACGTGAATGGAATGTTACCGGTCACTTTCCTCGAGTGACCATGTGCGACTTCACGGTACCGTTTTTAATGTATTTCTATGAATATCTTTTCATTCTGAAGAATATGGAGATTGTAAGGCCTTTGTTATACCAACGCTCGCTGCGAGCGGTGAGCGCCCAGCCGCTAACCTCAGACGCTGAGCACGCGACGCACGCACGCACGCGCCCGAAGCATACAAAGCAATGCGCGAGGTGATCGACCGACCCCAGCGAAAGGGTCAATCGCAGTGCAATGCGCAGCGACTAGAGCGTGGAAGGCACGCGAGCGTCTGCATAACAGCCCGTGAGCGTCACCACGCCAGCGTCTGACGTGATAACTCGCAAAACGTGTCTGGCCCCACGGTGTCTGATACTGAATGGGACGAGTTGCGCTGGCAGACGCTGGGGGGTGAGCGTCGGTATAACAAAGGAATAAGCTTAGTAATTGCGCTGCGATTAATTAACTCGGCTGTCAGTTAAGGAGTAAATAGCAGTAATGATTATTGTATGCCTATTAGTTCACTGCAAAATCATGCTTTTCCATTCAGGTTCGCGTTCTTGGTGCTCTTCACCGTTGGACGGTACAATGTGTGCTGATGATCAACATGTTCACCGAAAAAATCTACGTGTTCCTATGGTAAGTATTTGGTACTTAGAAACTCTTATAAATCACATCACAACATTTTGTTCTAGGTTCTGGTTCATTCTCGTTGGTGTGTTGTCAGTTATTTCACTCATGTACTGGGTGGTAGCTCTTGTCGGAGGCAACTTCCAACGCGGATTCGTGACGAAGTAAGGAATCTGGTCATGTTATTAATGCTTACTTTAGGCTCGCATTCTTCAGCTTAGTCACGTAATTCAAACTGTACTAGGTACCTACGATGCATGGGCGAGATCAGTGACGAGCCTACTCGTAGCGAAGAGGAGAAAGTAGGTGGATTCGTCCGAAACTACCTCACATCGGACGGTGTCTTTCTGCTTCGACTTATACAGGTGGTTTATTTATTTATTTATTTATTTATTTATTTATCGTGCACATGACGCGCGCCTCAAATAACAAGAACGCTGCAAAACTGAAACAAGAAATGAGCCTAGTACACTGGTATTACCAAGCATGATGTTATTGATGCTCGATCACTATCACTGATCAGGATCCAGGTAACTGATGTTGCCTAACTGAACTAATTCACTAAATAGTTATAAGTTAACGTCACTTCTATCGCAGAAATAAAATGCTAGCTTGCCAATGTTTTCGAGACATATTATCTAACGTTTAGCAATATGGCTCCTTCAGACTCTACCGCGGCAGTAAACCAAAGTAGACCAGTAAAAATGGGGGTGCACGTACATATTTCCGCAATAATTACGCGCATTTCCGGCGGTTTAATGGTTGGTTTTCACAAAGAAATTTGAAAACGGATACTGCGCCACTGCACAACTGCCACGCGCGCCGCCAGTCCCTGTATTTCATAATTACGCAGCAGCAGCGCAGTAAAGTGTAAAGGGGCCTTTACTCACACTTGCATTAGCTCCTTGGCAGTATATTGAGTAGACTTATCCATCGTTCCTTTTTAAAATCCTACATGTTGGACAATACTTCAGACAAACGGTGGTGACATCCTGGCCGGTGAGATCATCGCCGCCCTATTCCGCCAGTACAATGACCGCCGAAAGGTGCCGGTGTCAGACGATTCGTTTGGAGATTCGCCCGACACGACCGCCACACTTCCACGATAGATGATCAACGAACGACATTCATACACTAGGTGACACGTTCTCAGGAACGTTTGGTTGTTTCACGTTTCAATTCCTATGCGTCCTTCGAGTGGTCGCGAACGATTAGATTCGTTCATCAGCACTTCCAAGCATTCCTAGCACCCGTTTCTCGACGACTTCAGGCACACTCATTCAACGAGCTTCGATTATCTCGAGATTATACTTCATCTTTAACAAACATTTGTTCATTCCACACGTTGTACAATTGATCGCTGCTTAACGAAACTGTGGTGTCAGATTTGTTATGTACTTTGTCTTTGTGATATTTTAATATCATAGAAATTTCGTGAGTGAGTCTAATAAGATTGCAACAAACGAAATAAATTTATATAATAACAGTTGAATAAATAACAACAACATTGAGCCACCGTAACGGATCACAATACTTGGCGGAGATTCATTTCACGTTCACTCACAGATTGGTATTTAGCTCTATTTTCGGTAGATAAATATCTCTAGACAATAAATTACTAAGCTATTACTATCTCTACATCTATTAATATCACTTGTACTAGTTCTGGTGGCGGTGCAGTTCCGCTATCTTGTACTACACAATAGGGACATGGGCAAAGTCAACCTCATCGTCATCACTCATTTCTATTTCGAACATACAACCGTAAGAGGCTATGTCATCCTCTTTGCCTTCCGTGAGTTCTGGGAAAGTATTATCTAGCTCTATGATGCCTTTCTTTTCACAGTATCTACGACACGTGGAGGGCTGTCTCAGAGACTTTTTAGATTCGGTCTTTGTAAGATTGGAGTCATTATTTTCTGCACTTTTGTCTTTCACTTCATTCTTTTCATCGATCCCTTCATCACATCCGACTGTCTTCTTTTCACGTGACTCGGCGTTTTTGGTAACCTCCATCTTCCTGAGCATTTCCTTAAACGCATTCCTCGTTCCTTTTTTCTGATCGCGTTTATTCTCCATTTCCCTGCGCTCTAATTCACCACTGTCTACCACAGAGAGCTTCTTATTGTAGCACATCATCAGTTCCTAAAATAGAACTGAGTCGAGAGGGACATGTTCTTCCCTAATAAATGTAGAATAGGCGGTTTGCCGTCAAATACGATATGATTTACGATTCACTCAGATCAGACAAGTGGGCAACACGTTGGTATTACAGTTTACTAGATATTCATAATTCTCCATCATTAACTCACCTTTGATGGCCACATGAAGTCGCTCTGCCCTTCCACTGTATCCCTGCAAGACCAGCGGCACGGTTTGCGCTGAATCTCAAACTTATCCTAAGTTCCAGGGCTGAGGCTAACATGTGATGTTCGAGAAACAGTTCGAACTTCACTAGAATGGTAGATGGCATTCATCAAGGCCACTAACAATTGATCTTGACTGTGCTCGCCTCAATTATTATGTAGTGTGTTGAACTTTTCCGAGACTCTTCACCTTCTGTTCTGCACTTCGAGATAAATGCCCAGTTATAAGGGCTCGTTTAGACGTGGGGCGGCACGCGGCGCGACCTAATGCAAAAGATGCAAATCGACCATAACGTGGGAATTCCCACGGTGTGGTCGATTTGCATCTTTTGCATTAGGTCGCGTCGCGTGCCGCCCCACGTCTAAACGAGCCCTAACAGTTCTATACATATGTATCCGTATAAAAAACTTACTGTGCAAAGTGTCTTCGGGAGTGTGCACTTAAGAACGGTAAACTTATCATCGCTAACGCCACTCTGTAAGGGGAGAACTGAGCTCCACATTTAGGTCAACAGGACATAAAAAGAGCCTAACCATAATAAATAAGCCTTTGACTCGTTCAGACAATACATCCGTGAGAGAAGTCGTCATTCTGTCATTGAAAGGAAATGCTGACCACTTTCTTTGTTCTGTGTTCAGGGCACGCTCCAACTCCCTAAAGTAGGCCGTTGACCTCCAATATTGGAGGCGGTTGCATGTGATCAGCTCGCAAATCCTTAAATCTACGTAGTTTCTGGTATTCCCCAAAACTGTTACAACCTTCCAGAGTTACACTGACCTCTTCCAGGTGAATGGAAGTTTTGTACATGCCATCGCCTTCTCAAGAATATTGCGATAACGGCGCCTCAGTTCGATGTCCTCGATGTCGTCACAGTACAAACGATTTTCTTCTTCACGAATGCTCATCATTTTGTCCATGGATTCCTGAATATACTCAACGATATTCGTCGTCATCTCTGCTCTCGAGCATGCTACCACACACAATGACTGCACTAACCTTGAGCTTAACCAGAAAGTTCGGTTGAATGATGCGCCAGGGAAGCAGCGGAACCATTCTTTGGTTGTATGCGATATCTTCGAAATATGACTGCGGGAATACGGGGTAGTTCCCTGCCTTGACACTCTAAATCAAATAGCGTTGATAAAGCAGAGCAAATATTCTTAACACAACAAACATTTCTTCTTCGAACCTTAAATAAACGTCGTAGGATTCTAACCTTCATTTTTGGATTCCTTGTCGTTCTGGTCCAGTTTATGACAAGATTATCCTGAGCTTGTTTCAGTTTCCAACAATAAGCACACTACGAGTGTTCTCACAAATCAAGCTCACGTATAACGTACGACTATCCTTATTGCTACCTGAAAATACAAGCGAGCTTCATTTTTCTGGATGTAACACCACCTCTCTTTGAAATTTCTACTAGTACACGTTGGGTGTTGCTTGGGTCTAAAGCTGCGATAATATCTAACGATGAAAAAAGTGTCGCCTATGAAGAAAGAGGAAATTAGAACTCGAAGAGACTGTAAACGACCAATGAAAAGTGAAGAATGATGTGGAATGGCAATCGGTGGCGGTAGGCTCGACGTGGATTTTACAAGCATTAACCTGTAGGCCTAGTGACGTGCCTTAGGCTGCATCAGCTTCATGCCCCCTCCTACGTTTATTTTCCGGATTTAACCTGATTCCTGATTTAATTTGATTTGAATTGCTACTCGAATTCATGATTGAACACAACACCAGAACTACGTTTTCTGCCTACAACTCCCGGCTCATCCAAGATGCCACAACTTGGCAAGCCTTTATGTTTTCCATACCTCACCTGATTCATATCAATGGAATGAAAACAAACATCACACAACAGTATATTCATTCGAACATTGTTATTTTACTGCAACAGATATTGAAACAGCATCAGAACAAGAAACGCTTGGTATCATACGGCACAGAGCTACAAGGTATGACAAAATGCAGACGTAAAATGACAAACACCTACCAGTGATAAATAAAACAAAACGATCGGAACCGACAATGAAAGTGAGCACCTAGTACAAGTCTCTTTGTGAAACAAACGGATTAGTCGAACTTTGTTCGGAAGATCTTCAACAAAGTTATGTTAACAAAGGTCTGAGTGAGGATCAAGAGTCGCAGTGTCCACGATTTTGTCGTACAATCATCATTTTTGTACAAGTAGAAAAGGCATAAAAACAGCATCTGCGGTTAGAATTTTATGCTTGTCAAAAGTCGTTCTGGTAACGCCACTAAGACAAATGATGTAAATCTTACTGGCTTGGTCTACTAAAGCACCATCAATTTAACAAAACCGTCAAAGTCAAAGGTAAGTCTGAAGATGCTGTTTTTCAAGTACACCATAGCAAAGAGAACCACATGAGGTCAACATTAAAGTGAGCCGTATTTGGAGATTAGCATTGCAGGGTGTACGAAGAGTACAAGGAAGCATAACTTTTCTGTACACCTGCGATGATTCACATTGTATAAGAGATTTAGATCAAAGACCACTATAGAACAACAGGCATTTACAAAAATGAGAGCACAAATAAATTATTGTAATCAATGGAGAGGAAGTTATTACAGCGAGCAACGATTCCATTATCCATAATAAAGCTTACTAGACAACCAGCTTCCGGAAAAACAAAAACTTACCAGTGGTTAGAACTCCATTTCTTCGTCAGACTCCTCACACTTCGGCGCTTCCTCATCAGAGCAATACGCTCGTTTTCTGCTCATATCAAGTGGCTCTATTTGATCTTTGGTACTCGGGCTTCCAACGACTTTCTGCTAAACTAGTAACTATATTTGTACTATTCATAGCATTAGCGTCTGATGCGCCGTGTATGCTTTCACATGCGGGCCACTTCACCCCAAAGGGCATCACTTCAACGTAAAGATGTGGCCAATACCAAAAATACATCAATTATTACATTAGATAGCTATTTGGCTGACGACATTATCTTTAAGCATCACCTAACCTTTATTTTTCTCAAGGAAGTATAAGACATACCGCATTGTATGCAAAGTCTGGATCCCAGAAATCGCAGTCAGGGCGTTCGTCCTACAAGAAACAGGTAGTAGTGCAACCAGGTAACCAACTGATCTTATTACTTGCTTATAGTGCAAAATGTGTTCGGAAAATCAAAAGTTCAGATTTTCATCTACTTTAAATTCGAGAGGAATGAATTCACGACAAAATCCAGAGCACATGTGCTCTGTAATCGAATTTAATTGGGTGAACTCGGAAAATATATCAAGGAAACTTCTCGGTGCTCACCATAGAATTACAGAGTAAAGCTGACTAAATGTCGACCAAAGCGAACTTAAAATAAGAAAGTGAACGAACTCCAAAAAACAGCTGCTCTATACTGTAGACATCAGGAGCTTCAGAGGTGTACGGAGGATTGCCGGTCATCCGTCTTCCATCTTCAGACACCGTTGTGACAACGTTAATAGTCTTATCCAAGGCCCGGAAGTATTTATCGGCTTTGCGATAGTGCCGTGATGGAGAATTCAGAAGCTCACATATCCTTAAGCATCTCATACATCTCCAAGAATACATTACCCAACATTTCAGGCTGCGATGAGCATAATTGAAGTAACACAGAGTCCAGACTCACCTTTGCCATGTGAACGGCGCGGCCTCAAACTTCTCGGCTTTCTCCAAAATGAAGTCATACATTCGTTTATTCTCGGAACCATCGCTCAGGTCGACTGCATCGGATCCTTCTCGCTGTCGGTGCCATCTAACCATTTCGTCCATACAAGACTGAAAGAAACAATTTGATCATATTCGAATCGTCGGAATAGTAATTCTCCGTTCTATTACTATCACAACAAAGTAAGAAAATCTCACCTTCACTTTCCATAGGAACGCCGGTCTCACAAGTTCCCAAGGTAATCGCGATTTACCAGTTTCAGCGACATTCTCGAAATAGGCCTCGATGTTCGGATCAGGGTGAGTCCTTAAGGGCATGAATGATCGTCGGACCAGATCAGACTGAAAGGATTATTTCTAATTTGAAACCAGAGAACGAACTGCAAAATCGTCGGAAACTCAGGTTAGAGATATGCACAACGGTTGTAAAGGTGAACGGTTGTTAACTGGGTACTTAGCGAAAACACAAGATAGGACTAGATGGCACCTAACTGGCTGCTACATAAAGCCGAAATATCTCACCTCCTTTGGAACCATAAACTTCTCGAGAGCGGTTTTACACCTCGGAAGTGGGTCTGTTGGCTGCTTGTCTAACGAGGCTTTACACTTTGGCACTGGATCCGGCAAAGGTGGCAATTCAAACTTCAATACCTCTTCATTGTAAGTGAATCCCTTAAATTCGACACAAATCAGTACAATAAATAAACATCTCAATATATACAAGGGAAAACAAATGAATTGCCTGACCTCGAAACCCTGTGCTTGCTGCGGTTTCTCCTCTACTGGAGGATTTACGTCCGATGGAGGATCTAGAGATCTCAGTTCATCCTCCTTATGCTGGCTCATAACCAGCGACTAGAAACATCGATGGATTCAAATGAAGACATTTTGGAGATGAAATACGAACACTATCATAGAAAAGATACTTAAGTATGCAAACTGATACGCTGTATAGCTGCACATATATCACCATGGATAATATTTATTTCGAACATGATGATGTTGACACTGCAAATATCGCGACAAAAATCTATCTAGAGGCCTACGGGCGGAAAATAGAGCATACTATTCCACGACGATTGATAACAACCGACTTTTACACTGCTCGTACGGTGCGGCATGTTTACAATGTGTCCAAATATGGCACTTCATCGACATTGCCATAGCAGGCGAGGGAGAATTTACTCGACATCTTCTTTGCTGCCGCCTCAACATCAGCCGCCGTTACCTAAATAGAATCACCTAATGAAGCAGTTAAGCATTCACCTTAAACACATAAATTAAGAACTAATTCACCGGAGAGAGTGTAAATTGACGAAAAAAAACTCGCTAGCTTCATAAATTAAACAGCCTAATTGCGCGCAGAGACGTAATAGCATATAGAGATTTATAACATACTTCTCATGGCATCATTTTTCAAAACGCACCTGTTGGATGGCCTCAAGAATTGCTCCATGGGTAGTGAGTCCAGCGAGAATTTGGGCAGAACGGTCGATTGAAGTCGGATTAGAATGAGCAGCGTCTCGCAGCAATTCATTTGTAGCGCGACGCTTGGCAGCTGAAAATAATCAGAAAACAATCAGTCGCTGTGAGCACACCGCACTTGCAGGTCAGTTACATAGTTTTGCTCTGAATATTCAATTACTGCATGTTCTAAAAGGTTTAGAGATCGTGAAAGTGCAATTCACCCACCTTCGATGTCACTGCACTTATAGCTCTTGATAGCCGAAGCGGCTGAGGTAACAGCCTTCGCTACATGTGCCCCATCAGCGATGATATACACACCGACAAGACCTGTGTCCTCATATGCAGCTTGGAAAGCAGACGCTCCACCATTTCCAGAAACAGCACGGAGGACGGCAGCATTTCCAGGAGTTCCAGAAAACCTACACACCAGTCAATCACATCGCAAACAGAATCAAAGGTCAACACGTGAAACTTACTGTACAGAGGCTGATCTTCCAATCGATGCGAGTAGCACTGCCTGAACCGCCATTGCTTTGGCATTGCTTAGTGGTGCTCCTTCTCCAGCCAGAAGTACGTGGGCCATTGATCCACCAGCTGGCCGACGCCATTCTCCGCCCTGGACACATTCAAAACTTTATTAGCTGCGATACGCATATTTAAAAAATCAAGAACAAAATTTGAGAGGTATTCACCTTGTATGGGCTTGGAAGGGCAGCAACCTTCTGGCCGTTGTTGATAGGAGCATGGCTATCGCCATAGAGCACCATGCGCTCATGCTCAATATTAATTCCATACAGAACCGCTTGTCCAGTTGTGAGATGCTTAGCCTATAACATCACAATGATTGCAGCTAAATATTCCGATTTAATACGTGACACGTACCGCAAAGTCTTCCAGAGCCTTATAACTGATCTTTCCAATGGACTGCTTAGGAGCATAGACAGAGTGTCCAAGTGGACCGCTGCGGAAGGCAGCACGATGGAGGTCCTCATAGGCAACGTTGTACGGCTGTTTGTATGCGTTGTCAGTTTTCAGTGTCGGTATCATCTGTAGGAAAAAACAACTTTAGAGGCTCAGGTTGTCTGCCAAAAGTGACAGCGTTTCGTTTACGAAAGTCTAAACACGGTAACACGTACATCTTCAACATCCCATGGCTTGAAAGCTGGCTGAGCGATATGACCAAGAATAGAGATACCAACGGAAGATTGATCACGGGGTAGAGCCAGCGAAGCACCGTAGACATCGCGAGTTGAGAATGCATTCTTGAAATTATCAGTAGCTACAATCATTTCATGAGGAAAAATAGAGTTAATGGGGGAAACATACAACTCGTCCTCCGCTGACGGCTGAGCTCCAAACCAAGCTCATACCAGGATAATTCGACGAGTCTGTACCGACAGCATTGCGAAGATGGTGGACAAGGCCATGCTGATTTGCGCCTTCGTAACGGGAGCCGGCACGAAACATAAGCACCTAAATGGGCACCCAATTTCTAGTACCAATCTACAGCTCAATGAGCTGTGCAATTATTTGTGAGCCACCATCCATAAAGGAATATAAGAAGTCACCTACAGGGCAATAGATACCACGGTACAGCCTTTCGATGTATACACAAAAACTCGAAAACAACAGGCATAAAAAAACAACCAGAACTCACCAAGTGACTGATGGGACCATGGTTGTCGACTGACGCCACCGTGAGCCCACTCGGAAGCCGGGTAATTTGCTCAGCCTGGATATCAAGAAATAAGACCAAGCAAGCGACCACAAATATTTCTATCAGCGAACCTTTCCCGTGGCCGATTTTGTTGCAGCTGCTGCATGAGCGCATCGGACAGAGTGTCGAGACAGCATCGTTTTTTGAACCCTGTATGACATTATTAGTATAGATGAACACGTAATCTACACAACTGATTCGAAGTAGGTTATCGGCACAACACCGAATAAAAGCAGAACAATACAGATACGAGATGAACTTGTATTTAACGCCACTCGTGATCAAAGCATTCAATAACAACCTATACATTGTTAACAATAACCTATTCCTTCCTAAACAACAACGAATCATTCGAATTGTAAAAAAGCTTCTCAGAAATATTGAGAACGAAAAAAGAAATAGTAGACACCCGGCTTCTATTTCATATAACAAAAACCAATGAGTATTACTGAAACATCAGGTATGAAATGATACATTGCAGAGGAACTACTCTATTTAAACCTAAAATGAGGACCAGTCACGCGATCTCAACGCCTGTAGTTTAATCAAAGTGTCAAAATATAGACGAAGTAATAAATAGTAAAAATGAGGTTATAGAAATCTAACACCTATCACTAGAGTCATCACTGGATGTCCGTCGTGGCACGAAATTTGTGGCTGCGGTCCTAGGTTGGAAAACAGCGATTTTCTCAGTGAATTTCTCCTTTGCGCTTTTATCGTCCAGCATTAACCCTTCATCTCGTTGGGTCTGAAACACAAAATCATACTAGACCAAGCACAACAGAGCTATGCACGCGTTTGTGTGCAAATTTGTATGATATCACTTCTTGTAAAACTTCAGTAAGATAGTAACTGGATAAGGAAAAAGGGATGAATGTAAATCTAAATTCTCTAGGGGACTGAAAACAAAAATAGTCACGGAATACCATCACACGACAGTATGCAACAGTGGTCCCAACGGATGAAGTATAACCTCAAATAAGCTAGACTCAGCTTGAAAATAGAATGAGACTCGCCTTTTGAATAGTTACTTTGAAGACTAAGCCATTTCCATCAACAGTGAATACGGAATATCCATCGTACCAGCTGAGCTGAAAAAAAGAATCAAGTATTCCAAGCCACAACTTGTTGCTAGACTGTAAGAGATACTTTGTGTAAGCAAGTTCAAATGAACTATAGTACTGACTTACGTTTTTAATTCGATAGTCGAATCGAAATAGACGCGGATTCATAATGAGCCGGGGAAACGATACATACTTAACTCGCCACCGACATCGAACCGTACCGTCTTCAATGACGGGTATGATACTTATAGCCTACAATGAGCCATACACAATGAACTATACAACCAGATATCATCGGTAAGTGAACAGATACAAAACAACATTCAATATACTACTAAACGAGATATGTGACCACCTCACCTCCATTTGCACGTGTGGCAATGTAAACTGTCCCAACACGCTAATCATCCCAAAATGTTGCATAAGTTGATCGATGCCACTGAAAAAAGATGTCTTTCTCGCCTGAAAACGATCTTCTCTTAGAAATGTACGACTGCCAGCTTCACCAAGCAACTATCGTTTTTCTAGTAGTCAACAGGAAGAGAGTGACGTTGCTTGTTCGTACGTACCATACCATAAATACCTATCGGGTGTAAGGACATTTTGAGATTTAGTGAAGCAGGAGAAAGAAAACACCAACCCACAAATAAGGCTGTTGCAGCACATCAAAAACTCACTATTTTTGGAGACGAAATATCTGGTCATCGCAGAATACATCTTTACGGTAAAACGTGTAATCGAGGCGTTGTTTGAACATTAGTGGCACCTGCAAACGTAAAATAGACGTTAAATGAATGGAAAGCAACGAGGCGAAAAGGATGGCCGATGCAGGTGATAGGTCTAGGGGGTTAGTGTTATGACTTCTCATACTAAGGAAAGGCTCCAGTGAGCGGCAAAGATGAACGCAGGCACATGCCTCACACGCACACTTTGCCTGAAACCTCCACATATTCTTAATCCACTGTTTGATTTAGCCTCCAGAAATTGTGATGAACATTACAACATGAGGGACTAACCGTTTCCAACAGTCGCCGCTGAATATGTTCGAGTTGACATGGGGCCGGCTTCTCATGAGAGTGATCGATCTCACTGGAGAAGGCGCGACTCCTATGAGACTGTTCTGTTGCGGCTCGCAGTGCACATGGCGCGAAACGCCGCAGCATCCGCCTTACTAGTCCAGGTCAACTGCAATAATGTGAAACGAAAACGATTAAGCTCAAAACATCCGCTCGAAAGAGAAAAAACACGTACACGAGGATCATACCTCAGCAAAGTTGATCAAGGAAATTATATAATATTATTATTCTCCAGACTACTGATAACATCTCAACCACTAACAACTGCTTGAACAATGAAAAATGACAAACAACTCATCATATGACAGAAAAAGTAAAACACCATACACGCATTGTATATATGAAAGCCTATTCCTATCGCATCCTAGATGGCTCCACGACGTTTATCCTCCTCGACAAGCTCTTCGGCGTGACGTCGGAGTTCTTTCTCCTCTAATTTTCTTCTAGCCTTTTCCTGCTCAATCTTCATCGCCTCCATAACCTTTGCCCCTTCCCGATCAGACGCGGTGATCTGCAGAAGGAATGTCATAGACTTGTAAAAAATGATGAAAATATTCAGAAAAATACCTTTCTATTCACAAGTTTGTATACATAGCCATCACTATTGATGTGGACATCGAGAGCGCCCTCCGTGACGTTCACTTTAGGCTGAATAATGAAAACAAAAATGCTCAAAAAATACCATTGTCACTGTATTCAGTTGATGTTAAGGTATAATATCAATTTCGACTACGGCTAGCGGCGTACGGTGAAAAGTATTCATATGTAACGTACACTCCGCCAAAGTAACACTGCATACGATTACAAACAAAAAAATAAGCAAACACACTAGCAGAAAGTACCTCTCTTTTGGTGATGAACGACGGAAAATAAGTCCAGAAGTTCGATTCTAACGTGCTTAGCCGCCACAACAAAACAATGACGTCCTCATTCTCGTAAATACAAGAACCTATTCTCTGAAAGTAGGTAAGGTGACAACAGAATTAACAACCAAGACTATAAAATTTAAAGAGATGCGTTAAACTAACCTCAACTTTATTATACGGTGAACGGTAGCGAAAATATAATCGTATTTTAGCGATATGTGTGAACAGTTGAGCCTTTCGTGAGAAATTGTAGTTATAAAGCTTATCTTCAAACGTAACATCATCCAGACAAATATCAAAAAAGGGCTTCAGTCGTGATTTCAAGACGGCAGGCGTCTAAACGTAATAGGCACGCATGTGGAAGACAGAACGCCGAGAAATGTACTTGAAAATCACTCACAACATGTTCTAAAAGCCAGTCCACTCGGAATAAAGTTTCTTTAGACGGTGCTGAAACTACGGCCTTATGCTCTGCGGAATACAAACGTCGTTGGAACGACGGACATCGAATGCGAGCTGGGCATTGATCTACAAGGAAGGTGAATTGGTGTCAGAAACGGTTAAGATATACAGAAACAGATACGAAAGAGGTTGCATTACTTGGAAGAGAGCCGGAAGCGGTCGAAGCGGCGAAGATCCGAAGCAGTTGAGAGGACTCGAGAAGATGAGATGCTCTAAGAGCCCCGAGACCAATATTCATGCCTAAAAAGATGAAAAAAGTTTAAAACCGTTTAAGTTTAAAACCCGTGATAATTGAAGCACAAGTAATTGCATGTTGAATTTTATCTTCTGAATAATATGTATCACGTGGCGCATGGATATGGCAGATGAAAAATCGACAACTTTTTTACCTTTACCACTTCAATTTTATCTTCCGAAATTGGACGTTCTTTCATTTTTTTCTCCGAGATAGAGCAGACGTTCCTTTATCTACTTTCCGCTTCGCTGCGTTCACTGAGAAAAAAATTGTCTGTATTTCATTTTGAATGTATTTGTGTTACGTGATATTAAGTGGAGAACTTTAGATAGAAGTACTGTAGATGCGCTATCAAAGCGGAGTTGCGCGTACTCATTCACAGCAGGCGCTGACTAGATGCGCAATCACTTGTTGCTCGAGTATGCTTTTGAAGCAAAAGGTCGCCACACGCGATCCGATACTGCGCTAAGGTCAACATTAGCACACCTTACACGGGAGAACGTTTACCTGAGCGAGAAATACTCGCGTACAATATGGAATCACGGTTGCGCTGCCGTTTTGATACATCCCAATTTTACGTAGAAACATACAAAATCCTAACAGTACCGAATCTGTTCGAGGAGATGACGGTAGAACTTCGAACCGTATGTTAGTAACGAAATTCTTTTTGATATTTGGTGACTGTAGCTGATCGTTTTTGATGAGTTCAGAGATCACGGGACGTGATTCAAAATTTCATTGCGTGTCGTAAAACAGACCTAAATTAAATAGAACAAACCTCAACGACCGCTTAAACCTCTTTGATAAAGCAGAATACTCGTGTTGAAAGACTGACCTTTGAAGAATACGTGCGGCGACACGCCAGCAGACAATGCTGCGATAAAATGCGTGCCTCATCTTTGTTCTGAGGAGGGACGCATGATGGGGAAGTTGCAGTGCACTATGTGATAGTGTAAGGACGTGAACAAGTTCTTGAAGGTCCAGGGGAAGACAATTTGATAATCTGTGTGGTATGGTTGCGAAAGACCGCCTATACTGTTAGTCATCAGTTATCGTAACGCTGGCCTTGCGATGAGGTTTCGGATCATGTAGCTAGTAGAGGATTCCGCAGTTCTAAGATTCTAAGCTATATTACAGAGATGTCATCTATGTAGATCAGGGGAAAACGTCTATGATTACTGCAGGTAGTTGTCCGGAGCCTTGTTGCAAAGCCGGGCTTGAGGTAGATTGCAGGTTGTGGACGCTATTTGTAATTACCTGCATTAAAGTACGTCGAGAAGAATGTTCGTGAGAGCAGGGCCCACATTCAGCATTGGAAAACCCCCGATAAACCCCGAAATATACCCCGAACGGCGCAGCTTTATCTACTGATCCTAAACTTCCTATGTTAAACGCAATCTCTCATCGACTCTGCCGTCTGGGCCCACATTCATCATTGGTAAACCCCCGATAAACCCCGAAATATACCCCGAACGGCGCGCACCTTTATCTACTTAGCCTAAACTTCCAATGTTAAACGCAATCTCTCATCAACTCTGCCGTCTGGTTCCAGCTGCGCCGCGGTTTCGGAGACCGCTCGTCCGTTCATGAATCTAGGCCCAGGATAACACACTTCGAGGTTTGTTTGCTATGCTAAACAGAAACTCCAGGGCCCACGTTCGTGATTGGTGAACCCCCGATAAACCTTGAAATATACCCCGAACGGCGTGCAAACCGAGATTCGTGAACGCGCGAAGGGGTTCAATCGGGATTTATCGCGGGTCTATCGCGCCTCGCGATGAGGCAGGGTTTGAGAAACCTCGACGGTATCGAGCGGGTTTATCACCGACGGGGTTTCGCAGACCGCTCATCCGTTCATGAATCTTGCCCCAGGTTCCTTATCCTGTGCATTCTAGTGCACTGTTTCAAATATGTGGTCCACGTCCTGTACCCTTTGGTTACTGCTGGCCTACTTCTCCGCCAAATGGAGATACATAGTGCCCTCCGAAAAGGTGGAGAAGGCAACGTTGTTTCCTGGCTTTTTAGGAAGGACTACATATCTAGAGGTCCTTAGTTCTCTACATTCCATGCGGAAAACGAGTGCACGTAGCAAACTGGGCCGGAAGACGATTACAAAGTGAATGGGCGTCGTTTCATAAGAAAACAAAAGGTTCTTCTGTTGACTCCAGCTCTTTTCAGTTGTCTTAGTGGGCGTGCTCTTATTCTCATACGTATATGCGTAACCATTCAGCTATATTTGAGCTACAAGCGAACGGCAATTAGAACTATGCTTTTCATAGAAAGCTTTCAAGACAATCTCATAGCTTCCAACTAGAGAATTCCTTTCCGACAAAGCCAACAACAGTAATTCTGGCACCGAACACATTTTGCGACGAGAAAAATGAGCTATGGCATGTGCTCTCCCCACCTCCTCCCGGTATCGTTAGGCACCACGTCTAGATTCAGATTCCCTTCGACGTGAGCATTTCTCAACTCGTAGATCTACAGCGCTTCGTAATGTATCAGATTTATTGCCTTCCTTTCCCTGTCTGGAATTTGCAAAGGCTTTTCTTCATGTTAGCATTTGTCGAACCTCCTCGTGCCTTTCTGACCATGTCGGCTTAATTTATACAGTCATTCGACCGATTGTTGTTGCTAAGAAGCAGCAGCATTTTAATAGGTTGTTGCAAAAGTCTTGCAACACTTTTGCAACATACTTCAAATTGACAGCACTTTATTCAAACAAAATCTCAGTCAACAATATAATCACTATTCAGATTTATGACTCTTCCCCATCCTCAAGGCAACTTCTCAATTCCTCTCCGCCAGAACTCTGAGAGCTGTGACGCAAAAAATTGGCCGACCTCTACTGCCAGTTGGTCTCGGTTGTCGAATTCCTTATCTCGAAGGTGTTGCTCTAAGGACCAGAATAAGTGATAAACTGAAAGAGCATGGTCTGGAGAATAAGGTGGATGCGGTAGAACTTGCCAGCCTAAATCCTGAATTTTCTCACGAGTCGCTCTTGCGACATGAGGACGAGCGTTGTCATGCATGAGGTAGACTTTTCCCTTTCAGGGCGTTTTCCTCGCATGACGGGAAGTTCTGCCGCACCCTCCTTATTCTCCATACCTTGCTCTTTCAGATTATCACTCATTCTGGTCCTTAGAGCAACACCTTCGAGATATGGAATAGGACAACCGAGACCAACTGGCAACAGAGGTCGGCCAATTTTTTTCGTCACAGCTGCCGGAGTTCTTTCGGAGAGGAATTGAGAAGTTGCTCAAAAGATGGGGAAAGGTCATAGTGATTATATCGTTGACTGAAATTTTGTTCGAATAAATTGCTGTTAAATTGAAAAAGTGTCGCAGACTTTTGCAACAACCTAATACATTAGTGTTCGACCTGGTCGTCCGTAAGGACGTTAGATGGTTTACGGTACATGTTCTACATCAAGGCGTCTTGCTGCTATAAGTATCATTTTCATAACCGTTATGTATGTACTAATAACCCACAACTGCCAAAACTAGATATTTCTTGCAACCCTCATGTTACTCGCTGACAATATTTTAGAATGTTTTCACGAGAGTAGGCCAATTTCCACAACCATCCAGCTAGCCGTTCATTTGATTTCGACTCCTAATGCGACCACAACACTGAGCCGCTTTCGTTTTTTTTTAATTATTAAATATTCCTCTATTATGGCTAATATACAAGCTCGAGATGAAATTGATTTGATTCATGGTGTACATATTATTCTGTCAAGCAGCGCATAAAATCTAATAATTCATTATGCAGAATGACATATTGGAACACAGATAGGAATTGGTGGTGGACATACTAGGTTCCTTAGTTTCGCATTAAGACTCGCAGTGCATAGATTTGCATACATTTTTGAAACCACAGACTCGTAAAATATCTACTAATGCCGCATGTCCGAGGTCTTGAATCCCTTGTTGGAGGGCTCTTCTCTGTGTCGATGAAGAGAGCGCTTGTTTCTAAAAAAAAAGAATCCGCGCTAAACGCTTTTTATTTATTGGTGTCTCCTAGAGCAACAAATGAAGACGATGCATCACTTCTTGTTTGCTCTGAAGTCTATCATTTTCTGGAAATTTTACATTACAGCATACTGATCTGACGGCTTAATTCATTCACCGTCCACCATTTGCAACTGCCGTACTTTTTGCCCTACCTCGTTTCATTCCGAAATCATTCTTAATCACCTTTTCATCGTTTCCGGATTGACGAGAATGGAATCGAAGCAAAAATATTCTTCCCAAATGGACTACTACGTATGTCTAAGAAAAAGTGCATGCTTGGACATACTGTGGTCATCAGTGTTATGCTTGAACGTTCACCAATTTTTCTTGCTCTCTTTGCTGTTTTATAGCGCGGGTCACGTAATTCCCTTAACCATTTGGGAAACCTGTTACTTTTGTTTTCTGGGATGTTTTTTTCGCTCAAAATGAAAGTCCACAAAACCTGCGCTTATTAAGGCCTTCTTCATGAGTACCTGCTTGGCCACTAGGTTACTGAAACTCGACAAACGCATTGTGCTGCACCTGGTGGTGATGTCCTTAATCAGTTGATGATACTGAGAAATATCAGAAGATTTAGAAAAATTAGCATCGAATTGAAAAAGAAAATGCACCAGCGAGCACATAATGAAAGCTGGAGTTTTAGGAAATCCGGGCCTGGCAACAAGGTAAGTTGGAATCCAACTTCAGGTGCTCACATGGAGCAATTGGTAAGGGCCTGCATCATTTTGGGTTCTGCGAAAAACTCGATAAAAATATGTCTGACCCCATGACTCCACCACGGAAAAAGGCTGAAATGGATGTCGGAAATTTTTCGGACGCTCCAAAATACCAAAAACGTGGGCTGGTAACGCCGTGATAATGCACCTAAGAGTACAGGTTAAGCACTTAGTGATGGCAACCCACGTCGGTCCGTACACCGATCCCTGGCTGATAGACCGCTTACCAATGAGGTGTAGGTCAAAATACACCTGTCCAAATCTCTGGCTACAAAAACTCAAGTATTTTGAAGAAGTGGAATAGAGCAGCAACCCCAGAATTTTGAAGAACATAGACCGTCTAAAGGACCACACCTTGGTTGGAAATTGTTTTTTTGTAAACAACATTTTTGTTGAAGGCCATTGAGAGTCCACGAACTTAGTTGCCAGCCTAATAGTACATACACAACTCACATTTTACACAGTGCTCTCCTTTCGAAAGTAAGCTGTTTAACGAGTTGTTTTGGCTGTAGCCTACATCACCAGACCTAACAGAATTCCTTTCAAGCCGCTATTTCATATTCTTGTTCACTTGCTTTGTGTCGACATTTTCTGTTTCCTGATTCCTGATTCTTCTTTCTTCGGAGCTTTTCGGTCCGCTTTCCAACATATCAACAAGGTGTTTAAGGTGGCCATTAGATTGTGATTGGTAAGTGGTGGGCTTTATGTACGTTATTCCTTTCATTTTATGAATGCTTAAGCCATTTCGAGGCGTATTGAAATTGCCGGTTAGTGTCGACCTATTTTTTTCATCCACGCAAATACGTCTATCGAAAGGTATTTGCTCTCAACGTATCGGTAGATTCTCTTTGCGGTATGTGAGTGAATGTCGAAAGAATTTTGTTTCCTCGAGCATTATTGTCATCAGTCGTGTCCGCTTTCCTTCTCATAGCCAAATACATAGACCTCGTTATTTGTTGATGTACGAGCGACGCCAGCTCATATGGAATTTATTAAAGTTTGCGTGTGGTAGCAAATTACGAAGCACCTGCTCACACTGTAAGTAATGTTCTCTTTACTGCATGACTTATTAGTGGAAAACTTTGCTCGAGCCCAATATTAAAATATTAAAGTAATATCATCTGTTTCAGACTATGCAATGCTACTTGAGCACTATGAATAGACAAGAACCTTCCCTATCTCAGCAATGACGAATCTCCATGAAACAATAATAACTTGCGCAACGTGTCAGTGCTTTTACTGTTCTGAGATTTTGAAATTTCAGTTTAAATTTTCTCCAGTCTGCAACAAATGAGGTAGGTGTTTATAGTCGAATAGATGACGCTAATCTATCAGGCACTTAGTAACGATGGAGACTGAACAAAAAAAAACGTGAGAAGTGTGTCCCATTGGGGCAAACGTGTACGCATAAATTCACAATAAGTATCCCGTTGCTGCGGAGTGCATTTTGTCACCTAAGCTCTTTTTCCTAAAGCTACTTAAAAATAGAAATAGCGCTGTTCAACATGAAGACATTTACCTTTCACCTAATGGGGTCCTTGCTGCAAAATTGCATCCACTATCAGGGACAGAGCTTTAAGGGGTACAAAATCCAGCTTCTGTGCGATACTTGGGTTGCTTAAGTTGTCAAAGATCTGGAGAGGTGAATATTTTCTCATAGATTTTGTGAGAGTCCAAGAAGTTGCCTCCATTGACCTGTCAAAAAAGCTACTTTGAACTGCAGCACTACTCACTGTAGTCAACGATATAAACTGGTGTCGGATTTCGGTTGTTTAGTGGTAGTAGTCGTGCAAACAACACATTAGCTGCGGCATTAGTATCCGATTGTGTCGAACAAGAAGAACCACCAATAAGACTAATACACCGCCAACTTCGTTGACTTTTTTCCTCGAATTGCTTGGCTGTCTCGTCTTTAACTATTAACAACATTGATGTCTACGCGTTGATTATGGTATCTCATTTGCTAATTATGCAATACCGAGCTGGATAATGTTCGCTCTTTAGCAAGACTACCTCAGTATTCACTAAAAATAAAAGTTGTTGATTGATATGAAATTTTCTTGTAGTTCCGACTTCAGGACTAACTGATCGTGACCTTGAAACAACGTTCGTTTGTCGGGCAATTGTTATAGGTGTGAGCTTCGACAAATAATAGGCCAGCTAGCGATAAAAAAGTAGTCGAAAAGAGTGCATAGAGCTCTCCCTGAAAGAACTAGATCATAGTTCGAAAGAGCTGATGCATCAATGCCACAGTTCACCAGACAATCAATGGTTTAAGATGTCGATCCAGCTCATACCACACAATCTCCTGGCCCCACATTCATCATTGCTAAACCCCGATAAACCCTGAGATATGTACAGCCTGTGAACTGCGCGCACCTTTCTCTACTTATTCTAAACATCCTATGTTAAACGCAATCTCTCATCGACTCTGCCGTCTGGCTCTGGCTGCGCCCCGGTTTCGGAAACCGCTGGTTCGTTCATGAATTTGGGCCCTGGTGATCACATTTTCGTGAACATTTGCTTGTTCTGCCAAATTCTTTGTATTATACTAGGCTTCATGGACATTAAGGAGGTGGTGGTCCAACCTTAAGCTGCTTTCTTTCGTGAAGTGACGTTTCTTCTTCGTCGTGATGTTTGGGGAAATTTATGAGAACGACTATGTCGTAAAAGGAAGAAGCAAGCCAAGAGTTTTGGACACGAATCTTCTCTTGCAATATAGCATATTTTGGAGTGTGACTAATTTCCTTATTCCTCGTCGAAAAATTTCATTCATTCGGCTTCCAAAAATATCCCCAACTTAAACTATCGCATGAGCTAGCAAATCTAAAGTTAAGGTCTCCTACCACCGTCTGTTCCTTAATGCTGTTCAGCCCCATACATGGTTAATTTGCAGAACTGATTCAACGGCGGATTAGTATGAAATCGAAATAAAATATCGTCAGAAATTGCACTTTCAGTATACGTCAATAATTGGTCGAAGAAGCGCAATTGAGAACAATTAGAGAACAGAGGAAACACTAATTATTCCATCATATGGAGCGAAGCAGCTAATATATAAGGTATATGTGTATGTGAACATCAAAATGTGATTGATGTTGAAATTTCATGAATCCGAGAATTTTTGCAGACGTTTACGTTTCTTCTCTGAACAGTTGTTCGCTGTTTCTCTGATCGTTTCCAGTCGATCACAGCATGCGCTAGAGCTGTTCGATTATCTCGGGGCTAATTATGTCGTTCAGATTGCCTAAAGGAACAAATGTATTACATGTATTGTGACAACCTACTCAAGAGTGTAATTATCCTTCAGCCGACTGGTTTTATGCACTCGATGTTTACCTATTACGCTATTTCAACTGAGAAAATTCACACATAGGAGCGACTCTCTCGAGGAAACATTTCGATGGTGTTTCGTACTCTTTCAGTCGTTTAGCCGAAGTATCGTACAGGGCTGGTATGAACTACCCACGAGTGTCATTAACCTTCACCATGGACTGTTTTTATGTACCGGGTATGTACCTATTACATTGTTCGAAGTGGGAGAAGTCACACATACATATAAGCTGCTCCTTCGACAAAACATGCGGTGTTCCCTGCTCGTTCAGTCGTTTATCCTAGGTCCACATTCATCACTGGTAAACCTCGATAAACCCCGAGATATAGCCCTTGAACAGCGCGCACCTTTCTCTACTTATCCTAAACTTCCTATGTTAAACGCAATCTCTCATCGACTCTACTGTCTGGTCCTAGCTGCGCCACGGTTTCGGAGACCGCTCGTCCGTTCGTGAATCTGGGCCCTGGTGGTCACATTTTCGTGAACATTTGCTTGTTCTGCCAAATTCTTTGTATTATACTAGGCTTCATGGACATTAGGGAGGTGGTGGTCCAACCTTAAGCTGCACTTTCTTGTGAAGTGACGTTTCTTCTTCGTCATGATGTTTGGGCAAATTTATGAGAACGAGTATGGTTTATGAGAACGACGGGTAGACGCAGTTTCGGAGACCGCTTGTCCGTTCGTGAATCTGGGTCCTAGTTATAGTTAGTACGTCTAACCGGTGTCTCTGTGTCGACCTCAACTGTTTTGTGTTACAGAACAAACAGTCGAAGGTACAGGGGCTATTTTTTGATATCAATCAGTAACGTATATTTTACAATACAAATCTTAGATGTAACATAATTACAAATATCCATAGGGTGCAATTAGTGAGTACGGTCTAACAACTTTGACATTGTGTGGTCGCCGTCTTGATGAGGTCGAGGAACACACCCATGGAAACCAAAATTTTTATAATTCCTCTTCACTTTCTTTACCGTTGGATAGATCACGCACTTCTGATTCCGGCCATGTGGTTTTTATCCAAGACAAATTATTCTAAAGTGATTTATGCCGGGTGAACGGTAAAAACGATTTATATAGTTTGAATCGCGTTTTGGCGAAAAAATACCGACGGTACTGTAAATAAGGACGCTTGGAGAAATTTCTGTAAAAATCGAGTTCTGAAATGTAGTATATGTAGTTCTTTTGAATGCCTTAACAGTGTGTGCATGTACATATGTGGACTATTTAGAAACATTTAGTGAAGGTGGAACAACACTTGAAAACAATCTGACGTAGCGAACATGAAGCGTATTGGAATTATTATTTATTTGGGTATGTCGACGGAATTTCTATACATATGTTCCGACCGCACGATGCAATTGCGACGTAAACTGCCATTCATCTCAAAAGTCTGACTAATTCGCCGTAAATATTTTACTCACTACAAATAATTCAAGGAATTGGTTTCATGTGGGTGGAGCAAAGTGTTGCCCAAGTTGCATTTATTGCTGGAAAGTACACGTCATACAATCGCGGTTTCACAGCAAACATTTAAACGAAACCATTTCACCCGGCTTTCGTTCGAGGTTCGTTTTCCGTTGTATGCCCAGTTGCATGTTAAAAACTCTACCCAATAATCAGGAGCCCATTTTACATGGATGTCGCACTTCTGTCAAAACTGAGCTCTAGCTTTCCTAGGGCTAGGGGTTACGGTCGCTGTGTCGCTTACTATTTTAGCGAAATGATCCATAGCTCTATTATCGTTTCCTAGAAAGAGATTCACGTTTGCTTGAGCTGTTTTTGTGTCAATTCCTCCACTTATAGTGAGTTTCTTTCTTTATTTCTTTGTTTCAAAATCCAACACAGAACATGAAAACCAGTAAAAACCAATAGCGAAAACACTGTTGGACATTAGAAACTAACGAACAAGGTAGAACTAATTACCCACAGCGGGAAGACCAGATTCCCGTAGTCACTTAGGACCCACCAGAATACCACTTGACATAAGGTAAAAAATAAGTTATAGGAGTTAAGCTAAAGAAGAGATAAATGTAATTTTCTACGGTTCATTGCTGAGTTTCACTTCGCAAAAAGTCAATTTATGCATAATAACAAATACTTTCAGGTAGTGGGCACATTGCAGACCCTCCATCTTGTGTATGACTAAATTGTAGTTGTCAACTATCGTCAACGATAGTAATTACGTCAAAATAGCATACGCGGCTAGCGTAACTCTTTGGCACGACCCATATAAATCACTTGAAGGACGCTGTTTGGAGTTGTGAAATGTTACTATCGAAGCCCTCTCCAACTTTTAGTCTTTTCATCTCGTAGTACTGCTACGACGATTTTTGTCCGGCTACTTTAATGACAGGTCAAGTGGGCTGCAGGCGGTCAAATGTTACCTCATTCCCATTTATCTCATTTATTACACCGGACAACGCCGTGTGTATGAAAAAACATCTTATAATCAACAATCTAAACATGAGTAACACTGAAGCAATCTCTATTCCATAGTTTAGAGTCTTCTATGACTTTTATGTTTATTAGTTTACTATCAACAGGGTACACTGCTGATGTTGATGAAGGCGGTCAGGGAGGCGGGATAATCGTGGCCATCGTACGAGATTTGATTCTCAATGATGGCACAACCTCACCTGCTCCATCACGTCGTGCACATGACAGTTTGTTTATTTGTTTATTTGTTTGTCTTCATTTTGAGCTCAATCTCTTCACCAAATAAGTCCGACTCAAATTTTCAACTGTTCTTTTCCACTCAGTAAGTTGAAATTCCGTCATGTGGAGAAAGGAAGAAGTTGCTCTGAATAAGGATGAATCGCATCCCAAAAAGTGAATCGAAAATCCGAACGATTGGACATCGTACCATGAGCAGAGCAATAGCTCATTGTCTCAGAACTCCTTGATGTCTGGCATGGTACATATGTGAACTATAATCTTTTGTGTTCAATTATACCGCCTAGAGAACGACGAAATCCTCTTCGTCTGATTACTAGAGACATTATTACGGTGGCTGCCCACAGCCATCCGCATGTCAGAGGCATAAAATGCGCACGATGTGAGTTTCGAGTAGAAAATGAGAGCGATTAATTAATGTTTCCGCATTATGCATCTCAATAACTCCGCAGGGAAATATCAAGTGTTGGGCGGAAATGTTCTCTTTTTATTACTTTTCATAACTACGCTAATCGTCAGATCCTTGACAAGCTCGTAGTGCGTATTTCAATCGAGTCGAGCTATTCGTAGTGCTGCTGACTTTCCACTCCTACTAAATGCGTCGCCTTCCTAAGTCTAATAGACGTCCAAGCATTTTCATTAGATGCACTTCATACCGTATTCATGAAGGTGCAGAACAATTCTTCGACGTAATTTTATTGTATAGAGGCGAAGCTTGATTGAATTTCTAATGGGCATCAGAACATGATAGCTCCTTAACGTAAAAACGATAGGTAATGGGACGTTGTTCCGACTTTACATTCGTTGTCTGTTTCCACTTCCCATACGAGAGTGGTACAGACAGACAGACAAACACACAGATATACACACGTGTATATCATCTATCTGGTAGTTCCTGATTATTCGAAACGGGACTCGGGTTATTGTTTGTTTGTGCTGTCCACTTATTTCGTTTCTTCCAGCTAATTCATACATTGCCGCTCGCTCAAGGCAACGTTCACACAAACACACTCACGGTAGCTAGTGGTGCGTAGTGTGCATCTGTTTCTGTTCGAAATAGGTTTAAATGAGCTTTTTTATCTGTATCTTTATCGCCGTTTAAAACTATTTATATGTCTTTTACCGCCCACGTATTATACCCTCCTGTCATCCATCACTCAGTTCGAGTATGTTGAATGAGATGTTGGGCGTTTAGTTTGAACCGATGGAAGATTAGTTTGCATTGATTCGCCAATTCATACTATTCGTATTCGATGATGATGACGATGATGATGATGATGCCGCCCTGCTTTGCTTACCTTACAAGGGCTTCTGCTGGCTTTCGTCAAGCTCCTCTTCTAGCGATTCGCCGTCGCATCTCCACCCCATTCCATCTCATCTGATTTCATCCATCCGTGAGCTGGCCCTCTTCGTGGCATTCCTATATTGATACATCGCTATTAAGTGCTCTCGTGTCGTTTGAGGTGACGAAGATGATTAAAAGGTTTCGTGATGACTTATCATTACAAGTGTCATTCGTGTTGAGGTATAACTTGCGTGAACGCCAATGGTGCAAGCTGCTTTCCTTCTAGTTACTGCATGCTTCGCTATTGTGAGGTATGTTTTGTAATTTTAATAGCAAAATTTTCCAACAAATTACTTCCCAAGAGCACTCCTAACAATTTTGCTTGCCGTTATAACACTTACCTTGAAATTTTCAGCGCAACCGAGACGTCCGACACTCACTATGATCTATCAGAGTGAGTCGTATACAGTATTTTCGTCAATTCTTATCTTAGTTAATCATTTTTTTGCAGCGGCTACCTAACGGAGGAAAAGCGAGCGACAATGGATAGGTCGTCAATGGTTCGGTGAGGTTTAGTGAGATATTTTTTCTCACTTCCTAACTTCATCCTCTATTGCCAGTCCTGATGTGTAACATTCGTGTTCTGCTAATCTTTTCCCAACTATTCAACCCACAAGACATCATCTGTCCCCTCGTTCGGCAAATATTCAAAAATATCCTTCAAAGCTTACAAATGAGTTTGCCTTGATTCCTGGGAAGCTTTTTTTCCTGGAAAGACGCGGTAACATGCTTTCATCATATAGCTAAAGTAAGTTGTTGATGAAGGTCGTTAATATTATGTGCATACCATTATCACTGCTTCAATTTATACTCGAAGTACGATAGGTGCTTGGTTATTGGTGAGTATCAAGTCGAAGAAACCGCTGCCTTGAAGTTTTTAGAGGTATGTGGAATCGCGAGCAAATTCTTGAAAGTCTCCTATCTGCTCAAAAACTACCAGAATTTATCAGATCTCATCGGCTGGTCGGAGACCAACGGTGATAAAACGTCTGTCGAGAGTAAATAATGGCATGACATTAGCCCCATGATATCAGATCATTACCCGCCGTCAGAAAGAACCCTCCTTCCTTAGGAACGTGGATACCAATATGAACGTCAAATTGCTTTCCACTAGAGTATAGGACAAAATTTGAAGGCGAAGCATGCCATAATAGTATGAGAGGGGAAGCAGTAACACGTTGAAAATCCATTTCAATGCAGCTGTTTATCGTCACTGGGGTTGCGTTTGAGATTCCCAATGCCGCTGTCCCCTGTGTTATTTCTTTCGGAACGACAGCAATAAAAAACACCCAAAATATCTCGTAATTACGAAAGATGGCAATGATTTTCGCTTTTCGGGTGATTTCCATCGACCTCGGTGGATAGGTAGGGAACAGGGGCAACAACGAATTTGGCTAAACGGTGACTAACAATGGCCCGAAACTTGAATATCCGTATGAAGTGAATATTCTGCAAAGGTTTCCTACCTAATTAAGTTGTCAGCTACGACAAACGAATCGATATCACTCATTGAGTTCATAATTAAAACAATGAGAGAAACGATAACGTGTTGTTGACACCATTGTGCAGAGCACCTGAGACGTGGCGCAATGTCGGAAAAGTAGCGCAGTCCACCGAGGTAATGAGTTACCATCAAAACAATACTAACAAGTAAGGCTAAACCACAGGTTTTCGCAAATTCACGACGTCTCCTTTACTGAGAAAATTATCAGTAAATTTGTGTCAGGGATAGGGGTATCTTCAAGGGTAACAATAGTAAACCGGGTGACATCATCTCCAAAGACATAGGAGCATCAACCTGTTCCCTCGAAACAACAAGCTCACACGTTAGACCTCTGAAGACGACGAGAAGGTCGAAAGTTTACGGTGGAATCGGCGAGGCAATTTCTTTCGAATACATTTTTATTTGGTATTCATAACAACTGTCAAAAATGCCAGAGTGGGTGTGGCCTTTCACGGGGTAAGCCGTTCGGGTCACTAACCACGAACCTTGTTTAGGCCTCTGGAGACGACGAGAAGGTTGAAACGTAGGCCGTTAATAAATATTCCACTAAACAACCTTGGCAAGGCTTACTAACATACTAGCAACTAGCTCACTAAGCTCTATTCTTCTTGTTGCATTTATTTTGTAAATACAACGTCTGTATTCAGATTCGGTAAGAGGGCGCCGATGGATCGTTCAACTATGGTAAGATTCGGACGGGCACCTATGGACCGGTCAACAATGGTTAGGTACGGGTGGTCATTAACACTTCTAAAGTCATAATTGACGTGTTGAGCATTTGTATTCATTGCCTTTCTCATAGATTTGGAAAGCGAGCTCCAATGGATCGCAGTTCAATGGTTCGCTTCGGGAAGAGGGCGCCGATGGATAGAGCCAGTATGGTTAGGTAAGGATTCGCAGAGATTTTTATCACTGAATGATCCTCAAGTAGAGATATTAGAGATTAATTCTGTTGCCAAACTTTTATAGAGCGGCAGCCTTTCACAAATGTTTTGCAAACTGTATGTGGAAGACCTGAGTGAAAATCTTTCTGTTAGGCTTCAGCTAATTTTCTTCGTCTAGCACGCGTATTAGTCAGCTCCATGTCGCCAATTAGCTCGTTGAAGCCCATGACGAATTGTATGCCTTCAGAAGGCTCTTTTTTCTCAGGAAAATCGAAAACTATCCAAAATCCTTATCTTTTTTATTGAATTGTCCATGTATCTTGCGTGGTTGTGCGTCTTCAGTCCGTTTGAGGTAAATCGTTCAGCGTTCGAATTCATTGCCAAGCAAAAACAACTCTAAATTCGGTGGTTTGAGACAGAGCCAGATTGCTGTTGAGAATGGAACACCGGAAGGACAAGCCAGTTTAGCGCGAACTACGTGTAGTATCGACGATTCGACAAAAACAATCGTGGAAAGAAAATCGTGAAATTAAAGGCGGACCTCACGAGCAGAAGCTTAGCTAAGGAATCATTCTTGAATTCGATGGAAGTTGAATTCAGGTTTGGGAAGCGAGTTCCATCAGGTGAAAACGATGTGATGATTGCGGTGTGAAGCGAATAAAGGTTCTATCCTCTTGCAGAGTGAGTAACAATAATATTAATATTGGAAATAAAGAAATATGTTGCCGAATTTACCATCACTGCTTTCGATCTCTTCATTTTTTCAGGTCGGACACACAAACCCCTACGTCCGGGTGTCCCTCTGTATTCATGCTCGTCTGATGTTATGTGTTTAAATAGTTAATTTAAAAATAAAGGGCTATTGTTCTATTGTTCGCTCGCGAATGTTTCGTCAGTCTCATTATATTGGCGATGGTGTTGTGTAAAATCTCGCATGCAACAATATCATCGTTCCATCTGAAAAGGTTCTTCAAGGACAGTGAGGCGTATAAAAATTCATTTAAAATGAAAGTATCCCAATTTTTTATACTCTGCGCATACCCTTCTCCTTGTATCAATACGGCAAAACATATGTATAATAAATAGAAGTGTTTTTTGAATCCCTTGTGATGGAGACATAAGGGTGAGAAAGGAAAACCTTTATTCACATACAGTTATCAGAGTGGAACATCAAATGGTGGTGGCTACTAGCTCAAGAAATTTCGGAATCAACATACTCTAATTCTATTTTTGCCGTTGCCGAAATTCTCTAGATTTCCACGCACCACACTGGGTGATTGCTCTAGATGACACTGACTAAGTTAGTAATCTAGAGCAGCCTGAAAATCTATGTATCTAAGTAGAACCAGAACATCTAAGTATGTAAGTAGCAGCCTAGGCATCTGTCTAAGTAGCAACTTAGACATCTATGTATGCATTATATCTAAGTAGCAACGCAGACATCTAAGTATCTAAGTAGCAACCTAGACACCTAAGTATCTAAGTAGCAACCTAAACATCTAAGTATCTAAGTAGCAACCTGAACATCTAAGTATCTAAGTAGCAACCTGAACATCTAAGCATCTATGTAGCAGCCTAGACATCTAAGTATGTATTATATCTAATTGTAAGTAGCGACGTAGACATCTAAGTATCTAAGTAGCAACCTAAACATCTAAGTATCTAAGTAGCAACCTAAACATCTAAGTATGTATTATATCTAATTGTAAGTAGCAACGTAGACATCTAAGTATCTAAGTAGCAACCTAAACATCTAAGTATCTAAGTAGCAACCTAAACATCTATGTATCTATGTAGCCGCCTAGACATCTGTCTGAGTAGCAACCTAGACATCTATGTATTAGGGTGACCCACAAGTTCGTGTGCATTCCAGATTCTGACCTCCCTTGTTTATACTCGAGAAAAACAGTCGAATAATCAGTTAGTTTATCAAGGTTACGCAGAGTTTATTGTCAGTGATCCGTTAGTGAATCGCGCTTAACCATGCTATCCTTATTGATCATTTATTTGTTTTATAGAGTTGTGAATAAAGGAAGTCAGAATCTGAAATGCACACGAACTTTTGGGTCACCCTAATATCTAACAAGGTAAGGTGCAACTTAGACATCCAGGTATCTAAGTGGGGTACAGACATCTATGTATCTAAGTAGCTGCCTAGACATCTAAGTATCTAAGTAGAACTTAGTCATCTAGACAACCTAAGAAGAGCTACGATTTTGATGAGGTGACCGCTAGGTTTCAAGTGCATTCCTAAGGTAAGAGGCGCTACTGAAAGATTCATTGTCGATTTCACGACTAGCCTAAACATCGACAAAATTTTATACGTTGTCGGTGAGATCAAACACCTCAGCACAATCATATCAATCAATTGATGTACAGCTCTCACAGCCGCAAAAGGCGCCACCGGTATGTCGGTGCCTTCACGTATTTTCAGATAAATGGTCTAATATCATGTATTTAGACACGTTTTTACCGTGCATTTCAAATCTCCTGTCGTTCCGCAAAATGGGGACCATCAAAATAAGGGTTTGGCATATAAGAGGCCCCATTCTTTGCATTTAATATGTATCGGCTTGTTTAGACACATTTTATGAGCCTACAACGCTGTTGCAATGTGTTGTCGATAAAGATCGATGATTTTTCGTATTTGTTGTGATAGTTGCGTTGTCGATTGGATCGTGTGATCCTAAAATGGAAGAGAGAGAATGGTTGGTGGAAATTCGTGAAGAGATTACGTGCAAGCAGTGAGTGTTGCAACTTTGCCTCGATAATCCTCCTCTCGCGCACCCATCTCGAGTCAACTCAAGAACGCCTCCTCCTCCGACGGGGACGGTTGAACGGTCACTCAGTCCAACTCACCACCTCAACGTCCATTCGCTCCCGATACCACCATCATCACGGGAAAACAGCTCCATTAACCCTGGGCTCCCTCGATTTGCAAGCTCTTCCGCACCTCAAGTCACTATGATTGGTATTATTCTTGCCCTTCTGCCGTTAATACGATGTCAATCCTTCGAAAAGACTCATCTGGGCTTTCCTGATGCATGGAATGGCGACAAATACAGGGAACTGTACTGTCCAAGCAAGAACATCCCGAAATTTCTCGGTAACATTTGTTGGACTTCTCTTAACAACACGAGTGCTATCGAAATATGTTCAGATGGATTCTTTTTGTGCCAGTTGTCCGCTTCATACGGTAATTCATCGGCACAACCTGGTCGAAAGCTGAATCACATGATTGATGCCATTGGTGCAATCGGTTCATTTCACATCAGCAATGGACAAGTGTGTGCTTTTCCGCTACAAATTCAACACAGTCCAATTTCATGTGAAAATGCTCTTATACAGGTGGTCTTCTCCTCCCAGTACTACCCTGCGAGACCGTATAAGATTTGGGAATTTTATGATCGAAATATGAGTAAATCAAATGTACCTTGGGCGGGATGGTCCGACTACAACCTTACTGCAATGTCCAGATGGGAACAGGTAGGAGCGTAGTGCTTCTAAATGTGAACAGTGCAAAAGTCATAGCTCGATAAACTTGCAGGTTCCAAGTAACCCAGATTCAGCACGTTTCCACCCGAATCTCGATTTCTGGAAGGTTGGCAAGCGAATACTGGCTGGGACCGAAGCACCTTATTGGATCGGATACGAAATAGATGTACATATAAAATGTCACATTCCTTCCTTTTGTACGAAAATAGAGCGCTTCTGTTGCAGGTCAATGCCTTGGGAAATATGAAGCTTTTCAAGTTCACTGAAGAAAATGACATTTTTGCTACACCACGACCAACGATGATTCCCATATCAATGGCCGTTCATGAGCGGAATGAACCCGACGGAACGATTTGGGGCTCCTTTTCAGCTATGAATTTTGAGGAGCAGCGATTTGTCCAAGTAAAGAAGCTTTTCAGCGTTCACCATTTTGTAGATCTATGAAATCTCTATAAGAACTGTTCACTGATCAATTTCTTCAGGGCGTTTTCACAATTGATGCTAACGGAGTTCGCAAGGTGATGGGTATGTACGATTATGGAGTTTGGGATCCGAATGCGTGCGGTAAAAACGACGAATACATCGGTGAGAGTTAGGGAGTTTCTGCAATTATTGTTTGCATTTTGTTTTGGGTTATCCCAATTATAAAAAATGTATTATTGGGAAGGTGTGGTCGTACAGCTATTGTTTTATTAGCCACTGATGAAGCGAATCTCAAGCCATTGCCGCACATAAAAAAAGGGTTGTGATACGTGTACACACTCGTTTTTTGTTTCACCTAGAAAAAGTGCTCTCTGGCTCTCTTTTGTATATGTTGAGAAACATCGAGAACAATAAAATGAATATACCTTCCATTAGCAAGAGTTTACAGAAAGATTTGATCCGTTGCTACTGCAAAACGATCTCGAAGGTGACGGTGGTTTTTGTTTTTTCGAAAACCACCGTTCCATACCACGCTATTGAACACGGTGACTAAGTCGTTCCGCACGACTTCGTCCGCTCCACCTCGGCGGTGTTTCTTAACATCAACGTCCATTTTTTGTTTCTGTCGTTCTCAACGAATGCATTTGTTCCCTATGACGAAAAATTAGAACATGTAGATCTTTTAAGCCCAAATACAAATAATATTCTCTCGATTTTCGAGGAGATTTGCAACGTACATCGGTAGCACAGTGGTTAGTGCAGTCTGCCGGAAACAGAAAGACGCGGGTTGAATTCCCGTCCGATGTCAGTGTTTTGCGAATAACCTAGCATCTCCAAATATCTTAGTCAATCAACTAATTCTCGTCTATAAACCGCTAAACAAAAAGCGGCAAATAACAGAATAGTCTCTCGAAAGTGTTATGTAGAAGGCATGGATCACTACTAAACACGGTTCTCTGTCCGGATTAAATTTCTACAGTGAGAAAACTCTGTCTGACGTAATGAAAGTGCCACCGTCGTTGAATAGTGAGTTAGGAAGGTGAACAGCTCGAAGAAGCGCACGTTGATCAGATGCACAAATACGGTGCTATTCCAGAATAATCGTGCGAGCAAACTCTACGAGCGATGACATTATCGAAGCCGAATGCACATTACATCGATGCTCTTTTAGTTGTGGTGAACAATAAGTGCTAAATGTCTTTCACATACCTTTTTCTAATTCATTCCACAAAATAATGTGGCAGGATATTTTGCTAACAAGAGAGAAGTTCTGCTAAACTTTGAGAAAAGTTCTGTAGCTGCAACTACAGACGAGACGTAACTTAATTGAAAAAAATATTCACAGGGTGTAATTAGCGAGGATGACCTAACGACGTTGACCTTGTGTGGTCCTCACCTTGATGAGGGCAAGGCACACACACACATTAAAATCAAATATCAAAAAATTCTGGCTACGCCTCCTTCATGGTTGGGTAGATCTTTCTGATTACGGCCATTTTTATTCAGAACAAATAATTCTGAAGCGATTTATGTCGAGTGAATGGTAAAAACGATCCAGAGCGTTTAAATCACGTTTTGGCGGAAAAATGCGATACTGTAACTGTTGTGTAACTACTACAAACTGTTCCTTGAAGCCACTTCAAATGTACCTCAGATCACAGATAATTTCGCACTAACCTTACTATATAATAAGCGAAACCCAGTTCTTTACTTGGATGGATGGATGTATGGATGTCAATTCATTTTTTAAATGATTGATGGTGGTGGCGGTTGATAGTGGTTTTATCACTGCTTATGACTGAAATCATTTTGAGGATGATATTCTATGATAACGCATCTGCACATCATCTACCCTATATTGTTTGCCGAGGTCAGCCTTATTTCATTTGAAATGACTTGAGCTGAAGTGGGCAGGGTAGGAGTGAGTGAAGGTGGGATAAGTTAGGGAAGTAAGTGAAAACTCGGTGAAGATGTTGAAACTGCGTCAAAACTTGAAACAATATCGAAATTTGGATTGATCGAAGTGAGGCTCAACTCGGCAAGCAGTATAGGTTCTGTGCATTTATTTTTTTATTTATTTAACGAAGCTGGCGAACAGACGTTCGACGGTCGATAGGCCCGATGAAAGGCTGGTAAAGGAACCTATGGCACAACAGCAGCATTTCAGGTGATAAGACTTTGCTTCCCGGCTATATACACTCGATCACATCGACTGAAACCCATTTGATCATTCCTCTCACTTCGCTGCTGATCAATCCGTGCAAATTCAAAGAGCCTCCACTTACCGGTGGTCATGACAATATACAGAAAGGAGGCCTCTGGGGAATGGACTTTTATGACATGGTACCGCTCAGGTACTGTTCACTTATTATTCCGCTACGGATCATGGTTTTTTGGAAGAGTACTTACTTCAGGTTTCTAATTTTCAACAAGAAGACTCGTGAATTTTCCACTAAACAACCGCTTGAAGTGTTTCCGTCAATGTTCGTCACTCATCAGCTCAACGCGTACGATTCACCAGATGGAAATATCGTTGCTGATATGGTCAGTGAGCATAAATATGTTTTGCATAACGAATTTCCATCATTCCAAAGCTTATAGGTCGTCTATGATTCTCATGATCCATACGTGAAGTATTTGTACACCGACTTCCTGACCTCACAGCTTTATCCAAGCACAGCAAGAATTCTTCGCTTCACACTTGATTTAAAACAACTGCGAGTCATGTACAACTACTTATTGCCTCAGGTGTGATGCTTCGTATTACGATTGTATTACGAACTTGATTCTAACCCATTTCTTTTAGGAGACAATTGCTGCAGATTTTCCTAATTTCAATCACAAATTAGAGCAGAAGCCGTATCAATGGGCGTACATTGTCGAATATCCCTTCGCATCTGGAAACGCGATACTGAAAGTAAGCTTCAATTATTTTCATTTTTAATTTTGGTTAGCAGTTTCTATGCCCTTACGGCAGACTAATAGTCGTGCGGCCAAAACCGACATTAGATAGCACATTCAGTCATCGTTAGAGGGTAACCATTACGCCACAAATACAAATCTGATGGAAATTCTGGTTTTTATGTTCTGTTGTCGACAAATAAGATCTGATAAGTTCAGATGAATGTCGACGAGCCGTCGGGCTCACGAAATCGTCGATTCAAAGCGGATGCCAATGTGATTCTGCACGAACCATGGTTCGTGGCAAAGCCGGACGCTCGTAAGGAGGACGATGGTGTTTTGCTGGTTCGAGCTCTCGACGTGAACGAAAACAAAGGTTTCTAAATGAGATCTACATAATTACCATATAGCTCCACATGAAACGTTTTTTTCAAAGTGATCTGTTTCCTATTCAACAATTATACTACTCTTTTCAGGATTACTTCTTGTGATTGACGCCGAGACAATGAACGAGGTCGGCAGAGCGTTCGTGCCAATTTCCATTCCTTTCGGTTTTCATAACAGGTTCCCTTTTCTCACTTTTCCTGCATAATGACCGATCATCGCAGGTATTTTTATTAAAATCTCGTTCAATGTCAGGTTCTACTCAAAGGAGGAGCTCGGTCTCCCTGAAGGCTTCACTGTGAACACGGCTACCAATCACTTTAGGCCATCGGATAAAAAAGTGAGTTTTGCGTTTTGTAGCTTTGCTTTCTTCGATGTTCATCAATACGGAGAACGTGTCCATTGCAGATGGGTTACGTTACGCTCCCGTTGAAGAAGTTCACCCTCCATCCCATCATTCAACATTCTACAAAGGAGGAAACAGTCACGGTGACTACTACTAAAGCTACAACAACAACAACCACTAGCGAGGCACCGAGAACGGTGACAACGCAATCGTGGACGCCGTTCACAACACCACAATGGTCCAAACCATCAACTGCAGGTGAGTAACAACAGATAGATGAGAGGATGCCCTCTCATCTTCAACGTTTCAATGCTCATCGATTCCAGCGGCGACAGCGAGGCCGTCGACGGCTAAAGTTCCCCGCTGGTGGCCCTTGGGGACAACGGCTGAGCCGCTCTGGTGGCAACGAGTGAAGGAAATTCAACGGGCGACGGCAAAACCTCCCGTGTTGAACGTTATAGCTGAGGTTCGTACTTTTTTCTCACAGAATGAAGCTAGAAAAAACGAGGCTAGCTCATTCCACTAACGAAAAACAATTTAATAGCTCCTTCTTTAGGGAAAGCCTAACCAACAAGGAAACACAGTGATGTTCCCTGAAAGCGGTGTCAATGCTACAGCGGAAGCAATTGCCAAAGAAACACTCAGCGCTTTGTGCAGTTGGCTTCCAAAGGTTTTTGCCTCAATCACCAACGACATTTGTATGCAACAAGGAAAGAAAGCCGTCCAGTAAGTGTCTTCTGAATTCAAACGAGTCTCATAACGCATCAAACTTCCGTATAGGTCTTCCTGTCAGCTTCTTAGAGATATATTAGGTTGGTGCAAAAGTTCTCGGACTTTTGCGACTTCTTTAATTTGAAAAGGATTTTCCCGCCATTTTCGGCTCCAATCAAAAAAAATTTATAGAGAAGAGAAGACCACTGATATTAACGGTGCCTACTTCAAATGACTCCTTGGTATTGTTCAGATATTATAAAACAAACTGTTTTGTATCCCAAATGTCCGAGAACTTTTGCACCAACCTGATACCATAATGTATCTCCATACTGTGCGGTGGCTGACTGTCGTCTAGACAAGGAATGATGCTAACCCAATGTTACCTCTTGCTCAGTATAGTAGTCCGCCCCTATGAAAATGCTTTTTTTGAAATCCCAGATTTTGATACATAACTGTGTAATTAATGTATTTTATTCTAATAGAGACACCAACAACGAGGTGCTACTGCAAAGAGCGACTTCAAAGCCTAAGCATGTTTCCTATGGGCTGGATAAGACTCAGAGAATAGAAGAAGAAACCGAATGGATCAAAGTTTAACTACAATCCAATATCGCAGATATAATGTACGTAATCTAAAAGCCACTAAATGAAATTTCTCATTCTGTTGAGGGGGTCAATAGGTGTAGCGGGTCCGATGGCCGGGGGCAAAACGGAGAATACCGCTTGTTGGAGTGAACATTGATGGTGTCGTGTAGTTGGCTGAACGCCTCAAATGCATGTGCGCATGAATTTATGTGTGAATGCGGTTGTGATGGTTACAGATGGATGGCACCGTTGGCGAGCAGTTACTCGGAACGTTTTCGAATGTCCAAAACAAACCACGTTCACGCCGTTTCACCACCTGGCTCTTCGGCAAGTGAATCGGCCAGTAGTTCGGGCAGTGGTGGCTCGGCTATGGGTATCGGCTCTGAGAAGCAGCGAGCCACGTCAGCAGCAGCAGCAGCCATATCGAGGTCTGAGCGAAGCTTCCCATCTCATGCTCCGGCGGCCTCTCGTCCCAGCAACGCCGCCGCCTTCCAGTCGAACGTGCCCACAGGCGTCTAGACGGCCATCGTCTTCCGTTTCCATGACTTGTGCTGTTTCATTGTTGTTTCTCATCGTTTCACATTCAAATCACCCAGATATCTCTCGTTTCATTTTCAAAATCTCCTCTTCATTACTATTGCCCTGTGGATTCTGTCGTGTTTTTGCTCTTCATCTGCTTGAACCCACTCAACACATCTCACGATTTCATACGCTGTATTCATCGTCTTTCCAGAATGTGATTAAGGTTTGTCAGTGATGAACACTTAGTACTGAAGCGCTCTGTTCTGCTTCATGACTCGTAACTAGAGCAGTATGCTCTCTTGTATGGCGAATCGCCATTTTCGTTTTCATTGCGTTGTTTGTAATCTACGATTCAATTCCGGTAATAAATGTCCTGCATTATTGAAACTCATTTTGCTGGTTCTTTGAAAAATATGTTCATCTTTCGTTGGCCCAGCCGATTTGCATTTGCCATTTGCCTCACATCCAATGTCCGTTATTGAAAGGCCGTATCGATTGCGCCTGCCCATGCATCGCGCACTCTTAATTATCTTTTTTTGTTAATGCATATCATAGCTGATAATAGAGCACTCATCGAAGATGGTTTCTTAGAATACTACTGGTTGAGGCTGAAGGAAAGGTCGAATCTTTGCGATGCTTTAACGAGCGCTCCGCCTAGTAAGAACATCGAAAAACAAAAGGAACAAAAAAGCAAGCGCATAGGCTTAAAGTGATATCATTTTGTTGCTTTTCTCCACTTCGCTATTAATCCATCCTAATGGAAGCTCCTCTGGTTTGCTATCCGATCTAGTGAACGTAAATTTCAAGGATAATATGATTAGTTCCATTCAACGATGCCGAATTAGTTTCAGGTTGATGGGTAAACTTCGATGACCACAATAAGTGATCTATTCAAAAAGGTCTCGGATGCCATTACCAACTTTAAAGGTGATTTTTCATTGAAATATTCGAATAGTTAGAGATAGCGCCAACAAAGTGGGGAATTAAAATTTCTGGATCACTTTTGATGATCTTCTCCCTTTTGGGGATCTCTCTTATAGAACCTGTCCACATTCATCTGCCAGTATTAACTGTGTTAAGTGTTTTCAGGTGAAAATAATGTTTTACTCGGTAAGGATGGCGACATCATATTTTCCAAGAACAACGTCTGCGTACATGATCTCGGATCTAGTGATGAGGTAAGCAGGTAACAGGTACACATGAAGCTCACGCAGCCATTTAAGACACCAAAGAGTTTCTCTTGCTGTCACTGTAAAGTTTCAGCTACCATGACAAAGGGAATGCTGATATTTTCAGGTAGATAACATTATACACACTCCGGGCTACCTTACCGTTCATTGTCAGTATGATGACCAAATTGGCGTCACACTTGTTCTTCAGTGGTTGCCTAACTCAACTCTGCAGAAAAATCCGGCAAGGTGAGGATTCAGTTTGTTATTTCTCTCAATCGATGCTGAAATGTGACAGTAGCATGTGTCGTTTAGCATTCGTAGTGTGTCACCTCGCAATCATTCACGAAACACCTCGAAACCTCCACCGCCTGCAAATAGAGTTCAAGTAGGAGTTTAGAAACTCAATATCGATTTCCTATCAATCATTACTGTAAGGCTTGCTCACTGGCGGTATTTTCAGACGGACAACGAGACCTGTCTAGAACAGCCAATTTCCGATGCAAACAACGAGGTCAGCCTTTTTGAATATTCTGAGTTAATTTCTTTTAGTCTCCCTTCTTCCGCTCTCGATATATATCATTTTAGGTTGAAGAATTGCCTGGATCTCCTTCGGACATTTGCGTAGAAATGAATGGTGATGTGATTTCGGTGACAGCCGTACAAGATCGACCAACCGCACTACACTCTTTTGGCTTGGTAAAGTTGTGCAAAATCATCTTGACGATCTCATATTAAACTTTGATCAGCGCCTACTGAAGCCTGTCTTGCAATACAGTACCGGACATAGCTTTTGATCACTTCTCGCAAAAGCCGCTTAGGACCGTCCCAAAGCGGCTTTTTTCAATAACTTTGTTGAAACGCAATTATTTTTAAAAATATACATATATTCGAGCTCAGCGGCTCGAGCTCTATCGAAGGATATTTAAAGATCGGTACAAATGCAATATATGGCCCCTTTTGCCGACCCTTTGAATCTCGCCTGGTCGGTCCCTCTGCGGCTGGTCGGTCCCTCAGGGGCTGACTAGGCGAGATTTGAGGGGTCGGCAAAAGGGGCAATATTTGGCATTTGTATCGATCTTTGGATACCAGTCGATAGAGATCAAGCTGCTGAGCTCAAATATATGTATATTTTTTTTACAAATAATTGAGTTTCAGCAAAGTTATTGAAAAAAGCCGCTTTGGAACGCTCCTAAGCGGCTTTTCCGGGAAGTGATCCAAAGCTATGTCCGGTACTGTAGAAGCACGCTTCTCTTTATCAGTGAATATTTCCCTCTTCAGAACATACCAACAGGGAATGTTGAGAGCAGCGATCTCGGAGTTCCGTCGATAAACGTGATACCAAACACTCCTATGGATCGTCATTTGTTCCATAATGTAAGTGAAGCCGGATTGACCTGAAATGAGTTTAGAAAGGGTATATTAATAGACATGTAAGACTCATCATTCGTTTTTCGATGGGCTTATTTTCAGAAAGATGCGAAATCTGGGTCGCAGTCTTCAATTTCCACCTCTGGTGCAGACGAGGCTTCCGGTAATGAGGAAGAAATTGAGAGCTCTTCCTATGATAGCAGTGATCACTCCGATGAGGATACTGGTAGGATAGTAGCAGTACTTCCGTTCGTTTGAATGTTGCATATCGTCATCATTTTATTCTACTAAGTTCAAAGTAGACCGTTTCTCATGTTAGGTGGGCTGATGAACTCTTTGTGGAGCTATCGTGATTCGCTTATCGACTGTACACCGGAACAATTCGCTATCGAACACAACCTGATGCTTACGGAAACAGAGAAGGTGGGTGAGCTTAGAAGGACTTTGGTATGAATTGTTTTGAATTTCTGCATTGAACGCTCATCATTACGTTAAGTTTTAAGAGTGAAGAACCGATAGCAGTGTCACGTGGGAAAGTGCAGTATTCAAACCATTTGTCCAGCGTTAGTCTCTTCTCAGTCAATCTCGGTAAGATTATAAGTTCCATTTAGTTCCAGCAAACAGACGAAGATGATGAAATCGGTATATATTGCAGGAAAGATGAGGTCAATGAGGCTATTCTACTCCAATGCTGATCGTACCAGTGGTCAGCTTGTTATCGCTAGCCTTGACTCACATTACAAGGTATGCCGAATGTGGATCAATCCACTGTACAGATGAACTCTTTCGCCATAAAGATCAGAATAATGTGCTTTTTGAAGATTCTCCATTTCCATCATGGAGGGCTTGATAAATTGGCACAACTGTTTGAGCAGTGGTCTGCTGTGAAAGCGAAGAGTGTCAAAAATGTAGGTTATCCAACAGACCACATTTTCGGTCTCTTTCCTTCAAACTCAAAGGAATGACTTTTAAAGGGATCTCCTTCACCTCACGACGACAAGCACCTCTTCATTTGCCAACCGACATTAGGAAGAGCCGAACTGGATCCCGAGGATGGTCTGTATGAAATGGTTACATGGGACTATTGGAAAAGCTACAAAAACAAAGATGGTGTTGTAGCTGATAGTACAACTATGAGAAAGGTGAAATGGATTGATTTTCCTATTATTTTCACCTTTAGTTTCCTTTTCTGTTAGGACTTTTAATTAGATTTGATAAATGTTTAGGATTTTGATTTCCTTTCCTCATGGTATCTTCTCTTCGCAGCATTAGATCCTTGCCAAACGTTATGCAAGGGCTTTCAATATCCGAGTGAAACTCATTTTAGGCAATTTTCTTCGCTTCCATGGAACCAAGTTTACGAAAGGAGATCTGGCCATATCTACTTCGAATCTACCCATGGCAGTCCACTTTGGAACAGAGAGAGACCATTCGAAACGATCTCTTTCTAGAGTACCAAAATCTTCGGAAGAGAACGTTAGCTACATCAATTTCCCTACTAATTCAATTCGCGATAAAATCCTTATAAATTGATTGTGTTTTAGACAAAAGAAATTTGCGTCATCAGTGAAACAGCAGTGGAGCAACATCGAAAATACTATATTAAAGGACGTCGTCCGAACTGATAGGAAAAATCCGTACTATTCTGGAGATGACAATCCAAATATAGAAACGATGAAGTGAGTTAACGGTGTTGTGCGCGAAAGACTTCGAAAAAGTGAACTTTCTTCAGGAATATTCTTCTGAATTACGCGACGGCATATCCATATGTGAACTACATACAAGGAATGTCCGATTTGCTTGCTCCCTTACTAAGCACCATAAGGTGGACAACTTCTCAAGAAAATCCTTAGTGAAGATTTGTATTCATGCGAGATGTTTAGAGATGAGGTTGACACGTATTGGTGTTTCACGGGACTAATGCAGCAAACGGTATTCTCGAATTCTCCTAAAGGGAACGAAGGTTTAATGGAGTTGAATCTGGTACGTTTCGTTCTCGCCACACATACTACGATATCGTCAAACTGAAAACTGTATGAAACTTAAGGAATATCTGCGAGAGCTTCTCAAACTGATGCAACCCAGTTTTTTCAATTATCTTGAGGCGCAGAAAGGAGATGCTCTTCAGTTAATGTTTGTACATAGATGGATACTACTATTCTTCAAGCGTGAATTTCCTGAAGCCGATGCTCTTCACATCTGGGAGGTAATCACCATGTGACGTTTTTTTTTCACTATTCAGCTCCAATTTCTTCATTTTAGGCTTGTTGGGCGCAATATCGAACCTGTTACTTCCATTTGTTTGTGTGTTGTGCCATTGTGTCCATTTACGGTAAAGATGTGATCGCTCAGCGGCTACCACATGATGAGATACTTCTTTATTTTTCTTCGCTAGCCATGCATATGGACGGTAGACTTGTTTTAAAAAAGGTAAGCATCTATCCCGTCCGAGATCTGCAAATATGATGTGTTTTTGTTGAAGGCTCGTGGACTTCTTCATGACTTTTCACGTCGGGAGAAAATTCCTTGTACGCTGGCTGGGTTATGTACGGCAGAAGTTGAACAGTGGGATTCACATCGAACAAAGCAGCAATTCGTGTGCAATATGGTGAGTCGACTTCTGTATGGCGATATTCTTCTGCTATCGTTTTACTACATTTAAATAAATTTCAGTCTCATGGAAATCAAGTCTGTCATCTAGCGGCATGAACAGGATATTTCTCCAGGAACACCAGAAATATTTGTCTTATCGTTGCTACAGTCAAATTCCGACAAGTTATTTGAATGAAGATTTGCGACAGAATATTCGTGTACATGTTCATAAACCGCACCCTAGCAACTCTCCTTGAGGGGCAATTAGCAGTGTTGGCAGGCCTCCTGGCAAGAAATAGGAAAGTGAAACAATCGAAACAGGAAAGAAAAATAGAGTAGAGAAGTTACGTGATAAGTCTGCTTCGCCTCTTAACCCTATCCAAGCAAAATAGAACAAGAACACTCCTTGAAGCTCATAGAGGAAGGAGTGTGTGGAACCCTATTGTGGAGGGGGATTTATACACTACTCATACGCAGTTACGATACCCACCCTAACAACTCTCCTTGAGGGGCAATTAGCAGTGTTGGCAGGCCTTCTGACAAGAAATGTTTCAATCGCAATTGCCACTAATTACCCTGTACGGATACCATTTAACGATCACTGACAGTGACCACTGAAACGAAAGCAATTGTGCATCAAAAGAACAACTACGACCTCCTCGAGAATGTCCCATTGTTCTTCAACATCCAAGCAAGATGGAACATCATCCCAAGATCACTCGGATTTGAAGGAGGGGATTATTTAACCTTTCATTTGAGAGGGGAATTTTCAAATTTAAAAAAGTTAAGACGCCTCTCACCAAATCCCCGTCCTTCTTAGCAGTTCCGTGTCCGTGATTCGCATCTATTTCCGTTCTCGTGGTACCACTTGGGTCAGTCCGTGTTTGTACAGTACTCGGCCGAGGTGTTTGCTCTCCTACGGAAAGTTGAGCGAAAATATTGATTCAGTACATTTGCGCCACACCTTCTTGGTTATTTCCAGACATTCGAATTACGTTCGTCACCTTTGAAGCTAATCTCTCATTTTTCTCTGATTGGAAATGACGGGCGGTGCTTTTTTCCTCCCAACGTTGTCTTTGCATAGAGAAGCCTTACCCAGCTTGAGCGATCTCCTCCAACTTCATAGAGCGGTTTAGGTGATGAAGTCGTGCTCAGTAAAGGAAACGGACATCAGAAGGGCTGCAAGTCTACTACTCACGTCAGTTACAATGGTGCGTTGTCATTATAACGTGCCATTCAGAACGCCTCAGGCAAACTAGGAATGTCTACTAGTGCGCTGCGAGAAGCAGCTGGAAGTTTTTCGGCCAGAAAATATGGTGTAGCGTATCTATTAATATTAATAGTTGAGAAGTAATGAGAGAATTTAGATAGTCTCTACCGGTGCTATTGTGTTCTCAATTCAAACGCTGATCGACATGGGATTCGAGACGAGTATTATCGGATCACATGGTCTACTTACGAGCGCATCGATGATGTTTCTTACAGGATTGTTAGCTCTGGTCACAACACCGCTTGGTTTCATTTCGGCCGTGACAAAATACCAGTCACTTACATTCGGAGTACGTTTCCTTAAATCATTTACGTGCCTTACAACATTCGTAGTAGTTGCTTGTGAGCTTCAGTACATCGTGTTCGTCTTTTCAACCTTCCTCCTCAGTGTTGTAGCTGGTTGGGTCAGCATGCATCTGCGCAATGAGGTGAGCGCTTTCGTAGTATGACATTCATTTTTTGACTCAAGGCTTCTATTTTCCCAATATTCGACCTAGGTGAACTCGGGAGTTATGCTTCGATGGATGAACTACAGTCTTTCCTACGAATACGGTAATCCGAATGCAAACGACCTGACATCGGCGTGGGATGTTCTGCAGGAAAAGGTACAGCCAGGCGGAATATGTGAATCTTCCTACTCAACAATTCGCCAGTAATCCCGTTATTAAAGTATTCGTGCTGTGGAATCTATGGTGGACAAAACACAATGGAATGGGTGACGTCTCGATGGTTCATACTGTATGATCAGTAAGTTCAAGTGCTCATACACAGCGAACAGCTTACCCTACGATCCTACGACAATTAGGCCCTTGTTATACCTTCGCTCACCCCCCAGCGCAACTCCTCCATTCAGTATCAGACACCGTGGGGCCAGACACGTTTGTACGAGTTATCACGGTGACGCTGGCGTGGTGACGCTCACGGGCTGTTATGCACACGCTCGCGTACCTTCCACGCTCTAGTCGCTGCGCACTGCACTGCGATTGACCCTTTCGCTGGGGGTGGGTCGATCACCTCGCGCATTGCTCTGTATGCTTCGGGCGCGTGCGTGCGTGCGTCGCGTGCTCAGCGTCTGAGGTTAGCGGCGCACGCGATCACCGCTCGCAAGCCGCTGACGCTCACCGCGAGCGAATGTATAACAAGGGCCTTACGCCTTAATTTCGCGCCACACGCTTTAGAAGCTTAAATCAACTAATTATTGTCTAAAACAGTGGGAATAATTCAGATGGCCGAGACCGAGAGTTCCTCGGAGTTGCTGCGCAACTTGTGAAGAACTACATTCAAGGTACTTTGTTCAACTCAGGCGTCGTTCTTTCCGAAATCATTTTTGAACATCTTTTCTTTCCAGATTTTGCCCCTCAAGCACTTTACTTCGTCAGCAAAATACTGACTTTGTGGAAAATCAGAACAGCTGTCTTCGAGGTCAGTTTCTCTTTCTCCCTCTCCCTCTCTCTGTCACTCTCTCTTGTTTCTACATCTCTGGAAGTTTGCGCATTTAAGCTCAAATAATGTGCTCAACAATCGACCAACAACTACTTGTTCACGAAGATGCATGCCAGAGATGGACAAACACTGCATCTGGCGAGAAATATTATATGCATACGGATGTAAATTGTTCAGTTTTTTTTCCACAGAATTGGACATACTGATTCATTTCAAAGTGATCGTACCAAAGACGCGCATTATTCAGGGTTGCTACAAAGTGCTTGTCAAAGATCTCCAGTACTACACGGGAGGAACAATGTTGATATCGTCATTGATGGCGGTCACTTCTCTTCTCAACACATGTTTTTCGTTGATTTTTCATGACATCACCTTCAATCGACGAATTCAACGAGAAGAACTTCTGTAGGTCACGTATTGACATTTCATCTTAGCTAAGTTACGTAAAAGTATTGGATACTACGTCAAGTTTTTGATCTCATTGTGATGTCTCGTCAAATAGCTGTGATTCTATTTACTACTGGTGATAGGTGCTTCTAATGATATTGGTATTTGAAACTTCACTTACGCACTTGTTCACTTATGCATTTGTTCAATTACTTGTACATGCCTGCGTTTATGTACAGTGCCAGCCAAAAAGTTATTCGTTTTCACCTTTTTGCATGTAACTCCTTCGAGACTAAAGCGTTTGAACTGATTTTTATACAGTTAGCGGAGAGTGACAACCGTGCACATATACTTACTTTGTTCGATGAGGGCTTGAAATTTCTTGAATTTTTCCATCAGTAAAGTAAAATGCCCAGTTTCAGAAAAGCGACCTCATTTACAATAAATTTTTCCTACTCTAAAACAAGTAAAGTTTTTGCAACCGCTTATCTGCCATTTGAAAGAAGACGATTCTTTACACAGAATGATATATTGTTCTCTTTTGTTACTCTTAGCTTTTATAATTTTTTTAGGTGGTCCAATTAGGGCGCGTCCAAGAAGTGTGAATTGCCTTTGGATGCAACTGATGCTTTGTATACAGAGGCTTTCACGGAGCCCTATATGGCGTTCAAAAGAGAATCAAAAGCGCTATCAGATACTGTCTTCATTCCTTCCTGAAGCTGAGTTTCTAGAAATTTTATTCAAGAAAAACTACAAATTAGAAGCGTCATTTTCACCCCCTTACAATTTTTTCTGCTCAGAAGATTTTCCAAAATCTCAAGCGCCATTCGTAAGAAGAAACCTCGCTCTACGCGTAGGTGTTTTTAAAAATTTTCCACATCCCGGTTTTTGTTCGTTTTCAAGCAATTAAAGTGAGTACGTCCTTGACCACTGATATAGGCGCGCGAAGACTGCGCGCCGCGTGTGGCGTTGGCTGCATGAGCCTCTAACGTCGCGCGCGGCGCGCAGCAATCGCGCGCGGAAATCGGTGGTAAATGACGTACACACTTTAATTGCTTGAAAACCATCAAAACCCAACATGTGGAAACTTTTCGAGAAAACATTTCCGTGTAGAGCGAGGTTTCTTCTTACGAACGGTGCTTGAGGTTCTGAAAAATCTTTCGAGCAGAAAAAATTGTAGGGGGCTTAAAATGACGCCTCTGATTTGCAATTTTTCGAAAATAAAATTCTAGGAACTCAGCTTCATGAAAGAATGAAGGCAGTAGTCGATAGCGCCTTTAATTCTCTTTCTAACAGCGTATAAGAATTTGTGAAAGCTTCTGTATGCAAAGCACGAGTTGCATCCAAATGTAATTCACTCCTCTTGGACACGCTCCCATTGGATCACCTAAAAAAAGTAAAAGCTAAGAGTAACAAAAAACTTCAATATATCGTTATGTAGAAAAAACCTCCTTCTTTCAAACGGCAAATCAGCGGTTGCAAAAACATTGCTTATTTTAGAGTAGAAAAAATTTATTGTCAATGAGGCCGATTTTCTGAAAGTGCGCATTTTGCATTATTGATGGAAAATTTCACGAATTTCCAGGCCCTAATCATAGCGAAGCTGGCATATGTACACCCTTGTCACTCTTCGTTAACTGTAAAAATGTAAGTTCAATCGCTTCAATCTTTAAGGAATTACATGCAAAAAAGTAAAAACGAATACCTTTTTGGCCGGCACTGTATATAAACGGTAAAAGTCGAAATGAGCAAATCATATGTTGCTAAATGGTCGCTCAATAGGTATTTTCTGAATGAAACATTTTTTTTTTCGAAATAAAGCTTTTTATTCATGGAACTAAAAGCAGACAGTCGTTTACCATCCGTTGTCTAGAATAAGAATAAAAGGCAACCGGCTTTTGGAAACCCAGTTTCCTCTTACATAGGTTGTCGTTGTGGTATGTGGTTCTTCAGGGCGAATGAGCCTCCAATTGCTTTACATTTCTTGTCGTACAACTTCCATAATTTATTACTCAACGTTCGACAAGTACAAAAAAACATTTACATGACGAGCTGAACTAAAGGCAGTGTACACGATAAAATTTGCCTTCCAAACGATGGGTATAGTAGACCAGCTGCGCATCGTTTGTTAAATTAACGTTTCCTTCCCCGCTTTTACAGCTTTCATAAGCAAAATTAGTTTAGCATAATCGTGTGCGCCGCCTTAGAACTGTGAAATACTACCCATTGAAATGCGGTGAAGCGAAGTAATTACCCCTAATCAGAAAAGCTGACTTTTAGTCGTTTTTCTTCGAATACGATTTAGACCCCTTATTTGGTGAGATAGCAGGCGACATTCCAGCACGTCGACAAAGTACAGCACGTATTAACAGTGAAATGCAGTAAAATGTGAGAAATAAGAATGAGAAAAGAATGAAGAGAAAATCGAGATTGAGTGCGACGAACGGATGAGTGGCCCGATCACTGAAGAACGCAGCACCACGATGACGGCCGACAAACTCTATGAAGTGCAGTGCCGTAGAGAATGGCGAAGATGATCGACTGCGAAATTCTCGCGACATTTCCTTTGCCACCATGGAATATCTGAAAATCGAGCATTTGGCAAGTTTCGTTCACCAAAAGCAACCCGCACTATACTGAGGAGGTGCTCAATTTCCTATACCTTCCTCACAGAAAATGCGAATAGTATCGTCTACTGCAACTCTAACGAATAAACCCACTTTGGATCCCGTAGAACTGTCTTCATTACTTTTAGTAGATTTTCCTCGTTCAATTCGTCTTTCCTCACAACCATGCCGAGTCCCTGAATGACACACCAAATATATACGGTACGAGCTCAAGTGATGCTTAGCAGCCTTACAAATTACACCTACTTTGTTGACAACCTTCTTCAGATTATGTCGATTGCTCCCGTAAAGAGGAATACCGACAATCGGAACTCCATGTGCTACCGCTTCCATTAGCGAAGACATTCCGCCATTTGTTACAAGCAGCTTACAGGATTTGTGAGCTGAAGCCAGAACAACTTCGTACAAATGCTATGGGTACAACTCCTCGAACGACGAATAAAACTGATGAAAGGCGAATGAGCGTATAACTAGCAAACCTAGGAGGTCATTTTGAGGAAAATAAGCAGTGAGATTGATATGAGACGGCACATCCTGTTCCTCCACTCCATTCAGTTTTATTTGGTGTCCAATACGCCAGTAAATGCGGTAGCTGTTGAGTTTCGACAACACACCCAACACTGCTTTCACCTTAAGGAATACGCTTGGAGAAAATTCAGTAGGAAAATGAACCGAAAACATTCGCTTTACCTGTGATGTTGTCATCTGGGCGTGATTCACTTGCGTACCAAGGCTGACCACAATTAGACCATCCTTCGCAGACTCTATGGATGTGTTCCATGGCTAAAAAACAAAATTTGCGCTTGGCATTATGATCGAGATGAATAAATGTTCGATGAATCGATTAAAAAGGCTAACCGCAAACAATGGTTTCGGAATGTCAATATGAAGTCCTCCAACAGGAATAACTCTTGGAGAAAGTGCTCGCGGATATTCGAGTAAAGGGTCAGTATTGGCAAAGAAGATGGAGCTCGATCGTAGAAGAGCGCTAGCACTAGGAAACGAAGGTATCCTGAAACTATGAATGACACTCCAAGTAAATGAGCAACAAGCAAATGACCAACTTTATCTTGAGATAGTAGTCTTCAGTAAACATGTCGATGACAGGACTGTCGAGTTTCTCAAATTTTTCCGAAAGAAGTCCAGGTATGAACGGAATATCTGCCTGTATCACATATTCCCTCATATAGCAAATTCCATTACGAACCCTCCTCAACATAGGATTCGACACCTGGAAAGAAAATCAGAATACATTACAGCATCATATAATAGGCAATGCATTCGATCGTAGACAAAAATATTGAGCTACTCACCTCTGGCAGGAAACATCTCGACGGAGGAACATTCAAATTGAGCGGAGTGTTCGAGGACACAAGTGTCTCGTCAGAGAGTCCTTAATAACAGCTATGCAACACTCTCAGATAAACAACTGCAGATAATGGAAACAAACCTTCTAGATCAAAGTAAATGAATGGAATGCCGAGAACGTGACAAAGTGCCAGCTGACAGAGGTTTCCAGAATACAATATCGCCACGTCAATATTGTCACTCTTTAACGTATCTAGCAGATTCGAGTTGATCATCTAAGTATAAAATAGAATTAGACTCTTTAATGATAATCAAATTACCAAAGTAAGCTACCTTATAGCAGCTAGCATTATGGGCTTTCCAGTAAGCTTCTCCATGCGTATCCTCGACGTAGCCCTCCTGCCACGGCACAACATCACCGGTTTTTTCCAGCTCACCGACCAACTCTCTAAATATACTACACAAATTGAGAAATTATAGATAACACAAGTCATAAGTGTCCCACTTGGATAGAAGGTTCTTCAGGGTTTTTTCCTTGACCAGATGAAGTTTCGGCTTCACAAGTCGAGGTTCTTCAGGAATCAGGATCGGTTTCACAGTGGTGACTTGGTGATGACGCAGAGCGAGCTGTTGAGCGAGGAATTCGAACGTGTGCCGTTCATTCTGATTTGTGCCCAGTAGGAATAATAATATATTCAGGCAGATGCACTGCGGTAAAACTGCTAGTGCACCTAGCAGTAGCATTCCTTGTGATCCGGCAGTTGGATTGTCAACTGATTACCTAAAATTTGGAGCAATTAAATGTTCAAATTAGTCTTGAGCAAAGACCGAAATACAAGTGGTGAAGTGTAAAAATCAACTAGTGGTAAAGATATAAGTAAACGTGCACAATTGCAATTATGAGGTTCTTAGAACTCGAACGAGTAACAGCAAGATGATTCAGCGAAAAGTACCTTGACTGGCACGACAAACACAGTGCGCGGCAGGCTTGTTTGATCGCCAGTGCCAGGGTCACTCAAGCACAAACAGAGAAGCGAGACCGATCAGTCAATCCATCCTCGAAAGAGATCGGCACCGATGACGAAAGCCAGCGTTCTCCGCTTTTCTTAGCTAGTACTAACATCCACAAGACTTCTTTGCTGTAAATTTCAACGTTACCAAATAAAAGCGAGAAAATCAATTTACTTTTATATCAACTACATGCTTACCTTTGGAAAGCCTGTCGGGGCACTTCACTACATTTCATGCACACCTCCACATCGGAGCGTCTACAAATTCGATGCAAGGGTGAATGACCAGACCAAACCGAAGGGTAACCAGCAGCTGGCCTCCTGTAGGCGAATGTTACTCTAACGTACTTTATGGTGTTGAGATCGTCTTACCTACATCAGTGAGAATAACATCCAGCCGTTGCAGTTGCCCATTTGCTTGTGTCACCTTTCCAGACGTAGTTGTTAGGAAAGACATCAGTTAAGCGGCCCTCCACGACAGTGAAACCTCAGCATTTTGAATGGTCGTCGTCAACTGAACCACCTACCTGTGTTAGCTCGTACGCATTCAACAGGTCATGCTTCACACATTATTAGGTTGAGTCATAAGTAGTCGGACATTTCCGCATGTGCCCGAATTCAAGATCAAATTTTCCGACAATGAATGCACCTCTCAAAATGAGGGAGGTACCATTCGATTGAGGGAAAAACGCGCCATATAACGATAAAACATATTCCCTTTGGTGATGTTGCTCTTTGTTACAAAGGCTCTGGAATTGCACATTACTACCGAATTGGGTGCCTGTCAGGTTCAGAACGTCTTCTGCCTTTCTACCTTTGTCGACCAACTGGACACGGCTGAGATGGTTAGTGTAGAACCCTCGTTTCTCACTACCAATGATTAGATTGTTCAGTCAGTGCTTTCTGAACTTGAGAATGAGACGAGAACCTGCCGCGTCTACTCTGCGACCCGCGCCCACTGGGTCAAAGCTTGAGGTATCCGTCGACCGAGTTTTCTAACCTTACCGATCGACTTTAGTCCTTGATCATCAGTCGACTGACGAACACTAAAGGTGTCTGGTAATTCACGAGAGGTTTGGCATGGATCGGCCTACACCTCGTTCCTCAATAGGCCCAGATCCAACCCCGACGGACGTCCTGACTTCTCCTTGTTCTCGATGGCGTAGTAGCCAATGCAGAAGTTCAAGAACAAGGGTAGATGGCGCCTTGAACAGGAACACCTTCTTTATAAATCTGGTTGGGGCGTTCAAAAGATTGGTTCAAATAGTGGCCAGATAGAGACAGAAAAAGCATGACGTTACAAATACGCGATTTGAATGGAACGAATTCCGGAGCCATTGTAACAATGGCCAACTTTACTGAAGCGAATGTGACATAATAAGTTGTAGTGCTTTTTTCCCTCTATCGAGTGATGCCTTACTCGTTTTGATAGGTGTCATTGACTAGAAATTTCATCTTGAATCCGAACGCGCGCAAATGTCCGATTACTTATGACTAAACCTAATATTATTTTGGACAGATATTGATGCAATACCGACTTCAACAATCTGTACTTACCACAAATGTACCTTTTGCTAATCAACTGGGCGCCTGTTCCATTTGCTTCTCATTTTTCAATAAAGCAAAGGAGCACTAGTTGCACAATCCCCATTACCTTTGGACGAGCATGGCACGTGATAGGTAAAACATCGTCGAAATCACCTTAACGTTTCGTCGTTCCGACACTACACGACACTACACAATCAAGCTCTCCGGCTATTAAAGCACACCGCTTCATGTGTGGAACCTCATGCTGAACAGGAGAACCTGCAATTTATTACGTAAATAAGTATAGTCCTGCGGACCGGAATGAACGCATTGAGCACAACCTATATAGACACAATACGCAAACGGCGGTAGCAAAAGCAGGGACGCGAGTGACGATCAGCGATGTCGATAACAGGTGCAGTTGACAAACAAGAAAAATCTTGAAAGACACGTAGAGATGTTCTAAACATCAAAAACCTACGAAAGACGTCTTCCGTATTAAGCTCTTAGTTGATCCGATATAAATTATCGCTGACACCAATTTCGGACCTGTTTAGGAGACGTACGTCTAAGGGCATTACATCCTGAATGCTAGAATGACCTTATATTAACCTGAAAAGACGAGTTATATTAGAATCAAGAAGTAAGCAAGACCCGTCGTACCGACGAACCCGACATTAGCTACAGCACTACCCCGCTATACTGATACGATATTTCTGCTACCGCCAGTTCTATTTTTTTTCACGTTGCCAAAGTACCCAGAAGCAAAACATGTGTGGCAACAAGAGTAACGACATTCTAAGCTTTTCCAATCTGCCATTGCTAAAGTAAAATATGGGTGCAAATCGTCCAAGGCGACCACATCGGTGCGCTTGTAAACAAATAATATGAAAAATGGTGACAGAGCAGTAAGCGAAATACTTCAGCCTAATAGTCGAAAGAAGGGAATAAAATCCGTAACAATTCACGCAACATACAGCTTGTTCCAACACTACCAATAACTAATACAGAAATTTCACGCACTGTGGAGATCATTCCACTTAAATAGTTCGAACAAGAGAGAAATGTTTGCGATATTTAGCTTACAACGAATGTGCAGATGAATTTGACACAACCAAAGGCGAATCACTCGACAAGCCACAGCCGACTATCGGTCCTTCTTCGTCTCAGACGCAGATTCTTCCTCAGACGGCGGACTGCTTCCAATGGCTTGCTTTCCTTCCGTACTGGTGTCCGTTGGTGTTTCCAACGACGTTCCAAATTCATTCATACGCTTTGGATCGACGCGATATATCCATCTTTGGTATACATAGATCTAGAAAGGTGAAGCGTCAGAAACAACATGGCGAGGAGGCTCTTCAAAGTGCACGTTATTCATAAAACCTCGCGAAAACGTGAACTATAAAACAATGTCAGGAAACGATTACAGGTTACACTATCAGCGAGAACTTGCAGTGAATAATATACCAGAAAGATCAAATGGAATCTTAGGGACTCTTCGACCAACTAAAGGAAACTTACGATGAATATAATGTCATCTCGGAAGCAGCCAATACGATACATCATTGGCATTCTTATTACAAACGCAAATAAGTCATCGATGAACGTATTGATGAACTTATACGTCAGCATTCTCCATGGAAGATGAGCAACGGACTTCAGCTTGTAGTTGATAAATAGCTGAAACGCAGTACCAGAGCTTTAACAGATCAGAATATGCTGCAGAAACGGCATTTTGATAATTTGAGGCTTTCTTACCTGTGGAGTCATAGTAATGAAGCCAAACATAAGCAAAAACCCGTACAGCATGCTAAGAACCCAGGAATACCATCCTCGTTGCTCCACGTATATCAGTGAATAGATGGCGTACCCACCTAGAAGAGGGAACAAAACCCACGAGAGGTACTTGAAAGCCATCTGAAACATTTTAAACATGGATAAAATTTCAACATTGACAGAAACTCTGGCAAGGAAAACAGTCACTTACATCATCATATATTTTTGTTTCACTCTCCACGTAAGACCCTTTATCGCTTAGCTTGATCCTTGGAATAACTCCAAGGATTTTATTAACATAGTCCACCTGTAATAAATGACTTACGAATGACACCATCATGACTGTTTAGAGCAAAAGAACGAACGAAAACAAGGAACGAACCTCGACATTCATCACCTTTGGAATTTTCCAACACTCTATCAGCAAACCAACACCGACGCTCATTTTCACAACCCAGTTGGTGTCGTTGTCACAGATGTATAGGAAAACAATCAATGACTAAAACAAAACTATTATTCCAACGGAATTGCGTAGGTGGACTCAAACTGACCTGGAAGATATTGAAAAGCACTGATCGGACGGAGAGTCCAACTAGATCTTTCCGTGAGTGCCAAAATTGGATATCGTTTTTGAATGCCAAGAATTCGAATATCGTGTGTAGAATAGAGACAATGACGGTTACAGCTGAAATTTTGATAGAAATAGCATACGCTAAAGAAGAAAACATTCACATATACATTTTGAGAAGCTGGCTAAACAAAATGCCTACCAAGTAGAACAGGATTAGTCTCCAGGAGAGCATGCTTTATAGCATCTTGGTCATCGTCTTCCTGTTCTCCACCCAACATTGACGACCACTTACTTCGCATCTGAAAAGAGGTAAAGGTGCTTTAATCAGTGAACAATAATGCCTGATACAAATTCAAACGCAACCGAAAATCAACACAAAAACGACAAAAACCAAAAAAGAAAGTAGCAAATAGAAGGGAAGACTCGGACAAAGGAACTTGCCTGCTGACTTGCATACAGCTGATATTTGAACAGTGACAGCGGCTGGTAGCTCACATGCAGAGTTATTTCCTTCAATTAAAAATGATCATAACATTAAAGAGAAATTGTCTTTATGACTGTCTGCTTAATCAGCTAGGACTTGCCCGGATAGATAACACACTAATGATCGGTTCAGTTTTAAAAAGCATAATGAGACATGACTAGCGAAATCGTACCGTTACGGTTTCGTTGATAGGCATGTACTCAGACGCCAAATTCCAGTAATTATTGAAATGGAGAATAGGTAGATAGAATCCTCCAACGGTATCGAATATGACGGCCTCGTCAAGAGGTGGAGGGAGAGAGCCTGAGTAGGAGACCATAACATAAAGAAAACAACGAAAAAAGAAGATGGAGCTTCGAATGGTTTACCAACCTTTGCTCCACTGAGTTTGATCATCAACAAGATTAAGTGTAATGTTTGGATGCCAAAAGTTCAATATCTAAAATTGAGATGACTTAATCGGCGACAAATAAAACATAACAATTTCACCTACTTCGAACTTAATCTTGGCTGCTTTTGCTATGTCATCTTCACTCTGGTCAGTCTTGCCAGTAAGCAAATTTGAAGTTTGCTTGTAGTACTTCTTTCTGAACTTGTTCAGCTGATATACTCCGTAGACGATCTGTAAAAATCCCACTCATAAAGAACAAAGGAAAATTCACTGAAAAGCCTCACCTCTCGTTTCATATATGTCCGATCACGTGGATTTGGAGAAGAACCAGCTTTTGTAATAAAAACATGCAAATAGATGGATTGGTTGCGTAGAAGAACTTCAGGCGTGGGCATAGCCTTTTTGAAGTGGAGAATTCCATCCTACAATAATTTGTTAAGGTATGCAGATGTAGAACTATCGAGGGGCTGATGATGTCACCTTCTCTGGACCACTGCTGTAATCGCCATACTGAATCCCAAGCTCGCGATGGAAGAGATTCCTATCCGAAAACCCAACGAATCGTTGGTCCTTAACAGCGAAAGAACAATAGGACAATGATATGTACACAGAGTGAAATGAATCCTCGTGCTTAGACCGAATTTGGACTAATCACCAGCACTCTTGTAAGGAAACAGTGAAACTGAACGGGAATGAGGAATTACCGATTCATCAAGATACATATGAAGATCGAAAAGCTGGCCGGGTGGGAAAAGATTTCGAGACGGTGGATACCTTCCGGCAACAGTTGCCGTTGCGTTTTGATCTGACTGTCCAGGACCGCCGGTGAAACTCTGCAATCATAACGTTCCCAACCATCAGATGATTGGATGAAAAACCGTCTTACCTTGATCATACTGGTCACAAAGTATATCATGAGCATTCTCGACGCCAGACTTTTGATTGTTGCCCAAGCACCGCCACCGCCCTCAGCCTATAATACATTACGGAGTAAATCACAAATTGCCACTAGATTTTGGAAAGAATGTCGACATGTAAAACATGTACAGACCATTCGAATATTGGTGTTTCTAAAACAACGGAAAAATATAACACACCTGATTATCAGCTGCATTCGGAGCAGCCACCACTCCATCCGCCATTATGCGAATGCTATTCGGAATGAATCACCCGTACCCACCGACGACCCTCTAGAACATTTTCTTTTATTCAATAAGCACAACAACGACCAATCATCGAAAAAGCCCAGACGAACGAAGCGAAATATTCTGTGCAAGGACGAAAAAATAAGACTTAGAACGCAATGCCGCATGGTTTCCGCTGTAATTCGGTTTCACAAATGTCCCTTTTTATGCCAAAACCCCCAGAACAAAATCCTTCCAATCCAGATTTCTACTAGTCAACTCGTTTCGCAGACATCATCTTACGTTTATGCTCATATGAGTAAGAACATAAGAACAGTACTCATATGAATAAAAATAAGAACACAAACGAAATAGTAAAAGCGCTCGAAATCCTAGTATTTACGAACAACCCTCAGCAGATTTGTGCTTAACTATCACGCTTCGTTAAATAATAAAATGTAGAACGATGGAAACTCCCAACGTGCAGGGAATTGAACAATTCTCGAAGACTAAAAATGAACAAATCTCCCCCAAATCATGACTAATACCAAGGAGCGCATTCCTCTCGGGACCCGACCACCCACTACGCTGCTGCTACTTCAGCCATGGGTCTCAACGGCGAAAAACGTTATCATTTTATTTAATGGAGACGTATTGTTGAAAGATGAAGTAAAAACACAATACCACAACTCATTCTAGGAAATGATATGACTGATGACTGGCAGTGAACCCGACAGGTCATTTATTAGCACATATCATGGTCAGGAAGTCTGGCGGCAATACATTTACCAAACCTTGGACTGAAATCTGACAACGGTAGTTAAGGAAGAAGAAGACATGAGTATTGATGACCCAATTCGGATACGATGCTCCGCGGACAACTGGTGGTCAACTCGTCCAAGAAAACGAGCAACGGCGGGAAATTTGAATTTCCTAGCTGTGAACTTGCAGGAGAGCTGCCATTCTCTCCCGTCTATAAAACCAAAAATGAATGGAATTTGTTTGGACTAGAGACAGATAACCTAAAGATACAAGTCTCTCGTTTCCTCCACTGTGTTCTTCCCAGACTGTGTTTCCCACATAGCCAAGGGTTGTGTGGTGTGCTGTGTTGCCATGGTTTCCACGACATGAACAGCTAACCGAACAGCTCTACTTTGCCCCGAGATCTTCTCTATATGTCGTCGGAATCGCTGAAATTCATAGTTGAAAATCTCAATGCACCACCGTTCAACTGCAACACATCACTGATTGCACTCGACCTCTGGCCTCCAACAGCTCTTCTGCAACAGCTCAGTGATGTGATCAGGTAAGGAAACGGTGATCGACACTCATTATCATCTAATCAACAAGGAAAGATTCTAGCTGGATCACTCAGACCAACAACATTGACGTGACCCGAGAACCTGCTGAGGAAACCGCGTTACGGTTGCTGAACAACTTGAGAATTCTACGATTTCGGCCACCTAGTGGAATTGAACAGCTGTGAGTGAGCGCATGGAAACATATCTGAGAGCAATCCATTACAATAGACGCTATCAAGAAAACGATTTAAGTGAGGAATGGAGAGCAGGGCTGGTGGAAGGAGCGAAGAAGTCCATCTATCCAGTTCTCCTGTACCTATTTTCGAACGTCGACATGCTTAAGCAGAGAGCCTACCTAGCCAAATACTTGATACAGGTGAGAAATTCGCTAACGGGTATCGCTACAGCGATACTTTTTAAAATCTTTGTGTTTACAACAGCTAGGGAAATTGTTTGGTTGGTATATGACGTAGAAAACTTAAGGACGAAATACCGAGTAACGTCCTTGACAATGATGTTACTCAACTGCGTAATGAGCTCTCTCAGCACATGGAAAGGTTCAAGGTAAGTTTAGGAAATATTCAATAACCATTCCTATCTTGTTTTTGAGTATCTTTTTAGGAAATTCACGCAAACGTTCTCGACGTGCAACAAGACACCATGCTGATCGATGATATCAAGTCCGATTTGAAATCGATGGAGGTTGAGAAAGAATGGTTGACAAGAAAAATCGAAAAAACATACAAGAAAATTCAAAATTTCGCATCACTTGACAGGTGAGTTTACGATTAAACATATATTCGGTTCATAGCTATTAGTCACACAACACAGTTGATCTTATAGGCAACTGGCCGCAGCTAATCAACTAGGACTTCAAAAGGAACGCCTTGAAGAAATGGATAGGCAACGATCTGAACAACGAGACGGAGTTTGTCGTTATATATTTTAGAACGCAAATCACGCTTAATCTATATTCTAGGTGATACACGCAGAAAAACGAGTACAACGTTGCAAAGATCAACTTGCCGAATTGCGACAGGCCTACGAGAACATTGATCCTTCAAACATGATCGCTGTATTAAGGGTTGGTTCCAGTGCCATAATCGCCACAAAATACAGTTTTTATAGAAGAAGAGTTAAATTCTAGGATGAAATCGCAACAAATACATTTCTATTGGAGACGAAACTCGCCAAAGAAATCGAACAGAAACGTCAAGTGGTTAGCGAACTGGCAACTGCATCTAACACGCCGGCAGTCAGCAGTTCAGATCTCTCAGCCTTACAAACCGAGGTCATAACCATTATCTTTGTCCAGAATCTTGAGTTCGAGACCTACATAGTGTGCAACCGACGAATCGACGAAACAAAACACAAACTTGAACCAGGGCCCAGATTCATGAACGGACGAGCGGTCTCCGAAACCGCGGCACAGCCAGAACCAGACGGCAGAGTCGATGAGACATCGCGTTTAACATAGGAAGTTTAGGATAAGTAGACAATAGTGGACGCTGTTCGGGCTACATCTCGGGGTTCATCGGGGGTTTACCAATGATGAATCTGGGCCCAGGAAGCACACTTACTACGAGTTCTTAATTTTTTTGTTAAGGTCAATAAGAAAACGGACCACATCATGGAACTTGAGCAGGAAAGGGACAAAGGTGAAGAGCAAATTAGCGAGAATTTCAGGTATTTATCGATATATTTAAGGGCTTTCATTTTTCTCGGCCTTCTGGAATGGGTTGTTAAATCACACGTTTTTCAGCATATTTCGTCACCAAGCTGCAAACGTGGAGCGGCGAAAGAACACACTTGCTCAGAAGTTACAAGACGCGAGGTCACTCAACTACAGTACCGGACGCGCCGCAACGATAAAACGGCGGTAGCGGCGCCTCGGAGCGCCGGAACCCGCCGTTTTTTAATAACTTCTTTAAAATTGGTTTAATTGCAAAAATAAGTATATATTCGAACTCAGCAGCTTGAGGTCTATCTCTTCGGATACGCTTTTCCCTCATTCGTAAAACTTGCTTTCAGTCGATTTTTTTGACCCCTCGATTTTCGGATCCCGTTGCCGCATCGGTCCCCGCTTGGTGACTCACCACCGACTAGACTCCGCCCCCTCATCGCCGAATATAAATATGCGGTGTGTCCATTCCTAGCGTCCCAAGCTAGGAGTAGGGGGCCCCACGGGGTGGCTCGAAGGAGCTACTACGCGTGGCCCCTCGTTGGGCATGGGGCGCAAATGAACTGCGGTTGGCTCCGCCCGGGTCACCACGCGCGGACACCGAAACGGCGCATTTCGGCGCTCCGGTGCGCCGCTACCGCCGTTTTATCGTTGCGGCGCGTCCGGTACTGTATTTCAGGCTAAAGGCATCAGATATCTGGCCCCATACATTTCCCACCTTGCATTCTTCGCGGTATATTCAAATTTCCTTCCATCTACTGTTACAGGAAGGAGCTCAGTGACCTAGAGCAGCAAGTGGAGCAGAAGAAACAAGTTCTTCGCAGCACAAGTGGATCGGAAGTGATGAGCGCTCACCAGGTAGCGACAAACAATTCTATCACAGTTCGTCTATAAAGTCTTGTATTTTCAGTTCAAAGCGTACGTCATACGTGTGAGGGATAAAAAAGTCGTGTACAAGAAGAAAAAAGCTCAGATTGAGGAGATTCTCACTGAGCGTGAAGTACTTCTCAGAACGATCGACTTATTGGCAAAGAAATTTGAGAATATAAAGGAAAAAATCGTAAGTACTCTGGACGATACTCCAAGTTCGACTTTTGTAACCTTTCTTCCACACAAAATTGACAAAATCCCGTCTTTATTTAACGTTTTCAAGGAGAACATGAATGGCAAACCGGTGGAATCAATCGCCCAACGAAGAACAGCTCGACCACAAACAGCAGCACCAGCGTCTACCGATGTGAAGGAGTTGAGCAGCTTAGTGATGGAACTCACAAGATCTGTTGATCAACGCAATGATCAACTTGCACCTCTGAAGAGAATTCATGGAGAACGCATGGAGGCTATAAATGCACGTGATTTCCATCTATTTTTAAAGCATTTGTGGTTTCTACTAAGCTTAATCGTTTATTTCTAGGCGGAGAGTGCTCTCGTTCGAAACAAGCAAAACGACTACGAACGGCGTCGGATGCAGATGGAGAAGACCTATGAAGATCAGAAAACGGTCAGAAAAACACTGCTCTCATCATATCCTCGAATATGAGTTTGAAGATCTCGAATACAAAAATACCAGCCGTTCAGCGTCCTACAGGCCGCCAAAAAACCGTTCAAGCGGTTTTGCTTCCCCCCCCCCTTTCCGAGAAGCTAATCGGTTTCAAACTGGCACTACACCCTAGGAAACAAAAATTTTCTCTTGAGCCGGTGTTCAATGCAGACGGCGGGGCTCATTGGGAGTACGATAACGGGCAATCGCGGCAGGACCCTTATGAGCCACATATGACAAACATCGTTTGGGTTTCGCTTGTTATATAGTAGGACTTATTATATAGTAGGATCTTAGACATTTGATAGTGTTATTTTAAAGCTTCCAACGCGAAACATTTAGGCAGTGGAGAGTATGAAACACGACGAAACTGAAACCACTGAAGCCATAGCGTCACTGGAACGTCAGCTAGCTGAAGCGGAATCACAACTTTCATCCATGGACAGTGCTAATCCTGCTGATGGAAAAACTCGCTTAAAGGTACTGACTCTCTACTGTTCTCTACAGTTACAGCAAGTTGTAGCCTACAAATAACAGCACTCTCCAGAATTGGTCGTAGTTCTTCGCATAGCAGTTTTATTTGGGCTGTACAGGCCGGATATACCCATTCATGCTCACAAATAGTCAACAATGCAACTGTATAGGATCTGAGTCCTATGGTTATTGAAATTTCAGGAGAAACTTGACATCAAGCGACAACAGATCGAACAAATGCGACAACAACACGGTAACAACGTGGATCTTAACGGTGCACGGCAACGTATGGCAATGTGGCGAGGACTTTTGCTGATGTTCGAAGCAAAGACGTCAACTACCAGTGAAAAGGAGAAGCTGATGTGACATCATGCTATTTGGGCTATAGTAGATGTGGCTGAATGTTGGCACTAGTCTGCCGTTTGCCCATATGTGAAAAATTTCCACGATTGATTGCTCACGCCAAGCAGACTTGACCATAAACATCAATCGAGTCCTCTCCTATTTCTTCGGACTCGTTCTTAACCTCCGGGTCCAGATTCATCATTGGTAAACCCCAGATAAACCCCGAGATATAGCCCGAACGGCGCCCACCTTTGTCTACTTATCCTAAACTTTCCATGTTAAACGCAATCTCTCATTGACTCTGCCGTCTGGTTCTGGCTGCGCCGCGGTTTCGGTGACCCCTCGTCCGTTCATGAATCTGGGCCCTAGTTGTGTACTTGAATTGCACTAAAATCACGCGAACTACGGAATTGTAATTCTACACAATGAATGCACTTGAATAAAGTTTAATCATGCTCTACAGTATCTGCTGCTCCATCCACTAGAGGAAAGAGACCGCTGACCTGCAACTCAATACGTCCCTTAACATTTGTCCAACACAAGTCAGAATGGTGAAAAAACTGCGAAAAAAATAAACTTCTGCATTGATCAAGAATCGTTTGATGTTGTTTGATGTTATCTTCGTGTGGATAACAAGTTTCACTAACAAGTTTTGCATGAAATTGTAACGATTTTCGCAAAGGTCGCCGATGATTGCGTAACAGACTTTGACGGAAAACGAGTAGTGAAAATGATTAAGTTGTCAAAAAAAGTAACTAACGTCATAAAATGATGAGGTACAATGGAAAGTAGGATACACTATACAAACATTTTCTCCCCGGGAACAATGTGATGCTGCTCTTGGAAAACTTGAGTTTTGACTATGAAAAAGAAGCTTCCTACACGACCGAAGTGGTTCAGTTGCTGTTCAGTAACGATAGAGCACTGATAGAATGTTATTGCCTCCGAGTGTTGCTTTGACGTTCGTACTTCAGACTTGTTCCGAATTTCGTCTAAATGAAAGGCGTAACCCTCTTCTCTATGGTTCTATCCCTTGTGCCAACGCGAAACAGGTCATAAGTAACTTACGGAATCGAAATTCGCCGCGACTGTGAAAGGCGAATACTATAAAAGACGACCAGTAGACCAGTCAGCATAGCAACTCCTTTCATTTTTCACTATCTACTAAGCTTATAAGAAAGCCTACTATCCCCTTTTCCGTTCACTTACATATGTACCATTGGCTGCATAAGGTCCCACATAGAAAAAAACGATGTAGTGCTTTTATGCGTGTTTTCACCACCAAACTTTGTTATATTTCGATCAATGTGCCTTACAGATGTGGTACACGTTGCTGGTGTTGAATATTGGAGTGGCTTTGGCCAACTACGGTGCACAGCAATCCGGCTACGAAACCGCCGAACAAGTGCAGCCGGCTCCAGTTTATCCTCCATCATCTGATGGCGGAGATCAACAAGGATACAACACAGACGGAAAGCAAAGCGACACCAGCAACAGCGGTATCGCCAACGACGCTCCTAAATATGGCCCAGGAGGCTCCGGTGGTAAGGGTGGCTCGGGCGGTTTCCCAGGAGTTAACACTCCTGGAGTCAGCGTTAATGTACCTGGTGTTGGAACTCCCGACATGGCAGGACCAACACAGGTCGCACCACAGCCTCCAATTCAGCCTAGCTTCCCTAACGTAGCACCACCAACTTACCCAGGACAGGGAGGACAAGGAACAGCACCAGGACCTTATCCAGGACAAGGAGGACAAGGAATCGCCCCAGGGCCTTATCCAGGACAAGGAGGACAAGGAACCGCCCCAGGTCCTTATCCAGGACAAGGAGGACAAGGTACCGCGCCAGGTCCTTATCCAGGACAAGGAGGACAGGGAACGGCCAACGACGCTCCTAGGTATGGCCCAGGAGGCTCAGGTGGTCAGGGTGGCTCGGGCGGTTTCCCAGGAGTTAACACTCCTGGAGTCAACGTTAACGTACCTGGTGTTGGAACTCCTGACATGGCAGGACCAACACAGGTCGCACCCCAGCCTCCAACTCAGGTCGCACCTCAGCCCCCAATTCAGCCTAGCTTCCCTAACGTAGCGCCACCAACTTACCCAGGACAAGGAGGACAAGGAACGGCACCAGGACCTTATCCAGGACAGGGAGGACAAGGAACCGCCCCAGGGCCTTACAGGGACACAGGAGTGAGTGTAGAGTGAAGTATTAGGGAGCAATGCCGTTATTACAACTGAAAACATTTCAGAGTCAGCAGTACCCTGCCAATGCCAACTACCAGCAGAGCGAGCAAATGAATCCGGCACCAGCGCCAGTGAGCGCTTCAGGTGGTGACGGCCTGGCTTACACCAACAGTCGTGCTCGTCTTCGTGCTCATCGCTTCTAAACATCGCTGAAGCGCTGATAGTTTCTTCGTCATCACAATTGTCGAGTTTTCTAGATTCGAATAAAACAACAATAAAGCCATCAAGGTGTTCCGCACATGAAAATGAGGATCTCTGAGTTTGCGTTTATATCAGCACTTAAAACTGAACAGTCGTTTATATCAGCACTCAAAACTGAACAGTCTTTGAAACAAGCTTTATTAAACCCGACAGATATGACAGCACAAAATCAGAAGATGTCCCATTTGGTGCTAACAATATTTAGAAACGACGAGCACGACTGTTGGTGTAAGCGAGACCGTCGCCTCCGGAAGCGCTCACTCGCGGTGCCGGGTGCATTCTCTCGTTTTGCTGGTAGTTGGCATTGGATGGGTACTTCTGAAAAGTCTTCGTAAGAATTCAATTATTTTTCAAGACTTTACTCTCTACATACCGTGTCTCTGTATGGAGCTGGAGCTGTTCCTTGTCCTCCTTCTCCTGGATAAGGCCCTGGGGCGATTCCTTGTCCTCCTTGTCCTGGATAAGGTCCTGGTGCCGTTCCTTGTCCTCCCTGTCCTGGGTAAGTTGGTGGTGCTACGTTAGGGAAGCTAGGCTGAATTGGAGGCTGGGGTGCGACCTGTGTTGGTCCTGCCATGTCAGGAGTTCCAACTCCGGGCACGTTAACGTTGACTCCAGGAGTGTTAACTCCTGGGAAACCGCCCGAGCCACCCTGACCACCTGAGCCTCCTTGGCCTCCTGAACCTCCTGATCCGTATCGAGGTGCGTCACGGTTTCTTCCTGCAGTCTGACTAGGATTATGTGCTGAACCAATGAAAAAGTTGTTGCCGCCGATGTTTGAGAGGAAGCTGTGGTTGGCGGTGTCGCTCTGTTTCTTGCCGTCCGTGTTGTATCCTTGTTGATCCCCACCGCTGGCAGATACAGGTCGAGCAGGACGGGGCTGATACTTTTCGGCCGTTTCGTAACCCGAGTATTCGGCTCCGTGGTTAGCCAGCACAATGGCCACAGTCGAAACGAGTAGTAGTGCACAGCGCATCTGCAAATCAAATCGTTTGGTAGGAAACAGCATCGGTGGCAAAAACAAATCAGCACCATTCCTGGGGACAAGATCGTTGTTAAGAGCAGAACGGATTAACATTGTCGATGGAAAATGAATAGTTATCTACAACACTGGAAGTGTACATATGCCAATAATGGCAAGAACTGGAGAAAGATCTCGTTGGTAAGCATGTTCGCTGCTTCTGTGTGTGGTTGTAGATCTATCAGCTTATATAGTAGGAACGCTTAACGGCATTTTGACCTAGTAAGTTGTTTGTGAGGTGTCGCGCTTAGCACGAACCGATAAAACCACGATCTGTCGATATGACGACCGACATTTCAGCGAGATCTTAATTAGAACAGAAATGTGTATACAAGCACACCACCTACAGATAACAATCACACATTCGCAAAAGTTGCGTGGTCTTGTGGTCAACATGGTAGCACACCTCAAGTGGAGGTAGTTTAATAGGTCTTTTTTTACTCTTTTTCGTTTATTTTTCAAAGTACAGCTCACCTTCCTGCTGTGATTGCGTGGTAAATGAAGTTATTCGACAGCCAAACAAACCAATGCAGTTGAATGTCGCTGCATCACCTGAACCAACAAGAAGTTAGCTCATTGAAAATTCCACTTACAAGTAAAAGGTAAAGGTAAAGGTAAAGGTGCCGGCGTTGATCAGCCTCCGAAGGACGCGCCACCGCATTCGTGTTCCATTCAAGTCGTAGAGGCATAGTGAATGCGTATTTGGCCTATACAATGACCTGCGGGGGCCAGCCGCTATACCAGGTCAGTGTCTTTACCTTCCCAGACAAGTCTGGTACCAATTTACCCGACCCCTGAGGGATGGAAGGCTCGGTTAGCCCGGCCCGGGATCGATCGCTCCACCGTGCGGGTGACAGCAGCACCTCTTACCACTGTACCACGCGGGCCCTCCACTTACAAGTAAATATAAAGTAAATAAATAAATAAATCAATAAGTGATAATTGCACTTCTCAACAAGAATCATTCAAATAATCAGCAAAAAGAACCGTTTAGCTATTCATGGCGACACGCCCTTGATACCTCTGCTGCAATAAATTTTTACGACATGGAAAGTTCACGCTCTTTCCGATGGTTATTGTTTGCCATTCGCACTGAGTGGTCTCGATAAGCAGTTGCGTGGTATCTGATTCATCGCCATCTGTTTTCTACGTACGCATTTCTATGTTGATTCTCCACAAAAATAGAATTCCAGCTATCTTGGCATATAAAAATGATGAAAGATTTCAAATTCAATCGAGCCGAAAAGAAAGTTGCTTAGGCCGAAAACATCCGAACATGGCTATAATTGGTTTAATGTCACTAGTTGAGTGAAGATCTACTAGGTAGGCATACCTAGGTCAGGTAAATGTATTTCAAACAAGAATTTCAAGAGTGCTTCTCCAGGCCGCAATGGCCCCTACTATTACTGTTAGGAACATTGCTAAATAGTCCCTGAGGTATTGCCAGCAGGCCTATATTGCCAGTAAGGGCAACTCTAACTTATTTATTTATTTAATACGTCCAATGGCGCGCCTAAAACAAAAATAGCAGAGGGTAAGAAGAAAGAAAACAAATGAAAAACCTGAACTCAAAACACAAGAAACGAGCCAGAAAGACTATGCAGGCCTCTTAAAAACTAAGTCTTCATTCTGAGCGATCTGTGGTCTCTTTCCCGGTTTTGGCGACTCGAATTCATCCATTAGAAAAGTGTAGTCTGTGTAGTTGAGGGTATGTGAACAGTAACATGTAAAAAGGTCTTTGACCAAGAACGGTTCCATGGGACCTAAGAAACTGTTAGGCTATCGCCCTTCCTTCAAAACAGAGAAATACGTTCGAGTCTTTGACCCGATGAAAACGATGCGAAATAAAATTCCATTTCCCAAAGGTGTCATCTATCATGCAATGTTTCTCGCCTAAGCAGTAAACTTAGGGGAACTCTAAAAGAATTTCGTCACTCACGTGGAGAAGTGTTCTTGAGTCCTGATGAATCATTGTGAAGTGACTGCTTCGTTCCTCTCGACCGATTCATCATATCAGAAAATGTCGTTCCTGTAAATTCTTGTTCAATTCTCTACATATATACTGTTGCTGTGATGGTTGTACTTCTGGCAAATTCAACACAATGAGCAGAGTTTCCAGTCTAAGAATCTCGCATCATGACAGGTAAGTTAGTAGGAACTATCCTTAAATTGGTGAGGAAAGAAGAGAAAAGATTAATAACAAAGAACCTATAAAATTTTTTGATAGCCATTGAAAATATAAGTTGGGTAGAAGTAAAGGAAATCATGCCGTCATATATACTGTTAGGTATATATACGTCACATAACAAAAAGGGAGACCGCGAAAATTGAAAATTGTTATACTATATTTGATGAAACTGAGGACTGATTAGGCTGAATTATGGCGGTGAGCATTCGTAATTCGCGTCATTGAGCAAATAGAGGGGTAACGGAAGGAGTGCCAGTTGGGTGGTCCGTCATTCATCGATTTTATTCACTTGCGGGTCTTCTAGCAATTTCAAACCACCGGTGGTCTACCTATGACTCCGACTTGCTACTGTGAACTAGGGCGCTTTGTTCTACAGCTTCTTCTTTCCAAGTTAGAGTTCACAGTTATTATTCGATTCGAAAATGATATTTATAGAATGATGTGGAATTTTCCCATCACCGAGCATAAGCTTCATCTATACAGGGTGGAGAAATTGATTGAAGCATCCATTTTCCTCGATTAGTCATGTTGTTTACCATCTTCCTCAAAGACGACATAGCCATACATTCATGCGACATTGCAGAATCTCTCCCGCCCATTTGCTTAACTTTAATTCCGATCACCATATCTTGCAGTAAATCATAATCTCCGGCTTCTATTACGCCTCAATTTTTTATTATGAAGCGATTTTTCTATCTATTTATTGTCCATGTGCTAAAAGTGCGATAGATTTGTTTGGTGCCCTCTTGAGACTAAGGCGTGAAGAATACACATCAGAACCGGAGTTTCGAGCGTTACATACGGGCGATTGTTTGCTCTGTCACTTTTCTATTGGTGAATTTGTAGTTTGAGCGTTTGATTGGAGTTATTGTTGGAACGTGTTCTCAGGGAAATTCACATGTTATAACATAGATGAGTGTGAGCATGGGCAGTGAGGCGCATTTCTCAGTGGCAATTAGCGTATCGCATCTTTTCATGATCGCCGCAAATGACACAACAAACTTGAGAATGTGAATGGCTAGTTATAGACACTATATGAGTGTGAATGGCTAGTTTTATTTTTATTTCTCTCCCTTTGTGTCTACTTCTCGTTGCTGTTCTGTTCATTCTGTTCTTTAACAGTCACCTGCGTTGTTTCTGAAGTACCTTTCTCATTGACATGGTATGGCGCACTCACGTGCATAACAAATAAATAAACAAATAAATAAGTAAATAAATGTCAGAAAGATTGTGTTTTGGGTTGTCCTTCGACATTTCACCAACACCCGGATCATTGAAAAAGTAAAAAGTCGGTAAGATACCGCCGTCCATGTTCTCATGGGCAATTTCCATAGCATCCAGTTCCACTAAAACGGAGCCCTGCTTTCATGTGTGTAGATCTTAATGCACGTATATAAAATTAACTGCTTAATTCAGCAAAATCCTGCTCAATTCCCAGTTACTACTTCTTGACGACTCTTAGTGTATGCGCACTGGACGCTTCTAGGTTCCACCTTGTTCCATAATTTCTGCTATAAGAATTCTTGCAGATGTCATTTGGAACCGATGAGGTTGCCTACGTTATTAACTTCCTGCAAAAAGATATGCGAACAATTAGAGTTGGTTAGAAGGTGTTTCATAGTTCATTTATTTTGCTACAGTCAGTTTAGGTGAAATGAAAGCTTACGACCTGTTCAAGGCTGCAGGTTGCTCAGTAGCGCTAATAATTTATAGGATTTAAGTACGATTTTCAACCTTGCACCAATACTCAAGAACAATTTGGTTTAAAAAACAACAAATGCCGTTTAGTCACAATTAATATCACCTGAAACCGTACCTTTAGCCGTACACCTTTAGTTCCGGGAGCGAACGGCATTCGTTGTCGTTCACACCTAATTGAAAAAAATAATTTATCTGATTAAAACTCACTATCACAGCATAAGACATGCGATTACTGTACACCGTGAGATCGCCAGATATTCGCAGTATAACAATAAATCGGCAGACTAAATTAGTTTCAAAGATTCAAGCTTTCGATCGGAAATTCCATATCCTTACATAGTTACACCGCCGGAGTCGATACGGGAACGTCCTGTGGTGGCTCGGTCAGTGCTCGGTGCACATTTATTTATTTATTTTATTTATTTATTTGATACACGAGTGGGCTCGTGTGGGTTACAACACTGGGACCTATGAAACGAAAAAACAAACACGATACAGTACAAATATCGACAACGCTAAAGATATCTGAAATGATGCTGAAAAGATAAATGGAAGTCGCACACAGTGGCGAAAATGAGCCAGATAAACAACTAACAAGAACCGGAAAACATTTGAGAATATAACTTAAAGGTTGTTGCAGCGACTAAGAAAGGGTCTAAAAGATGATAACCTAATTGTAAGAGGGATAGCACCTTTTTTGCTGAGGTTGCCGTAAGCTAAGCCGGCCCTATGGGCCCCTTCATCGGGTTCTTCAATTGAGTAATTACTGAAAACGTCTCCATCTGGGCGGAGTGAGGCCCAGCAACAGCAACAGCAGGCAGATGTTGGCTTTTGGGAGGGAATGGGGCTGGTCGACTGTATCGGCATCTGGTGTCCTCAAACTGTCGTGTTTCGCGCCTCTTTAAGCTGTGGTCGTCGTCGTCGCCGTCGTCAACGGTGTGACCTCCTTCCTCCGGTGACCCGAACGACCCACGTTGTGAGTCCGAATGAATCACTCTGCTACACCGTCCGTTCGTTCGTTCGTTCGTGCTGAGGACATTGGGCTTGGACGGACGGAGAACACAGCTCAGATCGGCGCCTCTCATTGTAAACAACGTATCCACCACACTGGTCACCGCACCACGCCTTAGCGGATCTCGCTAACTCATTTGTTTTGTCATTTTTTGTTGCGGTAGTAGCGATCATCTGACAAATATATTCCATTTCTAGGTGTACTGTTTGCAAGGGAATTTTTGTTCGCTGTGAACCTTTTTTGTCGCTTACCATGCCTATTCATCTGTTCAGCTCTCACGCTTGTTTTGTTCAACTTCAAGAAACCTTTTCTTCGACATTTGCGCGCTGCCGCCTTTTTCTATTCCTGCTATTATCGTTGCCACTACAATTCGATGCTATTTCTTCCAATCTTTTTGAAATCAAGACGTTTTTGTCTGAGAGGTGGTTAGCGGTCTCCGGTTACAAGTCATGCCCGTTCATCTGCGCTTTCGAATCGATTTCCCGGGCCTCCGAATTGGTTTTCTGATTCATACTCGCCGCTCCTGCGATAGGCCACCCTGTGTCGAGGCAATTCCTGCTCTATAACATCTTGGTCGGCTTTTTTCGGCTTCCTTTAAGTCATCGCATGACAACGTTAGTTCGAGTGTCAGCGACAAATTTATTTACTCCCACGCCTCGGCAGTGACTCATCACCGGAGAAAATGAGCACGAAATTGCGGAAAAATGCTAAAGGGAAAAGAACCTGCATAAGAGACCGAAAAAGATGATGGCGGCTATTAAGGATCGAGCATTAGACTTCGAAAGGAGCTGTGAAACGCTCGATAGTTACTTGCCAATGTTTATAAAGTTAGTTTTCGATCAGTATATCCATTTTAGACCATAATCGTGTAAGCTATATTTCTGTTTCACAAAGTGGAACCGCACCGGACGTCATTGTCAACAGCTTAGCTAGTTTTCTTCCGAAAGTGAAAATTGTGCGCTACGTGAGCACCCATGAGTGGAAGACAGTTCTTTAAGATATTTTTACTCTACAGTAAGTGAGGCCAGTATTGATCGAATCGATCGGGATCCACCATAGCTTTTATTGTGGCCAGGCGTTGGCGTTTAATGCTTGCAATCCTTCGCCTGCGGTGCCTAACATCGCCGCTCTTTGATCGTAAAGGTCTGCCGCGTTGACACTGGCAACCATTGAGGTCGCAGTTCAGCGAATCAATGTGGTCCTAAAAAATATGTCCAAGTGCCCTTCGGAGGGCTCAAATATAGGTAGTGAATGTAAGGAAAACCATCTCCTTTGAACCCAGCTCAGCTGTTTTATAATTTTATATTATATTATATTTATATTGTATATTTTTATATTTTTCGTTTCATATTATTCTTCACGGAGAGAAATGACGAGATCGGATGGTGAGCTCGTAAGTATTAGTGATGAGTAGATCGCTTCCTGGAGTTGTGTATTTGCTCCACATCCTAGCAACAAATCCATGCCGCCATTTAGTTGAGCTAACGGCTGGCAAGCGCTCACACTTACACAGAACCTACTTCTTATCATGAGAAGTGTCCATAGACACAACTTCCTTTTCATTTGGCTATTACTCTTCTTTTTCATCAAGGCACTGATTTCTCCTTTTCGAATCTTTTTTTAAAAATTGTATTCATCTTTTTCTTCGTTTTGATCGGACATGAGAACGATTGAGAGATCTCATCATGTTGTTTGCTCGTGCGGTGACGGTGAAGTCAAATCTGACCGCAATGGGTCCTAGGTGAGAAAATTTAGCCGCACTACGCATAGCTCTCACGAACCCAAATCCACCGAAAGATACCCGAACCTGCCACAAGTTCAAAAACAGATGAAATTGTTAATGAGAAAATGTAGTGCAATTTTCTCGCTTTTATATTCTTGTTAATCTCTGTGGCCTATAAATGCATTTTGGGGCTGCTAGTAATGTCTTTGGTGCCCTTAGGTGAAACCAAGTTTTATGACTCGATTGATACGATAGCGGCCGTCGGGAAATCAAAACATCCCGAAGTGATAAAAAACGACGACTTCAGCTGATTTTCCATTCCCCTAAGTGCTCACGTTGCTCCACGCTCGTCTTATTTTGACTCTTTACCTTATTCTACCATAGTGTTCGTTTTGCTGCAACAGAATACATTGATGACGGTGCACTTGCACTCGTGTTTCTACTTTCTTGTTTGCATTTTTTGTACCTGATTTACTATTTGTTGTTTTCTCGTTTGCGGATCGTTAGCTTTACGCTTTTTCGATTGTCATGACTCAAAGTAACGTTTAACGAAAGCGAGACGTTGATAGATAGGTAGGTAGATTTGTACATATATTCCCTTATACGTCTCACAAGATATTCCTATTCTCTCTAGAATTCTTGTCAATATTCATCTAAATTTTCTACTGCGCTGAACAACCGAAACTTCAAAGGGCTCTCTGCGTGCTGCAGTTCCATTCAGAAACTATTGTAATTCATCAGTTTGCTGTTGTTATTGCTATATCTATCATCATATTGTTTCTACGAAAATGTTTATCTACAAGATGTTATCAAAACGTGCAGCAACCTCACACCGATATCAGCTGCCGTTGTAATCGAGGCGTTAGCTTTTCCGTTTTTCGACATATAGATGTTTGCTAAAAAAATTGCTTAATGATGAATTGGATTCGGAAGACTTGTAATTGATTACGATCTCATCTAGATTAGAGCGTTGATTTTAGCCAGGCTGGATCACTCACCGATTTCCCTCCGCCCCAAAGAATGCTTTGAGACAGGGTGCGTTTTGTATTTGTGAAAAAAATAAAGGAAAAGATTATCAACGAAGAAAAATTTCTTTGGATACTTGAAGTCGGTGGTTTCTTCTTCCAACGTGAAATCCTCTGAATTTAAATGAAGAGGTTATGCGTTACCTAACTATTTAAGAGGCCTGCATAGTCTTTCTGGATCGTTTCTTGTGTTTTGAGTTCAGGTTTTTCATTTGTCGTCTTTCTTTTTACCCTCTGCTATTTTTGTTTTAGGCGCGTCACTTGACGTATTAAATGAGTAAATAAATAAAGGATTGATAAGCGATTTTATAGTAAATTCTTCCGCCTGTTGTGATGTGACTGTTTCGATAATGCTCTCTGTTTGCTTAGTGAGGAGCGTACGCTCTCCCTTGGAGGAAAAGAAGGAAGTGACTCTATGTTGAACCGCGAAAAGCGCAATCATGTGATAAGTTCCGATGGCGTTTGATCTGTTGTGATAACAGCAGTGATTGAGGCCCGCACAACAACACAAAAATCACAAAAGGATCTTTCAGAAGATAGATGGAGATCATCCTATTGAATTACTTGCAGTTTTAGATGATACTTAGACCGTACTGTTCCTTCATTTTCAGATTCAAGTTTTTTTTTCGCTTGGCTACTTCACGTTTTTATATGTACTTCTTGTTACCTTCTTTGTTATTCTTGCTCCTATGCCATTCCCTCTTATTCAGCTTTTGTCCCGTTATCCTCGGTGGATTCTCTCCAAGTACTCGTTCTAGTCTATGTTTCCTTCGGATTCACTGTTTGTCAGTTGATTCGCGACATATACTTCGCTGTCGTTACAAACGCTTTTACAAATAGTCTCCCTTTTCAGAACAATGTTGATGCGGTTATGCATTCTAATACCTATATGGAGGAGGTTTGCTGTCGTAGCAGGTGCGTATAGATTACGGCTTGTAATTCATGCATTTTTTGAGAACCTCATAGATTCAAATACCCTGCAAAATTTGAAAAAGCTGAAAATCTACGCAGACATGTCGAAGTTGAATAAAGAAGTATTTATTTCAGAGATGTCACAGGAAAAGCTGTTGGACGCGAACTCTTCAGAAGAGCAGGCAGAACACGCCAGCGATTTATTTCATATAGACTTCAGTCACACTGGTCATCCACTCGCTATACTCACTTCTATACTGCTCATTTCATTGATGAAGATAGGTAAATAGAAGAATTTCTAGACAAAGATATGCCATCAGGCAGAGGGGAAGGATTTGATTGCGTAAAAAATTACGGAAATAAAGGGTTGCATCATGAGAATCATTCTTTCTCCTTTCTACAGACGATTAATCGAAAGTAGTCGCCAGAAAAGCGTTTGAAGGGCGATGATAAGCTTGAGTGAACAGATAAATGGATCAGATATCGCGCTATAATCATTAAACCAATTTTTTCCTGCGGCAGCGGCGCGGCTGCGACGTTTCTGCCAGCTGGCGCCAGATCCGATTATTTGAATGAATCAGTTTTCTTCTCAAAGAAATTCATTGTTGTATTTTGTTGCTTGATTTGTTACTGTTTTCAATTCCTTATTTTCAGTGCTTGCCCGCTTTCACCGAGTTCCGCACAGTGTCCTTCTACTGGCCTTCGGAATAATTGTTGGATTTTTCCTCTCCCTCATTTTTGAAGATGAAGTGAGACTTTATATGCCTTTGATTGTCCCACGAAATGGTTTTCAAATTGTCAGTTTTACTTCAGATTTATCTTCGGCCGTCATGGTTCTTCATCTACTTGCTTCCCCTTATTGTACTTGAGGCGGGGTATTTCTTGAAGAATAAGCAGTTCTTCAGAAATATTGGAACAATTTGCACATATGCTGTCATTGGAACGCTTTTCAATACTATCTGTATAGGTAAGTCTCTTCGGTGCCCGTTTTTTATTTCAAAAATTGATTGCTGATTTTTCTTGTCTGAATGTACTTTCATCGTGTTGCTGTTGCTAAAGCGTGAATATTTTTCGAGAAAATAATTTTAAGCATTGATGCTGTTCTTCCTGCGGAGTGCCTTCTCCATGCCACTCACGGTTCTGGAGATCCTTATTTTCTCGACAATCATCTGCGCTGTCGATCCAGTTGCAGTACTATGTGTCTTTGAGGACATTCATGTCAACGAGTTGCTCTACATTTGCGTCTTTGGTGAAAGCCTTCTAAACGACGCTGTGACAATTGTGAGTCGAGTCCTAAAATTCAAAATCTCAATCTCAAATACATGAGCAATACGATCGCTGACGAGTGTCTAGGACTGTCGATTGTTTACCATTTACGAATTTCCTTTTATTCTATCGTCATCGATGATCCAGGCAAACTTTAGTACGCATCAGAGCCTTATCAAGGCCTTATCAGGTTTTTCTCTATCTTGCTGAACAGAACGAGAGTTGATAGGGTGCGGATATTGCTCAATTTGTCCAACCCATTCTGTTTTGCATTCCTCTATTCCGTTAGGGCTCGTTTAGACGTGGGACGGCACCCGGCGCGACCTGTGCAAAAGATGCAAATCGACCATAGCGTGAGAATTCCCACGCTATGGTCGATTTGCGTCTTTTGCATTAGGTCGCGCTGCGTGCCGCCCCACGTCTAAACGAGCCCTTAGAGGAGAACTAGCGTTTCCGTCTTGGAAACTAAATCGGAGTGCCTGTGTCTGGAGACCCTGATGCATCTATTTCTGGAAGTTAGGCATTTCTAATAAAGGGTGATTACGTTTCTAAACTCTTCATTGTCACAGGTACTTTATCAAACAATAACCAACATCCTCATCAGTGGTCCAGAACGTTTGGGGACGGCGATGTACATTCGTTCTGTCGCTCAATTTGGTACCGTTGCTTTTGGAGGGACTACTCTTGGCATAATTGGTGGTTTGTCGACAGCTCTCGTTATGAGGTAGGCCTTAGTTAGTAGTTAGTGTTCATTACATGAAACTATGAGAATTCTTTCGGCAAGTTGTGTGAAAGAGTAAGCGATAATTTGCTTTGTCATCGAGTGAAAATTCTTTCCAGGGTTGTTTCTTAGAAGAAACCGTATTTAATTTTGTGCTGTCAGCATGAGTTACGGAAAGCTACCCATAGAAACACTCGCATACTATATTTTCCAGATCACTGGCGAATCATCAGGCAGTTCTTCCTCTTATGATGGTTCTAATGCCATATTTCTTCTATTTACTCACTGACTCATTCCATCTCTCCGGAATTTTAGCGTAAGTGCAAACAACTCATTGAAGCTGTATCTGAGTCATTGATATTATCACTATTTTAGAATTGTAACATGTGGAATTCTTGTGAAAAATTACATGCGTGGAAACCTTTGTGACGAAATGCATTTCACCGTTGAGTATCTCTACAAAATGGCGTCATCCTTGTGAGTGGCTTTGATAATCTTCGAAAGAATTCCTCGAGTGTAATCTCACAGAAGTCCGTCTCGATTCGTTCATTTCAGCTCAGAAAGCTTCATATTCGTGTTTCTTGGAGTTTCTGTAGTGTCATCGAACCACGTTTTCGATTTATGGTTCATAACAGCTACACTTGTTGGATGCTTCGTATTTCGGTTTATAGGTAAAGTATTCTTACTGCGTTAGCAGTTCTTTGTAACTGCAGGTTATCATTCATTTACCTCACACATATTGCGGCTCACTTTGTGATAAAACGTCTTTTGGACGCTGATCGCAGCAAGCTGGGTGGTATAATTGTCGATCTGTTAGTGTAGCCGTACAGATGGCTGACATTCAAGTACGAACTAACATTACCAGTGTTAGAGTCATGATTTGCTGGATTTTTCAGGCGTTTACTTGCTCACGTTCTTCCTCAACAAATTTCGCTACGAAGATGATCGTATTTCTTGTGTAGACCAATTTGTGATGGCCTACGGAGGAATTCGAGGAGCAGTTTGTTATGGTATGCTTACCGATGCTGTTGACCTTCTCACTTTTGTTGAAATTTTTCCTCTTATAGGTCGTCTTGATCACTCATATTGTTAATTAAGATAGCCCTACTAGCCTGCACCTGCTGGTTCACAATTGGCATTTTTTAGTTCGCACATATCGCCATGAATACCATTATACAAACCATTATACAAATGATAACCCATCCGTATCATATTCTAAGTTATCTTAATAATCTCTGTCTAGGTTTGGTGATGTCCATCGACGAAAATCTCATTCCTGCCAAGCGAATGTTCGTTACCACTACGCTGGCGGTCATTATGTTTACGACAATATTGCAGGTGATTCGTTTTCGCTCATCAGCGCCGAAAATGAACTGTTCTGGATGAAATAAATTTGGAAAGCATGAAAAATCCTCTTTTTGTTTCTGTAGTCTTTAGTTTCACATAGTTTAAGTCATGAATTTAATCAATGTACTGGGAGAATTGTGTTTTACAGGGTACAACAATTAAAGCCATTGTGGGTCTGCTGAAAGTGAAACGAAGTCCAAAGACGACGGAAAAGAAGCGAGTGTTCGACTATGTCGCGAACGAGATGACAAAGCACGTGATCGACTTTGTAGAGAATTTGACGGATGTTCACGGAGAGAATTTAGTAAGTTGTTGGTTGTGCTGTATAACAGTCCCAGTTGATGGGTTTATCTTTTTTTTTTGCAGATCTATCGCAAGGTTCTAGAGTTCGATAGGAATGTTCTGAAGCCAAAACTAGTTGCCTACTATAGACCACGCACCGCAAACATCATTGACCGTCACATGGAAATTGAGCTCACTGAGTTCGCTATGTCCGTCAAGAAAGGTACGTTTTGAATTAGTTCTCGTCCTCACTTGCTGGAGAACCACGTGTCTACACATTCGAACTTTTATAAGCGTACTTTTTACACAAGAAATAGTTCAAACATGAGTTTTCTGTACATATTATGTGGTAAGTGTTATTTTTAAGGTGGATCGTCTTTCAGTGGAATGCCGACCAACAATTCCGTTTCTGAGCTACACCTTCCAATCTCGAAAAGCGAGTTGTTTGCTGCTGGTTTCGATCAAAAGTGAGTCGGATAATGTCATTCTCTTTGGGAAAAGTAGTTACCCGATTCGCATAATTATTTTCAAAATTTTCAGCTCATTGGCTGCGCCATGTGCACCACTGGTATCGCGTCCTCACCCCACTGTGCCTCCGTTGACAGAGCTTTCCACCCCTACTATTCCAAGAAATACCTCAGTGACTGGTCTGGTTGTCCAGGCCTTCGAAACAAGCGAGCAGCAAAGAAATCAGGCACGAGGAAAGGTAAGTGGAAGAGTTTCAGCACAGAAGTATTCTATTTGTGAAGCAAACTCTGATGGGTGAAGACGTCTGTCCGCATTTGTCTTCATTTTTAGTTGATTCTTTCTTCCACGGGTCCCGTAGTTTTTCTCTAACGTCCAATATATTCAGAGCCGTCGTTCCGTGTACAGTCGACATTTGCTGGAAAAAGTGCCTCCATCTCCTACACCCGTTCCGGTACGTAAGTTCAACGGTTTGATTCGAATGCGCTCGACTTTCTCTCCGAGGTGAACAGTAGAAATTGTTGCGATTTCTAGGCCGAAGAAGACATATCTTACGTGGTGACGCTACCTCACGGCGGAAAAAATCCTCGATTAGCTCAAAATATTCGACAGTTCAGCTTGGCGCTAAGAGGTGAGCTGGTAGAAATTGGTGTTTCACTTATTCGCTTTTCCTTCCATTTGCACAGATTTTATTTCTGATTCCACTTTTGATCTTGGTGTCATTCCATTGCTGTTATGTGCCCCTTTTCAGATCAGAATCAGGGCAGTCTATCCTCTCGTCCTTTTGGCGTACGAACATCTAACGCTGAGGTGTCAATTCCTATTCGTTCTTCCGAACCACGTAAGTAGTTCAACTATACAGTGTTCTTGTTCTTCGTCATCAGGGTGGGAAGGAGGGTTTCATTCAGTATGAGCTCTCTCTATGACGTATTGCAAGTAGGCAATACACGATAGCCCTCTTTGTTCGCTCCTCCCTACCCTCCGGTTTTGTATAAATTTCTGCTTTGCTGGCAGAGGGTCTGGCTTCTTATCAACACAGTGGGTATATGTAGGTGCAGATTTGTGCGGCTTACGTTAAAGATTGCGTTGTTTTGTAGTATAATAGGTGCACGTTAAGTGTTAAGGAACGTGTTCATTACCAAGAGCGTGACGTAGATGTGCATAATTAAGATGATTTCTAGAGAAAGCCGAACGCACTGTTCATGGAAGCAGCAAGACCTTCATTGTCGGTGGTGAAGAGACTCGAGAACTGTTACCTATTCGCGAAGAAGATAAGGATTTTGGCTTTGTCTAAGATAATTCATCAGCATTTCCGGTTCTACACTCATTGTATCCAGAGGCAGAGTTCATGACCGCATCTAACCTAATTTTTATCTCTTCATTACTTCGGGTGTTTGAAAGACCTTTAAATAGTTGGAGGATTGTTCCTCAATTATGGATCTAACTCTTACTTCTAGCAGAGAAATTATTCATCGTGAATACCGCAACCATCACATTTCAAATCAATTGTGCGACCCGGTTAACACTCACGGATAAGTTGTCGAAAGCTTCCGTGGATATCGCATTACGTAGGAGTTGTAAAACATGCACGCAGCAAAGAAATCGTGTACCTATTTACTAAAAAATGAAAGTGGGACGCTTTATACGTCAGGTGCTGCGTGTGTGATTTACGATGTTCGCTTCCTATGAGTTTGAATTAGGCCGCGGAATATTGACCAAACTCAATCCGTGACTAAGCACAACTCATACAGTTCGTAATTGCTTGAATTTGGAAGTGAGAGTCAGGGTACATACGTTATAAACATCTTTAGACATCAATTGTGGCGGTGGCTGCAGAGCAGCAACGGTGATAGGGTCGCTACGAAGTTCGTAGCTGCCCGTTCGCTGTCGCTGTTCTGACACTGCAGAATTCAGCCTTAAGCCTTGTCTCCACCTTTCTTTCCTTATGCTTTATTTGGTTTGCTTTTTTTGAGACAATTTAGCAAACTGTCATTCCGGTACACTTTAAAATATTACACTATAGGGTCCAGTTTGTTTATATTGTAATAATATGCGGTTAAAACCAATCAATTAGGTCTTTTCAATATTGTTGCAGCTGTGAAAAAATGCAAGAATCTGCTCGGTGCATACATTGTATGAGAGCCGTGCACTGTTCCCAGTTTCGTTTTGTATTGTTATGTTTTGGTGAATGCTTTTAAAAGGCTTTTATTTTGATACGGATCTCTCATCTGAATATGAGGTCTTGTTGCTTTTTTGTTTTCTACGGTATCTTCATCATATTGTTGTTAGATTTTAGTAATATCGCGTAAATTATGAACGAATGGAATAAAATATGGGTGTATGTGGGAGAGAGAATGATCAATGGAGAAGGCAGATTATGCAGCAAAAATATTGTATTGGTGAGCAGGTCATTGCCAGTGTGGGTCGTCAACCCCACTGCCTATAATTCTCATGGTGTTGGTCATCATTAGCCTGCTGTATCAACCAGCTGAGCAATGCGATGGGTTATACCATTAGTGTCGGCATGCTTAATAGAACCTCGTCCCCTTCACTAGAAATACAAGTAGCGAGGGACTTCAGATCTCGAAGTAAACAACAACATTAGAATTTTCACGTATACATTTAGGTTTTAACCAGTAAATAGCATGAGACTTTTCGACAGCCTATTACCGAAAATTCGACTTGTTTTAAGATGTGTATACAGTCACCTCGGCACATGTTTATGTTCAGGACATGGAAGCCAATGAAACAACGAAACGTCACCTACTACATTACAGAATCAACGCTTCGAATTCCATCACAACCTATATGAATTAACAAAATCAAACATATCAACAACTGGCTCATGCTAGCGTTAACAGGTACAGCTCATGTTAGGATCACACAACCGTATTGGAAGATAACTAAAGGCAGCCTTACAGAGTAACGGGTGACTTAGACGTTGTACTGACTAAAAGCTGATTAGTAATTAGTAAAACAATGCAACAGGCACTCTAGATAAAACTCGAAACATTTCCTGAAGAGTTAGTAGTGAAGTACTGAGCAACAATTAGGCCACTAGGGACATGTCCTGAAGGGTTAGTACTGAGCGCTCGATCAACTATAAGGCGGCAACCAGAGACGCTAAATGCACTTGGTTCTAATCCACTGTAAGCTAGCAGCAGGTAATGCGCGAACTGGATAAAGCTTTCACTCTTTACAAGCCCTTGTTACAATAAACTATCGACGGAGGGTGAGGAAGAGCCTTGATTTTTTCCTGAAGCTCCGGCTCAAGCTTCGATAGCTTGATAGGGGTAGTCTGCGGGAACATGGCACAGCCAAGTGGTGTCGATACACTGAGAATGATTCCACAGAGTACTGTTTGTAGAGGACCGTAGAGATGAGGTCGAGCCTGACGGTAAGGTTTTTTGAAACGATAATACCCACATCGAGTTCAACGCCATAGCAACGTTGGTCGGTGAACAACGAAAAGTAAAAATATGAACGCAGACCACTTACTTTGAAATACGGTTTCTTATCCAACGCGTTCACAATCACAGGGATAAAAGCTGCAATGAAACGAGTCAACACTATTTTTCTCAAGGCATTGGGATTATAAATTCCGTACCAAATGTTGGAGTTGCCATGCCAATTCGCGATATTACCACCTGGGTGATAGCGGAATATGCGACTCGTTTACTCTCCCCAAGCTTGTTACCATCAGAGTCAAATATATCAATGCCGTTCGTGAGCTCACTGAAACCTCACCTTTCGGGAAAGTTGAAAAAATAAATAACAATGCTCGAAGAAAGACAGTACCTTCTTCTCATGAGGGGAATGTTGATAGCGTTCGCTACGCATACAGCAACGAAGGGTACGAGACGTCCAAGGAGAGGAGGAGCATTCTGAACAGAAAAAGAATAACGTATTCTCTGGACTTAGACACCTATACAACCTTCAGTGAAAAAAATAAAGCAAAAAATCATCCACAACAAAGCGAACCTTCACTAAGGAGTTAAGTCCAAGAGCTGCAGCAAGTGCTCCTCCAGTGGCAGCACAATACGACGTTAGCAGCTAAAACAAAACGTTTCAACACAGTCGTTTTAAGCTCAAGGCGACTTTCAAATCACTCTGGGCTCGCACTTCAGATGAGGATCCACCGTCCCCGGACCTATTTGTATAGTTCACCACAGCATTGAACGACTGATTCAACCATTGCCAGAAAATTACAGCAGCAGGCGACCTTAATATGTCTTCTATCAAATAGATACATTGCTTCTACTCCCGACATTAGAATGACAGCACTACTACTGGAACTGCTGTAGAAATTACTTACCAAGAAAATGCCTACGTGCAACATACATTTCAGTACAAAAGGCCACAATTATCTGATGTTCTTTTCCGTGAGTCGGTGTCTCAATCTTTACACTTCAATGCCGAGAATTTGAATGCATCGCTGCCCCTTATTCAACACATCAACTATGCATAACCGATCACGCAAGTCTCTGATGGCCTGCCACACACTAGAAAGCTAAGAGTCACGAGCTGGCCAACGTCCGCTCGATCGAACTTTTTTCGCTAGCATAGAGCGAACACAGATTTAAATACACTGGTTCTGAATCGAAAAATTTCCAACTACACTTCGTTGGAATGTCACTTGTGTTCTACTACCACTGTACACTATTATGTCAAGTAGAATGAGAACGAGAGAAAATGACTCACTTGTAAAATGTAAGCATTCCACCAGTGATAGCCATATTCATCGGCACTTGCGCAGACATTCTCCCAATGATGAACATTTTCTCTCCAGTTGTTGGATGGAACGCCGAGTCAACAACATGTTTCGCTTTCCACAATTCGCTAACCGTCAATGAATCCGAAACGCCGCCCGCTCTGCAATTTTCATGCTTCACATTCAATTTTCTTGCGCTGGCCTCCTGCCGCAAATCCAACAACGGTTTCCAAACACTCTACAATAGTGGTATGTTTATATATCTATCGCATCTCTCACGTCTCACTCTCGTGTTACAGCCGTAGCTTCCAAGTGACGCAAATTTGATACCCTTCTCAGATTACAGCACGCAGTAATAGCACAGCGATGAGATTGGAGTGATTCCACTATCACCTTTGCTGAGACTTTCATACTATTGGACTCTTTTGGCGGATCATATGTGAAAGCAGATAATAGCCAAGCACGAGAAATCTACACATCGATGAACACCCGCTGGATAGTCATAACAGCGGAATGAACAATAATAATAGCACAGCGCTGTATTTCCGATTTCAACGATTCTATATAGCATCTGCTGGCTACAGTTCCACTTATCATCACTATATTGCATCGTAATTTCAAAATATTGAACTTCGTATTAGGAAGAAAGAAGCGAGTACGTAAATTGGAGCAGTAAAACTTTTTGAATTCTTTGAAAATGTGAAATTTTAACCTTCAAAAGGGACGTGCCTGTATTCATCCACAATTCGCTTGAATTTCTGTAGCTGAGCATCGGTGTTTAGTAGATTTAGCGGGTTTGTGATAGCAAAAAAATGCTAAACAGAACGCTAAGAGTAGAATAAATTCGAAGAGAGGCGAGAAAGCATACCTTGGCACGACCGGAAAACGTGTTCTGATCCCATCTTGGTCTCGTTATATCCGGCCTCAAGACGAGCGACTTCACCAACTCCGACATGTCTAAATGCTCATCTACAGCTCAGTATGTGAAATGAACCGGCGCTGAACGGTTCGGGAAGTATGAAGAACGCTTGATAAGAGACTGCCCAGCTATCTCCCTTGTGGTAGTGAAAAACCACAAACGACTCTAAAAGAAACTAGTGCAGTAAATCATTTCACTGTGGGCGGAATTTCTATGGGATAAGGATCCCACATCCCTGTGAGGACAAAATCGGATTAGAGCTAGTGCAGTACTGTATTAACTTTACCGAGCAACCAGGTGCGGTGAAATGATCTGATTTACGTGCAAACTTCAGCGTTATCAGCTGAGGTTTGCCGTCAATTAGGGTGCAACTGGCCGGCAGAACGCACACGACGTCCCCTATTTCACGCTGAATAATTGCAGCGATTTGCTTCAGTGCGCTGCGTCACACACGTCTGCTAACATGTGCTGAACAATAACATTTGTCCTAATTCTCTAGCTACTTGTCGCTTGTCATAATGCTGCACGTACCATCAGTGATTCGGTGCCTCCCGTTTCATCCTGTCTTGTTCTCCATTTTGGATAGTTGAAAACATGGTACTTTTCGCTATGTTGAGTACAAAATGGTTTGCAATGGAACACATGTGGTGTTATTTGCTTCAAGCTGTTGTGTTGGTCACGACAACATGCCTTTTTGTTTCCTTTTCGTTTGCAGACGACAATCAATGTAGTGAATTACTTCGAAGTGCTAGAACATGTCCCATGTTTTTTGCAAATATGGGCAAAGTGCTGTCACGAAACTGTTGTCGTTCACTAAAACACTGACAAGGAGTAGGAAAATTAATCATAGTTGTTTTCCTTGACTTTCCTTTGGGAGTGGGTGAATCAAATGCGCGCAGGTTTTTTCATCCACCGTTTTCTTCGGTACCACTTCCACAACGAATTTTTCACGCTTTGAACCTCAGTTAGGCGAGCCATTTTGCTGTTTTTCAGTGAGTTTTCTTGATGAATAGGTGTTGAAAGCGAGTTTCCGCGCACCCTACTTACCTCGCGATTTTCGAAGATTATACAAACGCGTTGAATTAATTGAGAAAAAACTTTCATTCGGCAGAATTCAATTGTTTTTGCATCAGCCGAGTGTCATCTTTCGTGCGCGCACTTGTCGAAATCCAGTCCACTGATCGTCACCAGGTGGGTTTGACGATGAGTCAGCTGGGATAATAACTATTTAATCAGGGCGAAGTGATAATTTCAACCATCCGGCTTCAATTCTATGGAACTGGTTCGAGAACTTGCTGGGTAATTCCATGGCAGGCTAAGATGTGCTGCAATCAATCATGGTGGGATTATCGAGCGTAACATGTCGCTGGCGAATACAACCGTATTCACGTTTCATATTCATCGTTTAACAGATGCCATCTTCTCTTATCCTGAAACCGCGGCGTTGGTGTCAGCGATTATTCTTCTATTCATTGTTTTTGGGTGTTGTTAGGTGGAACATTGTTGAAACGGTCATGTAAGAAGTAGAAGATCGATCACCGACGTTTAATTTGGCATGTCAGCTTGCTGCTAGGTGCGAATTTCTATCAACCGCCACCGTGTACATCAGGGCCCAGATTCATCATCGGTAAACCCACGATAAACCCCGAGAGCCCGAACGGCGCCCACCTTTGTCTACTTATCCTAAACTTCCTATGTTAAACGCCATCTCTCATCGACTCTGACGTCTGGTTCTGGCTGCGGCGCGGTTTCGGAGACCGCTCGTCCGTTCACGAATCTGGGCCCAGAAGTCGTTTTCTTTCTACCCTGAATATCGTTCTGGTTATATGCGACTCCTGTTTGAAGGTTTTCGTGGGGATTGTTTGTGATAACTAGTACAGTGTTTGCGAAATGTGCTCAATAGGAGTTATTTGCAAAAATTTGGGTTTGTTCATCATCTGGTTAAGGGCGATTGGGGAATGAAAGGGGGATGAGGAACGGACGCAATGAAAACAGATGAAAGTCACGTGTTCTATGGACGTCGTTGTGGAGCAGGTTGGGAATCAGACCGATTCGATTGGAAAAGTGCTCGTGCACTCTCATCGCTGTCTCACAACTCTATTTTCTCTCCGTTCCTTAACATCACGACTAACATTTGCTAGAGAAGCTGATTTCATGGAAATGTGATCGTGCTTGCACGATCTTACCGCCTCTAGGGATAGATTTCGTCACAGAATACATTTCTGTATTTTTTCGTCATGATCGTGGCCCTCAAACACTAAATAACTATGCACCTCCTATCAAACAATACGAATAGTCGTGTCAAATATTATCACGAGATTGTTTTTGTCGCCCCTACTAACATCCAGAGCTTTTTTGCCACGTCGCATCGCTCTATTTTTTCTGATCCACCTATTAACCTCGCTCGACATGGCATCGTTAAACGATTTAACGCGAATTTTATTTAGAGTTGTATGCCAATATGAGGCGAATTGATATAGCTTGTTTTCAGCTGGCTCTAATGTTCCGGAATCACTTTGGTGACATATGACCGCGGTGAGCCAGGTTCTAGATGACGATAATGTTCACGTGCAAGAGTTGAAACGAGTCAGTTTTCTTTTTTTTGCTTTTTCTTCTCCATGTATTCTTTTTGACGCTGTAGTATTGTTGAATCGTTTGCGGTTTCCCTGGAACTTATTCTTTTTTTTCAATCGGCAGCGATACCGGCATTAGTCCAGAGGGCCAGGTGGCAAATAGGCTTAGCTTTCCACTTTTCATTCAGTTATTTGAGAAAAAAATGGATCGTAGTATTGTAACAGGAGTAAATTTATGCCTCTTCTAGGTTAGATATTCGTACAACACTTTCATTTCAGTTGTTTTTGTCAAGTAATGCAGACGAGAACCAGTGCTTGAGTGCTGATGGGCTCTATATTCTCTGTGAGCAACTAAAGTTGAGTGCCTATGCTAAGAGCATCACTGAAAAGGTGCTCTGCGGAGCGCCTACTGTTGATTTCCAGGCATGTATTTCATTTTTCTCAATTTATGAATCGTTTTCATTTCAAAGGCGCCAATTAGCTAGCGTTAATTGCAGAACTTCAAAGAACGCTTCGTCTCTTATTTGCCGGAAATTATCGATGTTTCTTCTGGTACGATAGACCCGCTACTCAAGAATTCTCTAGAAGCGGCAAGAGCTCTAGGGTTCGGTGAAGGTCAAAGGTGAGGCTACTGCAGAAAGACTTTTGCTAGAGAGGTTTTACTTTTTCTTGTGATTTGATGTGTTTCAGGTTGAGTCGTTATGAGACGCGACTACTCTGCGAGAATACTCCAGAGCTTGTTGAACTGTCCGTTGTCGACATTAATAGTCTGTTTGAACGAGCCGATGTGGATCACAGTGGACACATCTCCCTCCAGCAATTCCTTACCCAGTATCGTCATCAGAAACGGCTCAGTGCAGAGGTATGATCTTTTTTATCGCATATACGCTCCAAAGTTTTCATGCCTTTCATCCTATACATAATAGAGTTTGATCTGCTCTTTTCTAAGTACTCACGTGTGTATTTTTTTAATGTACGACCGATGATTGACGTTGCTTTTAGGTTCACTTCATAGCTGATTCTTTCATATCGTCACTTAATCTGTTCGAAGCGCTAGATTCGACCAGCTCAGGGTCAGTATTTTTTAATGCATACTAAACGCTTTGCCAAATCCTCACTTTTTTAGTAGCGTTGATTCTCATGATTTGTTAGAATACTGGAATAAAGCCGGTCTTCGGGTTGACGAAGGTATTGCTGTGTTGAAGGTTGGTTATCTTTCATTCTTAATGAATGGAATTGCAACCTTCCTTCAAATGCTCTAGGAAGCCGGCCAGCCTATGGGAGGAAGTATAAATTCGATATTTCTGTCTGGATTTCTGGAAAGGAAGCTTTCCAAAGCGATTTCTGAGGCGCCTGTATCTGTCAAAGCGGCTGTTATAGCACTTCACAGTTGCATTGATAATCTGAGGTTTGGACTGGTTTCTTTGTTGTCAATCTTGTCAACATGTGGATCATTTTTATGGTCCCTCAATTTTGTTCATGTCAGATGTGTTGTTCGAGAAGGAGAATCAAGGGCCGAACACTTGTACAAACAGCTTCAACTCGGCAATCAAAGGCGTACGCTTTTGATTGAAGAGCTCGAGCACAATCAAATCAGCATTGAACAAGGTTATGAAAGAAGGCTCCGGTGAGTAGTTTCTTGTTAATGATCTTTTGCTACTTTGGTTTTGAAACATTTCTAAGAAGTTTGCAAGGAAATCACTTATGTAAATAGGAGTGCTTTAGTGAAACTGAAGAACGTTATCGCTCGCGCTGTATGCAAATGGAGGACAAGTTCCGCCTTGATAAACGCGAAATACAGCATCAGGTGGAGCAGGTGCGTCGTGTAGTGTGAGAGTTTTTCTTGGTGTCTCCAAAATTCGTTGGTAAATTTTCACTAAGCTTTCGTTTGAGTTGAGAAGTTCTATGCCTTTTTACTAACGTTGTGTTTCCTCAACCATCTTCTTTCAGTTGGAAGAGGAGCTTTCTCGTTTACGTCAAGTAGAAACATCAACAAAGAATAAAGTTATGCTGTTGGAACGACAGAATTTCCGGCTACTCGAGGAAAATCGGGAGCAGTCTGAAACACTTAGCCAGATGCAACATCTCAACAGACAGTTGCGACTGGAACTAAATAAGGCAAGTTTTGGACGCGTGAGTATGGAATGTATTGTGAAATAGACATTGGAAGATAGATTTCTTCCAACGTTTTCAACTTTTGAATTTCGTTGCGAGTAGAGCTAAGGGCGATCCTCAATGCGCCCAAGTGCCTGCACAAATATTGTCATGCCGGGACCTTCGAAAATAAACTCGAACCTGTTCCACATACCTGTTATCACTAAGATAGTAGGCTCAAAAACTGTCAAAATCACAGTCAACAAAGGAATTCATCAATATCGGAGTGGAATTTTATTGTTTTATGTGGAAGCTAGCCGAATGTCCACTCTATATCTCCTGCTTTAGGCTGTTCATCCACGTCCTGTAGAGGAGAATTCGCAGCTGATCATGTATAAGCAGAAACTCGAGATTGTTGTATCACACAATAAGGTATGTGACTTTTTGAGCCTTTTTCTGTGTGTCGACGTCTCGATCTTGCTTTTCTTCATCGAACCCGTTTAAGACTCGACCGGAGGTGCACCACGCTTTTTTAACAGGTTTCTTGTTTCTTGGTTTGTTATCGCCACCGCATTCACTAATGCGTTGCTATGGTTTAGTTCACTCTTCAGCTATCTGTCTATCAAACACTGAGGTTGTCAACGAAAGAACTTGACCATAGCTGTCCTGAGCGGCACTAAACGTTCATTCGTCTAGCTCTAGATTAGTGACGCTAGGTTCAAATATGTGCTCCATAGAACTTTTTGTTTATATCTTAGCCCGTGCGTAATATGTCCAGCCTTTCTAGTCGATATATGTTTTGCTCGGAATTCATGAAAATTGAAAATCTTATTGGTTCGCGTAATGCCTAGTAGAAGTGCTCGATTAAGCGTTTTCTCCTTTACCGTCGTGTTTGAAATCGAAAATAAAAGGATGCAATTCCGCGGTGGCTACTGATGAGGCGGTTGAGATAGTGTGGAATTTTACTATATTTTGTGATGAGTTCACTGTTCTACCATCGATAGCTTATATGTGTCGCAACTAGTCAAAAATGGCTAGATAGTGTTGTACTGTTTTATATATTTCTATAGTGAAGGAATATAAAGGAGAATCTTGTTTGCAATCCCACAGCTCTAGCAGATATACAATATCCATTAATTGTCTCATATTTAGCGTTTGCGAGAGCGAATTCGAAATTTGACTGCTTCACAGAAAAATTCGAGTGACAGAGAGCCACTTACGAAGACGTGGAGTAACGCGTTCCGCAACCAGGTACTTATTTTTTCGAAGCATGTGAATGAGCTTTTCTTCGCTCCAGTGCAGACAGCTGTAACATCCTCGACGATTTAGGTAATGCTTATTCACAAGCGAAGACTGGCAAAAGGCGACACGTTGTCCGAGATGGATAGTGAGCCAGAGTCGATATTCGTACGACATCGCCGTCGAAGGCTTTTGAAGCGGAAAGAAAGAAGATTACGACATGAATGCGTTGCTTCCCGACTTGTACAAAATTCAGGTAGTGATTTCAGTTTTTTCATCAATGTCCTTGTATTTGTGCTTTCTTTCGATGTGTTCTGCGTCAGACTACTCTTGCTTCATTATTGAAACGACCTTTACCAGATCCGTTTCTATTCAGAAGTGTGAATCTGAAGTAAGCAATGAAGGATATTCATTAAAAATATAATAGCATAGGAATGTAAATTCGCGAAAAGAACTGCCTGGTGATGTCTCAAATTTCTATTCGGCGCCGAATAATGTTCCACACTCTGCGCTCAATATGTATAATTTCAGCTGGCAAATACTTTCTCACGACACTTATGTTAAGTAAAGGTCGCTTGGGATGCCATAAAGGCGCTCCGCTTTTAGTGGTCGTAACTCCGCGAAAACTCTATTAAAGTCGTAAAACTCCCATCTAGATGTCATGCCCGATCTATCCAAAAAGAATTGATTCCACGGAAATGGGAACTCATAACGAAATGCGGGTTTTGTCAAGGGGCTGTTGCTTGTGCCCGATTTATTATCTTTCTCAAGGAGGATAGGAAGCAAGGATCATGTTTACAGGGGTGGTAACCATTAATTCATAGAGCTGTGTGCCAAATGCGTAAAATCAAACTATGGTATCAAGTACTTTTGTCTTCGTGTACCGGGGCTCATTCTGTGAATAACAAATTTTTCAGGAGCGTTTTGATTGCATGAGCTTGGAGGTTATTGATAACAATTGAACAACTCTACATTCAGCAGATGATAACTGGGTATTATCTGTGTTGTGGGAATGCTGTGGTGTATAATAGTTGTGTGCTTTCCGAGTCCTTTCTTAAGCCTGAGCTTGTCCTTTATGTTCAAAGGTTCTGATAGATTACGTGATTTTCTTTCGCTAGTAGTAGAAGTCTTCTTGTGTTATTTGCGCTCGCTTTTCCAAGGGCAGCTGAGTTCTACCTGTTCGCCTGTGCTTTTTGCTCTGGTGTTCTAATCTCAAGTACACTAATTAACCTAGTGATTGGAGCAGGTCTCTGTTGTTACTATCTTTGTAGAAGCACGAAGTCTCTCGACAAAGTTAAAGGAACAGTTTCATCTCGGGTATAGTTCGGTTTTGTTGAGTTTTGCTTCGTGAGGCTGTGGAATCACAGTTCGTGACCTTCCAGAGTATGGCAATTATGACAACTGATAGCTATGGTACGATAATTGTTTATTCCTAACGTTTTTGAATGAGGTCGTGCATCGGTTATAGGGGTTCCTGTGTTGCGCAGTGCTTGCACCGGTAGACGAGATTGGCGCAATATTTTTCTGTCGTTTTCACAACTTAGTTGCCATCGCTTTCATCAAGTAATCCAAGGCTTCCAAATTGCATAATAGTATTTATCATTCTTCTAATATAGTTGCGTTCTGATACGCTGTATAAGCTATTGATTTAGGGCCAAAGTAGTACAAAAATGTTGGAAGCGGGTAGGAGTCGGCCCGAAGGTGAAACTGCTCCCTTAACTTGACGTTCGCTTTAGCGGACTCCGATAGCTTTAAAGAGAGCTCATTATGTGCTTGTAAGGTATTTAACAGTTTTGCAAGAGTAAATATTGCTGCTGTTTATCTGTACTGTTGCGTTATCTTGATTCCGATAGCTTTAAAGAGAGCTCATTATGTGCTTGTAAGGTATTTAACAGTTTTGCAAGAGTAAATATTGCTGCTGTTTATCTGTACTGTTGCGTTATCTTGATTCGACTTCTGTTAGATGGGGAAAAGGCTTCATTCACCATGAAAGTAATATATAGCATTTTCTAACCTTACTCAGTGTATGCAAGCCGTCAGCTCAGGAACATAGTTCAACTGAATTAGCGAAGAAGCTGAAGCAAAAAGTAAAGACCTTACGGGACGTTTACTCGATTTAAGGCGCTTTTCTCAGAGTTCGTAATAGTAGGTATTCACCTTTGTTTCATCATAGAAGCACTGTTTTCATGAGCCCACATTATTTACCATTGACTTACTTGCTTAGTAAAGATATCAAATGCTGCTTTAATGTAGCGATTGCGAGGATAGTTCTTGATGTACTATTGTTTTACATCAAAACATGTTGTTTACATGTTGTTCCTTAGAAAGACCTGAATCCTCCCATTTTGAACTTCGTTTTCGAATACTTCGAATGATCACGTTCTGGTATGAGGGGGTAATATCTTTTTTCTCTCGTTGAAATAACGTATTTTTATCCATTGATTTCACCGGAAACATACCCACTATACGAATGAAATTATAAGCCCCAATTGAACGCCATGTCTCTACACCTTTCTTGGATTTGAAATGATTCTCAACCAAATTAACAAGTTGCAGATGAAACGGACTCATCGAAGACCCATCGTAAGGGTAGTACAAGCCGGCGCTTTGGGAGCGAACTAAATTCCATACGAGATGAACACAAGAAGGAACTGGTCGCAGTACGGCAAACGGCCGCAAAAACGCTCTCCGACGCACTTATGGACCAACAGAAACAGCTAACGCTACAGTTTGTATTTTATTCTTATCTATATTTTGCTGAACAATTGTAGAAAAAGGGAAGTAGATGGTTCTCATATCCACTTCATTGAGACAGCGCCGCTCGTGTATCTTTTTTTTGGCAGAACTATTAGGTTGTAAACTAATTATTTGCCGTTTTTTTTTCAAGCTTCTGTTGTGCGCCTAGTAGAGAAGCTTTCGAAAACATCCAGATAGCATTCGAGAGAGAATTATTTCTCTTTCATGACATGTATCTGCTATTCACGAAACCTTGAAATTTCGATAACTTTTTGACCATTGAAGTTGAAATCGAAAATGAGAAAAATTGACCCCACCGACAGTGAATTTTCCCTGCTTCGTTTCGTGACTTCCTGCAAAATCGTATATACCTCCTGAAAGTAGACGAATTTCTCTATAAAATGGTATACATTTTGTTTTGGTTTTCCTTGGTTTTTGTTTACTTACAGAGCGTCAGAGTGGGGTATCTCAAAGAAGACAATAATTTTTGGATGCTTGTGCTATCTTTCTGCCGAACGTTTTTCATGAGCTCCAAACACGTCACGGTAGAGCATTTGTTGCTCTATCAGGACCTAAAGGTTAACAAAACCTGGTGCGATTGAAAAACTGTGATGCATCTCCTTATAGCCCACATCCTCTTTCGAATGGTACCTGAAATTCTACAAAAGGTGTCCAACGAAAAGTTTTACACGTCGAGGAATTTTGAAAACGTTTTCATGATAAAAGTTTAAAAAAACGGCTAGCATGGAAAAATAAACATACTACCTGATAGACCAACAAATGCTCTATCGTGGCGTTTTTAAAGCTCATGGAAAACGTTCGGCAGAAAGGCAGCACAAGCATCCAAAAATTATTGTCTTCTTTGAGATACCCCACTTTGACGCTCTGTAAGTAAACAAAAACGAAGGAAAACCAAAACAAATTGTATACCATTTTATAGAGAAATTCGTCTTCTGTCAGAAGGTATATACGATTTTGCAGGAAGTCGCGAAACGAAGCAGGGAAAATTCACTGTCGGTGGGGTCAATTTTTCTCGTTTTTGATTTCAACTTCTATGGTCAAAAAGTTATTAAAATTTCGAGGTTTCGTAAATAGCAGATACATGTCGTGAAAGAGCAAATAATTCTCTATCGAATGGTATCTTAATGTTTTCGGAAGCTTCTATACTAGGCGCACAACAGAAGCTTGAAAAAAAAAACGGCAAATAATTCGTTAACAACCTAATGGTTACTAAAGAGTACTGCAATGTTCAAGGTAGCGGAAAAGCTTGCTATTTAAGTAGAATGAGTGGCAGGAGCATTTATTGTCCCGTACGACTGTGATATGTTTTCTTATATTGATTTACCCGTACACGTTCTCGCCCTTCATCTAGAGGACTTTGACATTCTTCATCCATCAATTTTTCAGTGAGTTTCTGGGAGTAAAGCAGTTGTAACACGCTCTCGAAAACTTGAAAGACTTCGAGTTGAAGACGTCACCATGTCGCTTTAAAGTGGTGATGCATGTGTGTGCGCACTTCGTTGCTCACCTATTCTTATGCATAGCTTGGTTCAGCGCTGGTCTTGAAAGCATGGCTTTTCAGCTTTATGGGGTTGATCAGAATTGAGAAGAATCTCAACTACGAAACAAGCCTAATCAAAAGACGGGTCTGTCACCATCGTCTGATGCGGCGTTCATTTCATAGAACGATGTAATCAGATGCTTCCTGCGTCAGTGATTTCCCTAATGAGTCTCATAAATATGAAACAGCCTCGCATTTTCGTTCTTTCGTAGCACATTCGTTCATAGCGATAAATGCAGTTGATTCGCACGCGATGATCTTTTTTATGACGACGAAAAATCGAGAGATAGGGCGAAGTTGAAGACAGTGTCCGCGATGAATGTATTGTCCGATATCTCCCCCATAATTGCGCTTTGGAGGTCTGGGCAGGGTTTTCGAAAAAGTGCATAGTTCTCTTTGGTCGAACGGATACGTTACGTTTGTGTTCGCATGAACCTCATTCTAGTAGTGATACCTTGCCTTATTTAATTTTGGGTCATGGTGTTTTTTTAATGTTTTCTTCCTTCAAGAGAGAGAGAGAGAGAAAGAGAGAGAGAGAAGGAAAAAGCGAAAGAGAGAAGCTAGTTCGGAGGATTGTTGCTGCGGGGGTATTCATGAAATCAAGCGTGAACGATTTGCTGCACCCCAGGGAGTTGAGAAGTCGCTCTTGGCAGCACACATCCTGCCAACATTCCTCAGAAATATATGGGGATCTTATAGGAATGGTTAAGTGAGAAGTTGCCCTCTGCAGTGAGTTGTGTCAAAGTTTCAGCATATTCAAAAAATGATCGGTCTAATGTATGTGTTGGACACTACGATTTTATTCCATTTAGTACTGGTATGATCTTTCAGCTGTCTGTTGTTTTTGGACGGCTACTTTTTTCAGACTGGCACGAGAGCGACGAAACTGGGAAGTACGATTGTTAAGCGAAAAGAATCGCCTAGAGAAATCTTTTGCTGAGGAGAAGCTAAAGTTGGTTAGGCGCTTGCAGGTATGCTTTCCAGCTGAAAACTTCGTAAATCTCCATTATATTTCCAAGTGGTGGCTTCAAGAAAGCCAAGTGTTCAGGAAGACTTTGATTTCGAACTGCAAAGAATTTCGTCCATTATGAGCCGAAAAGACAGCGGTAGTGCTTGCGACCACTATAAGAGACAAATCAAGGTAGGTGTCATTTTGTTTGAGTTTAGAAGAGTCAGGTTAATTCTATTTTTTCCACATTCGTTATCATATCAGATTCTGGAGTCGTCGTTGGAAAGCCAAAAGAAAGTGTACGAAATGCGAATGATGGAATTGCGAGATCGTTTCAAATACTCTACTCGAACGCACAGTGACACTTTCGTTCAGCAAAAGAATGCTACCACATTTTTAGCTCTCTTCGAAAAGAACAGGTATGCATTTCCGTACATAGAGTGATCTCTTGAATAACGTATTTACTTCAAGGAATACGAGTCTTTCTCCTTCTAAAGTGCCTGACACCTTTTCATCTGCTCGCTCTTGCTTTGGAGCTGGGAAAGGTGGTCATACCACAGAACATCCGTGTCATTTGGTATGCTTATTTGTGCTTTCATTTATTGATTCATTTATTGTATATATGATTGTGCAATGCAACCGTGATTGCGAACTACTTTAATGTAAAATGAGTTATGGATTTGAATAAGTGCCCTTACAGACCCGACGACAAAAAAAATTGAGCGACGAATTCGCGCGGCGGTGACCGCGCGTCACCAACAGCTATCGATTAGAGCAATGCGGCCGTCGCAAACGTCGCTTTGGACGAGAATGCTCGTCGTCGTGTATTTCGCTCAATTGCACTTATAACGGCTAATTCGTCGCTCAAATTGCACGTCGTCGGGTCTGTAAGGCCCTTGTTATACGTTCGCTCACCCTCCCAGCGTAACTCGTCCATTGAGTATCAGACACCGTGGGGCCAGACACGTTTGTACGAGTTCACCACGCCAGCGTCACCATGATAACTCGTACAGACGTGTCTGGCCCCACGGTGTCTGATACTGAATGGACGAGTCACGCTGGGGGGGGGGTGAGCGAACGTATAACAAGGGCCTAAGGGCCCTAAGATATCGTGGCAGCTTATTAGACAAAAAGTAAGGATGCCTATTGAAAACGAACGAAGGATTTTTTGTCACATTATTCTATTTTATGATGGTTTTCAACTACCGTACTGGATCTATCATCTTGTAGTGTCAGTTATAACGTATCTGTCATGGGCAGACATAGAGGGATTTAAAAATAGTTGAATGTTGTCAGCGGCCTTCCTATCTATTCCTTTATAGTAAAGTTTTCTGCTTTCCAGGTTGCGTCAAAAACCACTGATCAATGTGAAAAATGTGGAATAGCTGCTGCTAGGCTACGTGAATTGTACTACTCGGTCATTAGCGATCAATCTATTGCTGAGAGTGGAATCGAAGATCTGGGGTCAAGTGCTGGAAGTGTTATTGATGTCAGTGAGGTTTAAACTCTAAAAACTTCTGATTTGAAATTACATTTGATTTTTTTAAATTTATTCTTATTTTAGGACAGAGCCGTACTCCGGCGAGAAGTACAGAAGCTGAAAGGCCGTCTGAGTGCGACAAAGGACAAACTGCACGAGTTGCGTTTTCTGTTCTCGGTACCGCCATCGCCTTTGAGCACAACTGCTGCAGCTAACGACGGTGAAGAAGCCAGTTTGAAGAGGTAGGTCATTCAGTTTGGCCGCCCAAGTTTCAAATTCGTTGCTTTTTCATTTCTCATGCGAAAATTTCGTTGTTATCAGTAAGTTGCAGTTCGACTTTTCACGTGGAAGAGGGTTCGAATGTGAACGAGAAATTGGAAAACGAGAATGTCATGTTGGAAGCGCGACTGTTGGAATCGCAACATCTGATCAGGACCCTCGTTGAGCAGTACAATATGCAGCTTGACGAGACTGCTCGTGTCGGAGCTATTCTCCGTGACGTTTATCTACAATCTAACCTCACACACGATGTCCCACAAAGAGCTCCAAATTAATCGCTGTGAGTTGTTTCTTTCAACGTTTCTACTGATTCGCTCTTTCTCTATTCATTTGTTCAAAAACATGGATTCTGTGATATGATTAAATGGTACTAGCGTTTTTGTATAAAATTGTTGTTCATAATTGTCATTCTAATCGCGCCTTCTGCAATTGCTAATGTACTGACTGTTTCACTGTGATTAGTGAACCTACTAGTGTGCTATAATGACGAAATGTAAATGTGGTTTTATATCAGCTTTAATTATTCTTTTCAGTCGTTTTAATAGAGGTGTTTCTCAGTTTAACCATCAGTTTCATGTTCATGTTGCACATTAATTGAAGCAGCTAAGCATGCATTCCTTGTTACATACGGCTAAATCGGTCACGTTTTTTGCCTTCCTTCGAGCCTACTTCTTTTCAGTTAATGCATCTCATCTTTACAGTAGGTTCTTGGGTAGTGATGTCGCAGAATATTATATTGTGTATGTGGTGAAAATTTGCTCCAAGTTACTACGTAGCACTTTCCCAAAATATGGGCTGACCAAGTTACTTTGGATACCCTTCTGGATGCGATGTCAAGTAATCGTACATCTGTTTCCTACCCTCTGCCCCAATTGCTTGTTGTGGCGTCCGGTTCTTGAATCCCTAATTATATTTTTGCTTGTTTTAGAACTCTGTCGAACTTGTTCATGTATGTTTAGAGAAATTGTAAACGAGTTGTGTGATATCTGAGAATAGTGATTTTAACGGTAAATAATTTATGGATGAGATGGAATTATCTATGGAATAAAGCTGGAGGAATAGTCTTTGAATGTTCTTGTTCCATGTTTGATGTGCGGAAATAGCCTGATAGATGCTTCTTTCTATCAGTCCTTCACAACTGGTTTGAACATCGAGGCATTCAAGCGTTTACACTTTTCTTAAATGAGGTATTCAGAAAAGCGGGGATTTGGCCTAGTCTTGTTCACAAATTAGAAGCCTGAGGGCCTGTTTAGCTTGCACGCGACGTGCGACGCGATGACATGCAAAAAATGCAAATCGATCATACGGCGAGAATTCCCACGGTATGATCGATTTGCATCTTTTGCATATCATCGCGTCGCGCCTCGCGTGCACACTAAACAGGGCCTAAGATGCGATCGTGTCTTCGACCAAACACCGGTTGTGTAAGTTGAATAGAATATTCTGTTGCAACGTAAACGTTCCAATATTGAGTTATTGTGTATATTTATACATTAAACATCGAAAATGTACACAAAGCAACAGAATGAGGACGGAAGATTCAGCACATTGCAAGGTTGTGACAGATCACATGAAATAGGGAATGGAAGTGGAATGCACGCGATTTTTTTGATACAAGCTGAATTGCAAAAGCATAGCTTGCGATGGGATTGTAGCATTTATAGGTGACTATTTGATGTGGCTAACAGTTCTAATAACAAGCGATGGAATGCTCCTGTGAGATGTGAAAGATGAGATGTAAAAAGCAGCGTATTATTGTTAGTGTTTGTACCCGACAATCAGTATCCAGGAGCTGTTCGTGGTGGCGGACAATGTGAACATGGTCCAGACACTCCCAGCTTTCCTGTCGGCCCTGCCGGTCCAATGGGTCCCGGCTTACCGGGTAAGCCCGGAAGACCCTCGTCTCCTGGAGGTCCCAGTGGTCCTGAAATTTGTTCGAACCATTTGAAGATGTTCATGGAACTAAGAGCCCCATCAGACTCTACTGCGGCAGTAAACCAAAGTAGAGCAGTAAAAGGGGATGCGCGTATTGCCGCAATAGCTGCGCGCTTTTGCGGCCGTCTACTGTACTGTCGTTGGTCAAAAAGTTGGTCAAAAAACTATTCAGTGCATAGTTGACGACATGGGTGGTTTTCACAAAGAAATTAGAAACCGGATACCGCGCTACTGCGCAGCTGCCGCGCGCGCTGCCGGTCCCTATGTTTCATCATCACTGCAGCAGCAACGCGGTAAAGTATGAAGAGGTCTTGATGAAATCATTTCTCGACGAAATCATTCCTGCCGCCTTCTTAAAGCGCACTGATCGTAGGGAAATTACAAGGCGTATGAAAGGCGACGAGGGCGACAAACCTGATATGCAAAGGTTCGTTGAATTCATCGGCTCAAACTAATTGTGAACTGATTTCATTAGTTCGAATGAAAACAGAATTATTTAACATTGTACTGTATGAAAAAGATACCTGGGATGCCAGGATTTCCAGGTGGTCCTTCAGCTCCAGGTGGTCCTACTGGTCCGGGCAATCCTAAAAAGTACAAGCATTTGATATCTTCTCATTTAGTGATTTTAGTCGTACCAGGGGCTCCTGGTTCTCCCGGAGGTCCCGGTTTTTCGATCTGTATGCCATCCGGACCACCCTCTCCTTGCGGACCAGGTGGGCCTGGTAGTCCCTGAAATTGTTCTTCAAAGTGCAGCGTAGTACAGCTATTTTTTGTTTTTGCGAACCTTTTCTCCGGGTGGCCCAGGTGGTCCAGGAGGACCACGAGTCGCGCCATCAGCATCAATTCCATCCAGTCCTGGCCTTCCTGGAGCTCCTTTTGCACCAGGTTCACCGCGAGGGCCAGGGGCTCCTGGTGGGCATACTACACAAGCGCTATCTTGATGGCTTCTTCCCTCAACAGCATCCTTTCCATCTCGTCCATTCTCTCCTGGTGGACCGTCTTCGCCGTCCTTTCCGTCGAGACCATTTGGGCCTGGTGAACCAGGCGCTCCTATACCGCATCCGCAACCTAGAAAAACATGAAAGTAACATCGTTTTTAGGAGGGCAAAGTGTTAAATCAACTAACATAGCTCTTCGTTGTCAGCTGTTTCAGTTTTTCCCTCAACTGCTTGTGCTCTGACGTATTCTCGAACAGGAGCAGAATCGTAACTTCCGTAGCTAGCCGCGTAACCACCATAAGGACTACGACGGGGCCGTTTATTTCCGGAATGAGATCGCTGTACCTTGCTTACCTGCTGCCATAACGAACCGGACCGTGACTGAAATACTCTTATTTGATGGAAATGAATTCGTACCAATTCGTACCAAACCAATTTATTCATAACAATCATCTAATTTATCGCATTCATGGTTGAAAGACCTAGGAAACGGAATAGTAAGTTGCTTTTGGGTCTGGAAACTTTCTTGGATCTAATATTTAAGTGGAGACGTCACCAACCCCTTTTCCTTGTTTATTTAGTCCTGCACCGACTATGGGGAGCTTTCAAAGCAGCACACTTTCAATCTGTTTGATGTCATTTATTTCCGAATGATTGGAAGGGAACGACAGCTGAACAAAGTTGATTCGATTCACTTTCCTTTTCCATGTGTATCTCTTCGCTCTCGAAGTGTCACGAAGTTTTATCGAAAAAGCGAAAGTACTTTCGATCCACGTGAAGAGCTGTGCGATTTTTGTTGGATGCGGGTGAACTGGATAACAGAGTGTCTCGATGTAGAATGCTTCGTAGGTTTGGTATATTATTTCTAGAAATTTCCTCCAAGATCCTTCTTGGCTTGACATTAACTTCAGGATCATGTCTCTGGTCTACCTTAATTATAATCATCGAGGTGGAGAGAAAAGAGGTAGATAAAGCATGAGGACCACACTTTGCAGAATGACGATTGTACTGGAATGGCGAATTAATGTAGGAATTGAATGTAGGAATGTAATGAATGTATGAACGTGAAATAGGAGATTTTTCGTAAGGTAAGGTGGCGGAGTAACAGCACTATTGAGGATCTTTCTTCAGTCGGATCAAGGTGAACCTCGCCTGAGACCTGGCTTCTAGACTTGTGCCGTTTCGGTGCATTCGTTGAAGCATTAGCCAACTTTTTAGGTGTTCTGTATGGCTAGGAGAATGGCATCTAGTTCTGTCACGATATCATCTTTTTTGGTCATGAAGAATGCGTAACGTTCCCGGCGTTATGAATCAGATCGATTAGTTCAGAGCGGATATTTGCAAAGTGATTCGATTGCACGCCCGGTTTTCATCACTTCGTAAAGAATCTCATACGAATGGTGGAAAAATGAGCGAATTGGTGCTTTCGAGAAGTACCTATGGACGGCTCGAAGAAATCTATCGAGGGTCGTTGCTTACCTTACAGTAATCAACTTCGTTCTGAAGAAGTGTCTGCACATGTTGAACGTAATTGTATATCAACGGCACAGCCAACACGCAGACGAACGCTGCTGCTACCGACATTGCCACTCCTAAAATATTCAGAACTAAATTTCTTTAAAATCGTCAGGGTACCAAGGTGGACGACCTGCGATCGCGAGCGACTTAAGTCGATCAGCTTCCGCCTGCAATTCGGTTTCCCTGTCTTTGTGCGTCTGCATCTGAAATCGATTTAGCGACGTTTTTTGTTCACGAAATAGGATTTGAAAATGTGAACACCAGGAGGCGATGCTGTCAAAAAAGCGATTGAAGTAGAAAAAATGGGAGATGCACAATGAACGGCATAATTTGAGGAGCCGTATTCCGTCGAGATCCACCTTTTTTCAGTACAATTTCGTTATATTTATGCCAAAAAAGGTAGCAAAATTCGGCTCGATTTTATTTCGAGTGACGAGCAATTTCTGTGTTAAGGAATAAAAACGACACGCACCGCTTCAACAGTGCACCTTCCGATGTTTTACATTCTTGGGAAGGGATGACAACGGTTCAACGCTCAGCTGTACCATCGACTTACATCAGTGGCTGAGCTGGTCTGGCGAAATTTCAGCGATTTTGCAATTTAAAACTTCATCGCGCACTAATAAACTGACGAATCAATATTTCAAAGGAATGTCATAAATCTGTTTGAAGAATAATGACGAATCAAGTCTGTTGTGAAATGGTCGTTCAAACTTTCGCTGTCAAGATTGGTGGGTAGAACCTCTAGTTACCTTAAACCCTGAGGGACTTGATGATTTTTCGGCGAGAAATATTGTCAATAAATGCCGTTAATTATAAATGATAAATGATTGCTGGATGAGAGGCGGTGTGATAAGAAATCAAAAAAACACCGACAAGCGAAGTTGTGGACGTATCCAGGTGTTCTATGATTCAGTTGGAAAGAATGCGCGTTTTATTGCGATTTCTATCGTTCAGCAAAACGTGTTCCATAGGAGCGAGCGTCAGCTACGAAAGAGGAATTCCATCCTCCTTGGATGATATCAAAAGTGAGGGAATTGAAAAATTGAAGAAGGGCTGAGAATCTCTCGACGAAAGCGTACCATTCATGACATGTACCTAATACACCATATAGTTTTTCATAGGGATTAGTTTTTTATAGTTTTCAAATCACATACGGAAACTAACAGTGGCTTTAGGATGCGGTAATGACACAGACGTAGACAACACTTATTGGTTTAACCAGTACCATAGACAAGCTAAATCCTTTCAACAACAATTACCTTTGAACATCCACAGTCATCCCTTCCTTTTTTATTACATTTTTATTTTTTTGGTTTTCTCTTTGTGGTCAGCTTCGTTAGATACTACTAACACTGCTGTTGTTTTTGTTTAGTACTGACATAAAGATAAATAAACAATTAGTGAATGGAATACGATCTAGTGGGCCGTCGACCAATCTGAATTCGCGATAATTTTGTATTCCGAAGACACATTCAATATTTTGCGAAAAAATCCATGCTGAATGCTAATAAGAATGAATGTAAGAGATTAGACTTGACTAGATTTAGCACAAAACGAGGGTGAGATCGGATGAATGAAATTGAGCGGCAAATAGAGTGGAACGATAACGATAAGTAGGCAATCGAGTCGAGCCAGCAATCACAGAGCGGATGAGACGGTAGAGCACGTCTGTGCGCCGATTGGATTAGCTAACAGTGATAGGCGTTGGATGAATGAGAAAACGTGTTTAAAACCGGTCGCTCATCTCACAAACAGCGTGATTTTCAGATGTCCAAGCACAATGTGTCCATTCTTTCTTTCGTATTCCCTCGATCATCATCGAATCGCTCGCCCGATTTCTTAGCAAGCCGCACTACTCAGGTGCTTCGGCGCGGTAACACTATGGGCCTGTTTAGTGTGCACGCGACGCGCGACGCGATGACATGCAAAAGATGCAAATCGATCATACCGCGGGAATTCTCACGGTACGATCGATTTGCATCTTTCGCATGTCATCGCGTCGCGCCTCGCGTACACACTAAACAGGGCCTAAGAGTGTAAGATTTTTCAATTTCAACGGTCAGCATTGCTGACGATCAGTAAATCTACCCACGTTTTCAATAGGAGATGGGAAAGTCTGGTAGCATTTTAAATTGATGCTTGCTGTCTTCAGTTTTGAAAATCTGGCGCGACTGTCAACCGACTATTCGTGTCTTTTTTGATATGTTCGCGAATAGTACGATATTGAAAGCGGAGCGGATTTCTGCCGGAGAAAATGGGATAAACATTACACAATGCTCAGAAACCCGTTCCACTGCCACTCACGTACTAAGTGCATTAACAGAGTCAACGACCTTGTCGAGTGACATCGTCCAATTTCACTTTTTGCTATTTGCAGACGGCTATTGAGCTCGATATTTTGCAGAGCTCACTACGAATGCGGTTTTTTTTCTAGAATCATATTCAGCCTCTCTCTATAGTAGAGTACTCGACGAGCTGATTCTGTTACCCTTGGAAACCATGCTCACTTTGATGGGGGAAATTATTCTTACCTTGGACGAGCCCTTAGAGGAGTCGATGCGATAGATTCTAGGGTCTTAAGATACGTGATTATTTTCCGATTATTTTTTGTTCAGAATGGATGGTTTGTGATCGACGTTCGTACTCTGGCACATCGTCGGTGACGTCGGAAGTTTATATGCCGAAACCGTTGTGTAGATGACATTCAGTGAGCCCCAACAGCCTCTGCTCAGGGCCTCCGAGTGTGAATCGCAAATAGAGTTTATATCCTATATTTTTGATGTATATTGATTTATAATTGATTTATTAGTGAAGACAAGTACATATTTGAGCTTAGCAGATTGATCTCTATCGTTTCATATACGATTTATAGCTGCAGCAAGTCCGGTATTGTAGAAGCTCGCGGTATTTCACTAATCATTCCATTTTTTGACGAATTTTCTCGGACATTGCCTTTTCCGTTTGCGTTGTTACCTAATTGTTAACTGTTGCTCGATTTTTCCTTTTTCAAGTGCTCTTCCCTCTACTGCGGATAATAAGAGTTGGAACCATCGAGTTCATCGTTGTGATTCGTTGTAGCGTTACTTGAGTAGGTTTACACGATATTGATCTGTATTTTCGGTGTTTTTTGTTTTGTCACTATTCAATTTATCGCGCTCTGGTGGTCGAAGAGAATTTTCAAAGCAATCCTTCCTATGCTTTGCCTATGGGAATCATCTGAGGGTGTTCAATATGGGGATAGAATCCGTTTTCAAATTTCGACCGAAGACTCTGCAACCGAAACGAATGGACACTGGTCGAGCCTCAAAAAACTCCCAAGGTCAAAGTCTGAGCCAAATTCAAAACAGGAATTCTCTCCGACTGGTGGAGAGCAGTGAGTAGAATATTGCAATCGTTTATCTCACCGAATAAAGTAGTTTCATCGAACGATTGTCGTGGAAATAAAAAAGAAGATTATAGTTTACCGAGGTGGACACGGGCGGAATGTGAAAGATACGGCCACCTAGGATTTCCCCATGTTGGATACGCTTTGTAGACCCACCGAGTATACGCCGAATCGGTAGATGATCACCTTGGGAAGGGTCACGATCTTCTGTGTGAACTGGCGAGAGGAGGGTCCTCTGTGTATGGAATTAACCAGTGCCACGTAGGTGATGGGGGTAGCCCTCATCCTCGCACCGATTGAGCTTTTTGTCCGAGCTCACACAGTAGGAGGTGAGTAGCTGGACAACATCACCAGTTTTGTGGGGAAATAAACAAGTAGAGCTGGTCGAAACGATATCCTCAAGAAGCTTTGGTAGATCAAATATCGTCGATCGAGTATCGATATCGACTATCGAACCAATTGACTGGTTATTGATAGAAAGTCGATGGATTGATTGAGCGACACCGCTCGCGACGTACGACATCGCTCCGCGACAAGCGATGCCGCGCGCGCGACGCGACGTCGCTCAGCGCGAAATGCACCGCCCGTGCCTGATCGTTCTCGACGTGACTTTGTCCATTCCGCTTGCTCGCCGCGCCGCGCGACATCGCGCCGCGCGCGCGGCATCGCACGTCGCGAGGCGGCGTCGTCCAGTCCACTTATCGACTTTCTATCGGTAGCTGGTCAACTGGTTATCGATATCGATATCGATAGTCGATAGATTGTCGATATTTTATCTACAAAGGCTTCTTGAAGGCTTCTCTCAACAAGCTTTATCACCTACTAATCCTCAGAATTGGCAGCTTTCACCCTATTCACTCACGTGGTATGGTCAAATATCGGACAAAGGGTCATGAAACCAGCCTTACCTGCCCATGGGGCACAAAATCCCACCAATGCAAAACATTTCCCTCACACCCTTGCATCTCTCAGGGTGGTCATCTACAGATTCGGCGTATACTCTGCAGGTCTACAAATCGTGTTCAACATGGGAAAATCCAGGTCTCGGTATCGTTCACACTTAACCCATGTACAACATCTTCTTTTAACCCCACTGAGCCGAACTGCCCCTTCACAGACGCTTGAGTAGCGGTTTTTCGACATTTTCGAATCACAAAGAGGCATTCCACAAAAGTTTTTCGCTTTTTATCACTCTAGAAACCACTTATTGTGCGCCTAAAACTTAAAATCTTGAGAAAAAATTCTAAGTGAACATGTGCTGCAAACTTTGGCACGCCGTACCTGATCTCGAACCTCTCCGGTGGGTAACTGGGCAACATCGCCAATTTCAGTGAAAACAGCAATTTGGTGTGCATGGTACTCAGTTTTTGTAATCGGTTGTCATTAAAGAGCGTTGGAACGAAATTGAGATCATTCGTTTATTGAGATCAATTCGAAACCCATAACGCTGATAATACTGATAATATTAATGATATTTTCGGTAGGAACGACAAACAACATGACGGCAAGCATCAACAGCTAAAGAAGGTAGTACAAGGAACTCGAACAGATAAGTGATCACTATGATTGCTTTTTACGGCTTGATTGTTCAGAGTCACTTCACATTCGAGCAAATTCTCAACTGATTCCTCTTAATTTGATTTCGGTCACAAGTAAGCAAGAAAAAGAAAATGTATAATACTAGAATGAGGTAGAACTGTGATATGATGATATCTAACGCTCAGTGATAAACTGTATGTTGTTGTACTCTAAAAATAATTCCAAGTTTACTCGAGAACAGTCTTTTAGAGCCTGCTTAGTGTGTACGCGACGCGCGACGCGATGACATGCAAAAGATGCAAATCGATCATACCGCGGGAATTCCCACGGTATGATCGATTTGCATCTTTGGCATGTCATCGCGTCGCGCCTCGCGTGCACACTAAACAGGGCCTAGATTTTAGAGTTGAGCGCATAACAGGCACCTGACGAAGAGACAGCCAAACCCTCCACGTCTCCATAAATGGGTGAAATCGGTGTCAGATTTGTTTAGGAAAGCGATAGTTCCAAAATGTAGATCGGCTGTTCCTCTCAAAATTAATTGTACGAAGGCCCTTGGGATTTTAGAGAGATGTCATGCGCGTGGCGCACTCAGTAGGAACTCATCAGGGTGGCTGTATCCCTTGATCGGCACATCTCACATTGTATTTCAAGCCATAAAAATGTGATCGAAACTACACAACAGAGTACACAATATATGCATACAAATATGGTTGCACCTATACTTCCATGAGCTTAGATGATTCTAACAGGTCCATGTTTCTGGTCTTTTGTGAATAATCGCTTCAAAGCAATCTGATAATCTCTGTTGAATACCTGCAAAAACAAAACGAATTAATTGAACAGAGGAAACAAACACGAATACGACAGACTACATGTATTAGGCCCTGTTTAGTGTGCACGCGAGGCGCGACGCGATAACATGCAAAAGATGGAAATCGATCATACCGTGGGAATTCTCGCGCTATGATCGATTTGCATCTTTTGCATGTCATCGCGCCGCGCGTCGCGTGCACACTAAACAGGCCTTGAGCGCAGAATAAGATGGATGCGATTCCTTTTTTTAAACACAGCTCAACCTCTCTTGTATAGCTAATGGTATTTCTTTCTGGCTTCAGAACATAATCATTGACAATAAACGGTTGAATTATCCGGTCACCACAACAAAAAAAATCAAGTGAGTTTTCTCAGGGGAAAATCGTGAAGCATAACAAAACAGCTCACCGTGTAGATGATTGGATTCATCGCTGAGTTACTGTACCCTAACCACGTGATGAACATCTCGATGTGAGGATTTGGACTGCATTCCTTACAAAATTGCACCAGTACGTACATCCTTCAAAATTCGGAGAAATTATTTGAAATTATTAAGAGAACGAATCGGCAAGCAAACAAATGGCTGTTTTTTAGACTCACACAAAAAAAGGCGCCCAACAAACAGTGAAACAACCAAGAATAATGCCGAGCACTTTCACTCCTCGGCGTTCTTTTGCTGCTGAAATAGCCTTCGGCTTGCGTTGCAAGCTATTTCGTCGTATTCGCTCTTTCCTAAAAAAATGGACATGCATGCAATTCTGTGATATTTGTGAACAAGCTGAAATTTACCTTTTCTTGTGCCTTTGAACCTTTTCATAGCTCAGTCCAATAACACTCGTCAACGATTTTACCTCCTTTTTTGTGTAGTTGTTGCGTTCGGTCGTGGCTGGTACCGATTTACACACCTACGAAATATTGCTTCAAATTTGAAATTGAATACAATACTTCAATTCAATACTATACACTGGTCGGAAAAAGCATTACTACAGAACCGGACGCACCGCTACGATTAAACGGCGGTAGCGGCGCTCCGGAGCGCCGAAATGCGCCGCTTCGGTGTCCACGCGTGGTGACCCGGGCAGAGCCAACCGCAGTTCATTTGCGCCCCATGCCCAACGAGGGGCCACGCGTGGTAGCTCCTTCGAGCCACCCCGTGGGGCCCCCTACTCCTAGCTTGGGACGCTAGGAATGGACGCGCCGCATATTTATATTACGCGATGAGGGGGCGGACCCTAGTCGGTGGTGAGTCACCAAGTGAGGGACCAAAGCGGCAACGGGATCCGAAAATCGAGGGATCAGAAAAATCGACTGAAAACAGGTTTCATGAATTTGAGAAAAGTGTATATGGAGGGATAGAGCTCAAGCTGCTCAGCTCGAATATATACTTATATTTTTGCAAATAGACCAATTTTAAAGGGGTTATTAAAAAACGGCGGGTTTCGGCGCTCCGTGGCGCCGCTACCGCCGTTTTATCGTTGCGACGCGTTCGGTACTGTAGAAGTTTAACTGACCTTCGCTTCACGCCTGATAAATGGAACTTCGGCTGGCACTCGAGACGTTTCAACAACAGACGTAATGGCTGAATGAGTCTAAAAAGCAAACCCGTTAACTTTCTAAGGTGTTCCCAAGTAATTCTCAAATACTTACTTCAACAGGACAACCGTCAGCTGCTTCCTCTTCGCTTTCCTCTAGAATAGCGTCATTTGCTGCATTGAGACCATTCTCGACTTGTTCGAAGCTGTCACCTAGTACATAAATAAGGTGTTTCTATGAACCGGAAAAAATAAATCTAGGAGACTGTTCACAGCACATCTCACTATAAAGAGCCCTTGCAGACCCGACGACAAGAGATTGAGCGACGAATTTGCGCGGCGGAAACCGCGCGTCACCAACAGCTATCGATTAGAGCAATGCGGCCGCCGCAAACGTCGCGTTGGACGAGAATACTCGTCGTCGTGTGTTTCGCTCAATTGCACTTATAACGGTTAATTCGTCGCTCAAATTGCTCGTCGCCGGGTCTTTAGGGGCCCAAAGGTAAATGTTTTCCATGAAACGATCACACAATGATGGACTTCAATCGCCTAATTATCGCACTCACTGTCTTCTTCTTCTTTCGCAAATTCATCTGATGTTGGTAAAACATGGCTTATTTCGTGAAGAATGGTCGACTCGATATGTTTTCGTATCACCTGAACCACCGGATCAACCTTTAAAACGCGTCTAATAAGTACATCGCAGGGTTGACGAAAACAGAAAGACAGCCATGAAACTTGTGCGTAAAAGATGATAGAAAAGAGTCGAATTTTCGGAAAGATAGACAACGTTCTACGACATCGTTTCTGTACAAGTCTATGGCAGTGAAACATCAAATGCTACTCACTCTTTGGCGATAGATTTGTCGAGCTCGATGTTTAGCAAATGCTTGATAGATTTTGAAATAGACGAAAAACATCAATAATGTTGGAATGAAGAAGGAACCGGTAGCTGAATAGACCGTATAGCTGGGCAGATCGAGAAATGTACACTGTCGCACTGTGCTGTTCTTTTCGTAGACGAGGTTTGGCATTATGGCGGTCTGAAAGTGCAAAAAAAAATCAAACTTCTCAATAAAGTAGGAATTGGAAGGAAATCTCAAAGAAGTATTCATTATAAGAAGAAGAACGACTATTTTTTAACTTAAAAAGTACAACTCGTAGATTATTCGAGTGGTTCTTTGAATATGGTGTTCAATGACATTAAGAAAGCGTTGAATGGACAACACCTTCTTGACAATCAAAAAATAAAAAGCAGTAGTTAATCAAGCACCTGTTTCCATCCAAGAAGAGGCGCCAGGGATATCAACGCACTAGAAAGCCACACGGAAAGTATCATTATGCCAGCCGTCCGCTTGTTTCTAAAAACATCTGCTAGTGAAATGATGACATTTTCAAGTAATCTCTTTTTTTGATAACTCATAAATCTTTTCACGGTTTCATACCTTTTACTCATATACGTTACCGGACTTGTTATGGCCCAATAGCGGTCGAGCCCTACAATGGACAGATTCCATATTGATGCCGTCGAGCAGAGGATGTCAGCTGAAAACAAATGCAGTAAGTCTCAATCTCAGTCTCTCAATCTCAGTTCTCAACGTAACGTTCAAAAAGTAATTAGGGCCCTTGCAGACAGGACGACAAAAAATTGAGCGACGATTTGCAGTCTTCACCGCGGCGGTGACCGCGCGTTGCAACGCAGCTATCGATTAGAGCAATGCGGCCGCCGCAAACGTCGCGTTGGACGAGAATGCTCGTCGTCGTGTGTTTCGCTCAATTTCATTTATAACAGCTAATTTGTCGCTCAAATTGCACGTTGTCGGGTCTGTAGGGCCCTTACTGTAACCTACCCGATACGAAGACCTCGCAAAGCGTCTCGGCAAATACCCACTCTCCCGATATTGCATAGATGGACGACAAAGGCAGTACGATCAGTCCAAGGCAGAGGTCCGAGAATGCCAAATTTCCCACCTCAAGAATTACAATGTAAAAATTTGAATGTCAAGATGTTGTATCAAAACTTTAGAGTGCCTTCTGAAGTTTGTCGTAGACCATTTGTGCCATATTTTGTACAGGTTCAGCACTTTTGAAACGCAGTCCAACCCCAGAATTTATAGCTTTAATTATTCCAGCAAAGAGCAAAGATTTTCTTGGAGACCAACGTACCAACAAATTCGGCACCGTCTGCAACCGAGGATTCTTGTACAGAACCACAAAGACGAGAGTGTTCGCAAAAATCGTCCAAAATACTAGCAAGAACAATGCGCTTCCTTTCAAAATCTGAAACGAGCCATCATCCGAACTCCTGTGGTAATTTGGAGAAAATCAGTCTGGAATCGAAGTGTCTTGTCTTATATGTTTCTAAACTCAAATTCTGATTTCTACAGAGTTGTTGTCTAACCACTTAGCAATTCATTGACTTCGGCCTGCTTTTCAACAAGCAGTTCAGTTATTCAATGTTATTCTTCTGCTCGCCGAGACGTTAAGTATTAATTGTAGCAGGACCGATGCGGAAACATCCCGCTCGAGGGAATTATTGTTGTTCGGTTTTCAATTTTTCATCATTTATGCTCTGAAAAACGATGAAATGAAAGTATTACCTGGAACACTGTAAGAGCACCCGCGTCTTCTCTCATCACATGTTGCTTTCTAAAACGAAACAATTAGAAATAAGCCTCTACTCTGCTGTGAGTCAATAATGAGGAACCAGGAAATGTATGTAACAGCAGAGAAAAATTGTACAACAAAAATTGTCCTTGTCGAAAACTAGTGCACAAGTGTTGAACATTATAGCGAGGCGACTCAAGAAATTTTCAGCTTCAGAGCTAAAAAGTAAATTTTCAGAATGAGTGCGGACAAGTTGAAATCAGCGGGAGGGCTGGCAGACCTGAACGAAATACCCTACTTGCACCACGATTGCATGATTCAGAGTCGTTTCCCTCGTCCTCTCAAGACCTTCACCTTGGGTGTATCAATCTTCTATCTTCATAGCCCAAATAGGGCATGCAAGGTGAAAACACGATCAAAAACATTAGAGCATGTGAACCATCGTCATGTTATGAACTTAGTTAAACAAATGGATTCACGATCATTGAATTACCTTGTGTAAATGAAAGGAAACACATAAAACTCGACATGAGCTCTTGTAGGCTGCTCAGAAACTAACTGCATTGATTACAGACAGAAAAGATTGGCACTTAGCTTATAAATTCTATGAACACTACTATTAAGCAGCTTGTTAGAACGCCCCGAGGATAATCATGAATCGACAGGCTTCTTAATTCCGAGCCGCCATCAATTAACATGTTTTCTCTCTCATCTTTTCCTAGAGAACAACGAAGAGCGAGGTGATGATCTTGTCATAATAATTTTTGGTCGATGATTCATGAAAAATGAATAACTATTGAAAACGCGATGGTGATAATTGGCGATTGCTAGAGGATGATAAAATGCATGAAGCGATAGTCTATTGAGGGCGTATGGTCCACAAAACTCGAGCAACAATCAAAATCATCAATTCCTCACTAAAAATAGTGTAAATTGTATTGCGCATCGCTCATAATCAACTAGAAAAATGTCATTTCCTCTCTCCCGCCCTCCTATGGAAAGCTCTGTGAGAGCGGTGATATTTGGCTTGTCTACTGAATGCAGACTTCGTCTACGGTTGTACGACATGTCTTAGCATCCTGAGCAGGAAGTGTAATCGATCAAGTCGCTTTCAATTTGCTTCCGCAAAGTTGACAGGTTTGACAACAGCGTCACTATCGCAACCAGGAAACCTTACGTCTAGCGTATTTCGGAGAAATGCTCACAGGAATGCGAGTTCGTCAACGACAACAAACCACAACATCAACCGACACAGCTTAGGGGCTTCAACATATTATTGTGATAGGAAAGATGAAAACAAGATCGATAATTTATTTATTTATTCATTTAATTGCATCATAGCACGCGCACCAACTAAGACGAAAGTCACAGGTGAATGAAATTCCATTAGCGAAAGAAAGGTGAAGAAAATGATTATGATGAACCTTTCAGTGGGTATGAGGCGTGATGGAGACAAAAAAAATGAACTTAACATATACATTGAGTGACCCAAATCGAAAAAGAAGAAAACTCAATGAGCTAGCCAAGCGAATAAGGCACATAGGGATGGGAAAGTAAAGGAAGAAAGATCACGTAGATACGCTTATACCAAGCACTAAGGGATTCTCTATCTGCTGGAGGATCGAGGAATTGTTCCACATTTGGGAACATTTGCAACCGGTTTTCAAATATTTGATAGATTCGCGACTTAAGCTCCATGAGGGATGCCCACAATATGACTCAGCCGAACTCAACTAACAAACAAACTGGTAAAGAGCACGAAAGATCCCAGACCTTACGGACGGAGTGGGTCAGTTCCATTTGAACTTTGTACTGCGTTAGTATCCTATATTTTCTTTCAGTTAATTTCAACTCGGTCAATCTTCGCTCGCGTGGGGCTGCATGATGCGTGGACAGAGTGCCTATAAACGGCTTAACGGCTATGGAAGCAATTTGAGCCCCAGCTGAGATCATCATCAGCAGTTTTCCGAATGCAAAACAGAGCAATAGCACTCGGCTACAGCTCACAGAACTTTCGGGTGAGGAATGTGAAGTTAAGGCTGGCATGGTGATTTATTTCCCGTTTATAACATGGAAAACTTTCAACAACGAAGCGAACATTCCTGTGCTAGAGGAATAGTTTAACATTTCGATGATGACGACACTGACAGAGCGACACTGCGGGTTAGCACATGCTAACAACTTTACCACGAAAACCAAAAACTATATTCGATTCAGTTTTTGTTCAATTCTGCTGTGACGACGGACGACTCCAACGATTGGGAAGCGATAGCAAAAGAAATGTGCAGAATATCGGAAACATTGAAGATTTTACACAACTAAGAGACATCAGTTAAAGCGGAATGAGAACAGAGGGAAGTTTGAAATCTTCCACAGCGGCTGAAAACGAGTCTATCCATTGTGTTTACCAAAGACACGTCTTTGTACGCAGTGACGATCAAATTTCACTTTTTTAGTAATTCACTAATTTGTTTTTTTATTCAATTTTTGTAGTGCATTCAGGAAAATAGATTGGGTTCTAGGAGGTTAGCTTTTTACGAGCCGAACGTGGGCATGTAGAACTATGATCTGATATAATTATCAAGGAGTTGGCGGTGTCGAATCGCTGAACAAATAGAAATGATGTCCGGCTTACTGAACATGCTAGATCGGACATTAAAGAGAATAGACAAATGGCAGGTTCGCGTGTAATCCAACACCGTCCAAAAGCAGCGATGTGAGCGAGCCCAGGAGAAAAAGGAGAACTGCATAAAAGGTGAGCTAATCGTGCAACGCCCTCAAAGCTAGTATTTCGAATCTGAAATTCACTGAAAACTTCCGAAGCGTGGATATTCCTAACGACTTCTATGAGTAAGCTTCACTCAGGGGTGACCATCGCCTTTAAAAGGTGCTCGATCCGTTTTTTGCCAAATTTACTCCTGCTTCTAACTTTCCTCAATGTTAACAAAGTGTAATTCTTCTTGCTTGCCTGAGGTTCGCATCTGCTTCGTATTCAATACTTCAATACTCTACTTTGTTATCTTTCACAGAAGAAAGTCCACCAATGGAATGGGAAGATGAGATGGACATTTACATTCCGCCTAAGAAATTTGGACACAATTTCATGTTTATCTGCTTTTCAGGCTTAGAATATTTAGAAAAAGGCCATGATCTAAGGTTGAGGACTATATCTCATACGCCTTGTACTCGTGTAGAGGAGCTCTAATGAACGTTTCCGGCTAACCAACAGGAGAAAATTGAATGCAAACAAATTGGAATGGGCGATGACGAAAGAAAAAATATTATTATCACGAATGTTGAAGGAAAAGTATCGAATAGGTAAACACCACTCGCCGCCGTACGGGATTCGCCAAACTATAGAGAGTAGAAGGTGCTCAAAGAAACAGGATATCGCTATTACGCAGCTTCATTTCTAATTTCCTTTCGACGAAAGGACTTCAGAAAATCGTTATTAAATAGAGGAAGGCAACAACTCCCCGCGAAAATAAAAATTGTGGTAGAATCTAAGCATAATGGAGAGATTACTCTGACGCTCAAACTCGTGTTGTGGTGACGTCTGAAGATTCAAATGTATCACAAAGAAAAAAGACGCTATAAAAAAATAATATCGTTCTGATATACTGCTCAAACGGTAATTTGTAGAACCACTGTAAGGGCTCGTTTGGACGGCGCGCGGCGAAAATGCAAAATTGAAGCGCAATCAATAATTAACGTCCTTGATCGAATTTGCTCCTTTGCATTAGTGGCGCAGTCCGGTGGCGCCTCATATAGGCAAACTTGCTGGTCGTTCGGTTTTTTTTTAGAAGGCTGCCATTCCTTATTAAAGGACATTTTGACGAGATTCACTTTTTTCGCTTAATTTCTTCCCTATGTGATTATATGCCTAATTTTTTGCGCCACCGGACGACGCCACTAACGCAAAGGAGCAAATTCGATCAATGACGTTAATTATTGATTTCGCTTTGATTTTGCATTTTCGCCGCGCGACGTCTAAACGAGCCTTAATAGTAATTTTTGCTCCAAGTGCAGATATTTGACACGAATTGCTTGTCTCACAGGTTGTAAGACATGGGGACAAGCCAAAAACGCTAGCTTTATCAGAATTAGTTGCGCTAGTTAAGCAGATACGTGTTAGAACACCAATTTCTGAAAAATAGCGATAAAATTTGTTAAAGAAGCACAGATGATAAAAACACGTCTTGTCTGTGATGTTTAAACACCATCGGATGTAGGGAACAATCACCTGGTGTGTTTTAAAGTGTCACTTCATACCAGCTTCAACAAACAGTCTGCTCTGATGTTTGCGGTTTTCCTTGAGAAGTCTCACCACTGCTATTAGATTGATGAAATCAGCAGCTTTTTCATGCGCCACGATGATAAAGCTCGTGATAACTAATGGAGAACAACGATGATCAAAAAAGGTTTACTGAAATGGAAAAATTATGAGCGCTTCTCGGTAGAATCTTAGCCGCTGAGCATTACGGAGAGAAAATCTGACACTATGGCTCTTGTTGTGGTGTCGTCCGAAGATTCAAATGCATGACTGCCGCTGTGACACACTCGCTCAACAACTCCATCTGCTTAGCACATCCCATGAGGAATGGACCGAATAAAGCTGACTTCTTCTCAACTCTTGAGATTCGGATCCAAAAATAGACTTCGTTTGCGCCAATCAAAAATAACCTTCTATGCGACGCTGTGATCGAAGCCATTTAGATCCTTCACTAAACTTGTTGGGGAGAACAAAAAGGGAATATGTCGTGTAATGCGAAGACTTGGCGTCACAGAAAAAACGTAATGAAATTGTGAAGGACTGTAGGTAAGAAACTTTTGAAATCTCGTTGCGCTAGCCTATTTTTTGTGTCTGTGTTTTCCTCAAAAAGCTGCTGGTGTTATTGGTGACTCCCTCGTGCACATTTCTAATCACTACTGAATGCATAGTAAAGCATGAATGTGCTCAAAACACTCTCACTGCTGTAATAGTGAAGAAATGATGTGCTTGGAATCGTCGTAGCTGGCAAAGGTCGGGGTGACGGTAGTTCGGAGAAAGGATAGCCAGCGAAGTGAAAGGCATGAAACCTTTTTGGAAGCTCCTCAGTCGTCAAAATGCAAGGCGAACCAGCAGTTTTTCCTCGGTTAGCATTTCAATGATTCATTAGCTCCAACTCTCAAAGGCTTCCACGAAGTGATCATGGACAAAAGTGAGAATATTCTTCATCAAAGTGACATTATTCTTCATCGGTTGTTGACTGCCTTTTCTTTAGGATTTCTAGGTCTTATTATTTCACTAATTCATGTTTTCTCTCATCTATCTCCATGCGTATTGTTTTGTTTATTATTTCACTAGTTTCTTTTCCATGCGTGTTTAGTAATCCCTTTTAGCTCTTCCCTGTTTGGTTTTTTTGTCTTTAGTCCTTTAGTAGTAGAGTTTCTGTTTGTTTGAATTTTTGTTTTTTTATGCCTCGGTTTTTCTACACGTGTGGAAACATACGTGTCTACAATAAATAAAAATAAATAAATCAATTGAGTACTGACGCAAAGAGCAAGATCGAAACGGAAACGAAAAACAGAGTAAAGAAGAGGCAAAGAAAGGAGAAAAAAGCGAACGGAGAAAGTAGAACACACTCTTCATCCATAGCGAACAGATTTGCGATGTTGTGATGATGCTCAAATTGTTGCGAAGAACTTTTTGCAAGGTATGCTGTCACCGAAGACATTAAAATTTCCTTTCAGGTGGAGAATGAAAACGGATGCAAATTACCGCCGTTGTGTCATGAAAGCTTGCATTGCGTCCATAGAATTAGATAGAGCTAGCGAGGATCCCTAAAGAGATTAAGAGTCCCTACTCTGCTGTCCAACGACGTGAAGTGTTGCACGAATGCAAGCAAACGATGAAAGTGCTTCATAGTATTATCGAGGCCAATAGAAGAACCCTATTCAATTATGTTTGCTGTTCTGAGCTGACGTTTCATATGAAATTCCGGGAAACAGTAGTTAGAGAATCCAATCGTCAGCCCTCTACGCGCCATCTTCACATTCATCGTCAATATTTACTTTCCGAGACAACAGAATAAGAAGTAATGGAGGAAATAGGGTAGAGGATGAGGCTGGAGAATAATTCAGCAAAAGCGAATGTTTCCCAAATTTCAAATGCACGTTCGTTGCTCAAGGCGGAATGGATGGGTTTCGGTGCTAATGCGACTGCAAAGGGGGGGGGGGGAAACGTGCTTCCGAAGACGTGAGAGGTACGAATCTGCTTGAAAATATCTTGAAGCTCTCGCGTCCACCTAGGAAAACCTGAGGCAACTGACTTCATTGGCGGGTAAAATGCGAAAAAATCAGCCTATGTAGCTCAAATCGGCAAAGATGCTCTTTTAGTCAGCGATAAACAGAGGGCGCATTGCATACCAGAGTAGCTTCAGTCGATTCCACTTCATGGAAAACAGATGATTCGAGAATGAACTTTGGGAACTGAGAGCTTTCGGTAATGATGCGTAGAGAAAGGGTGAGTCAGATTCAACAGAATGAGAAGAAGTTTATTTATTTATTGTGCACTATTACGTGCGCCACGTGAAACAGATACGGATAATCCGAAACAATAGTTAATAACAACTAATAACTAAAGCAAAGTAAAATAAGACAACTTATGCTGCACCCAAGTCTTCAAAAGGAGAGACCAACGCCAGATATGTAGATTCAAAGAAATCCTTCCTGGTCCCGTTAGAAGATAGTCGGATAGAATCATTGTTGAGTTCGGTACTGTTAGGATCTACTAGGATAACTAACCAACTAACTAAATAACCAACCAACTATAACTATAATAGTTAGGCCCTAAGTTGTACTTATGAAAATATGAATGATAGACTTCCCGTAGCTGAGGCATTATCTTAGATCTGATTACCCACAATGACGCTTTAATTTTATTTTGTTGACGATGGAGTCATAAGCACCTCGGCATGCTGCCAGTATTTTTAGAACTTATATTCTGATTCAGTTATATTCTATGAATAGTTACATAGCGTTGATGAAGCGGCCTCATGACTCTTATATGAGCTTCACAAACGCCCTCAGAACAGAAATATTCCATGCAAGTGAATAAAATTAACTGTCTTTTACATAGTTGTATTAGAGGTTAAATACGAATCAGTGAACGTGCTTCTAGCTATAATATCATATTCGACACCTCGGGAATCGGAGGTTTATTGCTAGTGGTACGCAATTAGCTCTCTTACTCGGTTGATATTCAGCTGACTGCCTAAGGAATGTGCAATGCACTGAATGCTAATTCATCGACGGTGTTTGATACCTTTATGAGGTCAAAAAGGACTTCTTTTTGTAGAATTTTCGAAATTCAACTATCCATTTGCACATTCCACGTCCGTCTCTCGATGAATCTTGGCATTGTTGTTAGTGTGAAAAGTCCGGTACTTGAAGCCAAAACCAAGATTGATATTACAGTTTATTCGGGCTAACGTTTCGGCGTCCTCGCCTTCTTCAGAGCCTGGAACAAGTCGAGTCCAACCTGAGAAACTACCCACTCAACGCCGCATCAAATTCTCAGAAAAAATAAGAGAAAACTGAATGACCATCGAGCAAATGAAAAAGGGGGTCAGAAAAGGCTAACCTTTCTATCCATTCGCATTTAGCAGCTATACCATTGTAATCCCCGTAGCACCGTGATCTATTGGAACAATCACACTATATAGTAATCAAGGAGCTCCTACGATACAATTTTAACGCCAATTACGATCCCGATTGGAAAATTTCCTCGAAAAAAATAAGAATGTTGTCCAATAGTGTGCTGTGCACTGGCTTGACACTCTAGTCTGAGATGAAAATAATGGACGCTGGTTGACTAAAGGCTCTGCATGAATCTACTAGATTGAATTTAGTCAACGCCATCACGGATGTCGATCGGAATATGTAGAGATTGTCATTCAGAAAGCTTTTGTCGTACAACTCTTAATGCTCTAGGTTGGACGAAAGAGACAGTGGCGAATTTCATTGTTGTGAAAAGAATCAAAAAAGCCACAGATCTAACTGGAGGAAAAACAACAACGCTCCCCGAAATGCCGTGATTTTGCACCGTAAATTAGTCAAAATGCTTCTGGACGATATTCTAGGATTATTTGAATTTGAAGAGACAATGTAAAACACTCAAGAATAAAAAAGAAAATATATTGACATCGAAAGCCGAGAAAACTGTCATCCCAGCAGAGCGTATATTATAATGGCAAATGGTATGGAAAAGTTGAAGTTAAAATCATGAAAAATGTATGTTTTGGGCGGCTACAAACAAAGAATGATTGTGCATTGGAATGTCGACAAAGCAAAGTGGATTAGCGGACAACGGGCAGAGTGCAGAAATGTGTCATGATTGGATCTACTGCAGAAAGATGAAAAAAACCAAAAACAACATAAAGAGGAAAATTCTCAGCAGCTAGTTCCCAACAGCATGTTTCAGTAAAGGTAGCGTACAAAGATGAGCTTTGCTGAAGTAAAGGAAGGAAATAAGTTCTTAAAATCTCACAAAACGTTTCGAAAGGATACAGATTACATGTTAACAACGCGGTAGCACAAGACATGTTTAGAAAATCAAATACAGGAGTTAGCTGACATCGACGCCCATCCAATGATTTCTAGAGGTACAGAAACAAGTGAATAAATAAGAATAAAATAATGAATAATAATAAATAATAACGAATAATAATAAAATAGTTTATTTTATAAAATATTTACATTTAAATAAGTTCAATACATCAAGTTTCGAGATTTTTTAGGCCTCAGAAAATCAAGTAGAGTTGGTTGACATCGATCCCCATCTGATGATTTCTAGAGGTACAAAAATGGCAGCTTCCTGCGTTAGTTTCGTTCAGAATAGAGCATAGATGAGATGCTTAGCAACCTAACCCTTTTAATGTTTTGCTTCTAAGATCGAACCGAAAGCGGAATAATAGCAGTTCTCGTGAAATATCGAATTAGAGGAAGAATTGATTCAGGAATAATTCTATAATTTCGTAGAGAGGGAGAGATTTCGAAACCAAAGTGATGATGTTGCGTGGTTTTTGTGATATTTTGAACAAGTAGAAAAGAAGGAAAGAATCAGTGATATGAAGGAGGAATGACACTTAGGCGGAAAAGGAGGGGATAGTGGCAGTGATGCTGATGTCCGACGAGCATCTTCGAGAGATTTCCGAGCTGGCAAATGTATATTCGCGCTGCGGATTATTAAGATGTGCCTAAGTAACCGCGGAAGCTACTCCTCCTCAGTCTCTCATTGCCATTGCGATTACGGCACACCGCAATGAGCAGTAGACGAGAGGCCGTCGGTCCGTCCGTCTACGAACGCCGTCGTTATTGCCATGAATGACATTTGTTTATGCCATGCTTATATTTATTTATAGCGTTGGCAATAATTGAAAACGCATTATATCCTACAACTTTGAGTCCGCTATTGTTCCTACCTAGGTAGGTAGTAGCCAGAGCTGGAACGCTTTGTGCTTTTCTGACATATAATGAGAACGACGTCTAATTGGACCCTGTCCAGCACTCTACGGCGGATACAATCCGTAATGTTGTGACATCCAATCGTGCCTCGTTGGAGCAATTGTCCAACGAATAGCCCACTTGCTCCTAGTACGCATGAGAGAGGTGGAAAAACGGGGTGCCAAAAGCAACAACTACATGTGCTCTCATAAAAAAAGCAGATCGCTGCTCAAGCGCCCCCTACATAAAAAAGTGTGGCAAAATTAGTGATGAAAGTTAGCGAGTGTATGGATGCGGTTGGGGCAGATTGAAATAGTTGAACGAGCGCATTTACTACTTAGTTACGAGCAATGAACAGACGAGAGAGAGAAACGGAATTTATGAGAGGCAGTGAGAGATGTCAACTTAATCAGCCCCACTAAGCTGTTCACACTTATCGAAGTGTGGCGAGGAGTTATGAGTCGATTCGATAAGCAGTTTATCCTCGGCATCGACTAGCAATAATGCAGCTCGAGATGACACCGACTTCTGCTGATACACTCACTCTAAGCGGCACGAGAATCTCATCCGAAAGGGAGGGGAGGAGGACAACGCATGTTACTACCATACAACTACTACTCGACTCGACCTACTAATGCAGAACTGTCAAATGCAGAGCAATAATTTACGTCTGTCAACGTCTCACTCGTCTCCTCCAAAATTACCCTCAGGCGATTCTCGGCTCGTTCACGTTTGGCAATAACATCACGCAGGACTTTCCTAGCTGGATTAACGTCTGAGGTTGGGGTTTGTTCTACGACGAATATGAAATGTTAAAAGGCACACAAAAAACACCTCAGCATACCTGTGAAGCGAAATATTTGCAAAGTGTACATTGCCTACGGGGGTGAAAGAGAGAGAGAGCACGTCAACAGTCGGCAATTACGAATAGCCACTCTAAGAGCTGGCATTAAGCACGATAAACGCTGTAGAGTTTGTGAATAATGCAAGAACACACGAAATTGCAGGCGTTTCCCGAACACACACACACGCCTAATTAGCAACTAGTCCCTAGAGTCGCCTTATTGACTTGTGTGAAATGAGTCGGAAGCGATTTAAAAATCGAAAATCATCAGGCACACGTATACTGTAGGCAGTCCCACACTCGCCCAATCATGTAGAACCCGGTTGAGCTTCGACGAAAAGATGGCGAAAGAAGGTGGAAGAAGAAGATGGAGGAAAAAGAGAACAACAAAATGACTTGGTGGGCGACGTGACCAACTCAGACTATGATGTTCTTTGATCGGACTGAAAACGGTGTGTAAGGCACACTTGGGTGTGGGTGTGTAAGTATTCCGGCCAAAAGCACGCTAATTGCTTGAGGCAACATGAGCTTCCCAACGGATTCCATGCGCTGATCGTATGCCGGCTAACCAAATCGTTAGCATTCACACATCTGCTGCTCTCAAATATTCTCCTCCCCTTTTCTACTTCCTCAGTTCACGTTCAATGCAAATCACTCCGAGCCGCTATACGACGATGTTCCTCACTGCTCCGTTTTTTGCAAAGCAAATGGAGGTAAGCACTTCGCGTGTGCAAGCAGACGAGATCGATCTCATAAGATGGGGTACAGTTACGCTGGGTTTTCCATTGTCCAAGCAGTGCTAACTGGTTAACCATAATCGGACCCAAAAGCGAGATTTCTGAAAAATACATACGACGCTTCCATTATTTATATATTAATTTATTCAATACATCGGCAGAAGCCAACGTGTGCCGCAACATACACATAACTCGAAACAGTCATTAAAAGTAAGAAAATGCGTTACTGTTCCATTAACAAAGTTGCATAAAATTCACACACGAGCTAGTAGGTTTAGAAAACCACGCATGGAAAGACCGAGGACATTCTGATTTGATTCCAAAATATGGTTGAATTCTACCAAGCACCTGTAGGTGAAGAAGCCATTTCTGATCAGAAGCCATTTCTGATCCGTAATTTCGCCACAGAAACATTCAGTCTCAGCCGTCTTTTTTTTTGGTTATTTTCAGTGATGGTCCAAAGAAGCTGTCAAGGATGTTCTGTGGCTAATTCGCTGCATCGGTAACTATCCGCCTGGAATTTTCCCTGCCTTGAGGAACTGGCTAATTACGGTGTTACCCTAGTACCAGCCCTCAAATGGTCGACATTCTCGTCCATCATCGAATACCGGTAAGAATTACAGGATAACACAGGACAATGGATCGAGGAAAGATTGAAAATCCACAAAGAATCTGAGAGTAAGGATGAAACCTAATGTTCTATGCATACAAATTCTCGAGAAAGGATTGCATCTACGCAGCAGAATGTACCAGCACGTTAGAATGCATTATATTTATGGTGTTGTCCATCTTTCTAAAGAATGTACTCATCTGCAAGTGACATCTTTTCCCACACATTTCACCTTCTATTGACTAACTCAGTGTGACGTGTTAGAGGAGAAATGTAAGCAGATTATTAGGTGGCTTTTCCTGACAAATAACCATGAGAAGCATTCGATTATCTTTGCATTTTTGAACACTTAGAGGATGAACTGAGATCGAGTTTGAATATGAAGCGCTTAACGACTTGCTGAATCTAACAGACTACTACAACAACTATCAAAGTGGGTACAAATTGCGAGTAGCATGGTAGATCCCAAGAATCTTGGCGCTGTTTTTCGATATTGAAGTAAATGAAAAGTAGAGGCACAATGTGAGAGAAGATGCCCTACTGTAATTTAAAGCTTCCATTAGGTAGAATAAAACGTCCTGTCGTTTTTTTTGCTGCACTAATGTAACCAAGCCAAACAAGAGACATGTCAAAATAATGCTGCTGGGCGGCACACAGCTGGAAGCGCTGACTTTGAGTTACATAATGGATGCATTAGCACACCAAGTGAGGTGGCCTGGCCTAGGCATTGTCTTCGTATTCCTATCGACTACGAGCAGATTTTCAGTAGACATCAGAAATAAGCGCTGGGTGGTGGAACATGCCGTTGGGGAGACACGGAACACATCATTAGCAAGCGAATGAGCGAATGTCAGATGTAATATGCTATACGACGTAGATGTTAGACATTGAGTGAATTACAACTTCATGAACACAACATCTCTGAAGCATTGTATGATGCGTGTTCAGGGATACAAAAAAAGTAACTGGGATTTGAGCTACTTTGATGGAGGAAAACTCTTAAAAAACAACGTTACTACGCAAAGACTTCTCACCTATCTCATTTCGTCGTCAATATGCCCCGGTTGGTTGAGTGAGCGGTGAAGTCGACTGAGAGGACCATTTTGACGTTGTGGATGAACAGGTCGACGAGTGAACCCAAACAGCACATTTGGTGCAGTTGCTAACAGAGTAATGAACAGTAGATCTTGAATGACTTACCAATCCACATCCAGAGACTTTCAATCGGACCGAAATACCACAAGAAGAGAAGGTGAGGCGGACAAGTAGAGCGAACTGGGCGAGAACGATCGATGGATATTGCCATCGGCTGACAGAAAGTCACCAACCAATTGATCACATAGTGAAAACAGCCTGTCGTTGATACGTCGCGAAGTACACTCCAGGGCCCAGATTCATCATTGGTCAACCCCCGATAAACCCCGAGGTATAGCCCGAACGGCGCCTACCCCTGTCTACTTAGCCCAAACTCCCTGTGTTAAACGCAATCTCTCATCGACTCTGCCGTCTGGTTCTGGCTGCGCCGTGGTTTCGGAGACCGCTCGTGCGTTCATGAATCTGGGCCCAGGATCGACTTTCTATGAACCTCGGCATGCCTTTATCTCAATATTCAAATTCTTGGTTTGATTTTGGTTTTCAGAGTGGCGGTTGTTAGTTGGAACATGTTTGGACGGGTAGGTTACGAATATCTTCGAGTTTCCAGGCTCTGACGAAGGCGACAACGCCGAAACGTTATCCGGACAAGAAGTGTGTATACCAACCTCGGAGTCGCTAATAATAAAAAATTTGAATATTGAGATAAAGCCTGTCGTTGGCATTGAATACTGGTCTAAATCACAGACTGGTGATTATTTCACTAAATAACAGATACAGTAATCAGCGCAATCACAGCCTACCTATGAGTGACTGTTAGCTGAGGAGTGCTCGACTTCCTAACAACTTTTAAATTCTTTGAGCAATATGAAATGACAGCTTGAGGAAAACAACTACGCCACAGAAATGTTATAAATGTCAATGTTGTTATTGTCTTGTCATCTAGTTCCTCGCATATTGGACTTGAGATCGTCACGGATCGTTCGTAGCGTAAACAGGATTTGCGAAGTCACTCATGAAAGAAGACTACGGTATTTTGTTAATCATGAGTTCTGTTTCTATCACTTCTCCTAACATTTCCTTATCAAAGGGACCTCAGCGTTCACTTGTTAAGATGACATTTCAGCAAAATGTAATCTACGGATTATTCTTGAAAACAAATGTATTTGTTTACTAGTGTTTTGACGTGATTGGTAAATAATTTACGTCAGCGAAAACAAATCGAATCAGGATGTGTTCCCTGTTCCTGTTCCATGTCATCAACGAAACTTCAGTACACCCTCGAAAGACGGATGGATGACTGATGACTTGATGACTTCATTCTTTATCGTGAGTATGAACAAAAATTGCGCCCATAAAACTCTGCTTTCAAATGAGAAACCACCAATGACAACAAGAAGAGGAGAGGAATTTGAAAGCAAAGCTTCACAAACCTATTTACATCACTGAGATCTATCGTTATCGTCATCAATGCATGATCAATGTATAACAAAATTAGTATTCAATGTCATCATCATCATCTTGAGACTCGCCCTGTTGATTTCGAATCTGGTCCTGGTTCTTGTACAGCACTGCGACCTGTGACGCCGAAGTCGCGTTCTCCGGTTTCTTGTCCTCCCTTGAAAAATTAAAATTATCGGTGAAGTCACCTATTTAAGCAAGGATTTCATATCCACTATGCGATTGAAATTGAACTACCAGCTCACCTTATTCGCACAAAACGAGGAAATCTTAGCGAAATTCCCTTATCAGCATCGACCAGTCCTTTTGCAGCATAATGCCGGGGAGAAATTGAGAGATCAGCGCATTTTACCTGAAGTTGTTACTAGTAATCACCCAAATTCGAACAAAGAATAGCGTTTGATAGTAATCTAACCTCAAAAACGACGCCGGGATCGAACCAAACATCTGGTTTGAGAGTTTCATCGTACCCGTAATAAGATCGGGCCTGAATACACTACCGGTTGAACTTCAATAACATGATTCCGAAAGCTTAGGAAACTCACTCCGTCAATTTTGAAAGGCTGCAGGAGTTCGTACTGTGTTTTCAAATCCTCATCGCTGAACCCAGTGCCGATCTGGAACGACACAAAAACTCCATTATGATGAACAAAGCAATGACGAAATGCAAAACTGAAACAAAACGAGACCAAAACACTCAGAATCGCTCTCTAACCTTGCAGATGCTCTGGTACTCTTCAGAATCGGGTTCGTAGCAGGCAAGTAGATACCCACCAAACACACCAGTTCGCTTTCCTAAAACATCGTGCTAACTATGGATACGACGAAGAATCAAAGGGCATCGGTCGAGTATATAAACAATAAGATTGGGTAGAGAAATAAGAAAGAACAATTCTGAAACACGCCTGCAGAGAAGGAATAATATTTTCGTTACTACTATTCAGCTTTGTTCACCCGTATCTAATCCAATAGACTACAAACAGTTAACTGACCTGTACCGAAATACGCTCCGATAACGACAAGATCAAGTGTATCTCCGACTCCTTCGAGATAATCCTTCTTCAACTTTAACCAATTGTGCGATCGCTTAGCGATCTCATAGGTAGCATGTTCATCAAGTGTTTTCACCATCAAGCCTTCGCAATTGCCCTGAAAAAGCGATACAACTCAACTCATTCAACTAACCAACCACACTTGAGCGTGATTCATTGTTCAGATTAGATGATTAACCCATTGACGACCATGCGGAAAATCTTGTGTCTGGCGTGCGGGACCGCGCGCGTATCGCACACTTCGGGGGCGCGGGTGCAAAATAGCCCGCACGGTCCCACGAGACCGCACTTTTTAGCTAGCCTCATTGTACAGCCCTCAACTTTGAGAATTAAATGATTTGTTCGAAGAGTAAAATTAGTTCTAACGTAATCAATAGTTCCGAAGTGGTTGAGGGATTTGCCAGACTACAATTTGAACCCGATCTTGAAGAAAATGATGAGGATTTGGATGACTCGCAGGCAGGCAATGTTGTCGATTTTCCTGAAAATTATTTCGATTCCGAATCAGAACTTTCAATTCGCAGGCGGGCAATTTAGTCACTTCTCCTGAGAACGATTCCGATTCCGAATCGGATTCTGGATCTAGCGTTGATAGTGGGTGCGTCGTGGAATCACTTCTCCATCCAATCAAAATGATGCCCATTCTTCGAGTATTAATCACAAGTTGGAGAGAATCACAGGGCTTCCTAGAGCAGAACGGAAAAGATGTATTTCCTGCTATAAGAAAATCTGTGAAAAACGTGGGCGCACGATTGCCGCGAATCGTGCCAGGAAAGTTCCGACTCGTTGTACCGAGTATATCAAACATTTCTGCCTTGATTGTTTTCAGAATTTCCATGTGAAATGTGACTAGCTTATTTTTATATGACATCTTTGTAAAAGTTAAGCAACTTTTTGTCAAAAAATCAATTGTCATGAAGGTATTACAGTGCATGATATTGTTTATTTGTTTTTGTCAGCGATCCCCTCCGAAGTAAATAACTCCCGGACTACTGTGAAGGTAGGATTAGTAAGATCCAAAATATCTGATGAACAGTCAAGAACAGCGTAAAACCAAGAAAGAAGCTGTAGCGAGCACTTTTGTAACTGCGGGCTGTTTTGCACCCGCACGGTCCCACGCGACCGAAAAAGTGCGGGTGCAAAACAGCCCGCGCGGTCGTCAATGGGTTAAACTCGTATCTCACCTTAATTGCCTCCTCGAGGAACTCATTGATCTCATCAGTGTCAGTCGAGTCCAAATTCTTTGCGAACGTGAACTGGCCTTCTACCTCCTGCGAAACATTAAACATTGAAATTCAACAAAATCGAATTTAACAGTTAGAACCACCTACCCTGAAGTTTTTACGCAGAATTTCACGTCTTTCGCGGAAATTTTTTGTTACAAGTGGCTCGCCGTTGATGTACAGCAAATCGAATAAGAACACACAAACTTGGACCTTGATTTCAGAGTCACCAGCGTTCTGAAAATAAGAAAATCTTAAGCAGTTAAACAGAACAGAAAGGAAATGTCAGTGAGGATAAGTGGCCTAGTAAATGTGTGACCTTTCGTTTCCTCGTGGTCAACACCTGGAACGGAAGAATTGACTTTGCATCCACATCCCACGCAACGATTTCCGCGTCAGCGATGAAAGAAGACACTGTGGGCATAACACAGTTTGCCATCTTAAAGTGTAAAGAACAGAATGAATATCGAGTGCAAACATGAATATTCATTGAAATCAAACCTTGTCAGTGATATCGGGATATTTCGAGGTGTTATCTTCCTGATTGCGACTGTATATACGGACCGCCCCCGATCCCTCCATATGAATCTGTAATATCAAAAACTAGTTCGAAGTTCCAATAATTGGGCAACTATTTTAATTAATACACATGAAATTACTAACAAAAAACAGTTTCTCTGACCTGCCCTCTCTCCCCATCGTATTTCCACTCGCACGCAAACTCTGCTTCACCGAATCTTCTCATGATCTCGTCTATTCCTTTTGTTGGATGGGCAAGCATTGGTTTGAGAGGAATTCCTAGAAAGGCAAGACACTTAGTATAATCGCCTCTCAGCAGAGAGAACATAACGTTACCTGGCGTGAGCTTGCATTTGTCAGCGATTTTTTCAATACCCTCGGATAGTGCGACAGAGATGATTTTGTCATAATTCGGACACTGACTACAAGTAAATTCGGGAATATTAACGAGAACAAAATTTGTGTATAAGGGTAATATTTACTCACCAATACGTAGTCTTAAGCAACAGAACGTGCTCGTTTCGAAGCTCTTCCAGCTTCGACGATGACAGCTTCAAATCTTCAAAGCAGAATCATTCAATAATTGAAAGGATCTTCTTCGCCGAAAACCCCATGTCCACAGGAACATACCTTGTTGTTCTACCATTCGCGAAGTGAAAGCATTAGCAAGTGCTACGAGTACACTTTGTTCAGCAAGACCGATACGAAGCTTTCCGCCCAGGGATCGGACGAGATATCGCGTTTCCGATCCACGACAACCGACAACCAGTCCTTTGATGATCTCCAACTTCTTAGTCATCGACTGGAAATGGCAGGCCTTTTTGAGAACTTTGAAGCATTTGATTGGAAGAACTCACCGCGGCTCCCTTCATTTTTGCAACTTCCGTTAATTTGTTGAATATATGCTGTACACTGTGAGGTTTTGAACGAAATCCAAAAAGCGATTTCTGATTCAGACGAGACTGTTGTGCAACGATTCCTGAGGAAATATTAATACGCTTTATGACTAAGAAAAGAATTCTCTGACGCTCACATCGCGAACCAAACTCGCAAGGAATACTACAAACCTAAATCGCCCTTCTTTTGCATATCTTCCTTGATTCTGTCCACGGTCCTTCCCGTAGCTTGAGCAACTGCCTAAAGCAGAAAACATCCGAAATCGAAGAGTATGCTGATATCTTCGACAACGCTAACAAACTAGAGAGCAGTATTAATGATCACATACCTTAATGATTGTGAATTCAGCGATGCCGAGCTCAAGGCCTTCGTAGGCTGGTGCAAGTTGGTTTACACAAAGATAAACGCAGTACAGCAGGTCGTCTGGCGAATAATCCATGACCTTTTTGAAAAAATTCCCAAGCTCGTCTACGATCTTCAGTCTACAAACGATGCTAACATAAATTAGAAAAAGCGAAGTATCAAACTAATCAGTTAAACGCCTTATAGGCGAAACGAGCTGAACATGGCTCTCCGATCGAAACCGACCTTTTACTTTCATCCTCGATTTTTTCGAACGTGTTAGCGAGTGCCAAATATGGAACCCTAGAATACAACTGTGATGCATGACTTAAGATACGACAAAAAACCGGATGTGGTACGGAAACGAAGACAGAAACAAACCTTGAGTTCATGGTCCATTCAGCCTCAGAAGTTTCATCCTTCGTTGCAGGCATCTTCATTATAGGATTTTCGATTTTAGTTACGGAAAATGGTCGTAGCTGAGAATGCAAGTAATGGTTAGGTAGTGAGTGACCGCAGTTGCTCGTCGTTATCCTACACACCGCACGACTGCAAAAATTTGAATTTAGCTTGCGAACAAGATTGCGTGGGTTCGGTTTGGTTAAGGGAATAATGCTACGTAAATAATCACAAAATCATATGTTTTCTCAGCATTCACGACAAATTTCCAACGTTCTCGGCCTTAACGAGATCCTTCTTTCAAAGGATCTAAAAGTTACAGCTATTTAAAGCCAAGTAAACCTACCACAACTGACGGTAAATTGACCGCTGTATGTTTGATTGCAGTCGTTACCTGAAAGCCACATTCACTAGAAATGTCATAAACAGACAACACGACCATTATTCCGGCTGAAACTGAATTAAGAAAAACAGAAAACTCTCCGCATAGGAAACTGGCAGCACATGAAAACACGGCGAAAATAAGGATTTTAAACCTTCTCATAATCGCGCCCTTTGGCCCATTGCGATTAGAGCGCTTTTTACCCTAGCGCGATTAGAGCACGTTTGCCAACCCTAGTGCTCCTTTTTATTAGGTTGTTGCAAAAGTAATTTCCGAAACGGACGTCTATCTTCAAACTATCATATCTCGACTTAAACACAACTTTATTCATCGAAATAAAAACCATTCGATTCTACACATCTTTCACAACGATTCTTCAACGAGTGTATGCCTCTATTGTAGAAACTTACATCACAAGAATTGAAAAACTGACGGAGCTCTGATTCGAGGTGGTCAAGATTATCAAATTGCTGCTGCCGCAGGTGCGCGTCTAAAGCCCGGAAAAAGTGATAATCAGTTGGGGAGAGGTCTGGTGAATAAGGAGGATGAGGGAGAACCTCGATGCCCAACTCGTTTAATTTTTGCCGGGTGACTTTCGAAGAATGAGGCCGAGTGTTGTCCTAAAGTAGGACGGGCCCCTTTCTATTCACGACCACATTTTTCGCAGCTTTTCCAACATTAGTACCAAATCACAACAGTACGTTTCTGCTGTAATTGTTTGACCAGGTTGGAGGATGCTGTAATGGATCAAACCCCTGCTACACCACCAAACAGTTAGCATAGCTTGCTTAGGGTGGAGATCCGGCTTTGGAAAGCTTGTTGGTGGGCAATCCTTATCCACCCAGACATATCCTCTCTTCCTGTTATCGTACAGGACCCACTTCTCGTCTACAGTTATTAACCGGTCCAAGAACGGATCGTTTTCCAGACGGACGAGAAGGTTGGAGCAGCTGTTGAATCGGGTGAGGCGCTGCTCGTCGGTCAGTTCGTGGGGTATCCACTTCTGCTTCTTCTTCACCATGCCGATCGAATCCAGATGTCTTGCTACCGTGGCAGAGTGGACACCCATATCTGTCGCTAACTGCCGGACAGTTGTGTCCGGCTTTGAAGCTACGGCTGCTCTCAAAATCCCATCGTCAAGCGACGTCCTCCGACCAGGCTTGGTCTTGTCCTCGATGTTAAAATCTCCGGAGGTAAACATTGCGAACCAAAGCCGTACTGTGCGTTCGGTAGGAGATTCCATCCCGAATGCAGTGCCAATATTGCAAGCGGCCACGGCTGCAGAATGTCCGAGCTTGAACTCATACAGCATAAGCACTCGAAAGTCGCGTCTGTTCATCGCTTATTCGGACCCCTATAATAATGCCCACGATGAAGATAGGTGGAATTTGAAGACATATTCTGAAAGAGGAGAACTAAACCTACTTTATAGTAGATACAGTTCTATTGGAGCTGGTAAATCCCTACGAAAATTAGTTGTCTATTTCAACATACCCCGAAACGGAAAATACTTTTGCAACAACCTAATATCTCATTACTCCCAAGAACACTTGCTTAAGCTGAGTGCTTGCCACCTCAACGCCTGTTAGGACATAGTCGCTCTTTCCTTTTTTTGTTGAGACTCCGATCTGTTCGGAGTTCTACATCAAATGCACTTGAAATGAGGAGCAGTTTATTGCATCGTAATATGTTCAACATTGAAGCACTTGAGTTGATTTACTCAATTTAAGACAATTACGGAAGTACAATCATTGTTTTCAAATTATATGAAATTTATATACTAGTAGACATTGATAAACAGTTTGGTGAGACAATTCCGCTACGTACACAATAAGATCACATCGTTTTCTGCGCCAGGTTTTCATTCTTCCTCTTCTTCCTCTTCCTCTTCTTCTTCCTCCTCTTCTTCCTCCTCTTCCTCGTATTCTTCTTCTTCTTCCTGTTCTTCCTCAGCTTCCTCTTCTTCTTTCTCTTCTTCCTTCACCTCCTCCTCTTCCTCCTCGTCTTTTTCTTCAGACTCCTGAAAAGTGATGAAGTTATTATGGTATTTTCTCATCCCAAGGTATCGTCTCAACGCCGGAAATGTACACATTTTACATTTTAGAGGTGTTGTGCACAGGAACTGCATATCCATAGCTGTGAATGAAAAGCACGTGGTCGAAATTTTACGCGGTAATTTAGATGCAGTTCACTAAGTGGCTAGCTTACTCGAAAGTAATCTTCTGTAACCGCGGTTGGAGATGGAATTGATATAAATAGTAGATTTTCGGAAGACCTGGGCCCACATTCATCATTGGTAAACCCCGATAAACCCCGAGATATAGCCTGTGTACGACGCACACCTTACTCTACGTATTCTAAACTTCCTATGTTAAACACAATCACTCATCGACTCTGCCGTCTGGCTCTGGCTGCGCCGCGGTTTCGGAGACCGCTGGTCCGTTCGTGAATTTGGGACCTGCTGCGCAAGGAAGTAGAAGCTGAATGGTTTACCAGAGTTCGGGGGAAGTCCATGAGTACGAGTCCTACTTGGCAAGTAATGAAAAAGTAAAGCACGGGAAATGAAAAATTGCCTTTTTAATAACTTGAAACCTATTTTTCTTTCACCTCATTTCATTCGAAAACTGTGTACCTTCTCCATATTAATAGATAAAGCGGATGCGATTAGCCTTAATTTTGCTGTTGGCAGAAAGCACTAATTATCTCACGGGACTGCTGGTTACATATCGATACTTATTGAAATTCATTGAAGATTTAAAGGAGAACCTGTTTCTATAAAAAGAGGTGACCAAACATTTACGCAATATTTAGTACCTGATTGTCATTGATTTTCTGGTCCTCATCAAAAATCTCGCTAGCTTTGACCGACTGAACATCGTTTTCTGATTGACGAGAGCTCTAAAATGAAGCGTATCGATTGAAAATTCAATCTGACTTAATGGACTGAAAATCGCGTAAGGGAATGTGGTCAATAGAAGCACCTCTCTTTCTTCGAACTTCTTTTTGTAGTGTCCAAATGGATCGGCACTTGACGCACTTCCTGGCGGCTTCGTCTCTTCCCATTCCTTCAGAGCAGCTTCATACTCTTCGATCCTGAACAAAATGCTGCATCTGTGAGGTATGTTGAAGAAGGGTTTTTTTTTCGAGTGGAGGTGCTCAACTCTTTGCAACCAGCTTTCGTGATCAACGCTGCCCTTCTCTCTCTCTTTATCTCTTTCTCCTCTCCCCCACTTCTCATCTCTATTTCTCGTTATATCGTCTATTTGTTATTTCTACACTCTCCGAAAAATGCGTAGTCGGCCATTCGCCGATGCGCAAACACTCGACGCATCGCGCACTATTTATTTCTCATTGGCAGATGACAGCAGGCAGCTCGTTAGAGGTAGGAAGTATGAAAAATGCTAGAGATGATTCTTCATCCATCACTGTTCAAAAAGAATACATTAAAAGGAGGACGTCTGAAAATGTCTCACGCACCATTCCTTCTTCCAACCGCTCCTCTGAATAGTGTTTCGTGGTGTACCGAAGCCGGTCATTCCTCTCTGAAAAAATAGATCAGTCATTCCAATCCTATCCTACTATATAATAACCGAAACCCGAGCGATCTTTGTCATGGGTGGCTCATATGGGTCCCGCAGCGATGGTCTATTACCGTACACCAAATGCACCCAAGCGACAAGGGAACTGATGAAATTGCTTCATTTCTTTTCAATCTCCCTCAAAGGTTGTGACTGATTAAGTGGAATAATGCCGAAATTTCCATAATATCCACTTCATGTGAGTCGGCCGACAGGCCGCTGGAGTGCTGGTTCTATTGATATGGAAAAAGCACTGATGAAGAATCCTGCTCACCTGCGATGCCAACTTGTTCGTTCCTGACTGAAGTGGGACGATACCTTCGGACTTCTGCTTCAGTTCGTCGTCAATTTCCTTACCACCCTGTAATGAGCTCCATAAGAACTGATCGAAGATCGTCATATCTTTCCGGTACCTTCGTGTGCAGAATGACATCTCGAACTTTGAGGAATCCTCCGCTGCCCGCTTGTGTGGCGAACTTATTCTGACCGGAATACCACGGCGTGTATTCTGTGCCACGACGTTGTTGATCCTCACTGAGATAAATCTTATTCTTCTCCATCCATAGAATTCAACAACAAAATTTCATACAAACTTACGTCATGTCAAGACCTTCTATCCTTTGAGTGGCCTGTCGAACAGCGCCAATACCAGGTGGAGCTGACATTCCGGTTTGCGAAGCAAAGATATTTGTTCCTGAAAGCGAACATTTCACAAAACTACACTATTGATTACTTTTCTAAGAAGTTTCATAACAATTTTTTGTACCATTCTGGAAGACGAGCACTCCATGGGTGCGACGATCATGTGGAAGACGACCACGCACATTGGGCACCTGGTTACGATGGGCTCCCATTGAAATCTGAAACGATTCCAAAATCAAATTCATCTTGTTCAAGCTGATAAACAAGCACTGACCTCTCCAGCTTGAGTAGCAAGTCCGTAGTCTCCAGCCTGCTTCGGGATAATCTTCTCTCCTTCCTTGTCAAGAATTGTTTCCCAGTCTTTTTTGTAAGTGACTCTTGGCACCTATTGAAAAACGGAATACTACACGGATGTTCATTAAGAAAATCACTGAATGTACCTGGAATCGAGTGGCTCCGATGGGGGTTTCACCTTTCTGTGAGGCGTACTGATTCGTTCCACACTGTACTCGAAGCACATTTTCCGAACGACGATCGGGTTCAATATATCTGAAAAGAGCAGCAGGAGTGAAAGTGAAAATAGGACTGAAATTGCCGATATATCCTATCCTACTAATGAATAAGCGAAACCACGATGTCTGTCTGTCAACTCTAGGGTCTCGCTGCGATTGCTCGTTACCGTACTCCCAATGACGTATTTCATCAGTTCCTCGTCGTTTTTTGCTGCATGCTTTTTGTTCTTCGTTTTATTTGTTATGATAAATGTTTTATATATGTTTCCTACTATTCATTAGTTCATTTGGCGGCCTGCAGGCCGCTGAGGGGCTGGTAATGAATACCTAAGACGACTAACCCCAGCTGTTTGTCTCGGACAATGTTCCAACGAGGCATTCCGGGTGCGGTCATACCACATTGCGAGTCGAACTTGTTGGTGGCAGCTTGCAAAGATAGAAAAGTATTTCCATTCCTCAACTGCTCCAATGTCCACCGCTTTCGTGGAGCGCCACCATCGTTCTCATAATCCTTAACAGACAGGCATTTAATGCCCAACACATTACATAAATCAGCATAAATGTCTTTTTAGATGAAGAAGGCAAAAATGAAGAACATCAGAGAGGAAAGCGCCTACCTTCTCGCCCATCGTGCTCACCGTGTGATGGTTGGACTGGATATGTGAGAGGCTCGAGCGAGAGCTGAGCGAAAAACTGAATCCCGCCTCCGTACAGCCACTTGAGAAGGAGACTTCCGTCAACTGTTCTTCTGTGTGCTAATCTCAACAATGAATATACAGTCGATAACACAAGCGTCACGTTCCACGTCACCCCCTATTTCGATCTAGTCGACTCTTATTCATACAACTAAGAACTCTTCCTAACACTGGAGGTGAATGCTCCTGAAACTGTACAGTAATTGGAGGAAAAACCTTAGGATGAAATTTACTCGCATCTGTGTTCTCTTGTCGAGAATCAGAAGAATATTCCAAAGGACACCAAATTTGAGCGAGCAGTGGAAAATTACTGGCTGGTCGGTAGAAGAAGAAATAGTGGAGATTCCTGTTGGAACTGTATATCTGTAGTGGCACGAGTGACTATTCTTTCTCTAAATCAACAATCAAACAATCATGTTCTGATAGTCCCAAAGGCTTTCTACTGGAAGGGTAGCCGGTACCACAGTGATTGCTCCATCGTTTAGAGAACTTATCTACCTTTATCATAATTTGGCATCTTTTATCACTTCTTTTATCACTAAGTGCTCACTAGCTGCCCCATTTCTTTTGAAAACCTCAACAACTAGTGACGTTAAGTGACTTCCCCAATGAAATGTTCCTCAAGAATTCTCCAAGTTTTCTCTTCCTGAAACCTCGGCATGATGTTACAAAATTCGTTTGCTGCTTTGCCAAACGAGGTATGGTGGATCAGATTTATTTTGCCTAACGTTTCGACTAGAACGTCGTCCTCAGAGGCCTAAAAATAAGTTTCGAGCCATTTTTTAGGCCTCTTAGGACGACGTTGTAGTCGAAACGTTTGGCCGAAATAAATCTGATCTACCATACTAACCTCATTCGGCAAAGCAGAATACGAATTTTGCTCCTCAAGAATTTTGAAAAAAAATACGCCGACTTACTATGTTTTCTAGAAAGCAACGAAGAGTTTCTCACATGCCGAATACATATCTATGTCAAACTGCTCACATCTTGCAGAAAGCTTGAAGCTTTGAAGTTCTGATGACAACCGTTAACAGATCTCATATGTCTATTATTCACCTGACAATAGAGAACGGTGAGAAATATTCACTTGACTTTTCGGATCGATGAGAGCTGCTCGTCATCGCATCTTCGCTGCCACCTCCGCACAGCAAACATTTTTCGAAGGAGCTCTTGTCACAAAAAGTGGAATCGCCGTGCAGCGTATACCACAGAACATGCTGCTCATTGATGGCTAATTTGCATACAGTTATGAAGAAAAATAATTGAACATGGCGAAACGGCGAAAACTGTTTGATGTACGAGTGGTTCGAAAAATTTTGGATGGTCAGTCCGCGGTTAATATTTCCCAATTTTACTCCTTACGACCATCTATAACAAGGGACGGGATATGGAAACTACATTTTCTCAGACCTAAATCAACCATTAGAGCAAAGTTCTTTACTATTAGAGCAGGTATTGCTTATCTTCAATTAGTAAAAACTGCTTCCATCCCCCACTGTGAGGCCTCTTTCAGACACCTTGCAGCAAACTCTATTTTCACTAATTAATTGTTCTAGGCACATTTATGTTTTGGTGTTGATATTGTCTGTCTTGAACGACGTTCACAAATAAGTAAATAAAACATATGTGCAGATTAGATTCACCCAAAGAGGTAATTCTGCTGTGACAACTGGTTACCCGCCTATTTTGCTGAAAGATAGAAGGACTTCTTCATTTGAATAGCTTTCAACAATAACGAAATTCACGAAGCGAACAAAGCGAAGGAAGGCGAAAAAGGCAACGAAGCAGAATTTCGCGGCATAAACAAACACATATGTACAAAATAGGTCAAAGTGTGCAGCTTAAATGCAAAACGCTCCCGCTTTCAAACAAATATAATGCAGTACAGATAAATGCAGCACCAAATAGATAAGAACAAGTTTGCTCAAAGCAATAGTGTAACGCACCAAATAAAGTGATTTTCCACAAATATAAAAATCACGGAAGCAACATTGGATCAGTGGACGTCCATTCAGGATCGTTGTTCACTTCGTCGAGCACCGTCTCCTGGAGATTATCGCTTCGTCGTAATCCTCGTCGTGGATTGAACCATTTGTTCTTTTCGCTCTCTTTCACTGGACTACACAGCAGATAGCTGGAAAATGACATGGCGTTTAGTGAGTCAACAGGCAATTTGCTATAATAAAAATCTCACATTATATCCCCCTCTTCAAGTTGTAGATCATCGGCGGGGTTAATTATAACGAACGATATCTTTTCACAGGTCTCCGTACCATCCGTGTCGTAGAGTACTAAAAAATCTACTAACAAGCTGAAGCTAAGTTTTAAGGACCATTTATACTCGACAGCAACGCACCCAATGAAAAACTCACAATTTTCTTCGGTTGGCATGCCTAAATTGCGCATTCTTGTCACTATATGATCACGCATTTCCTTCCTTCGTTCCCGAGCCGACAACGCTAGATCTGTGCTTTGTTGTTTTTCTTCCATATCTTGGGACACCTACACAATAAAAAGATTAAAAAATCTCGGCGTTGATCAGTCCTTCCAAGCTTACCGTTTTAGAGTCCATATTTTTCGTTCTGAAAACTCCGAGCGGAATTCCTGCCACTGAGGCGCATAAGTTCTTGTAAAGTCGTCCATAGGTCTTAATCCAGAGATCATTTGAGGTGACCATCACCTAAAAGAGACCCTGCATACACAGCGAACAAAGATAGCTACATATATAACTATTCTTTGTGATACAAAACAAACCGACGACAGAAATCCGCTGCCTTCGGTCTGATCGATTCCCAGCAGAAGTCGGGTAAGTGTCACTACGTACGGCTTTATAATGGCCTGAATTCCGTTGGTTAAATTGAACGAATTAATTAAAATAGTAAATAAGTGAAGAGATTTTGGCGATTCTTTCATAAGGATCACTTACGCTTTAAGAAAAAAGCGTCTAAAAGCAAGATTAACGAATTTGGGAAAGGATTTGGATCACTTAAGCTTTAAAAAATCGATTGAAAACAAGATTCACGAATTTGGGAAAAATGTATATAGAGGAATCCAATGTTGCTTCCTTGGTTTTTATTTATATTCTTTACTGAAACTCAATTGTTTGTAAAAATATGCGTGTTTTGTGTTTTAATCGCTCACCTGATAAAGAAGTCGATCCAGCATATTGGCACTGAACACTCCTCCTTGTGCGAACGGTAGGCGGAACATAAAAGGCATGTGGGATCCTCTCTTCCGTTCTTTCTAAGAAAATTTTCGGAAATTCACCGACTGGATGTCACAAGCGTAAATGAATTACCTTTTCGAATTTAGACTGAGCGAGAGAGTATGGATTGTCGGCGCTGAACTGAACAAAACGCATGTTACTAGCATGTGTTAGTTCGGTAATCATTCGTAATCGTGGGAACATCCTAAAAAGCAATAGCTTCGGGTGAGGCACCTATTCTAACAGTTAACTAAATTTTCATATTTTTTGACGACAGAAAATAGTGAAAGCATCTTCACCAATGCCACTCTGGAGAACGTACCAGTTAGTGCCCTTACATACCCGACGACGCGGCGACGAGCATTCTCGTCCAACGCGGCCGACCGCGCGCTCGATTAGAGCAATGCGGCCGCCGCAAACGTCGCGTTGGACGAGAATGCTCATCGTCGCGTGTTCCGCTCAATTGCACCTGTAACGGCTAATTCGTCGCGCAAACTGCTCGTGGTCGGGTATGTAAGGGCCCTTATACTTCAGTTCTCACATATAAAAGGTTCAGCAGTTGTAGAACATCCAGAAGGGCACACTCACAATAATTTTCCGCGTTTCACGTTCAAACTACAATAAAAAATTTTACCGGTGAATTTTCTGTACGGTGATGATGGTGCTGCAGTCGGCAAGATGTTCTTCGTCCAACGATGCAGTTTCTCGTACCACAACCACGTGTTCTGCTCGACTTACACCGGCTCGCAGTAGATTGTCCAAACTAAAAACATGGGACATAACGAGGTTTTCCTATATTCTGCAGCGAAGCAACGAAATAAAGGTCAAGTTTATCTGGGTCCGTTCATAGTAGGCGGCAGCCTTGACGCGCACTATGAACGGACCTTTAGCCTCGAAAATATCTATTAAGAGATCTCACAATACATTATAACGTACACAGATATTTTGCCCTGCATCCAGTATATATCCGGAAAGTAGGAAATGGCATCGAGAAAAGCCGGATTCGGAGTTTTTGCATCTTGAAGTTCAAGCAACAGAACAATTGGATGCAGCTTGTGTACTGGACGGTAGTAAGCTCTGAAACGACAGCCTTTTCGTCTTTCCAATTTTTCATAGGAGAAAAGTTTCACAAGAAACATCGAATATAGGTGAAGCTGTTCACGATAAAGGCGAAGGGAGACAAAACGTTCCACATTGAGGGCTCGTTTAGACGCTGCGCGGCGAAAATGCAAAATCGAAGCACAATCAATAATTAACGTCATTGATCGAATTCGCTCTTTTGCGCTAGTGGCGCAGTCCGGTGGCACCGCGTCTGAGCAAAAAAAATTTAGGCATATAATCACATAGGGAAGAAATTGAGCGAAAAAAAGTGAATTTTGTCAGAATATCCTGCAATAAGGAATATCAGCCTTCTAAAAAACCCGAACGACCAGTAAGTTTGCCTATATAGCGCCAACGGACTGCACCACTAATGCAAAGGAGCAAATTTGATCAAGGACCATTTCGCCGGCAACGTCTAAACAAGCCCTAAGGGAACTAATACATACCTTAGCGGAATGATGAGATTGTACATTCCGCTGCTCGTTCGATCAGCTGCCAAAATAATAGGCTTCACTTTCCAGTCATATTCGTGAGCTGATGTATATGGACAATGTTGGCATTTCTGAAATGAATTATTCTGCAAGAAAGAAAAAAGAGAAGGAAGAAGAGAAAAAACACAGAGTTTGGCGACTGAAAACGTCGTTTTGAAAAAAAATTGAAGCACCTCATCCAACTGTAGACAGCATGTAGGCCTTCTTTCTTGCAACATATGACAAAGTGTGTCCGATGTACCAATGTAAGTGCGAACTTGTGGATGTCTTCGTCGGATTCTGAAATGTTCTCATCATTGAAACCTGACATTTAATAGCTGCACATTCAAATGCTATTCCTCTGACTTTCGCTTGATGCAAGGCCCGTCACACTTGTTGCATGAATCCTCTGGTTCCGATTCACTCGAAGAGTTTGTTTTCCCCTGAACATCGAAACTTATATTTGATTGGAAATCCGTGTAACTTATCATACAACTAGAATGTGATAGCTGATCACCTCAATGACTACCGCGACCGACGGTTGAGATACTCTTCTTGATGGTGTTTCTTGAAGATTGATGAATCGCACCTCATCAGTTGCCTAGACGTTGATGTTTTATAGGTGGACTATATTTCCTTTGCCTTGTAGTGCTCCACTTTGAAAAAAATGTGAGCATTACAAACCTTGGCTCTCTGAAGGAATCGTTTCCTATTGAGAGGTCTTTTCATGCTGCATTCAAGATATGGTGTTCCTGAAATCATTTTAGCCAAAAAGCTATCGTAGAGGCAGTTAAGGTGAAAAATCACAAAAACACGTTAGAATAGGAGGAGAACTCCACTCACCAACATTCGCAATCGTTGACGCAATATCAGCTTTCTTCAGTTGCACTTTGAGATCTTTCTGGAAGTTAAACAAAGACTCCTCGTTAGTGAGAGCCATATAATATAGAACGTCTTTCGATTGCAGAATATGTGTGATACCGGGATTCAAACGTATTTTCTCACCCGGCCCATCTGACATCACACCTATTAAACCGACTCCATATCTAAAAATTATTGAGAAAAATAAATCAACATCTCAAAAATCAATCTTTCCGTCTCCAAATGTGGTTCAACTCACAGCCGATGTGCATGATAGGAGACGTACGGAAACGATTTTCCAACGAAATCACCGAAGAATTTAGAATCCTCTGCTTTTATCATATAGATCTCATTGCCGGAGTAGAATCCATAAACTTTGTGCCACGGTTCGGTAGATTTCTTACCCTCCCTGGAACGTCGCAGATCAGATGGTGGATGGACTGATATAATTTTATCGTTAGGTAAATCTCGGGCGACTCACTCTCCTTTAGACGTGTGCATCAAAAGAGTGATAAATGTGGAAATTCCTGGACAAATACAGTTGTTGGCCAATAGTGAATATTTGAATTCATCCTCACAAATCAACACTTCTGAATAACAAATGATTTCATTAGCTATTATAGAAAAATTCAAAATTTAGAAACCTGCATGCTCTATGTGCATCTTTGTTTCCGGTCGGAAAATTTGCACATATTGCTTCACATGAGGAGCGAAATCCTTCACAGCCCACGATCGAAGCACCGTATGTTCATCCTACAAAAATGAAAATCAAGTACCTCAGTGAATTTTCAGCCTATTCTTGCACTTACTGTAATAATTTTCTTGTTCTGATGACGAGCTGAAAGAATGAAGCATGCTTTAGCAGCGCTGACACGGGCTCTGTAATAAGGGTAAAGATAAATGGAAAAATGAAAAACATTCAGAAAAGAGTAGCGCTCAACCTTTCCAAATCTTCATCTCGTAAAGCGCTTCCTTTCACATAAAAAACACGTTCACTGTATATGGGAATTTTCAACAGCAGACGGGTCTGATTGTCCAGCTCGGCTGGTGAAAGAAGAACGACATGAACACGCTGAAACACTCAAGCATAATTGAAAGTGGAAGAATTCAAACGATGGAAAACTCACTTTATTTTCTGGATGAGCATAGAACTCGTCCAGAAAATCCCTAACAAACTCCACTTCCAGATGTGTGATCGTTACGACAACATGTGAATCATTTTTCGTGTGTCCTCCTCTGTAGTCGCTACCACATTTTCGTCTTTCCAACCATGTTTGTCCCAACGCTTCAAGCTAAAAGAACATGGACGAAGACATAGAATTTCAGTGATGTCGGTTCTACTCCTAAGGAAGGCGTACCTGTGATGGGAGTAAAACTAAAGCGACACAAATAAGGATTATCACACACAAACGTGACATCCATGTATCAGGATACCTGGAATTGTTTTATTGAGCAGTACCAGAAGTTGAATTAAATATAACTATTGAGCGACTAAAAATGGACATGAACCAACCAGTCCCCATATCCAACTGTCGAAAACGTCACCATAACGAAATAAAGGCTAGTGAACAGGTCGAATTGACGATCTCCGGCTCTTTGCAAATGTTCTATACTACACATTCCTAAAAAAGCGAATGAAAATAGTAAAACAGTTCATGTAAAATGTACGCGGACGACAAAAAGATGTGAAGGTTTGTAGATAAACCCGCTGACAAAGCAAAATTGCAATCTGCCATAGATTATATTTACCACTGGTCGCTTAAATGGGAGCTACCGATTTCGGTGGAAAAGACAGCTATTTTATCTATAGAAAGACGTCCTTCAAATGCCACTCACACATTGAATGAGGGCTCCTCGAGCAGTGTCAGCGAATTTCGTGATCTGGGCTTCGTTATCAGTTCTAAGCTGGACTTTTCTCCTCATCTCAGATTACTCGCCAATAGGGCTAGGGCTCACACATACTATAATCTCTTCAAAACACTCAAGTTTACGAACCCAAAAATCTTCCTTAAAGCTTATAAAATCTATAAAAATCTGGAAAATGGCAATACCATTTTCAATCCGTCAAAACAAAAGGACATCGCACTTTTAGAAAGTGTTCAGAATAACTTTACTCGTAAATTGTTTATGAGATGTTTCGGTTTTGACTATGATTCCATTTCTAATGAGAAGAGAGTTGGAAAAAAGTCAAACTTAACAAGAAGGAGTAATATGACGATTCCGCACCTGTGAATATTAAACAAATTAGTACGGAGAATAACAACATCAACTGCCTGAATAGCGCAGACTGGTTCATAAACGATCCACGGTTGAGATCGTTCTGTAAAGGATATTTTAACCAGAGGCGGTATTCTCAAACAGAATAGCCGACTAAGACCATCATAGCCTGAAGAGATCCTTTAGCAAGCCAGCAGTTCAGGAATACGGGCACGTACAAGTAGCGAAGTTCCGAACGAAACAGCTAAATCACAAAATTTATGAAATATATTATTTATTTATCTATAATATATTATTTATATATTTATGTTATTATTTTTTATATATTGTTCAAAAAATGCAACAAGAAGAGACAGACAACTTACAGTTATAACGAAAGGAAAACTGGTGAGAAGTTCCAGCAAGAAGTGAACGTTGACAAGTAAACGCATCGTGTTACCCTAAAATCTTCTACATTTATATTTGACAACGATGCATATAAAAACAAGGTTGAAAAAAAGCAAAGAACGAAGTTGAAATTCAAAAAAAAAACAAAGAATGAGCCAGAGAATATACCTGATAGCTTATGTAGAAAACAACAACGGTCTCGCATAGACTGATAATTGCAACAATCGTCTGTGCCAACCATAAATACTCGTTTCGCTCCACCCAGAACAGATATTCACTGAGCAATGTCGTTTTATAGTTGATAATGATGAAAAAGAAAACATAACGACTCCAAGGTACTCACTATCTGATTTCACCCTCCTCATGATGAATCGGCTTAACGAACGGAGGAAGAGTTTTGGAATCTTGCACCACTCGAGCACAATATAAGACACATGACAACAGTTTGATGAATACATTGAACAATCGAATTTGGAGGCCTACAACAAGAAATTATAACAAAACCATAAGTCGACAGTATAAATAATAGTATATAATAATATAACAAAAACGATAAGTCGACAATATGAATAATAATAATAATATGAGAATACCAAATAGAAACAGAAAGACGCGGGTTCAATTCTCGTCCGATGTCAGCGTTTTGCGAATAACCTAGCACCTCCAAATATATAAGAGAAGTCGACGATTTCTCAAAGAATACACTGACTCACTTGTGGTTTTATCCTCAATGAAGTATTGCCTCAATCTGGATTTGAAGCTTGTGTCCTCGCCAGACTGCATTCTCGTTCTAAAAAGTCAAACAGTTCTAATCAAGTGATGGACACGAGGAGGAATACAGCTCTAAAATTTAGGAAGAGGGTCTCTCGAATTCAACGACTTGAATGCCATCGAATTTCCAAATTCGGCATTATACCAACTATTAATTGACGGAAGGTCATCAACTTATTTATACAACGACGCCCCTTATTAAGCGGAATTGGTCGTCATTACCGACAGAAGCTATGATCTAATTCTTCCTGAAATTCTCCCCAAGCCGTCATTTTCTAGAAATGTTAACGAAATCAGGCTGGCAAGAGAGCACATAAATTGGCAACGTCTGCTCCAAAAAATTCACAAGGAAATTCACTTCTAATGACAGATGGGCCAATCTTTCCGCTCAAATGAAGCAGATTCACTCCCTAACGACAATATTCACATAGCTTCTCGCCTAGAACTTTTCACTTTAACGGAAGTTTTGCAATTTGAAAACATCACAGCGCCGAGAAAAGATCGAAAATAAAATTACATTAAGGTAGAACCGGAAGCTAACGAGGAACGTGAGGGTGGGGTGGGGGAAGGGTTTCCGCATTCGGGATCGATGAAAGAGTATCCACGGCTATTATCAGGGGACATGTTGTTTTCAGAAAACACCGCTCGCCAGCAAGAAATGTTGGTGAACACTTCGTTCTCAAGGAAAAGAATATATTCACATTATTTACGTGGATTGGTTGAATTCAAAAGGAAAAGCATCGATCGCAGAAGTTGAACGCATTCGAGAGACTTTAGATCAGGCATTTTAACAAGTAAAATCGGGAGTTAAGTCACCTCAACTTGTGAAAAAAAGGATGGTTAGAAACTCTCAATCTTTGCAGAAAGTCCTTAGCTACCAACTGGATGGATGCTCGTCCACACGGGCAAATGAAATTGTGTTTTTGCTCCAAATCAGTGGTGGATTCCTTGCACCTTAAGGCACCCCCACACCCCGAAAACAACGAAAAAACTGTTTTATCAGCAAATTTTCTGACCGTCTAAAGCGGAATTAACCCAGCCGGCGCTTGTAACGCGACAAAAACGAAGCTCCGATCGAAATGTGATGCCAGGCGTGATGGGAATTTGATGGATTATGCAATGTCATTCAACATAATAAATGGAACACCGTCAGGAAGATCGTGGTAGCGAAAAGAGGCTTTTTAGGGGAACCCGGCACTTATTATCGTAGAAAATCTCCTGGGAGGAAGGTAAACTGGCGAGATGTAGTCATGCGGCAGAAGAGACACCTAATCTGGTTACAACCCTCTTTGTTTCGAAGCTCTGGATAAGAAAAACACTGCCAAAAACTCAGCCCCTGCATCCCAATCTTCATACGTCCAAAATACCGCTGTCATTTAGAATAGAATACTTCTCCCAAAGGCAAAACGGTCAGCCGAAGGGGGTAATTAGTAAGTGAAACGGGGTCGACCTCGTTAGCTAGCAGCTTTGGTGAGTTCAAAAACTTCCAACGCGAACTCCAACCTTCAAAGATCTCTGGAGATTCTGAAAAATCTGGAGATTTTGATTGATATTAATCTCCTGCAGACAATATGTCATTGGGAGACTCCAATGGCAAAGTTCGGGTTGTCGAAAAGCAAGTAGCAGGAATTCGAAGGAGAACATCCGGGCCTAGATCATGACTTACAGTTGGAGTAAAAGTAAGGATATGTTGGAGCTCATAAGGAGAAAAATTGAATAGTTCTTGAAAAAATTTCAAACAGTTCGCGGAGAAAGATTTCGACGCTGAGATCTGTCGAAACGCGTCGGCGACGAGCTTTGGAACAAAAGTTATAGTGGTAGAGCATAAAAGCAGTTTAAAGATATAAGGAATACTACGACGCAGAAGTTACGGGCTGTGCAACGAACACGTATCAAACCAAAGAAAACGATAGTTTTAGAAAACAGGAAATTAAAAAATATTTGCACAAATCGATGTTCGACAGCCCGTCATAATATTATTCATCAGCTTGCTGTTTAAAGACACACTCGCTGTATTGCTCATTATTGAATGTTGCAGAATTTTGTCGGAAAGATCCCTGGGGACCTAATTTTGAAGTGAACAATTTTTCAAAATAGGACTGTGCTATTTCGTTAAAGTACCAGTGTGTCAGTCATGTCACTACTTGGCCTAGGAAGAGAGGGAAATGGGATCTGATAGTGGTGCTCACAATGGAGTCCGAAAACCAACGAGTGTAAGTAGTTTCACATTTTTACCGGTCTGCTCTCTACTCATTCTCAAGTTTTCCAAAGCCGCCTGAGGGAGGATGATGAATATTTCACCAGCAGGTGGTGATTCCAAACGGCACAATATCATGAAAGCCATCATATAAACAATTTTGAGGCAACCACATGCTACCTAAGCTCAACTGGAAGAGCAAAGGGAAAAAGTCTGGCGGGTGTGGATGTGACTGATGAGGCAACTAACGCTGTTTCGGCATCCATGTCGGTGATGCCGATCGATCCGACTCGTCCGACATCCTTCTCGCTCATCTTCTTCTGGCTCGATTCCAACATATCACGACATTAACTATAAGATCATAAATCTGTAATGCAAGTCAGCACACCAAGACATCCATTGAACACGTTCATGACGTTTTTTTTTAGAAGAAAAATACCCGTATGATGTCACACCACACGAACCTTACACGGTATTCAGCTGTGCCTGATAATATACGTATGTATCTTCTTAACTTTCATCATAAAGGTGTACTGCACGGCCTGATATGAAAAAAGACCGGAAAAATGAGAAGCAACAAGCAAGAAATCCTTAAATGGTCTACCTAAGAGAGCACTGCAGAGATGTTGAACAAGGTGGAAATGAGACAATGATTAAGTCAGGTAAATGTGTAATGTTTACCTGCGCGACTCACCATCAAGTTTGTGGCAAATAAATGTGCGGTTGAGCTGTGCAAACGAATGATTTCTAGTGACAATATGAGTTCTAATTCGATAAAAATATAAATATTTGTGTCCACAAAGGCATCCTTGTTATAGAAAGTACTGATACTTGAGAAGAGAGCAAAGTCATTGGGGTCAAAAAGTGACCTTCGAGGAATTTATACTTCGTCAGGGGCTATCACCTTCTAACCACGCGCGAGCACCGGAATTGGGCCAAATCGGTGAGCCTAATTTTCTTAAAAATATGACAAAAAGACCTCAAACGAAGTAAAACATGTGCTTCTCGCCAACAGACGAGACACCAATGGTTCACCTTCCAATCGAACAAAGTCAGAGAGCAAACAGCTTCTTTTGTGCTCGTTTTCGCTTAGATGAAAACATCTAGGCCAGTTGAATTGATGAGGTAAGTAGGAAACTCGGGAAGAGCTGGATGCAAATCATTTTCTCATACACATTTGATAAACCCAGCTTAATGAAGCCTTTCTGAGCGCTGGGAGAAAATTTAGGAAATAGAGAAAGGGGATTTCAAAACGACAACAACAAAGCTGGTCAAGGTTCAAGGACTGGATGAAGTGAGAATACGAAAGAGCTCATAGCAAGAGCAAAATAATTAAAAGTATCCAACCAAATTGTAATTCTTCACTTCACATGCGAAATTCATGGAGCAGTAATTTCACAAACGTCGGGAGCAATATGTGTCACACTTATTTTTGTAAAACACCATCAATAAGCCAGAGAAAGCCAAAGAGAGAAACTTCGGAGCATGAACTCCCAAAGGTCTCATCACTAGCTCGAACTCGTTCCTGATTTTGTCTGCGGAGTGAGAGCTTCTCTCTAACTGCCACTAGTGCTCTATTCCAATGGTGTAAGAACTAGAGATCAGGAAAAGCTCGCAGCGTCTCGAAAAGTGTAAATAAGAAAAACAGAACACCATTAGTCGCATAGAATGTTTTTTGAATTCCATTCCACTTCGTCGACGATTGTTATTGCACTGGTGAGCCCGAATGTGATCGTGGGATTAGAGAAAACAACTTAATGAAAGGATTCCTCCATGCGACGCTGAAATTCTGACAGAATGGCGAAAAAGGCCGGCCGACGATTCATTAGCTGGAATGAAAGGGAGATCGTGAGGCCGCAGCATATTATCTAAGCTTGGGCAATTGCTTACTCGATCCACTGCATTCCAGGCATGTATGAGAGCAATTAATGATCTGGGACAATTAACAGAGATGATATTCACCAAAAACTTTTTAGTCAAAGTGACTTTCGAAAAAGGAGTAACATAGCACTGACTTCCCCAAACGAGAGATCAGCACGACAGTACAGTACCGGACGCTAGAAAAAGGCGGTAGCGGCGCCTCAGAGCGCCGAAATTCGCCGTTTTTTGATAACTTCTTTAAAATTGGTTTGTTTGGAAAAATAGGTATATATTGGAGCTTAGCAGCTTGAGCTCTATCCATCCATATACACTTTTCCCGAATTCGTGAAACTTGTCCTCAGTCGATTTTTTGGACCCCTCGATCTTCGGATCCCGTTTCCGCTTCGGTTCCTCGCTTGGTGACTCACTACCGACTTGGCTCCGCTTCCTCCTAGCCAACTATAAATAGGCGGCGCGTCTTTTCCTAGGGTCCCAAGCTAGGGGTGGGGCCCCACTGGGTGGCTCGAAGGAGCTCGCACGCGTGGCCCCTCGTTGGGCATGGGGCGCAAATGAGCTGCGGTTGACTCCGCCCAGGTCACCACGTGTGGACACCGGAACGGCGCATTTCGGCGCTCCGGAGCGCCGCTACCGCCGTTTTATCGTTGCGACACGTCCGGTACTGTGATACACTATAGTGACCCGAGGAAAGTGTGCGAAAATTCGAAAATAAATGAAAACAAAAGAAAAGCGACCAATGGATGAGACAGGCCAACACCACGACAAGGTGCGAATGTTTCAGTGACGGCATGGCCTGATGGAAAATTATCTTATTGCTTTCTATGCTTCCGGGCTCAATAAAAAAATCATCGAAAATAATGAGGGAAGGAATATGTGGAACAATATGGATTACGGAAACACGGAAAAATTCATGAGATGGTGTTTGATGTGAAGCGAGTGAAAAGGATCGAATGACAACCATGAGCAGCTGCGAATTGACGGAAAGATCAAGACACGCCGGTCACACTATACAGTTTTGCACATAAAAAGGGTATGAGGGATGTTGAAAGCTCTCCCGTCTACCACTCAGAATCCAAAGTTAGATGTGTAGATGACAGCTGCACGATTGGCTCGTTATGAATGCCTAGTTGAAAAACTGGATATATCTGAGCAGCTGCAGGGCTCTTTCTCTAACAGGAGCCGATGGTGTTTCTTTTCGACGAAAAAGTACACGTGATCAATTCGCCGACGCCGGTTAGAGAAAAACAACAACGAGAAAGATTACTATTCAACGAGCTATTGATCAACACTAATCCACCGCTGAAAATTCATGCAGTTACATGGTACCAAAACATTCGAAATTTCGCCTTCGACCGGTATGAGCGTCAAGTATGCCGTCGATAAATTGAGGAATGCATTTTCCACTGTTATTTCACGGCATTACGTTGTCCCGAGGAGTGAAGTCGAGCAAAGCGGGAACTCATCGAACCGCGGTGAAAATGAAAATCGAATACGCTAAAATCGTTCACAGCGCAATTTGAGTGGAGCAATGCAGTTGAGAGGCGATGCTTCTCTCTTTCTGCTGACAAGGAGCAGGTACTTCCGTGCTGTAAAACCACAAAGAACGTACATCTATTGTCGCATAAATGAGGGACGTTATTCTGCCACAGAATCAGAGTTCAGTATACTCCCAAGAAAAGAAACCATACACCAACTGCTAGCACGGTCGCTTTTGAGAGCCACTATTTTATTCTTACCCATCCTTCTCCGCTTGCTCTTTAACCACAGCGTTCACAACAGGGAAGGCTTGCAATAAAGAACCACGAACTTCTCCTGAACTGGAACTACATTAAAGAGCAAGGGCAAAATGAGCACCGGCTTCAAAAAGGGAAATTGAAGACGGCAACAATTCAAAAGGATCAATCAAGGCGTGGGAGCAGTGAAAATGGTTGAAGAAAGGGGTAGAATGAGCTCCTATGGCAGGATATGCTTTTGGAATGCAAGAAAAGGTGGTTCTGTAGCGTGCTGCTGAACGCAGCTCTGCTTTATGAAGATTGATTGAGAATGACTCATCAATAAACGAATTCCCTATGAATTCCATATTCACTTATTTAAAAAACTCAAAAGCAAACACGCTGCCGCAAGGTCATTAAAACCATCTGGGAGGAAGGTTGTAGAAGAGGTGTTGTATGAATGAGGAAACTTCTGACAAAACAAAGATCAAGTTCGTTCCTGTCAAACAAATGCCGTCTCATCGTACAGCAATAAATTCTATGCTGTCGCCGATTAACGACATTTTCTGCACCGAATTGACAGCGTAATTCATTTGTTCTACCGTTGGCGAGATATGACGCTCGTATAATGTTCCATGCTTAATCTTTTCAGTCGTTTACCTCCAGCAGAAGGCTATTTGCAGTAGGCAAGCTGTTTTTTGAGTGTCTGAAAGCTGTAGAGAGCCCAGTTTGCTAGGTATTGGAGTGAACGTGACGAGGAGAATGAGAGGAATGCGCAAAAATCAATCGCTTCATGCGCACAACGAGGTGGTCTATATCAGTATAGGATACATAAGTGTTAGAACTTTCACTCCTATTAGAGTAGCTGACTGACACCGCCGATTTCGCGAGCTCTGATCACTAAAAGTATAAGACGAGCTTAGACGTGTGGGAATGTAATTTGCTATGACGTTCACGCAAGATAGAGCAGCAGATGTTGCAGTGCAAGTGCTCGACAGGGTGACTAATGTGACCGGTGAATGACAAGCGAGCTGGGCGGGTAAATACTTGTTTTCGAGCTTACATCTAAGCTCACCAAGTGGAAGGTGATTTGTAACGCGGCAATAGGAATAGCGCGAAAAACTATATCAAAGTATCTAAGTAGAACATAGACAACTATGTAAGTATCTAAGTAGACCCTAGACATCTATGTATCTAAGTAGAACTTGCAATTAGACAGCTGTGTAAGTATCTAAGTAGAACCTACATACACATCCAAGTATCTAAGTAGAACCTAGACACCAGAGTACGTAAGTAGAGCCTAGACTTTTAAGTGTCTAAGTAGATTATAGACAACTATTTAAGAACCTAAGTAGAGCCTAAACGTCAGAATATGTAAGTGGAACTTAGACATCTAAGTATTTAAGTAGAACATAGACAACTATGTAAGTATCTAAGTAGAACCTAGACATCTGAGTATGTAAATAGACCCTAGACATCTATGTATCTAAGTAGAACTTGCAATGAGCTGTGTAAGTATCTACGTAGAAGCTACATACCCATCCAAGTATCTAAGTAGAACCTAGACACCAGAGTACGTAAGTAGAACATAGAGTTTTAAGTATCTAAGTAGAACAGAGACAACTATGTAAGTATCTAAGTAGAGCCTAGACATCAGAGTATGTAAGTGGAACTTAGACATCTAAGTATCTAAGTAGAACATAGACATCTGAGTATGTAAATAGACCCTAGACATCTATGTATCTAAGTAGAACTTGCAATTAGCTGTGTAAGTATCTAAGTAGAAGCCACATAGACATCTACGTATCTAAGTAGAACCTAGACATCAGAGCATGTAAGTGGAACTTAAACATCTAAGTAGAACAGAGACAACTATGTAAGTATCTAAGTAGACCCTAGACATCTATGCATCTAAGTAGAACTTGCAATTAGCTGTGTAAGTATCTAAGTAGAAGCCACATAGACATCTACGTATCTAAGTAGAATCTAGACATCAGAGCATGTAAGTGGAACTTAAACATCTAAGTATCCATGTAGAACAGAGACAACTATGTGAGTATCTAAGTAGAGCCTAGACATCAGAGTATGTAAGTGGAACTTAGACATCTAAGTATCTAAGTAGAACATAGACAACTTTGTAAGTATCTAAGTAGAACCTAGACATCTGAGTATGTAAATAGACCCTAGACATCTATGTATCTAAGTAGAACTTGCAATTAGCCGTGTAAGTATCTAAGTAGAAGCCACATAGACATCTAGGTATCTAAGTAGAATCTAGACATCAGAGTATGTAAGTGGAACTTAGACATCTAAGTATCTAAGTAGAACAGAGACAACTATGTAAGTATCTAAGTAGAGCCTAGACATCAGAGTATGTAAGTGGAACTTAGACATCTAAGTATCTAAGTAGAACATAGACATCTGAGTATGTAAATAGACCCTAGACATCTATGTATCTAAGTAGAACTTGCAATTATCTGTGTAAGTATCTAAGTAGAAGCCACATAGACATCTACGTATCTAAGTAAAACGTTACTCGGATGGTTCTTCATTCGCAGCCGAAATTGCAAGCAACTAGATGATCTTGATGGACCGTATTTTCTTTCGTGTTGTTCGACAAGATTAACCGGCCATTATTCGGTATAGAGGACGTCTATAACATGTAGTTATTGTGAAACGCGCGTACTGGAACGATAATGACTCTTTTTACATTGTTCTAGTGAAAGTATTCTAACCGTTCCTTGTCGACTTTTTTTCAGTCGAGTAAAAGGTAACATGACAATTTCAAGAGTTACCACGGCTTTTGATGGACCGCTATGGTTAGAAAAACTCACAACGGCGCCCAATTAGTAATCCAGCCGCTCCAGTGGTTTCCATGGATTTCGTCATGAAAATGGAGTAAACGCGTCTACCGGTAGGATTCACTCTACCTCGGCTTTTCCTCATCAAGTGCTGCTCTGTCAATGACGACAAAGAGAAATCGCCTCCAGAATCGAGACACTGTAAAGGATATCATTCTAGGACTGGCGTAAGTTGTTTTCACATCTGATTTGTTTTGCCTACAGCTTTATGAATTTTAATGTTTGCATAAGAGCGGGTCGACCGACTGAAAATTGCAGTAATCACCACGAACTGTGCATATCATTCAACGTCCAAGACTCTTTTCAGTCCATCGGGGCAAAATGCCCGTCAACCGAAAGAAGGCGTTCTAGGCGCTGCATCGGTATGTTGAATCTCAACTTCTTTTTCTGCTACGATTTGAAAGCAGTTTCAGTAGACTCCGATAAGATATTCGTTCCAGGACGGACTTAGTTCAAATAGAAACTCCCAGAACATGCAAACGAATCAGAGAGTAAGTCGACGATCCAGGTTTTCTCCATGCATGGACAAAAAATTCTATGACAGCTTATCTTTTGTATAGCAGAGAAAATCGCTGTAGAACAACTGTGGAAGTTTCAACTCTAGCTTCATGAGCTGTAAGCATTTCAGGCGGAGAGCACACGAAAACGAACAAATCTCAATTCTGACGATGGAGCAAGCGGATTAAGGTGTGCTTGAAGTTTATAGTGCTCAAGAGGACAAACTGGCCACATAGAAAAGTTTATGGGTAAAAGATATGTCTGACTCGGTGTTAGCTATTCCAGTTAATCCACTACTCATACACAGAACAGAAGAAATAAATGAAAAATGTTTTCTTTCAGGAATGTAGATTATGAAGATCTTCGTCGTCAACTGACCTTCAACAGTGATAAGGTGAGATCAGCACAGTACATAGGAGTCATTGTCTAAGATATTGTTAATTTCCTAACCAGATTAACTCACTAAGCAGTGATGTGAGCAGTTTGAGAAATGCCATGGATCGTCAGATGAACAACCTGACACAGCTCAGCAACGAATTGAAAGACAGACCTGCAGTGGACCCTTCGGTTAGTACGTTATGTTTACCGTAGAACAATTTTTTTCTAAATCCTGGATTACTCAAAAGTTTGGCGTACCCAAAGACTGTAATTAAGATGGGTTGCAGTTACATATGTTCAACTTCGTTAACTGGTCAATTCGGACATTCCAAAATTCCGGAACCTTTTGTAAAACACTAAAAATTCCGAAATTTAGAAAATCGCGAGCTCAACACAACAAATGGATGAAAGAATGAGGGATCTCAGCGCTCAAATCTCAACTCTAAAACAGTCGATTAACACAGAAAAAGAGGAACGGATGAGACATGAACGTTCACTCAACGACAAGTGGGTTGCACCAGGACAATCACACTTTGAAATTTGCTGTTCATTTTCAGGTTCCAACGAATAAATGACTCGATTAGAGAACAGAACAAAACAAAGTCTGAGCTACTGAATAACATAGCAAGGAGAAGCAATTCGGAAAAGGCAAGCAACAAAAAATTGAAAAAGAAACCTCTGTGAAAATCGTTTCAGGAGAAGCTGTCTGCCGAAATGAAAAGGCTTAGCGACAAATTGACTAGTGTTATAGAAGAGCTGTCGCGTAATGTGGCGGATGATCAGCGTAAAATTAGAAATGAGATGATGGAAAGAATAGCCGCACTAGAGACCGTAGGTTTTTTTCTTCAAAGAAAAAAGACACATAATTGCCACTTTTGAATGGCTCTCACCAGCTGTCCGGCAGGACGTAGGTTCAGGTACATCGATAGTTTCTCGTTCTGGTCGTAATGTCGGCTGTCGAGGAAGAATTGCTCTAGGCTAAGCATGCTAATTGCTAGGACAAATATAACTACAAACTGTGCCGGTGGAAAATTGACTTAGGCCTCATTATCGTATAGTTCTAAAGACGAATAAACATTCTATTGTCAACAATCCTAATCACTATCGCTCCAAGGCTTCGAAGTCGCAAGAAATGAAAGATGATGAAACGGCTCGTACAGCAGTGCGAAATATGGAAGAGCGAATTAAAGCTCAGGAAGAACACTCAGCATCACTTAGCAAGCAGTTCATGGTAATCAGACAATGAAACGACCGTTTTCGTGTTTTCCTGATGTGATCACTTTTTAGGAAGAGCGTGAAAAGCAAAGAAAACACTTCCAAAGGATCACCGACGCTCTTGAAGCATTCGAGCGGAATCTCGAGCACGATCATAAGAAGCTGGACACGAGTATGGATTCGAAAATACAAGAAAGGTGTTTCTGTCGAAATTTGAAGATTAAACTGCATCGCGGTATTGAATGTGTACATACCTGATCCAAAGGTAGCTTATCTTATTCTGAGGTATTTTCGATGTTTCACTACTGAAGCTATGTTGCTCCCGAAATACTTGACAACTCACCTGTACTTTGTTTTCAGAACATCCAGAATCCTTCCGTTTCGCAAAAATGATGAGCATAGTTGCACAGTCAGCGATTTCAGGATACTTCACGAGAAGAACCTCTTGGCGAAAATCACCGAAGTGGAGGATCGCCTGAACACCTACGTTGGAAACTTGACGAATTCGATACATCAAGTGAAATCCGGAAAAGAAAACGTTAAAATACCATCTCTGGATGTGGACGGAGTAATTGTTTACTTCAATTTTGACATATCAAAAGATGAATGAGATAACTTAACTGAAGAGGGGCACTATCATTCATTCAAATGATCTAGTCGCTTTCCTTCGTCATCGACTTTAGGAACGTATCTGCATGGAGTTTTCGTTCGGAATTCCGCTTGCGTGAATCCGTAGAACTCAGACACCGATTTCTGATCTAGGCGATTGTTCTAGATGTTGTCAATGCATTAGGAAGAACAATAGCTAGTTGTCCATGGTTGACTTCGCCAACAAAGCGACTCTTACCAATCTCTTCAACTCTCTTACCACGTTCTCGTTCGTAGTTGTTGAAAAAGTGAAACCACGGCAACACGCGTTCAAGTAGAAATTTGACGCTCATCTTTATTTGCTGACATTGCTCCATTGCCATCCATATTGTTACTATATTCTACAGTTGACCAACATGATTAGTCGCTCTATAGCATTTTTATTAACTTGCTCCAAAAACATTTGAACAAATGCAAAACTTCCGTGCAGTGCTTGATTCTTTGAGATGCTGGAAAAGATAGCAGTTGATGAGCACATGTCTTACGTACGAAAAAGTTCGTGTTTTTTAAGTTCCGACGTGAAATGGAAGCGATTGCAGCTGATAAGAACAAGATGAGTATGGAAGGCCTATTGAAACTCGAAGAAAAAATGGCAAAGATGCAGTCAGGTACTTGTTTGATAAATATTTCCATATTTTGAAACAAGCGCTCGAGTTCAATTCCACGCTTGTTATCCGCGATCTTCACTTTCTTTAGCTTTTCGAGATAAGTTTGTTTAGAACTATCACCTCCCAAAGTTCTTTCCTAAACAATTTTTTTTCAGTTATCCTTTGATTCGCTAGAATAACATGTATAGTGTTGCGTCAAATACGGTTCTTAAAGCTCTTCTTTTTCTTTTAGGACTTGTTCAAGATCGAAAAGGAATTTCACAGCAAATAGCGGAATTGAAGGAGAACGACGATGTGGCAGAGCTTCAGAAACAGCTCACGAAGCTTGGCACGGTGAATCATGACATGGAAAAAGCACAGGATATAATAAGAGACAAAGTGGACAAGCAAATTCCAAAAGATGTAAGTCTTAGTCACTGGATTTCTAGCTTCTAATGGAATAGTTTCTCAATTTGTCTACATTTACGTTAAACGAATTGTCCTCTAAAACCGACAGCATCAAGCAACAACTCAACACTCGTATTGACAAGGAAGAAGAGGAGAGGTCAGTATCTTGCAATCTGCCATGTAAGTGTAAGCCTTGAGTATCAAATACTATTCAGATTCCTCGCCATAAAAGAGCTCCAGGAAGCGTTCCAGAAACTTCAGAGTCGCGAAGATCTCGTAGCCAAGAACTCAAAATCGGTAAGCATTTACCGTGAGGAATTGACAACTACGACATCATATCTAACTCAAATCCATAGAAATACAGTTTTTGTATAAATGAACAGGTCATTTGAATAAAAAGCGATTGTAATGCGCTAAGAGTAATGAGCTTTGGATCAACGATACGTTCTGCAATCAACAGTCATTTTTTTTTCTGCCAACAGGCGCAAATCCGTCGCGATCTTGAGGAATGCAAAGTGGCCATAAAGAAGTTGGCGGAATCAGTGACGACCGTGAAAAATGTGCTCGACAAAAAAATCGCTGATGAGAGCAAGAAGGTACGTTCGAAACCGCTCTTGCGCATAGTGGTGATTCCTGCCATCGAATGAGCGGAAACGTCGTCAATGGTCGTGACGTGGTACACAATAATTTATTTAATAACTTCGCAAATGACGCAAATTTTCAACACATTCTCAGCCTTTCGCCCCTTAACGCCAGTGTTCTTCTATGAATTGCGTAATTGAAAACGCAAAGGGGAATATAAGGATGTAATGTTAATTTTTTAGACAGCAACCTACTGATGCCAAAAATTGATTCCTATGCCAACATGTTACGTGCCACATCTGGGTGGTCAAAGAAATCGTTAAGTCCTCCGCACTGAGCGGTCTTTATTGACAAATATACGAATTTATCGAAGGTTCCGTTTTGCTGTTATTAGTGAAGATTACATTGGAGATGATTTACAAGGGAAACCACTGGCTCAAACTCGCCTGTAGGGACCGCTACACTACAATGACTTGAAATTCCAGTTTTATTACCGCTTTTCTGCAGGTTACTATTATATATACTAGAATAGTAACCCACTCTTTGCCGAGTTATAATGACCGTCTGGTGTTAATTGGATTGAAGTCACTACAATATAGGCGCATAGTAGCCGACCCTGTGTTTTGTTCCCGTGGGTTGAGGAAAGAGGCCAGCCTTCCAGTAAATATAGCGTACGGACAGGTGGGTTTGGAGTTCAGTATCCTAGAATTTCTCACAAAAAATACGGACAACTATTCAACCTTATTTTATTTCGTGCGGTGAGGTGGCTAGACCGATTGCCGCGAGAAGTTCCCAGTTCCAAGAGTTGCTACACGTTCAAAAAGGAGTTGGAGAAGATTGACTTGTTACATGTGCTTGAAATCGATAGGTTTCCCTAACTGTTTGATGCAATGGTGTTTTTTCTCTCAAAACCGTATGAGGCCGTAGTGGTTTGTATCTGATACCAGTTCAGAGCATGAAGTTACCTATTCTTTCGTCATTGGTTAACCGCTCTCCAACTGCCCATTTGATTTAATTACTTTTTGTATCATGACATAGTGTTTTTGTTTTGTTAGTGTCTGCATTTATGATTGGCGCGTCATTATGTGGCATAAAAAATAAATAAATAAATAAATAAATAAATAAATAAATAAATAAATAAATAAATAAATAGGATGTTGCAATGACGGTGCTAGGTTTATGGCAAAATACTAAGACCATGCGCGAAACCCTAGCACCTTCCTTGAGCCTATAGATTCGAAAAAGGTCGTCTAAGTAGCATAGTGGTGAGTGCACAGCCCCGGACAGGTTGAGACGCGGGTTCGAATTCCGCCTGAGATTCGATTTTTGCAATAAACCTAGCGCCATCATTGCAGCATCCTATTTTAGTATTCAATGACTTGATTTCAGTACCCTATTTAAATTTAACTGTACAAATATTTTAATGTGATATTGCACAGGTAACGGGTAGTCGTCGACTAAATTCATTCCGTCTCATAATTCACAACGTAACACAACTGTTTCAGAGAGAAGCTGAAATCAGTCACCTCACGCATTGAACGTTCGGACCTATTGTCTTCAATAACATATCAATTGGGTGTGTGTGTTTGTGTTAAATTGTCCATCATTGCTGATGTATTGTTTGCTCCGATGGATTACACCTTGCAATCAGTTCAACTTTAGAACCCTCATGGTCTATGCAGCATTTTTGTTGTTCGTCAGTATGTGTTCAGGCTTCGAAGGAGTTTGCCTTAGCATGACAATTTTCTTCGCTGAAAATTCTATTTGTACTTGATATAATTACCATCAGTTAAAGACCTTTGCTCTTTAGTCAATATAAAGTGTTCTTGAAGGTGGACATAGCAGTGTACTAAAGTTTCAGCTTTCTGCGAAGCTGCTCGACAAGAACAGTTTCTACGAAACTCGCCACAACTGTTTCCTGCATTCAGCATCCCGTTTTTTGTTTAGCTCACATTTGAAAAATATTGTCACAATTTTATTCCCAACAGCGATGGAAAGCTGTCCACAGTGTGCTTGAAATCACATAAGGAGGTGGAGTCTATCCCACTATCTAAGTAACTTACAAATCAGATTGTCTCTTGCACTGCTCGCATGCTCTATCTCCCTTCCGATTTCTGCTTTTGCACTTTCGGCCGTTTTTCTACGTGCAATCTGTATCTTTTCGTTTTTTGTTTTCAGGCTAAGGGAGAATTCTTTTTGTGTCTCAATGCGCAATTGTGATCCGATGACGAGCCCATATCTAAACCCTATAACGCGGCGGGCAGCATGAAGAACGAAGACTTGTCCTTAGTAGGCCTCATGCAGATGTTGCTCATGGCTTCGTTGCTTTTTCTGAAAAGTGGATGGGATTCGTCGGCAACGATTCAATGCTTTTTTCTATCAATAGAAGACCACAACTCGTGTGAGCTCGTCAGGGGCAACAACAAGATGTCGCCACAGTCAGAACTTTTACGATCTCTTATCCTACCTACAATGAACCGTCCTAACATGTATGCATGTCCATGTTTTTCCCCAACAGCTGTTTCAAATTATTAAACTTGTGTTATAGTTGTTTTTTTCGTTCAAGGAAGGTGATGAATCTTTGCCTTTACACTGAAAACCACCTTTACACAGTAAGCAGGACGCTCACCACGAGCGAAGGTATAACAAGGGCCTAAGGCCTTGTTACTCCTCATTCAGTATCAGACACCGTAGGTTCGTTCGCCTCGAATTCCGGAAGAGCAGATTCTTTTCGTCTCACATTTCAGTGCGTTAATAAAAAGAAAATTAATTGAACTTTGGGCAGGTATGCACCAGGACTATTCGCTATTCTACGAACGTCACGAGCTCTAATAAGATAGGTCAATTCGCTTGACCAAATCTTCACGTTTCTTATATGGTTTGCTCTTCTATGTCCCGCCATTAGCTGTATTCTTCACCTTTTACAGCCTTTCCACCCAAGGATATTCAATTTTCACGGCAGTGGAGCATTGATAAGAGCAGGGAGTTTACAAAAAAAAAAGCAAAGTTCTGTGGTTGCATTGCTTAGTGCTTTGAATGATGAGCCCCGATATTGACAGATTAATCAGGTGATGAACACGTACGTGCTCAGGTCATCTACGAGTTTTCGCTTCAGCGAGCAAGATTGTTTCGGAGCTTTTTGCATTATTCATCAACGGTGCTCACCAGACATGTCATCCAAAGGTGAGCATGCGATTTTTCACTTCCTCAACTCGTCAAATCAAAGAAATCATCTTCTGATCGAGAATGATCATCTTTTTCTGCTTTTTGTGTTTACAATATAATATCAGCAGCATACCAGCGGCCTATCGACCGACTCAAATGAAATGGAAATTCTGCAAATTTTGGCGTTATTCCACTTAATCAGTCACAATCTTTTAGGCAGATTGAAAAGAATCAACTCCCTTGTCGCTTGGGCGCATTTGGTGTGCGGTGACAGACTATCGCGGCGGGACCCATATGAGCCACACATGACAAACATTGCTTGGGTTTTGCTTATTATATAGTAAGATGTAACATTTTAGCGAATTTCAATGCTCTGGCTTGGGGCCTAGACTTAGGCGTGTTCTCTAACGTGCTCTAAAGCTCTCAAAACATTGAAAGCAAAACATGAACGCGACACAGCTAAAATATAATAACAACAAAAATGCTACTGGAACGTAAACAATCTCTTTGCAGAAACGAGACCGTGGAAAAGTCTGGAGCTTGAGCTGAAGTGCTTCACTTTTGCAAGCTTTGCAGATTGGATAACTAAAGCTGAATATTATCGAATACTTGCATTTGGGAAAATATGGAGAGCAAAGCAGAGTTTTCTAGGCCCTACGAAAGTAACAATGTTCTGGACATGAAGAATTCCCTCTGAAGAATTCCTTCCGAATTCAAGTAATTTTCTTCACAGCCCGATTCGATATGTTCATATCTTGGCCTTGATGCCATTCTGGTCCGAAACATTTGAATAAATGAAGAATGCAGTTAGTCCGAATGTGAATCCTGCAGACGCAAACGCCATGCAGGGCGGAGTCATCAGAAGCAGTTGGTAGGGAACTTCGTCGACTTTCACTTTACTTATTGCCACGCTCCATTGGACTAGTTCTTCTGTTCAACAGTTGTCAAAATTTTTCGAAATATTGAAGTGATATAACAACTCAGTGATATAACAACTTTGAAAAAACTGGGCATTTTTAAGATGAATCACATCTCGTGAACTTCTTGTAAATAAACTTCTCTAACGACTTAAGTAAGTTTCAGATTCACTGCTGAGAAAAGAATCTGTAGTGATGAGAAATGCATAATGGCACTCTTTCCAGCTCGTTCTATGCTGCCGGACATTTTTCTTCCGTTCCTTATTCTTTCGTTTTCTGCTAGTCGTGTGGAAAATCACTTGTTGACCAACTCCTCTAATGTGTACACTAACATGCATCTGCACTGCTATTGCAGTCATGTATTAGACGAATAGTTCATGCCATGTATGAATGTTGTGCCTCCTAGATAGTGTTGTTATAAGTTCAGAATGATCACCAGAACAAATTTCTCTCGTTTTCATAGTGTTGTCGAATCGTCACAGCTGATGCGCCAAATTTGACATATTGTGACAAGTCAAGCTTCGTCTCGTCACAATAGAAGGGTCTACTTAAGGGAATGTTTTCACTCGAAGGAGCCTTGGGATGCTTGGTAGATTTTGAATGACAGATACATTTCGGAGTAAGCTTATCAACAACCGACGTCTGGTTTGCACGCAGTCTCGTAACTATGTACTGCTGATCTGATTTGAATTCGGATTGGGTAGGGCAGCAGCCAACTCTTGGGAACACAAAGGAAATGTTTACAGAATTTAAAAATCAAGTTGAATGGCTTTGGATACTCACCACTATACCGAACCACAACTATATAGGTCATTCAACTTCTCCAACAACCCCCAAAACAAAAAGCGGTAATTGACAGAATAGTTTCGTGTTGAAAATAAAGTAGTTATTATAATAGTCTGTGATGACTATAAGATGAACAAATTTGGAGAAATCCACGGAGAGCGCCCTACCCTCTTATACATTTTTTGTTTTTTTTCCGTTTGGAACCATTTTTCAGCGCCTTTAGACTATCACATTATGTACCCATTATGAGAGCAAAATTTGTATTCAAACCAGAATGGATGTCCGAGAGCAACAGCTCCACATTCAACGCTTACAACTTTCGAAAATGCTTCAGAGCCATCAGTGAATCAGTGGAATGCAGAACATCCTCAAACTTGGGTAATTAAACCTTTATACGTTTTACATGTCTGATTCCGAAACAAAATGTAGGAAGCCACAGCAGCCATCTCTCCCTCTATCTCTCATTCTCTAGTTGCAGACGTAGCTGGCTTGCAATCAAGCGTTCAATGAGCATGGCTAGTTCATTTCAACGTGACCCATCTCTATGTCACTTGTCGTCAGCTTTAGGCTCGTTTCATCGCTTTCCTCATATTCCCAACTGACATTCTCCTCTCGTTTCTCCTTTTTGCGGATCATGTTCAAATGTGTTCAAGTGCGCGCAGCTGAACGTAAATAGACGCAACACAAGTCATATTTGATAGTGTTTTTCATATGGTTGATGAAAAAGTGTTGACGTCAACTTGCAGAATTTCTCACTCAAAGATTATCCTATGTCTCAGATGTAGAGTCTACAGTCACTTTCTAACATACCGATGTTACATAGTTACGTAGGTGTTACAGTATAAATCTTAGATGTAACTTAATTAGAAATATCCACAGAATGTAATTGGCTAGAACGGCCTAAAGATTGACCTGCGTGGTCGTCGCTTGATGAGGTCAAGAAACACAGGCATTAAAATTTAAAATTCAAGAATTTCACTACACTATTCCTACCTTTGGATAGACGATGCTCTTCTGATTACGGTCATGTGTTTTTTATTCAATACAAATAATTCTAAAGTAGTTTATGGCGGGTGAACGGTAAAAACGATCTATACCGTTTATATCGCGTTTTGGCGGGAAAATACCGACGCTACTGTAGACAAAAAGGCGTATATAATCTCACAAAGGGTTTTCTTTAAACCGCGATTAATGGCTCGGACTGCGTTTCGTGGAATCCACTGCGATGGATGTGTGAGTTAGCAAATGTCCAAAGCAGTCATTCCTCTTCGCTGTGGCCTAAATTGGGTGGCGAGAGCTCTCGAGCCGCTTGTCCACGGTAATGTTTCATTTTACTCGCAACAAATGCTGGCCGTGCTCATCACATGCACCACCATGTAAATACGTTCGACTTAACGCTAACTAATGCAAATGTGACTGCCCTGAAGCTCTGTTCGCTCGATTGTAGCGTCTGAAGTATTCAAACGACTTGATGATTTCGTTCACGATCACAGAATGTTTGGCACAGTTCTAGGTTGTTGTATTCTGTCAACTTTCTGTACACTTGACTACTGAGAAGACAGTAGTATACTTCTTGAGGAGAAGTAAACATCGAAAACCACCGACGTAGGAATAGTAGATGAGCAACGTCAACTTGTTCGCCGACTACTGACTTTCAGACTCATTCGGATGCAAAACGCCACGGCTTGCCCTCCAACCACTCCCTGATTTTACGCGTTTCCTCCTCATTATCCCAACACATCGTCGCTACATTCCCAGAGAGCAACCGCAGGGATCAGAATAGGCCCCGTCATACGCAAGTCTCCTCATCTGCATCATTTTTGAACAGTTGATGTTCGTCGCTTTTTCAACGACTACACACCGACGACCTACATCATTCATAGGTCTGAGGAAAACGTCGACAAAGTTCAAGATGGCGACACGCTGTTGTTTTCTACACATTTACAATGTCAGAGTTAATTATCAGATTTGGAATTCGTCTGAACTCTCACGTCACGTGCCACGCCTCCGTCCCAAATCATCTTATGGAGATTTCTGACTTCTTTGCCCTACTCAGAATTTCATTCCTCTGGGGCTCTCAGTTCCGTATTTGGATGCATGTCTTTCGTATTACGTTAGGAGCTTAGAAATAATTATAAAGGCTCTAAATTCCAAAGAGCAGTGCTTTACAACCCCCTCTTATTGAAGGTCAGTTGACGTAAGGTTTGCACTTTCATTCATTTTTGAAAACTTCTAAGAGAAATGTGGACCGATGACCTGGTAACTCCATAATCTTTCCCGTCAATCATATTTTTAAAGCCAATACTCGGTCATTTTTCATTCATGTGGTGAAGCTGCTTGCCAAAACTGGGAGAACAGTGGCCGTTAGAGTACGGAAACCGAACGTTGTCTAGAAGCAGAAAAAACTTAGACTAGAGCTGCTAGATGTCTGAGCAGGGCAGAATGCCCTCATTTGACGCAGCATTTCCTGAGTACATAGAATCTCGATTCGGCGTCCTCTTTCCGTTCTAAAATTTGATTAATTGTATCTATCAAGTGTGCAGCACTGATTCGTCATGCATTCAACGATTTCTTGATGGCCAGTAACAAATCGTGCTCACCGCTCTTGTTGATGAATTGCCCATTCTGTCAGGTTGATTTGTCGAAGCTGTAAAACAATTTACTCAATTTTTTCACTTGTGAAAAATCTGTACCGTGTGGCTCCTTGTCTTGGTCCAAAATCCATCTGTGACATTTTTGACGTTTAATTTTTTTTTGTCAAACCACGTAGGTTTCGGTAGACTGGTAGATTCTCTGTCCTCAAAATTTAAACAGCCTTTGATGCTTTCTCTAACTCATTTTCCGTCAGATCTCTGTTTCGCTCATGAATTAGTCGGACCCTTCCATTACGGCAGAACTTGGGCAGTTTCTACAATTCAGGGAACTCGTTTCTGTACGATGACATCTTTATGGGCGTTTTATTGTGTGGTACGGCTTCTCTTCGGCTTCCTATATATCATCACTTCTTCAGTTTGTTCCTTTCACTGTGCTATACAGCTACATGTACTAGTCGCCCTCGTTTTTACCCTCTTCGAACGTCATTTCATTCACCACCTGCGAGTAGTTGTTTATCTTTTGGATAGTTTGTTGTGTTGACATTTGTAGAACCCGCTACATGCTATTTGATTAGGAACTAACGATAAGTAAGAGAAATGACTGCGCAACTAGTCTTCATTCACAACATTTCCGCCACATTAAACGACATTAATGTTGTCTTATTCAGCATTAGTGATTTTTTAATGCGCAGCAATTGTCTGATTAGAGTTTGTCGGAGTGAATGCGCGGCGCTCGCCGTGAGGGTTTTCTGTTTTCAAGCTTTACTTTCGCAGCGGCACACACAGAGAGTAAGCAGTTTTTCATCGAATCACTATTTGGCGAATGACATTCAGGGCGCTTAGGCAGCCCAAAGACATTGTTTTTCATTTGCTATCGAGGATGGCAGTTGGACTACTTTGATGCTATTGCTGTTTCACTCTCAACGTTGCTCTCGATGAGTTCGTTTGAAATTCGTCACCCGTCTAATGAGCTCTACTTTTTTTCCAATGATATTGATACTTTCCTCGCGCAGATACGTCAGTTACATGCGACTTTTGCAAAAATGCCGATGAACATGCAAAAACGTCATTTCTATCTCACCTTTCAAACTGAGTGCTCTTGTATAACTAATCCTCAACGGAGAATCGCGGAAGGAATAGCTACTAGTAGCATCGTCCAACGGCGAACTTTAGACAACGGTGCAGACAATGAAAATTGCAGATGTTTTGCCGAAGGCAAACGCGACGTCACGCATAGTTGTTAAAAGCTCGCGAATCAGCTTCGCCCACCCCCTTCTGTCGCTGAATTCCTCATTTAGTGGTCCGACATGACCGGACCACCACCGCACTGATACTCATTGTTTGGTGTCATCAGAGCGCCTCTATCAGATTCGTTTTTAACAACTTCCTTAATCTCTATGTCAGCTGACTGTCAACAAACTTATAGGGTTGCCTTCGATCTGGTCGTTGGCAATAATTTCCTCCGCCATGCAAAAGAAATCCGAGCGCATCAGTTTACGCCGCTATAACATCATTTGATCTATTTTTCCTATTTTATTTCAACAGTGGAGTTTGAACGATTGGCAGCTGACGTGAAGTCGGAATAATGTAGTAGAATCGAACGCGACGAAGCATACTGAGAGAGCCGGCCGTTGTTTAGTTTTCTTTGAAAAAAGTTGAACTGAAGAGGGTAACTCCTTGAGAACTCATGAGTGAGTGGTGAATAACATTTTAAAATGTAAATACACCAGTAGGAAGTACTAGAGCATTCAACTTGTCCGCGCCGTTCATCTGAAAACGGTGGTGAGTTCTACTTAGGTTAGAAGAGTTTAGAAAAACATTCGAATTCAGGCGAGGTTATAAGATGCATGGGAGCCTTTCAAGAAAATTAAACTTTGGTGTTTCCGATGTTTTGGACTAATACCATGTCGGCTCAAACATACGGGAGAGAAAACAATTCCGCCAATCCAGACATTGAAACCTGATATAACTGGACTCCAACTGGGTTACTGTTGGTTTATTCTTTGTCTGGTTCTCGAATTTTTCAACACTACGGGTAATGCTCTTCGAACACCTTCTTATCATGTTCGAACAAAAATTTCTCCCTGTTTGCACCGTGGAATAATGTTTTCTTATTATTTTCATTTCAAACGTGACTCACCCTTTCCTTTTCTGTTTTTTTCTCTCTTCTTCACCATGGAAATGGTTATCGGCGACAATTAAAAAACATCGAGGGCATCGCAGTAAATTTTCCTGGAACAAAACATGCCAATACTTGCCAGTTTTCACTTTACTAGACAAATATCGACATTCTAAAGGAACAACTCTGGATTTGCCATGAATTGCCCGCAGGCTGATTCGCAAATCTAAACCTTTCTATTCGGGACGGCATCACCTATCCCCATGTAATGCGATATTCGAAAAACAATCCTGATCCATATTTGCTGCCGTTCACCATCGAGGGCTACTTTTCTATAAGGTAATGCCACCTAAGCCTTTCTTGTAAACTCGCTTATAGTTTTAGGAAAAACATTTATTTTTCCATTCCTCCATGTCTTCTTTGCGAATTTTCAGATGTCATTTTGAATTGAAAACAAAAATGATTTCTCAAAGCTGTGTTGATCACGTTTAAGCAGATATCTTTTTTTCTCGATACTTGCACGACATCGCGAAAACTCTACGCAATTAGAAAGCTTTTTACGGCCTCAACGACCTCATAGTGTAATGTCAATGTCGCGTGGGAAATAGCGATCGTTGTGTTATCGTCTGATGAAATTGTCCACCCATTTTTCCCCGAAACTTTTGATACTCTTTCGGCTTGGTCGCTATTTGTAATCTTTTGCTAGAATCGTAGAACCGGTATTACTAAAGAATAGGAAAAAGAGCTCTTCGAGTAAAATAAACGGAATTATTGTAGTGTAATAACAGATACAACTTGTATTATAATATTTGCACCTCATCAATAACATTTGCAGAAAATTTGATCACTTATTTTCCAGATCCTGCTATCCTCTACCGGATCATAATGTGCTGCCTATGCTCTCCTTCTATGAATGACATTTTTATTATTGCGTTTTTCCTTTTCTCCTTCTTATTCTAACTCATTGTCAGATTGCGAACGTGCAACATCTTCATCACTCACTGATATTGAGTCGATTTTTTTTTCAGAGATGAGCTATGTTGCTCTCACGAAACAGAAAAAAGGTGGCATGTTTTATTGTCACCGATTTTGAGTAGTATTTCACAAGTTGAAATTTTTCTGAAGGAAATATTACTGGTGCAGCTGCTGCTAGCGGGAACGAAGGTTAGAGGGCGGAAGGAATTCGTATTTGCTTATCTGAAGATGAAAAAAATCGTTATCTGAAGTCGCTTAACTTCCTGTTGAGATCTGTAATTGTGATGGATTTCTATCGTCGGAACTCTTTAAAGCTTGTGTTTCAAGGCCGGGATAAACTAAAAGTAACAACCTTGAGGAAGGGATGGATGCAGGGCAGGCTCAAGCATGGGGTTCGATTTTTGCACAAAATTTACGAGGAGGGCTCGATCCGTTTCAAATGTACATGGGTTCCTGCAGGTTCCGAAGTACCGTATAGCTCAAATCAAGTTATTCTTTTCAGGTGCCGCCGAGACAACACGGACCTTCGGCTTCGTCTCCTGAAAACAAAGATACTTGGAGGCGAAAGTGGAATTGATCATTATAATAAATTTTTTAATAACTATTGAGTCCCCACGTTTTTGCAGTAAACAATAAAAGTTTTCTGAAAGATCTATAGCCTACTAATAAGGTTAAACTTCACACATCTACCGATTGAGAAGGCAAGTCAGTTCTGGTCAAGGAAGGGGTAGTATGTCGGACCAAAATGGTATTAATTGAAATTTAAGACCATGAAAACAAAGTAAAGTTTGTAGAGTGATAAGAACAATATTGAAAATTTGTTCAATTTCTGTTGAAGTCCTGAAAAAGAGGTTCTTGAACGCAATCGAACCCGATTCGCGAAGGATAAAATTGCTCCATCTACATGGATGTGAATTGGTAGGTTTTCAGGATTTCAGAAACACAACGTATACATCGAAAACTAGAAGAAAATTAGATGCTATGGTTACAAAAATATTTTCTGAAAATAAAGTCTAAGTAGATTCAGAGTTGCCACAATTTATGCTCGACTTCGACGCACAAAAATGAGTATAAATCAGGAAAAACGTGAAACCAGAAGATTTGCAAATACTATTTGGAAACTACAAAAAAAGCGCTTTCTTATTAATATAAAAATCTTCTATTATATCAACTTCTTCATCGTCGGCAAAGGAGCTGATTGTTAAGGACCATACCAGAAAAAATGGCGATCAAAAATCGAACCCCCCACGCCCCGCATGAAGACCCCTTTTTTAGGTAACAATTTTTACATGGATAAATAGCATTTTTCTTCAGTTTTAAGAATTTCTATTGGCTTTTTCAAATTTCCAACTTTGAGCTGAGTTATAATCGATTAATTGAAGACGACGCGTCACCTCTTGCTCTCTGTTTTTCGGGTGTCTTCACTTAATCGATTATAACTCAGCTCAAAATTGGAAATTCAAAAAAGCCAAGAGGAATTCTGAAAATAGAAGATTTGGGCTTTCTTAATATATAGGAACCAATTTTTAAAAAAGGGGTCTTCATGCGGGGCGTAGGGGGTTCGATTTTTGGTCGATTTTCGGCAAAAATCGACCAAAAATCGAACCCCCCACGCCCCGCATGAAGACCCCTTTTTTAAAGATTGGTTTCTATATGATAAGAAAGCACAAATCTTCTATTTTTAGAATTCCTCTTGGCTTTTTTTAAATTTCCAATTTTGAGCTGAGTTATAATCGATCAAGTGGAGACACCCGAAAAACAGAGATCACGACGCGACGCGGCGTCGACGCGTCGTCTTCACTTAATCGATCATAACTCGGCACAAAATGGGAAATCTAAAAAAGCCAATAGGAATTCTAAAATTAGAAGGAAAATGCTATCTAACGGTATAAAACTCGTTTATTGAAAAAGGGGTCTTCATGCGGGGCGTGGGGGGTTCGATTTTTGGTCGATTTTCGGCAAAAATCGACCAAAAATCGAACCCCCCACGCCCCGCATGAAGACCTCTTTTTTAAAGATTGGTTCCTATATGATAAGAAAGCCCAAATCTTCTATTTTCAGAATTCCTCTTGGCTTTTTTAAATTTCCAATTTTGAGCTGAGTTATAATCGATTAAGTGGAGACACCCGAAAAACAGAGAGCAAGAGGTGACGCGTCGTCTTCAATTAATCGATTATAACTCAGCTCAAAGTTGGAAATTTGAAAAAGCCAATAGAAATTCTAAAAATTGAAGAAAAATGCTATTTATTCATGTAAAACTCGTTTCCTAAAAAAGGGGTCTTCATGCGGGGCGTGGGGGGTTCGATTTTTGATCGCCATTTTTTCTGGTATGGTCCTTGACAATCAGCTCCTTTGCCGACGATGAAGAAGTTAATTTAATAGAAGATTTTTATATTAATAAGAAAGCGCTTTTTTTGTAGTTTCCAAGTAGTATTTGCAAATCTTCTGGTTTCACGTTTTTCCTGATTTATACTCATTTTTGTGCATCGAAGTCGAGCATAAATTGCGGCAACTCTGAATCTACTTAGACTTTATTTTTGGAAAATATTTTTGTAACCATAGCATCTAATTTTCTTCTAGTTTTCGATGTATACGTTGTGTATTTGCTTATCTGAAGATGAAAAAATCGTTATCTGAAGTCGCTTAACTTCCTGTTGAGATATGTAATTGTGATAGATTTCAATTGTCAGAACTCTTTAAGGCTTGTGTTTCAGGGCCGACATAAACTAAAAGTAACAAACTTGAGGAATCGACAACTGGATGCAGGTGGACGATGTTCACTTACGGATTCTCGAATGAAGTGATGCTCGTAATGAAGTGTCGCATTTCCAAATCTTGAGTTACTTTCATTTATATCATGGCTTATAACGACACAAATTCAGTAGAAGTAGTGCTTATTGATTCTTCGAAGACGACCTGCCCTGTAAAATTTTTGTCGAACTTGTCGTGAAGGTGGTTCTGAATTTTTTTCGTAATTTATTCTTGGAGTTTATACTATGTACTTGAGCACGTCAATTCCCTTTTTCACCTTAGATCGATGAGAAAAAGGTAAATTTGCGTCGTTCGACCAAGAGATTGGAGCAATATTATACGAATTATATGAGTGTGATTCCTCAGAGTGGACAAAGACGGCAAATAAACGCCGGTTGAAATATAGGCCCCAGTCGAGAATAGAGGCAATAATGGGCATTTCTGTGGTAATTGTCAGTGAAAGTTGTCTGTGGAAGCGTTCGATTTTGAGGATGAAGTGCTATGAATTGAAAAATGCCCTAGGCCATGAACCACGAACTTTCGCGCTTTTCCTTAACCTCAGGGTTTGCAGACATTCAGATAGAAGAATGAATGCGCAGATCAGGAGTCCTTCTTAAGCCGATCTCCCATTGATTTCTTGGTAAAACTGTCGCCGAAAAAGCTTTGACTAACGTAAATTCACTATTTTTCAACTGTCATTCCTTTTCAACTCGCCACACTTTCCGTGTTTTTCCAAATTATCAATATTTTTACTCGATTTTGACACAACTGTACAATTAGCCAGCCATGTGAACAAAATGTTTACCGCTTCCATAGCTCCAAACAGGGTTATAGATTTTTATGGAATTATACATAGCTTTTGTTTGAAATATTGATGATTGGACACTGAACAAACTTTTGGTTATTGGAGATGCCTAAAAAAATCGTCTTTACTCCGTAGTATTAGCAATTAATGGAGAACTTGTTGTCACGAAAGGCAAACGGGGCAACTATAATAGATAATACCCTAATCAGAGAATCATTGAAGAAGAGATATGATGAAAAGCGTAAAGTGAGTATGAGAACGAAAAAAACTATGAATAGAGCTCTAAGCAAGCACTCCTCCAAGTACTCGCTCCAAAGTGCGTCTTTGTTGCTTCTTGTTCGAGCGCCAATTTCTGAATGTTTACGTCTTATTAGCGTTTCATGCTCTTTCCATCACCTAATGTCTGTCTGGCCACTCGATGGACCGCAGTAGTTGAAGTCGAAAAGTGCAATGTCAAATCAAATGTGAATATTAACGGGTTCAAATGGTCTATTGGCCCATTATCGACTTTTCCTCGCCCTTTTCTTAAACCGCACGTGTCATACATACATGCCCTGGTTTATTTATTTACTTATTATTTCTGAAGTTACTGATTTCCATAGGGAGTTTGCATCTTATACCTTCAACTCCACTGTAGGAAATTTGTTGTGCGAAACAAGATTTTCAGTTTTCTTTTTCTCCCCACGGAAACATGATCTTCCCTACTCTATTGATTACCGGTACATTTTTTTCTGCATTCTCTATTTGATATGAATCCGTCCGATAACGAGATGACTCATAAGAATACGAATTCGATAACGTAAGGAGTAAATGAACTGAAAATGAAAGCAGATGCCTTTTAGCTTCTTCACCTGGAGAATGTTTGACTGTGAGGGAGGAAATTTTCCAACTGTAAAGCGTAATTGATTGCTTAATTAATTGGTTAAGAATTGGTTACAATTGGTTAAGGATACAACTTGTCAGCGATTTGCTATTTTCATATTATCATTCATTGCTAAATTGAAAGGAAATTCGGTACAGTTATAGCTTCGTAGAACGCAGAACTTTGACCACTGATAACTAACTATCTCATAGCAAGAAAAAACAGCGAAAACACAGATGAAATGGCTCGAACGATCGCAAAAGAGTGAATTTAGCTCGTTTGTGTGTAAACCAGGTTCTAATTTGGTCATATTCTTTCACTATGTTCATCATCAAACGATTTGAGGCCTCTGATCCCCTTGAGTAAACCAGAATGGTTGCTAGTGTGTCTTCTATCCATTCGATTCGTCTAATTTGTTGAAAATAGAGAATTATTGATGAGATGGATAAATGTCGAGGGCTATTCCCTTATCAAACTGATGCTGGTTTCCCTCTCCAGTCCGATTCTCGAGGTCTGCACGTAGTATTACACTGTTCGTGAGCTTTTCGTTAAAAATTTTCCATATTGCTTTTGATCGTTGGAAAAAACGGACCTCTGTTGATTTTTGCACGACGGCAATTCTTTGGCCAAACGTAACAAGTCTCGACGCCCTTTTTTCTTCTTTCACGAACTAAGCTGTCTCTGCTTTCATTCATGTTTAAGAATTGTGTCAAGACATTCCCTAATTGCCACTCAACCAGTTCTCCTTCAGGGAACGCAATTTACCCTTGTAGATCACCATCAGCTACCTGCCTATTCGAATTTGTCAACACATTTATGATATATTCTGACCACGCTGCATTAATGCTCTCGATATGATCTTTGATATATAAGCAACACTTGTCTTATTGAGGCTCAGGTCAATTTGCTTCAATCGAATGAATTTTAATTAAAAAATCGATAGGTACAGATATCCTGGATGTTTCTGTAGTGTCTCATAACTCTCCCTCAATCTCCGATCATGCACTTAGAAATGCCAAAGAAATAGACGGAACGATAGATGATGCATTCGTGCGATTAGGATCCTTGTTCATGTCACCGCTCTATTGTTTTCAACTATCATTATTGGCTCCACTCTACGAGAAATCGTTCTCACTCCAATGCAGCACTCTCCATGTGACGTCGAACGGGATTCTGGAGCTCTATGTTCGTTGTCATCGTTTTCGATGACGTTCATGAAACACGCGACGTTTACGCTTCTGTTTTTCACTTCTCAAAGCAGTCAAAGTCGACCGCCTCGGGACTGATTAAGAGTGTGTCGTTGATGTTGTTATTAGCTTTCAATTTTTCAAATTTTTTCTTCTCAAAGTTCGGCCCGGGTCGTCTTTCTCACATCACTGAGAAGATCCAATCAGGGAGTATCAAACTTGTGTTGAATATGTGCATTCTCATCCCACTTATTGTCTTGGCAGAAGGGGAACCTATCATACCTTCCTGTACTCCTTTCTTCTAACCCCTGTTTTAATGCGCAAGTGTTCGCTTGACTACAGTAAACAGATCGAAATCGGGCGATCCAAGAACCCTCAAAATCTCTTTTTCATCTGCTAGCAGCATAATAATAAGATTTTTATTGTGAATCACTATGAACGTTCTACTAACAATTTGTGTTTTTTCTCTGTTTTTGTGAAGTTTATTTATTCATCGTGCACTTGACGTGCGCCTTCAAATAACAAGAACGATAAGCAATTAACAAGCGAGAAAGCAAACTCAACAAAAACTCAACAAAAACTGAAACAAGAACCTAGTACATTGTAGTACCAAACGTGATGGTCTTAATACTCGTCCCCTATCATTGATCAGGATCCAGCTAACTAGCTAACTGAAGTCACTCAACTGCACTAATTTTTTCGAAGTTTCTTGTTCAGCAAATCCACGACTGTCCTACCAACCGCTTTGACTTGTCCAAGTTCTCTCTTCTTGAAACCTCGGCATGATGTTATATCTGTTGTATGCTGCTGTGCGGCACAGCAGCATACAACAGATATAGCTTTGACTTGTATTTTTAGCACGCCAATGTGCGTAGTTAAATGAATCGAAAATTATGAGAGTTTGAGGTTAAAGCGACCTTTCTAGAGAGGAAATACGCGATCATCACTAGCTCCTGCAATAGCCCTGTCAATATTCTCTACCGACCGATTGTTGAGCAGTTCGACACGAAAGGGATCAGCCATATGTCCGAAGTGATTCTCGAATACAGTAGATTTAACTGGAATTCCAGCAAAAGACGTAGTTGACGTTGGCGGGACTCTTTAACGAGCTCAGTAGGCTGCTTCCTTCCGGACGACAAGCCTCGCGAATTCAACACCACACTCCACATCCGCGCCTTCGACTCAGTCGCGTGCTAACTAGTTAACAGTTTACTGTAGCTCATATTGAATTGTAACTTTTATACGTTGTTATTCTATGGTTTCTATCGCTTTTCATTGTCCACTTTCGAAATTTCCACTAGAATGCTTTACCATAAATGTTCCCACTGCAGATGAACTCGACATCGCCCAGTGGCGCAGCAACTGTGGCAAACGTTGCCTACTGTTATGTGTTACCAGTTGTATGTGCTATTGGAGTAATAGGTGATTGATTCATTTTCCCTGTTTTTTATTTCGTTATGAAGAGATTTCTTATTTTCAGGCAATATTACAAACCTGACCGTATTGGCAAGTCGTCGGTTACGAGCCGTATCCTATATGTATTTGAGAGCATTAGCAGTAGCAGATCTGCTCTGTATGATATTTGTACTGGTTTTTGTGACAACCGAGATTCTCACGAAAAACGGCGCTCCTGTAAATCAGTACAAACTGTATCAGATTTATCAGTGCCATCTGATGCTCACACTGATCAATTGGGCTCTTGGAGCTGGAGTGTATGTGGTGGTGGCATTGTCACTGGAACGATACATATCAATCGTGTTTCCAATGCATTTTCGCACTTGGAACTCGCCAAGACGAGCGCTAAATGCCATCATCATCGCCTATACTATTCCTGCCCTCTTATACGTTCCGTACGCAATCACACGATATAAAAGCATCGAGAAATGGGATGAAAATGTCAACGCAACCGTTTATAAACTCGACGATCATGAAGTCTACCGGACGGTCTCTTGGCAGGTAATCGAATTTGATCTCTCGATAGGTTCACCCCGCGCTTTGTCCATTAGTGTTCAAAGAACCTGTTGAGGGGCTCTAGTAACATTACTGTCATATTCCTCACCATCGAAAACCTTTACGTAAAAATTCTGGACGGGATGTCTTGTAAGATACTACAATTTTTTATTGAAAAATCAGAGATAATGACCGGTGCAAAATTATAGGTTCACTTCATTAAAAAAACTGTCTGCTTTCAAAAATATGAGCATTCAAGTTAAGTTTAGTACCTTGTTACATTACCCTTGTTATAAACAACATCAAACATTCTATGTCGCATACTGCGAATAAGATTATCAGCAACAGTTTGCTCTACATGAGCCCAAGCATCAAGAATGACGTTCTTCAGATCAGGAACCGAGGTGTAAGTAGTGCCCGGTCTTGTAAACATTGTGTACAAGAATGCTCCACAAATTTTTCATCGGGTTCAGATGTGGAGAACAACTGGGCCGCGCTAAAAGTTGGATTCTGTTGGAATCGAACCAACTCGTAGTTGACCTCGACACGTGTATGGGAGCATTGTCTTGCTGGAAGATAAGATTGTGCCTACGAAATTTTCTCAAATGAGGGAGGTGTTCTTTTAGCACATCCTCATAATCTTCGCTGTCAATATTAAATGAGACAAACCCCAAAGCAACAAGTCCGTATCCGGAAAAAGCAGCCCAGACCATAACACTTCCACCGCCAACGGTGCGTCTAGAGAATACTCGTTTCTCCTTTCTTAGATCTCTCCAGTAGTGCTTGCAGCCGTCGGGCCCATCGAGGTTCCACTTTTTCTCATCGGAAAATATCACCTAAAAACTAGAAATCCTTTTCTACGCCCACGACTTATGGACAAATCGCGGAGTGAACCTATAATTTTGCACCGGGGTGTACACAATATTTCAGGTCTACAAGTGGACGCGCGAAACGATTCTTCGATTTTTACCCATTATAGTGCTCTCGATTTTAAATATTCAAATTATGATCGCGTTCCGTAAGCGACAGAAAATGTTTCAACAGTTGACGAAACGGAAAGAACAGGGCACTCACAAGGTTAGAATTTAGCATATAGATTTTATTACGCGACCACAGCATATGATACTAATATCGTTCATCGCCAGAATGCGAAGTTTAAGGATGATACACTAATGTACATGCTAGGTGGAACAGTTTTTATGTCACTATTGTGCAATATTCCAGCAGCAATCAACCTTTTGCTAATAGACGAGGTAAGTATACAGAATATTCGTTGCTATTAGCATTCATATCACTTAGGAAGGATTACTTCAGGCGCTTAAACGACGACTAGACTATCAAATTTTCCGAGCGCTCGCCAATATTCTGGAGATAACAAATCACGCATCACAATTCTATGTTTTCTGTGCATGTTCAACTGACTACAGAATCACATTTCTGCAAAAGTTTCCATGCTTCAAGAAGACGTACAGCAATAGATCTCGACTACGCTCGTTTGTGAAGCGAACGCAGTCTGCTATCACCCGAGACAAGGAGAGCTCCGATCAACCATCGTCAAGTCCAAAGGTATCATTCACTAACATTCTATGCTAAGTTATTTGAAAATTCCCTCGGAAAAAGCGTCAACCGAAGCTCAGAAATGGGTAGACTCCAGGGTTTTCACGTAGAAATGGACTAAAACAGTTGGATGTGGCATTTATACCAACCTTTTCTGTATTTGCTAAACACTCACCCGCAAGCTGTTCTTCCGCATCGCGACAATTCCGGACTATTTTGAAGAGAAGCAGCACTGATTGCCCTCAGCTCCATTCTTCTAGAAGCTCCGCTGAAGACACAAATTCAAAGGCAGACACAAAATCAACGTCAATGTGGCACGATGCACTCGGAGGAAGTAGCATCGCCGACGACTTTTCAACTAGAATGGAGATTGGCACTACTTTTCCCTTTAGACGCGCTTAGGCGAAACTAAATTTTCCTTAAACTGAGCTAGATATTAGGTTGGTGCAAAAGTTCTCGGACACTTTGGATACAGAACAGTTCATTTTATAATAGCTGAACAATGGCAAGGAGTCATTTGAAGTAGGCACCGTTAATACCAATGGTCTTCTCTTCTCTATAACATTTTTTGACTGGAGCCGAAAATGGCGGGGAAATTATTTTCAAATTCAAGAATTCGCAAATGTCCGAGAACTTTTGCACCAACCTAATACTCGTAAGCTATGAGAGCATTGAATTCGTCAGACTTCAACGCCTTCGCTCAAGAATAGCCACTCGAATCGTCATAAATGATGCTGCGAACACAATGCTTTATTCAGTCACGAAAACTGGGGTGGGTTGCAAAGCTTGATATAGAATATTCGACGAGTTTTACGACGATGGACAAGATCTGAGCAGATTACGTCTGTTTGCACATCGATGGGCATATTTAATAGAAGATCTCTGGACATGAATGACATAGAGAGCACGAAACGTCCACTGAATAGAAAACCGACCAACTGGGTGTCTTCATCACTGATGACGCCTCAGGCAATGAGCTAATTATCTTCATGTAAATTAGACAGTAACCTTAACGCATCGACACTTTTTCATTGCTCTGAAGCTGTAGAAAATAAAAGTTCTACTGTAAAAAAAAGAAATGTGATCTTACGAACTCAACTCTTACAGTAGTTGGTGAATAATTGATATGGTCTTTTTTGAGTTCATAACAGAATGACGATTGAGAAGTGCTTTGCGTCTTCAAGTTACTTTCTTTAATCAGTTTTTTAGCAAGTTTTTTCTCATGATTGCTGCTTTCATCTTTCTATTTGTTTGTTTACTCTATCTTATTTAGTTGTTCTTTTATATTTTTTCCAACTTTAATTTCATCCGTTGCATCAACCTCTCTGATCTTTGTGCTCTCTCAGACCACGGACCCAGCGTCAGTGAGATCTGCGTAATTTTCCCTAAAATAATTCATTCTTGAACAGCCGACGCAAACCTAAACATTCTTCTACCACCACTTTCCACTTATTTTCCCTTATTCACTTCCCAAATATATTTTTTTGTTTCTGTAGCTTCTACTCAGGCGTTTCTACAAAACGTGAAGCTCAAAATTCATCTGTGATGCACACAAGGCTCTATACTGTCCACACTATCGACATTCCATTTCCAGATGAAACAAAAAATCCAGCGGTGAATAGGCGTAACATGAATATGAAATGATCGACTGTAGATGTCGATGTTGTTGTGATCATTCGCATCGGTTTATTTGTTATATGATTTGGCAAAAATGGTGTTTGCAGGAAAACGACTCTAAACGATCAAAAACGGCAGGCAACGCTCCAGCGGAACCAGAAACGGTCGATGTACATTTGGCTTCAGGAGAGGAGAGTCTCAGTGATGGCAAAGAATCAGACTCGTTGATCAGATATGGAGCCATCGCTAAGCTTTCTACTGACACCAATGGCAGCACTTACCTGTGAAGAAAGCTCAATTCACGAATCCCCTAACTGGCCGAGTCTGGTTTATTATACATAGTACAAGGCCAGGGGTAATGATTCCCTGGATATCTTACCGAATACGTCACATGCAAACGTACGAGATTCTCAGCTCATTACGAATAAAATAGGAATAGCTGCCCAAATGTGGTCCCTTCGAGTACGTGCTGCGTACATGACTCTAAAACTTAACCAATAAAGAAAAATAGACAAGTTAATCTTGTTCTGATCAGAAGCAGCATTCAGAACGTGAGACTCCCAGAACTCTTAGAACCTCACATCTATTATTCGTTTTCAAAGAAAACGCTGCTTTACAATATTTTTGGAGTCCTTTGTACGATTCTCAAGCCGCCCGGAATAAGTTAAGACACCGGCAGCACGACCACATGAGAGCAAATCTCGGATATCGTTTTATACGGTAAATACTATAAATTTCTGTTATGGGTAATTGAATCATGCCATTTCGTTCAATTATTGTCAAGCGGACATAACTAGATCTTTTGAGTTGGTCAAAGATTTTACGCAAAGATTAAATTTTGCGTCGCATAACTCAGGAACAAATGGGCAAGTTTTTACCAGTAAGCAGCGTGTTAGCAGAAAATAAATTAACTACTGTTGTACCTAGCCAAGGGCCGGTAAATCTTGTCCGCGAGTCGCTAAATCTCTTCCAACCAGTATTAGTGCGGGTGGTATTTGCGCAATTTTTCGCCCTTAGTGAAATAATCTTGATAAAGGATGTGTATGTGCTGATGTTAATTTACTATTCAAGTCGAGTGAGCTCACAAATGAAAGCTTTATATTGTTATGACGTGTTTTTGCATGTACTGAGTAAATTTTTATACTATAATCTATGTGCCAAAGTTTACAACAAACACTTTACAACAACTAAGCGAGCATAAAGTTTATTGTCTATACGGACGGTTTCTCTTGCATACCGAGGAAATGTGCAACTCATCAACAATTACACATAGACCGCTACCTGAGTTTCTGTATCGCAATATTAGCAGCGTGCAATTAAGGCACACATAAAAGTGTTCCCAAAAAGGCACTTACGACGATGAGATCAAGCGAGGCAACACCACTCATCATATCCAGTTCAACGTAACGGACACCACGCCATTGCTCATTACATAAATGGAGGGATTCGATGATATTCTTAGGCTTAACCCACGGATCACATCCTTTGTTTTGTCGTCCAAATTGCGCAAACGCTTTATGCACTCCATAACCTCGTCTGTTCCCAAATGCGGTTCCCATTCCAATGACGAAAGACCCAGAAGAAGTTCACATTCTTTGCGATGCAATTCTAGTCCCTCCTGAAATGTCTGAGTAACAGATACTAGTTTGACCAGCAGACGTTCTAGCATTGGTACTAGCATAACAAGCAACGAACCTTATTTTGCAACATTGACGCTTTCAGGGATCGACATTTTTCTCCATATTTCTTGAAAAAATCAGACAATGAAGAAACTGTTGTGTTACACGGAATGAGGATATGACCACGGCGATCGACAACCAAATCATCTTGTGGCGCCAAAATCTAAATCACGCTAATTCTACAAAATTGCAGTGCACTAGAATCCCACACTGACCTCTACAGTTGTACCTTTGCCGAGCTTGGAAAGCGCGGTCATAGTCCTATCGTCATCTTTCAATCTGAAAGTAGTGTATACTTAAAAGTACCACCATTTTTCGTCAGAGAAAAAAATGAAGCATGAATAAATGGAGACAAAATTAGCACACACATGGGTCTGAAGATTATCAGTACACTTGAATATAAATGTTAAACGACCCATTGGATGAGGCAATGGGAATATGTTACAGCAGATTATGAGAACTTAGTGGAAGCCAATGCACTCCACTGCGGTTCTGATCGAGAAACAAGCGCTCGGGACTTAGAAAATGAACACACCTTTTGAGAAGTTGTTGAACCTGGTCCAATGTTCTGGAGAGACTCTTATTGTATGGAATGACCACATGAGCGCCTCCAAGCAAAACTCCTAGGAGTAATGCGGATTCACGGAGTGACTGCAACTGATTTCGACGTTCGACCAATCCTGCACACACCTAAATCGCTAAGATTGACAACATTGCCAAGGATTGACATGTCAGGAAAGTATGTATTAATTCGTTAAGAAATTCACACACTTTCATAAGTGTCCAGTTCACTACAGTTAGAAGTTTGGAAGCCGTATGTTCGAAAGGATGTGAACGTATTTTTGAGAAGCGATTGTATTTCAAACAGCTTGAGGCACATCTCTCAAAGTTGTTACAAGCAAGGTGTTGCATTAGTAAACTCACTAATGAAAATAACAGGATGCCGGCAGCACGCGTTAACACGTTGACGACAGTGTGGCGCAATGCTGCGCCACAGTCTTGTATCGTATTTTTCTCAATACATTTCAGAATTTTGAAGGATGTTTTTGTGCCACTTTTTAGTAGACCTTTGCACATTGTTATAGGAAGCATGGTCCATGAAAATGATTCTTAGCTTCTGATTTACTGGAATTTTTGATTGTGCACTAGTTTTCTTTACAAGTAAAAAAATAATGGTTATTGCAAGAAACAAATAAATGCAAACAAATACTGGTTACTGAAACAAACACATAAATACAAACAAATATTGATCATTAGAATAAACAAATAATAAACAATAAACAAATAACAATTTCCTTTTAACCTAGATAGGGGAAAAGGGCATTCTAAAAGCGTTATTTTTCAATTTTCATTGCAAAAAAGGAATAGTCACAATCCCCGATATTACAGGGCTGTATATGTAGTCTTCGAGATTTACTATTCACCTCTATTTTGAAAAAAATTCGCCGTATGCCGGCATCATGCCACAGCCTCGGCGCGCTAGAAAATCGGTTGGTCTCACGCGCCAGACGCACGAAAAAGGCGCTGTCGTCAACGTGTTAACATAGTTCTCTGGAACAAGTAATTTCCTAATATCAGAGTCGACTCACATTCTCCCATTGTTCAGGGACATTATCCGCCCCAAACTGTACTGAACCATCACAACACATATGGGATCCTTGTCCAAACCTGGCAAGCAATCTATTTACCAGTGAGCTCACTAAATGAGCGTTCTGCTTGCTTCAAATACATAGCAATATCACTTTTTCTTACGTTTCGATATGAAGACAGACCCATGCGTGAACACTGTACTCATAAAGATTCAAGGACTCATTTCCCTCACTTCATACTGGAGAAAGATGGACAAGTTGCCCACTACTCGCCCGAGATTTCATACATATCGAAGTTAATGAGGGTTATTGGACTAAGAACCAACCTTAGAACGTTTTTGTAAAGTGCATGAATTACAGAAAAGTTTCCAGATGCCGTAGTTTGGTTGAGCAGCCGGCTCAAATTTCCCAAACAGCTTCTCATATGTGTTTCCTTCCAATCCGACTCCCAGATCACCTGAATAACTTGAAAATATCAATGTGAATAAAAACCTAAAAGCCACATACATCAAATCCGCTCCAACAGATCGAAATAGCAAGGGGTAGTCTCATCATGCAAATTTGAATGGCAAGTGACAAAATCGCTCTATTTTATTACTGAAATGAATGAATAATCACTTAAAATCATACTTCTTTAGCACCGGATCTCCTCTTGATGTCGTCGATTATCTCCTTGAGAGATTGCCTCGTCATTCTGCAAGCTGCTTTTCGAAAATAGGATGAACTGTTCGAAAACAATAATTGAACACGTACGCTGTATTCCTTGACTTTTGTAGTGCGTCATCACGGCAGCTTTTCAAGCGAGAGTATAAGTCGTTGACAGCATGTTGGGAGCTCTTAGCCTTGTTTCTAAAACTACGTCATAAACGCACCAGTGGCATGAAAAAGATGTTCCAATGAGAGAACTTACATATTCTTGGTGTAAGTTTCAAAACCTGTAGAAACATTTTCAAATGATCGGGAATCATATTCCGTGATCTTGGGCTCAGGGACGGGAATATTGTCAGTGTTCAAGTTGCAGCTCTGTAGAGCGTTCCTTCAAACAGAGCGAATATTACATAGCAGATGAACTTTTAAAAAAAAACTACAGCTTTTTTCAAATCTGGAGCACCAACCAGATCGAGAAAGAAGGTATAGAAGTAACAACGTCATTTTGACCAATGCTTTCCCACGAACAAGTCATAGAAATGGAACTGCGCGGCGAAAGCAATCGTCATACGTGATGTACAAGTAACCAACCAACCCACAAGTGCATCGAATTCTTTTTTGGAATATGCCACATATCGCTCGAAAACGGCAAAAAAGACTATAGAAAGGCTCACCTTACTATCCTTACAGGATCTGTTCCGCTTAGCGTAATATCTATATCTTTGAGACTGGAATCCTTTGAAAAAATGGAAAAGCGCACAGAAGTCGGACGGACATCTTTCGGAACAGGAAACAGATCATTTAGATATCCATTTAAGACCTGAAAAGTTAGCTGCATAGTGAATGAACATCAACTTATTCTATGCCTTGAAGGAACTTAAAATGCAACTAAAGCACTTTATTATATCTACCGATTACTGTCGTAGTTACCTATCGATGAGGGAAAGAAGGACAACTCTAACATCTATGACCTGAGGCATAATCGAAACATCAACAAAGGAAAACAGGCGTGTAAAACATACCTGCAGAGACTTCTCGTTCTGTTCCTTGGCGCGAAGGTTACGACCAAAACGATCAGGATGTACAATGAAATAAAATGGTCGTAGAGCAACCGACACCTCTTGCAATGTCATCCCTCGCGGCATTATCTGAAGCAGCAATTAACATGTGGAAGGGATGGATGCAAGCTGAGGTAAAACAAGATTGGTTTACAATGATACATGGGTCAGACTGTAAGTGAAACCAAAAAATTTCAAACACTTACCGTGACGCAACAGCCGTCTCCCAGCCCTCCGGCGCACTCCACCGATGCGAGTTGCGACGATGGGGACTGATACCCCCTGATATAAAGTTCAAATTTATCAACGACGTGCAGTTGCGAGATGAAACAGCCAAACGCAGTACATTGTACAACTGAACGTAACAGAGTCGATTTATTTAAAATTTAGCTCTATTTCCTATACTAACCAAGACGAAATGATTTAAAAGTCAACAGTAGAGCTCCCCTCATTAAATACGCAATTCTAAGCTAGTACAGATTCTATACTCAGAAAAACGATAAAAATGGCGTGCTAAAGAGGAGTATTTGCCTGCTGAATCACTCCTTTTGGATTTTCACGTACATCTGTGGCGGTGTCGTTGGAAAAATAAACAAATATGTAATATTTCACTCAAGCAGAGCCAAGGCCTTCAAACTCTCCCTAATAACCGAAAATTATTTAACTCGAAGAACAGAACAGATCTGACAAAAGATTGCAGGACGACGTGATAATGTTGTAATGATGTAGATAACATCGGAATGCAAGTAAGTACGAGTAACTCCTGCAGCTGCGGGGCGTTTGTTTGATTAGAGCGGCTTAACCGATAGCATTTCCGTTAGGGGCTCAGCTGCAGAAAATTCAGTGTTTGAGAACAGTTTATCATCTCTGCCTTAGAAAAAAGAAGAGCTCTATGTGATTCTGCTTCCCAAACAGAATGCACCGCAACCCTCTGAACCACTACGATGTAATCGTAAAGTCGTCAGTCTTAGAAAAAGTGTAATTTTCTAATGTGCCTTTTATTGTTTAGAACAGCTCCGTCCCAATATAGCCCTCTACTGCTTGTAGGGCCCGCGTGGTACAGTGGTAAGAGGCACTGCTATCACCCGCACAGTCGAGCGATCGATCCCGGCCCAGGCTAACCAAACCTTCCATCCCTCCGGGGTCGGGTAAATTGGTACCAGACTTGTCTGGGAAGGTAAAGACACTGACCTGGTATAGCGGCAGCCCCCGCAGGTCCCTGTATAGGCCAAATACGCATTCACTATGCCTCTACGACTTGAATGAATCACGAATGCGGCGGCGCCTCCTCAGGGGACTGATCAACGCCGGTACCTTTACCTTTACCTTTACCTAGACTGATTGTACGGAACGGACACCTTTATTGAGTTGGTAAATGTCAGTCTCCACACTTTGAGACCCGAGTGTAGCCTTACTGCTGGAAGTCACACTTCGTCATTCAAAGAAGTAGAATCGAAAGGGACCTTTATTCAATTTTCAGGGTCCAGAAGAACTCCTACTATGGTCAAAGAAACTCGACGGGAGAAAAAAGGGACGTCCTAGGAAATGTAGTGATCAGCACGTTCATAGAAACCATATTTAATTTTCTTGCCACTATTGTCATTCTATGCGCAGAGCGTTCAAATAGTAAGAGCGTCCGGGGTATATTAAAGTGAACTACATAGTATGCTGTTATTCTTCTATTTCAGTCCATCTAGTCGTATACAAGTATAAAAAACTGTTGCTAATATAGTAACGTTCAAGAGCATGAATAAGAGGTACTTGTACGCACTGAACAATCCCACTTATTAGTGCGATTTGACGAAGATGGACGTCATCGAAACGACGTCGGACCAAATCCAATGCTATTTTAAGTAGGCAATGTTCAATTTGTTAACTAAACTAGCATCATTCGTTGAAGTCTCATGTTGTTCGAGTAGCAAATCATTTCCACCCTATTTATATCTGACACGAAGCCAGCGGCGATTACAGTGAGAATTTTATAAACTTGAGTTGCGTTTTGATTGAATAACTGATTAGATATTCCCTAAATTGAATCTTCCTTGAATGAACACTAAATCGCTACTTATGAGGCTCTCTGAGAGGCTTGAATGTTGTATATTGGGAGCAAGAACTGTCTCTGGTGGAATCATCTAAAGCATAGGAATATGCCATCTTCTCCGTGGCTAACCCAAGACCATCACTAAAGGAACACAATGTTACTTGTCAACCATAACAACCAATCTACTTAGTTACTTTGCCATGAATGGTAGCTAATCATATCATTTCCTTACAAATAAACTGACATAAGTTAAAACTAGTAGTTTCTAGGGTGCAGTAGAGGCTGACACTGTACGGCTACCACCTCAGCCCCACCTTGAAGTCTACCTGACCTTAATCGTCTATATTTCACAGAATGCAGCGAATCTACGAACAGAATCAGCACTCTAAGATCAAGCTCTTCCGATTTATTGATTTATTGGAGGGATCCAGCCTGATTTATCCTTTAGTCGGGCCCACTGGTGATTGAAAGAAAGGTTTACTGACCATTTTAGCACCTTCGTTTCAAAAGTTTCGAGGCTGGAGCTTGTTATTGGTCAATTCAAGATCAGAAGTCGGTTGTCCGTAGAAAAAAAAACATGCCAGTCGATCCAGAAGCTGCTCCACCTCTTTTTCTGGCATCCTTAAAACAACAATTTCCTTCGAGAATATCCTTTTTCGGTGCGCTCCAAGTTCAACATTTACGAGGGGTTGCAACAGAATGCGAAATATTTGGAAACGGGTTTTTTTTTGAACTTAGAATTTAGATTTTCAGCCTACGGTCCTCCTGCTGAGCGAATTGGACAGTGGCAGTCTAGAGCCACTGCTTTCACAAGAGGGCTTTATCTAAAACTATAGCTTTTGATGTTCAATAGCAGTGACCTGAAGAATTCCACTCTCAGGCTGCTGAATTTCTCACAAACATATCGGGAAAGTGTCCACAGATATAACACTTTATTACGTCAAGCAATCAATTTCAGTTGGACTTTTTCGTTGCTCCGCCGGCTCATCCGTTAACTCTGAGAAAACCACTACACTCACGACAGATCTTACTTACTGCTCTCTATAGGAACATTTCAACAACATTATTGAAGTAGTACAAATGGTACGGGCTTTTCAGAAATAGAAATATGGCGACGGCTTGCGTGCTTGATTGATGGCGTCGTACAATTCTTCTGATTCTGCCGGCCCGAACGCTTCACCTGAAAGTTTTCATCTTTGACTAGAGTCCAAAACGGCGCCTGTAGAACTAACGCAAAAAGCTCGGACTTGCCTAGATATACTGGTTCGACCAAATCGGCTCGTTTTCCGAAACGTACAAGTGAGTTTCGCATCGCTTTCTTTGCAGGTCGAAGTCTAAAGATGTTCAGTGTCAGGAATTTTACTACTTTAGTGCCGGTCTGATTTTGTTGTTAACGGGTAACTGTTGCTGAAGCCAGCTTAATTCAGATGACAGCCTTACCCTAATTAAAATTCAAATTTGTTCACGCTTAATCTGCAGGCGAAACCTTCATTGACAGTGACCATATCGAGGATGTAGTGGACTGCTGGATCTCATCGCGATCCTCTTGATTTTTCAAAGATGGGATCGCTAATCTGCTGATTGCTTGTCAGATCTCAAAACCTTCGGCACAGCCTTATAATTCTAATAGATTTCTAGCTACCCTCGGTAAGTGCTCCCTCCCCCTCTCTAGAGAAGCCTTTGTTTTGCCATTCGAAATAGGTGCATATTCCCCAATTTCTGCTTCTGATGTGTAAATTGTGTAGTAAACAGAAGCTGAGTTTGACATCTCGTTCAGGACCCAGCTGTCAAAATACTGATAGTGGCTGTTGATCACAGCTTCCGCCTTTTACGAAACTATTCGTTTCTAAATCCTCAAATACTGTGCAATTTGAACTTGAATGTTACGGAAAGCATCGTGGAGAAGCTCTTCATATAAGGTCGTGGTGCTGATGATTCCCTATTATTCTGTCACTAAAACATGAGCACGTACTTTTCATTTAGCGCTGTCTCACTCTATTTCTCACTTTTGCAAACCGTTGCATAGGTAGATCTACATATCACATTGCGAATGATTTTCTCCAAAACATCGCCGCAGATAGACTTTTATCTCCGATTAGCAGATTAGAAGCACATTCAATCTCTACCTTTTCCATCCATATGCAGCAAAACTTCATGAGAAGGGCCGTTAAAGAAAGCGTGAGGCACTAAATCACAAAATTACTTAGTCGGTAACTGATCAAGTTCGGGCTGGTAGAAAACTTAGTTCTAGTTCTAAAATATGAATGAGTGCATCTGTGGTAATCACAAGAAGTCGTTCACGAAGCTTATCATGCACGAATGTGTTTGCGAATATGCGAAAGAACTCTGATGGAAAATTAAATGCATTCAATCTTAACGAAGACTCATGTGAGCCACTTTCATGGGTTTCGTTTCAGATCCAGCATTGCGATTCGATAAGAAAAATCCAAGTCTATCTAGTGGCTTTCAAAACTGGACGGGTTCTCGACAGCTCAGAAATTATCTGTCATTCATAGGAATTCAAGCATGAAGAGCGCATTGGCGCTAGGATTTGGTGTCAAGATGAGGTCCGAAGGAGTTCAATGGTGATCGACAAACCTTGGTAGGGTAGCGTCAACGAGAAGGACAGAGATGAGCAGCGTTAAGACGACGAAGCGAGCGAGCATGGCTGCGTAGCGAATGCTAGTGGAGGGCGGCCCATTTACCACCACAAGCCTTCCCCACCCCCAGGCACTCCCAACATAACTACCTAGTGAGCAGAGTCATAGAAAATGTGACAGCCGGCTGGCGGTTTGTTATCACCACATCTTTAATCTCTTAATGTGTCAAATAGAATGGATTTGTGCACATCTTATAAATGTTATAGGGTAGGTACATATTGTCACCGTATCGTGGTCACCTCACAAGGCCACGCCCTTCTAGGACCTTTAATGGAGCTAGTCTTCTTTACCGTACTGTAATCAAGGGTTGTGTTCTATGCATGTTAGTTAGATTATGATAAATTATAATCCAAACTCTCACTCCTGTCGGGACAAGCATGAAATGGTGGTCCCGGGGAGATTTATCCTTTTTTGGACGTTTGCTTTTATTGTCTAGAGAAAGTAAACAGTAAGGAAGACTAGCTCCATCAGAGGTCAGAAAGGGACGTGGCGTTCTGAGGCGACCAGGATACCGTGACAATATGGTATCTCAGAACGGACATCCATCAGGAACAGTGGAGCACAACCACAGAAAGAAACGACATTTCACCAGGATTTTGTATCTAGGGCCCAGATTCATCATTGGTAAACCCCCGATAAACCCCGGGATATAGCCCGAACGGCGCCCACGTTTGTCTACCTATCCTGAACTTCCTATGTTAAACGCAATCTCTTATGAACTCTGCCGTCTTGTTCTGGCTGTGCCGCGGTTTCGGAGACCGCTCGTCCGTTCATGAATCTGGGCCCAGTGGATACAACTACAGTGAAACTGCACCTAGCGTACTAGCTAGAGCTAGATAGAAAACGCAATTGGTGTTCATCAGAATTCCCTAGAAGACCCTACCACATATTAAGTTGCCGTCTATTGCTTTCCTAGGAACTCTAATTGTCAGTTCGAAACGACGACTTTAGAACGAGTATTCGTGGAGCAGAAGGAACCTAGGAGATAAGAACATCTAAAAGTCTCAAAAGAAACTTCACTGGAAATTGACCACGTGTACGCCAACTGCTCACATTACCTATGAAACCAATCACTTTGAAAGTATAGTCTTACAAGAATACCCGTCGACGGTTCACTATTGTTGTGTCAATATGTGCCTACTGGTGCTGACATCTATGCGGCATTACCTATTGAGAACTCGCATTTGTTCTCGAAGTTTTGTTTTCCAAACACTGGTGGGCCAATGAAGGAAATCCCTAGAGTCATATTAACATGCAAAAATCAATGATCTCGACGCGGCGAGCTGCTTATCATTGCTATTTCGCTTCATTTCTTCTTGGTGAAGATCGGATCCAATTTGTTCACCGAATTCTGCAAATGAAATCTTAGGACGTTAGTGTTCAGTACTCCGCAAAACGTAGCGAGATCTCCGGAAGCACAGAACTGAAGTTAATCGAAAATGAATTGCATGCTGATAAGATGACAGATAAAACGCTAAATATCATACCTCACAACAATAATGCCCAACTTTTACTCCGAGCGACTAAGATGTAGTTATCCAGCCTTTGTAACCACCCCGTAGACCTCCGGCCTTCACTTTGTAGATAGGTGCTGGTAAATATTGAAAAGTTGAAAATGGGAGAAATATTTCTCCAACGAAGACAAACCGTACCAACTAAAGAGCTTCACGCTCTACATACTCCGCATGACGAAGGGATGGTTTTCATTGGCTGTTCATATCTTATTTCATTTTGTTCAAAAATTGGTAGAAACAAAGTTGAAAGTAGCAGAGAGCATGATGGAGCCTTGAACAGTCGTGGAGTTGTTAAGTGCACCCGGATCACTATCACGAAAAGTATGTAAAAGGCAAGTTTCACGACGGTTCAGGGCTCTATCATACTCTCAGCTACTTTCTGTGTTGTTTTCAATAATTTTTGAACAAAAAAGTTAAGATATGAACAACAGGAAACACTTTGCTTCAACGCTGATTGTTTTGTGTAAAAACAATGAAAACTCATTAAAACTCAAAAACGTCTTGCTATATTCAGCGAAACTAGCTAGTGATCTGGAGTTGAACTTCCACATTTCCATGTTCACATCATCAACGTTCCTTTACGAGAAAAACGATGTATTTCACATGCGGCAAATTAACTTACCGGAAAGAACAGCACACTACATTGTGCGTTCAGATTGTTGCCGATGTAGGGCCTTTTCAGCGCAATAATTTTGAGAACATTTTGAATAGAGCTTTGCGACGGCTTGGAAAACGCTATTGAGCATTTCACAATTGCGTCATTTCAACAACTATTATCTGGAATGCTGAAGTCTTTAACTTGTTTGCACCTCGTACTCCAAATAGCTCACATAATTGAGTTCTAGAAACTTGCTCCACGACTTAACTGTTGGTAGGCTGCATTTTAAAAATTTCTGTGAAGACGGCAATATATCAGACATATGATGGATGTCATCAGTCATTTGTAAATAGGAGTTCTGAATGCGTTGTATCAACAGCACTCACGTTAGCAGTCCTCTATCCCAGTGGGCCTTTTATGCCCTCTTGTTGTCCATCATAGTTAAATGGTGTTTCTACAGAACAAAAGCAAGTAAGGCATAGTTTTTCTTTCCGTTTCAAACCGTCAACTCATGTGCAGAACATGGCACGAGTTCACTACCACATGTATTATTAATTCCCTACTACGCACACATTTATTAATTGTTTTTTGAGTGTTTGTTTTCAGACAGCACTATATACAGTACCGGACGTGTCTTTTGATCAAAAACAGAAAAAGCCGGCAAAACCGCTCCAAAGTGGTTTTTTCGAGTAACTATAGTTATATCTAATAACTCAACTATTTGCGAAATCGGGCACAGATTCGAGATCAGCAGCTCGAAACCGATCATTTGGTTTATAGTTGGTCCCTAACAAGGAGGGTCGTCGAAGTGATGGTGAGCTCTAGCGATGCAGCCTTTATGGGATGTAGGGCTCCTCATCGGATATCCAAAAACATGAAAAAAATTTCGAAATCGCATCGTATGGTACTGAAAAAGGCCTGCGAAAACGAGGGAGGGCTACCTATCAAAGCGCTCATCTCACCCTTGAGATGTGATCGGAGGCGCAGTGGGTGAGCAGTTGGGCTCTCGTTCAGATGGTCATGGGCTCAGATCCTGTTGATGCAATTTTGTTTTGCTTCAATCGCATTGATACCAAATCGTCCTCATTTTGCAATTTTGTCATGGAGATGGAAGAAAATCATTTTTTGGAGCAGCTTAAAAGGCACGAGTTTTAGTAAACGCCAACATTATTATGGGTAACCAATACCCACCGTAAATTACCTTAAACAGATGCAAATGCGGAAATTAGTGTTAGATTCGTGATCAGCCCTCACCCACCCATACCATAGCTAGCGCTTCCCACCCCACACACAAACAAATCCTCCATTAGATACCCTCATCTTGGACGATTTGGTATCAATGCGATTGAAGCAAAACAAAATTGCATCAACAGGATCTGAACCCATGACCACCTGAACGAGAGCCCAACTGTTTACCCACTGCGCCTCCGATCACATTTCAAGGGTGAGACGAGCGCTTTGATGGGTAGCCCTCCCTCGTTTTCGCAGGCCTTTTTCAGTACCATACAGAGCGATTCCGAAAAATTTTTTCATGTTTTTGGATATCCGATGAGGAGCTCTACATCCCATAGAAATTGCATCGCTAGAGCTCACCATCACTCCGACGACCTTCCTTGTAAGTACGGGACATATCCTTTGGTCAGATCCCGGAAAAGCCGCTTAGGATCATTCCAAAACGGCTTTTTTCAAGAACATTGTTGAAACTCAATTATTTGTAAAAAAAATATTCCTATATTTAAGCTTAGCAGCTCATGCTCTATCGTTTGGTATATAAATTATCCACACCTGGAAATTTTTCCCAAAATATCGATTTTTTTCGCCACCATTTGTGAAACTGCATATATTGCTATGTTCAGGGCAGAATATCTGCCCAATTTACTTTATTTGTACAGTCTATCTCTATCGCACCGTACCATTATCAGTGATATCTGCTGTCTACATACCTTCTACTATTACAGTTAAGATGGGAGGAGGCACGCGATGAAAAGTTGTCGTTGTCTATTTAAATGTTTCTTTCATAAAACACGTGTTTTTTGAAAAAAAAAATGCGGCCAGTGATGTTTGCGACGACCACCGTGTAGTCGACAAAATGATTCCTCTATACAGGGCGTGAATAGAACCTATTTCATCTTCATCAACGACTAGCACTCTGAACTTTTAGACTTACCTTTTCTGACGTCTACCATTGATCGAAAATTACCATCGTTACCAATGGAAACTTAGGGAGCGATTTAGACGTCACCACAGTAGTCAAAGTGTCTTTTTTCCTAGAGTGGCACAGAGTTTGAAGGAGCGGCAGGGTGATTTGGTAGCAATCAGCAATGGGACAAGGCGAAAACTTCACACCTCTACGTTCCAAGTCATGACTTAGGTTGTATTCGCTCGATCGTAACCCACGTAAAACACATAATACACAAGGCAGGCATAATATTAAACAAATTAGTAATTTCACTCTACTATCTCTCGCTTTATCATTGCGCTTACGCTTGTAAATGGTGCGCAGAAATGATGTAAGTTATCTAGCCACTTCTATACCGACAGAGACGTATAGCGAAAATTAGACGAAATAGCGGATATGCGAATTTAATGAGCCACAAAACATAAAACGTGTCAAGCATTTGTGGGTTGCCACGTAAATACTAGCTCGTTGCACTCGAACTGGCAATTATTCCTAGTTGCTTCGCTGCATGCTGAATTTCGAGATGGATAAACGAGGAGGTGAGCGCAGGTGCCTTCACACACAAAGCCATCCACTGCTGATAACAATGAGAACGTTAGCGGATTTAACCAAAATCGCCTCATATTGATGATCATCACCCCCTGACCGGCAGCTGATCGAAACCAATCCTTAGGTGGCCGGCACTCGCCGCGAGATGGGAAACGAGGGGTCGGCAAAAAAATTGGAGAAAATAAAAATTCGAGGAAAGCTGCACTTCAAGCAGTTAAGTAGTCTTCATCGGGCTTGTAGCTGACCCCTACAGGGATAGAATTGTTTGATTTCGTCTCACAAGGGACTGCCGTACACCCGGTCGTTAGAGGGGGTCGGCCAATTTTTAGGCAGTAGAATTTAATGGTTCGTCGAGAACTTTTTACTAGAAACATCCCTTAGAAGGATTGATTTTCCGATGTAGTTTAGTTCCCTATTCTACTTGACTCAAAACTTTACTCAATGGTTCATTTTTGTGATCACCGCCTCCTGACCGGCATCTGATCGAAACCAATCGTTGGGTGGCCGGCGCTGGCTGTGAGATGGAAAACGAGGGGTCGGCAAAAAAATGGAGAAAATAAAAATTCGAGAAAAACTAGACTTTAAGCAGCTAGGTAGTCTTCATTGGGTTCGTAGACGACCCCTATAGGGGTGGAATTGTTTGATTTCGTCTCACAAGGCATTGCCGTACACCCGGTCGTTAGAGGGGGTCGGCCAATTTTCGGGTAGTAGAATTTAATGGTTCGTCGAGAACTTTCAACTAGAAACATCCCTTAGGAAAATTGATTTTTCGATGCAGTTGAGTTCCTTACTCTTCTTCCTTTAAAACTTTACTTAATGGTTCATTTTTGTGATCACCGCCTCCTGACCGGCATTTGATCGAAACCAATCGTTGGGTGGCCGTCACTGACTGCGATATGGGAAACGAGGGGTCGGCAAAAAATATTGGAGAAAATAAAAATACGAGAAAACTAGACATTAAGCAACTAGGTAGTCTTCATTGGGTTCGTAAATGACCTCTATAGGGGTAGAATTGCTTGATATCGTCTCACAAGGCACTGCCGTACACCCGGTCGTTAGAAGGGGTCGGCCAATTTTTAGGCAGTAGAATTTAATGGTTCGTCGAGAACTTTTTACTAGAAACATCCCTTAGAAGGATTGATTTTCCGATGTAGTTTAGTTCCCTATTCTACTTGACTCAAAACTTTACTCAATGGTTCATTTTTGTGATCACCGCCTCCTGACCGGCAACTGATCGAAACCAATCGTTGGGTGGCCGGCGCTGGCTGTGAGATGGAAAACGAGGGGTCGGCAAAAAAAATGGAGAAAATAAAAATTCGAGAAAAACTGAACTTTAAGCAGCTAGGTAGTCATCATTGGATTCGTATATGATCCCTATAGGGGTAGAATGGTTAGGTTTGGCCCCATAAAGGAACGCCGTACACCCCGTCATTAGAGGGGTCGGCCATGTTTCGGGTGGTAGAATTTAATGGTTCGTCGAGAACTTTCTACTGGAAACATCCTTAAGGAAAAATGATTTTTCGATGCAGCTGAGTTCTTTACTCTACTTCATTTAAAAATTTACCTGATGGTTCATTTTTGTGATCACCGCACCCTGACCGACATCTGATCAAAACCAATCGTTGGGTGGCCGGCGCTGGCTGCGAGATGGAAAACGAGGGGTCGGCGAAAAATTGGAGAAAATAAAAATTCGATAAAAACTGAACTTTAAGCAGCTAGGTAGTCATCATTGGATTCGTATATGATCCCTATAGGGGTAGAATGGTTAGGTTTGGCCCCATAAAGGAACGCCGTACACCCCGTCATTAGAGGGGTCGGCCATGTTTCGGGTGGTAGAATTTAATGGTTCGTCGAGAACTTTCTACTGGAAACATCCTTAAGGAAAAATGATTTTTCGATGCAGCTGAGTTCTTTACTCTACTTCATTTAAAAATTTACCTGATGGTTCATTTTTGTGATCACCGCACCCTGACCGACATCTGATCAAAACCAATCGTTGGGTGGCCGGCGCTGGCTGCGAGATGGAAAACGAGGGGTCGGCGAAAAATTGGAGAAAATAAAAATTCGATAAAAACTAGACTTTGAGTAGCTAGGTAGTCTTCATTGGGTTCGTAAATGACCCCTAAAGGGATAGAATTGTTTGTTTTTGCTTTACAATGGAATACTGAACATCCGGTTGTTAGAGGGGTCAGCCACGTTTAGGGTACTGGAATTCGGTAGCTAGCTGGGGACCTTCTCCTATTTACATCCCCTAGTGAGACTGATTTTTTGATGCAGATGAATTCACTGTTCCCCTCCACTTAAAACCTTACTTGCTGGTTCAAGTTTGTGGCGATGTTTTCCTAAAGGTGGGTGGGATATCAAAAATCACCGATACGGGCAGGATAATATTTGTTAATCTTACCGGTGGGGTGACATAGAGGTTAGCGATGCGGTCTACAAAATTGAAGGTGATGGGTACGGTCCCGTGAAGACGTTGCTCTTGTATTCTTCACGTTGATCGCATTCATTTGCAATTTTACCACCATTACGGCATCTACTTTTGGACTTGTGGTAGTTTCGGGTATCTTTCTGTGGTTTTTACTATGTGAGAGCTACAAGGTGGGGGTGAGAGCTACGATGACATTGAACACTAAGAACAGAGGGGGAAGAAATGTTAGCAATAACTCCGCTTCCCACCAACTTTATTTTGCAGTCTGAATTTGAACTACTGCATCAGCAATGATGAATAGGATTCGCGCAACGAAATTGTTCTGCGTCAAGTGACACGAGAAGGGATTAAAGAAAGCGTTAACTGGACGGAGTCTAGCCACTCTGACGTGTGCGACAATAAACTCGCCAGGAAAAGTGGAAGTCTGACTGCTAGGCTACTACGACATAGTAGCCTAGCAGTCTTTGGGCTTAAGCCTGGTAGGTAGGGGTACAGGCTCGATTGGTATGGGTTTAGGCTTTATAGGTAAGGGTTTAGGTACCATACACGCCTTTTTTTTCTCCGGTACGTATTCGCTTGTTCAGGTGACGGTATCAGGAGGAATGTGCACCTGCCTCACTCAAGCCACGGTACCTGAAGAGGTGAGTCACCTACATAATGTGGTGCACCACAGACTGACCAGAATTGTTATTAGGTGCAAAAGTTCTCGGACATTTGGGAAATAGAAGAGTTCATTTGATAATATCTGAAAAATAGCAGGGAGTCATTCGAAGTAGGCACCGTTCATATCAATGTTCCTCTCATCTCTATACCATTTTTTGACCAGAGCCGAAAATACCGCGGAAATCCTTTTGAAATTCAAGAAGTCGCAAATGTTCGAGAACTTCTGCACCAACCTAATACGTTTACAATCAAAAACTAACTGGGTTGCTGCAGGTAGCAGTCTGAAGCCAGTGTAAGCATTTTGCATCCACAATTTTCGCAGTAACCTCTAAAACGGAAACTGGCGAAATGGCTTACTTTATGCGAAGTAGCAGTATCCGCGTAGGCACGACTTACGAAGCATGCTCCAGGCAAAGATTCCATAAATTTCCAATCTCTCAGAAATGCTATTCATGAATATAGGGCACTTTTGAAAACTTTTAAAAATCTTGCAACAAAAGACCCCATAAAGCTCATTGCAGAAGCCTTGTCGACTTCTTCGCATTTACACATATGTAACTTTGTCGGAATACGGGGGGCGTACAGCTGATGTCTCTCTCGAGGGAGCCGTTAAGGCCATTCCACCACATCTGACACCTCGAAAATACGTATCACACGCGCTTTACTCGTTATTCACGTTCAGAATAGCTTTTTTCGGGACCGTTGAAAGTTTAACTCAAATTTATTCAACTGACACAGAAGAAAAATGAATTGCGGAAAAAAGGAGGTGAGCATTAGCCTAAGGGCTCGTTAGACGCCGCGCGGCGAAAATGCAAGATCGAAGCGCAATCAATAATTAACGTCATTGATCAAATTTGCTCCTTTGCGTTCGTGGCGCAGTCCGGTGGCGACGCGTCTAAGCAAAAAAAAAAATAGGCATATAATCACATGGGAGAAGAAATTAAACGAAAAAGTGAATTTCGTTGAAATGTCCTTTAATAAGGAATAGCAGCCTTCCGAAAAACCCGAACGACCAGTAAGTTTGCGTATATGAGACGCCACCGAACTGCGCCACTAACGCAAAGGAGCAAATTTGATCAATGACGTTAATTATTGATTGCACTTCACTTTTGCATTTTCGCCGCGTGGCGTCTAAACGAGCCCTAAAGTGATGCCACGAAAAGAAAAGTGAAATGCTTGACGTATCGAAGCTCGAAAAGGTCGCAAACAATATGATAGGTCACTTTTCCTTTCCTTATTTGTCTACATGGCTCCATAGCTAGCAATAGATATGCAGGAAACCTTGAACCGCGATTGAACCATGAACGATGATCACCTTGCATTCATTCGCACAATCGGAAAACCCTCCACAAATATTTGAGAAACTCTGACAGCAACTGCAACCATTGGGGTCCTTCTATTCCTGCAGAGCGAATTATTAGGGGAATCTAACGAGGGAGCATCACCTGCATATTTTAGTCGCATTTTCTCAAATGATGCTCAGTAATCCTACCCTATCTCGAGCTAAACTACCACAACAAAGGTCACCAGAACGAGAGCTTGCGTATAGACCTTCATCACTATTGACGCTCCAACACGAACGCAGCGCAGCCGCAGTAGAGACAGCGTAAATATCGTATAACTTGTGGCAGAGCCGATGATTTCCTGCATTAAATGGCTCTTGTAACTGCCTTTTATGTGGATTTAATCGGATGAAAGCTGTTAGAATTAAACTTTTACAGTTTAGTTCCAAGTATCTCAGGCGCTTTTACCCTGTTTCAAGCCACTTTGGCTTGAAAAACGTCCGACGTGATTTGAAAAGTCTCCAATCCAAAGTGAAAATGGTATATATCACCTTGACTTGGTCCCTGCAACATTGTGGGGCCTGAAATCGTGCTGACCTCAGGGGGATGAGGTTACAGTGCAAATAGAACTCTGAAGGCTCCACTATGTCATAGGAAACAACTCACCTGTAACCATCACACCGGAAATGTACCAGTGCTTCTCCAAATTTATTAATTTACTGGAACATTATCAACGGGACGCACCAACAATTACTTCGAAGGTGATAGCGAGCAAGATAAAGTGGAGATGTTAGAAAACTTCACGAAGATCGGATACACAGCGGCAAATGCCATTGTTTTAATAAATGACGAGTTTTTAAACGAACAAATTTACAGAAAGAGCATGGCTGAAAACTACAAGCTGTCTCGGGGTCTGAAGTTGAATTCAACTAGGCAACGAGATCTAATCTGCGTGACATCATAAACAATATATTCGAAAACTTCGCGTAGATCGGATACACAGCGGCAAATGTCATTGTTTTAATGAATGACGAGTTCTTAGAAAAACAAACTTACAGAAAGAGCATGGCTGAAAATTCCAAGCTGTCTCAGAGTCTAAAGTTGAATTCAACAACGTAACGAGATCTAATCTGCGTGACATCATAAACAATATATTCGTTATATAGCAAGGAATAGCGGCCTCCATCTCCACCACAATCCTCGAGAGGACCGAGAGGAACACGAACTCCGTCTTTCCTGAAAGTAGAAAAAACAGTCGATTTTTAGGGTTCAATATAAAACTTCAGCGAATGTCACTGCAACCGTGGTTTTCATTTCGAGGATCCCCTTTCTCCAGAACACAGAAAAATGAGACAGTTTCATGGGAAAATGCAAAAAAAATGGACGGCTGACATCGAGTACCTACTGCTATTATTTCACGCTTCTTTCACACAAGTCACATTTCAAAACTTAGCTTTTCTGTATTTTCAAGGATAATACGATATTTTTCAAATGATCTTGACTTACAGAATAGAAACTCACATTGTAAGGATGTTCTTCGTGTTGGGCCTGTACCTTCCCATTCCAATCGTGCTATTTTTCCCCTGTTCCAGTTTATCCGCCGTATAGTTAGCGTCGTAGAGAACCTGCGACTCCCCAAGAGCAACCTGAAGGTAATCCCGCACTCAGCCAAAGACAAGTAACAAACATAAGCAAATTCCAAACCTCTGAAAGCATCAGAAGAGCGCATTTCCCGTTGGAAGGATGACAGTAGTTGCCTGACTTAGTGGCAACATCAGCGAAATATACACCTTTCCCGAACATATACCCTACAATAGCAAAAAAACTTGACGAAAATGCAATCACCGGTCAAATTCTGATAAGCTTTACAGCACTGAAGCTGTGCCTTTCATTGGGGTTTTCCGAGAGCAATACTTTGAGCAGTTAAGACACACTATCAAAGACCTACAGTGCCACTGCAGAAGGTAGTAACTTCGAACGTTGAAGGTAATTACCTGTGAGTGGAACTTCAGGAGGTGCGATACGCAAACCATGCGAAAGAATGTTGTAGAAATTGCTCACTCGAGATCCATGCCACAGCAACATACTAAACTCAACAACTATTCGCAGGAATGGTACTGGTAACTGCTGCTTGGCTGAGCGAGATTAGTAGGTGGACCAGAAAAAATGTAAAGCAGCTTCTCATAACCAAAAAAAACGAAGGGGATAGGCAGAAAACAAACAACTCAGAGCTCACGAGAACTTTCAGGACCATCGTACATCAATTTCAAGGGTACGTTTCAATACCAAGAGATAAGGATAAGGACAACCTGTTGCCGATTGATCCTTTAAAACGTCGATACTCGTCCTCCTTATACACGGAGTACACATTTACAATCTCCATACTGAACATGTGCGTCAATCCGTGACCAAGAGATAAATACATAGATACCATCTGGAAAGGTGAACCTTCTTAGTTTATTGGGACAGTACTACCACAGTCACATACAAGATACCAACAGACACCTTAAATTCGTCGTTGTCTCGTTCCAAGGGGTGAAGCTGACAATGCATTTTGTCATAGAACCTGTCTACATGAGCCCTGTTGTCTTTAGATTCACGAGCACTGCGAAGAACTTTGTAGGACACTTCGATATCCTTCAGTGTTTCCAGAAGTAGCAACTCTTTCTTAAAATCTTCTTGTGTCTTGATTAAAGGTGGTGCACGGAATCTAAACACATCAATTCTCTATGATGGTCAAAAACTGCAATAATAAGACTACGACATACCCGAAATCGTGCGGAATACAAGTGTAATACCTATTTACACTGTCACGAAACAGAGCATCGAACTTTTTCGTGTTAATTGCATTCTCAATATCCTTGAGGCACCTGTAGCCTTCCTCTATCTGTTCGCGAGTCAAGTTACCTTAATAATTAGATGTTGTTGACAACCATTAATTCTCGGTAAGTCAAATTCTGAAGAAATCTCAGGAATATTCGGAGAGGGTATAACGGACACCTCAAAAACATACAAAAGGGTTTGGAGACATTAGTATGATACATATGTATATGAGGACGGATGTGTTTTAGGAAAGAATGTAGCTTGTATAACACTAGAAATTGAAGTGTTATGTAGCACGGTGAAGCAAAGCCGACACGGAAAATATAAAACCCACCCAATGGAAACTTCGATGCATCATACTCAAGCTGCAAAACATCTTCTTCCATTTTTTGAAGATTTGTAATGAGACCAATTAAAGATTGTACACGCCAGTCCAAGCGTGAGACCTGAATGTGGTAAAAAGGGTGATACAGACAATATCTGAAGCAACGGTTAAACATTGAGTAAGGGTGAAGTAAGCTAGGAAGGAAAATAGAGCCAACCTGCAGGACCTCAGGTTCAGGTTTGCACACTTCTTCCTTCTTCGTAGGAACTTCAAATTTGGTCTGAATCGAGGTCTGATGTAGCGATCTCCTTCATGAAGGATGTTAAGACGACTAAGTCATACCGCAACAATAGCGTACTTCCCGGGATGCGCCTCGAAGGAAGAGCGATTGCTCCATTCATTGCAGGTTTTGGCGAGAAATTTATCGCAGAAGAACTTCTTCGCCTCTTCCAGTTTATTTTCGTAACTCGTTAGGGAGGTTTGTCCACGATATCCAACACGTCCCCATCGAATAAAAACCCTACAAGACTGCTTATCACGTAAACTGTTTCTGAACAAATAACTAAAACCATCATTCTACAGACTTGCTAGTCAAGTCGTTTGTGACACACGTACCCGCATTCTATTCTCTTACTGTTAGAGACGTTTCCCATACAAAGTAGACCAGCACCGCAGCAGATAAGGTCATCGCCAGTGAACGCAACCGATCTATTTGCTATCACTTTTCTTAGCAAATCAAATCAAAACTTCATACACTAAGCAGCAAAAACGAAAAACACGCACCAGTATCTGTCTTCGGTGTCACTCTTCAGCAGTTGAATAAGGTAAAATTTGTTGCTGTTCATCGATATGTTGGTCTGAAGTAAAAACTGAACACCTACGAAGAACTACAAGAACACCAATAGAAACCAGTGAGGACCACAACCGCATTGAATTTAAACCTCTGCTCCCAGCGCTAGTAAGTCGTAGGAACAAACTGCAAAGGTTTTTCCGCTTCCTTTTGATCCAACTGGTTTGTTTCATCTTAGAAACTATTTGACCTGTTTCCTTCACTTTTAACAAAATTACAAAAGATGGTCGATTAGTGCCTAAGAGACCGCTTGCAGACAGGCAATGTGTGAAACAAACACTCGAACTAGCCAGCAGATAGCCACAACACCTATATTTTCTTCTATAGCTGTAGTTATACTCAACTTGCTTAAGGACTAGGTGAAGTCACAAACCCTAATACAACAGCTGCATGATGATAAGAGTTGTTCTGAAATGTGGCACCAAACCGACCTACACGAACGATCTTTAAAAAATCTACAATGGAGCAATAGTCTATTGAAAGTACCTGATTTAACATTACGTGCCAGACAGTATCCATCTCACTGAGAACATGGGCATTGCTGCGGAGGGGTTCTTCCAAACTCGGATCGACGGCAACTCCACCTTTTACCAGTACGGAAACAGGATCGTGACGGGCTCTTGAGCCTAATAACGGATAGCAGCCTTCGACAACCGTCATATCAAGTCAGTTAGAACCTACTAGCACTGCTACGGCAGATGTCCTCCCTTTTGACACTCGCTTTTCGTGAGCGCTTGGGTTGCTAAAAGAACGAAAACATTGAGCAAATTCTCGAACACAACCAAGCAGGCAAAAAAAGGAGAGATCGCATACCTTCTCTGAATCATCGGAATCAACGTCACAACACGAACTGTTTGGAACAATTTCACACAACACAGGGTCCGCACCTAAATACACACCTAGGCTCACAGTATGTCAACTTTTTCGACATTCGCGAAGTATTTTGCATTGTAAATGACATCATTTTAGAGAAACAGTTCGGAATTTGAGGCCTCGAAGAAAGCCGCAGGCTTTTATTCATCACCCAGTGCATGCTGTCGCCTAAATGGAATCTATCGTTCTCATCTTCCCACTAAACTACAGAAAAACCACTGGTTTTTGTGACTTGAAATCTGCTCAGTGAGCAATGAAATAGGAATGATCCAATATCTCGTTTAGCTTTCGCGTATACAAAAGGCTTAGCGATTACCTACACTGAAATATGCTACTACCTACTCCCTCATATGATGTTTGGGGTGCCTGAATAAGTGTTCCGAGTGGATTCATTTTGGGGTGACACGAAAATGTTCCTGAAGCTGTATGGGAAGTGGAGCAGGACAAAACCCGAACAAAAATGTGCGAAAATCACACGCGAAAATGAAATAAAAATAAATAATGAATAAAATGCTGACAAGACCTTCGTAAGTGTAACTCACTTGAACGTGTTCTACGTGTCGAGCGACGCATATTAGGACGTCGACGTTTTCCTTGTTGGATGAACCTATGAAATGAAGAAAACAAATGGACGGAAAGGATCCACGAATGAAGTAAAACGAGAAAAGAACGACATTGTCTCAACACGGAAATTTCACACAAAAATGTCGACTACAGCACAGTAAAAATTCGTTCACTACTTCATAAAAATATGTTTGAAGTAGAACCTAGCAGATCACTAGATCGGGTAGATGAAGTGCGAGTGTGCAACAAAGATAAACTACTTGTGAATGAAAAGTACACTGGGGACGAGGAAAATTCGCTTGGACGGAAATAATCATAGCTACCCAGTGTAAGTACAGAGAAAAAGAAAAAAAAGAAAAATCAGGTGCTAAATAAACCGGATCTGAGCAACGCACATTAGGAAGTTTTTAAATCCACGAACTCTAAGTACTAATCCGAACTTTCACTGAAGTTGGCGGGTACTGCGATGCAATAGGAAGAAAAGTCGTGAAAAACCACTCATGTAAAAACCATACAAGGGTTGCTTCACTAAGAGGAATTTGAAGTTCCCGCGCATGCAATTGTGCGCTCCATGCTAACTCACTCGAGGCCGCGAAAATATATATATTGCTCCGCATGAATTTGGCGAGCCCATGCTAACCTCCTTGGGTCTTTCGGATCACATGTTCGTCCTCCCTCACGTCACATGCGGTTAACACATGTAACGCGATCATTGTGAGCGAACTCACCATCGCAACAAGGACAGTAACACCTCAACTGCAAATCCTAAAAAGAAACCACATACACAAGCACCGTAGGAGTCAACTTCCCAGCTATAGGAGGAACTGTTTGCTGTGTAGTTCGTGAACTCTCCAACTTCGCCATTACTCTCTATGAATCATTTGAAGTGTCTCTGATTTAGCATACCCGATATGAATGCATATCCGCGGCTTGACGGGTTCGAGCTTGAGGCTGAAGACTGTGTTCGTCTACTTGAGGAAATACTGAATAAGTGCTTCGCGGTGCTCGATGTCTGCGATCAGGTTTGCGGCGTGGTTGGGAAATGTGAGCAGCTTTCTATGTTCATTGATGTCCGATTGTTCGCTCCTCTTCAGGAACTGCTTTCTTCGGATATTACGACTGAAGAAAAAGATTCTGTCAATAGAATGATGAGCACTGTGCTTCCCTTAGCTAACATCCTCGATGAGGTTGCAGCCAAGGCAAGTTTTGTCTGCCTCAGTGATCTTCGCATCCCATATTCCATCGGTTAATATAGGCGAAGAACCTCGGCGATGTTGCGTTCTATTTGAGAACGAAAGCGGCCCAACAACGCAGCACAAACAGCTCTACGGAATTGTGAAGCGTAGTGTATCTTTTATTCATTCATTTATTTATTTACGCGAATTTAAGGTCCACGTCGGAGAAAAGACAAATGTAACTTTTTGGATCTTTTTCCTATTAACTTGATGAATTAATCCGACGATGCATTTTGTTGTTGTCGTTGGTTTTACGTTGTACGTTTTACTGGTCTTCCACTATTTACCTCTTAGTTGTCTGCTGTGTGAATATTTCACGGTGTAACGAAGCCTTTCTTTCTGTATTTGGTTTGCACCATTTCGTATAAAGCCAGTAAAAATCTCAATCCGTCGGTCAACATTCTTTAATGTTACTGGCGATCACCACGTTATCTCTTGAAAGCTATTTTCTATGGCCAGACATTTCGTTGTAGTGGGTGGACGGGGTCTGAGCAATAACGTGCTCCATTGATGACGAACCGTGCGCGAGCTTTGCAAAGCGTACGGGTGGCTCTCGTTGTGATGAAGCTTCACCGTGGGTGTGTAAACCTGGTGAAGTGCCGGGCTCCTTCGAATTTTTACTGGATGTAAGTTTGCTAACACTGCAGATAGAGATGCTAATGTTCGACTCCTACGTTTTGATGGAACCTCGCTCGGAGCCTTATTTTTGAGGCGAAGGGGTAGTTTATAAAAAAAAAGTCCGTTTGAAATTCCCCGGTTTTTGGTGGCAGGAGCTAATTGTAACGAGTGAGTTCGCATAACAACTACGTATATTTCAACGTTTTAGGATAGAATGATAATAATTGACCCTAGAGACCACTGTGCTCATCGTTACGATCGTCGATGAGCAGATCTGGCAAAGAGCCGCAAACAGACTGACGGTCCGCGTGGGCTTGTTTACGTTCGAGTGAGTCGTATTCTCCGACCGCGTCCTACCCATCAAGAAACCTGTGCAAAACAGTGGTGCATTATGTTGCGGCTGACTCACTTCAGCCATTGACTGGTGCTCTTGTTTTCGTCTTTCTTCATACTCTCATCTTCTTGACTTTTCGTTCTGGTTTTTTCAATTTTTTTTGTGCGTATTGTGCGTGACAGAATTCTCGTTGATGCTTATATTATATAGATTATTACATATTCATTCAACCGATGTTTCAGTTGTGCCTTGTTCTGTCTTTCTGAGCAGTATGGACCAACTGAACAAGCTGGTAGCGAGGCTTGAGACGGTGACGGTGAAGCTAGAGAATCTTGGAGCGAGCAAACCGCAACTCGCTCCTAAACCTGCGCATTTGTCGGCATCCGGTGAGCAATTTTTCTGGACATAATTTTTACCCTTCAAATGCTGTCACAGTTGTTGAGACTTCTTATTTGTGGTGGTAAGTCCATAGATGGATGGAAAGAAGGGCCCGATTGTGTTTCACCTAAGTTGGTTACAAGCATTACAATCTGAGTTGTACGTCTAGAACAATTGCGAAATGTAGGTGGTGAAGTGCACCCTGTCAGAGTCGGCGTGTGAATCATTCGAAATGATTCAGTTTTTTGATGTTGTGTTATGGCCCCTTCTTTAACATTTCGTCCAACTCACAAATGGCGTTGCGACGGCGAATCGTCTCTCGAACTAACATATTGCGTCGTTTGCCATCCACTTGTAAGTCTATGTGTTCCTTTATGGCAAGTCGCCAGCGGAAAAAAAAATCAGAACAGCAAGGTCAATTTCTATAGGACTCCAATGTTTTTTTTTCACATTTCTTTATACCAAAGTTGGTATTCTGGCTCACTCACGGTTTAGTACCTTCTCCAAGGCGAAATTCATGTCAATGTGCCACCTTGAGGTGTACATGAAATTGGAATGAATGCCTTGTTCATCCCATAGGTGTGCTTAGGAAACCGTGACCTATGGTTAATTCCAATGCAATCATGTTGTAGGTCGTTGACTGAACGGGTGGTTTCGATCCATCTATTTATCATAGGAGAATGCTGGCAGGTCTTGCGCGAACATTCGTACGTAACAGTTGCTCTTGAGGAGCCTCCTCCTCGCCTCTCCTCACTCTTCGCGTTTTAAACAACATCTAAATCCCGCTAAATATTGTCGCCCATCTTCACTTGCTGATTCTTGCAGCACGTTTGGCACTATTATAGCTGTTTTGTCGATACTTCGAAATCGAGTCGATCTTTTCAAAAGATCTCTCAAATATAGAGTTTTTAAGCGGTCTTCGACATTTTCTTACATACATCATTGTTATATAAGTCAATTTTGAGTTCTATACTATGAGGCGCCATTGAATCGCACAACCTATCATCGACCGAAGAAATCCTCAAGTGGGCTACACTATGTGAGATTATTTGCGCTAGTGCGCTGTGATTAGGCGATCAAAACTATATGATATGACAATTGCTTACGTCAGCATAGAGAGAATCGAGCTGTATTCTACATTTCAAACTTCAGTGGCGTTGCCGGAGGGGAAGATTTTGCTCACCTTCATCTGACAAGAGGCATATTAATGTTGCTAATGATGTAAGCCATTGGTTAGAATTGAGCGAGAATTTCAGCTAGGATATCTCGCGTTCGATGTAACAAAAGATGCTAGTTCTATTCCGTCTCCATCAGTGTTCGACCGTTGTGTATGAAATTTTTAATGGTTTGATCAGTGATCTTGTTCGAACTGGAGGCTTTACTGTGTATGCGTGTGTTGTAAAGCATATGTAGAGAAACTAGTTTTGTTGGCTTGGTAGCTGAGGCTGTGCGTCGCAGCGCCCACGCAGAGGCACACTTCGCTCGTCTGCGGTTCTTTGTCGAGCACAGCGTTTCATAGGTACGCCACGAAAATCTGTCGGCACTCTCCTAGCCCAAGATCGAACCCCTTGGGCGGCTCGCGTGGGAGATGTGAACATGTGTTGTGTGCGGTGTGGGTAGTCGATGTGCAGCAAAACGTGGTTCTATGGCCGTTGATTCGAAGGGACCAGTTGTGAGATGCGCAAAATCTGACACGCGTTCGCCTGAGCTCTTCACCATTAGCCATAGAGAACAATTCTGGCTTCGGAACCTGGAGTATTTTCAAAAATTCCTCGTCAATGGGCGTCATTCTCGGTTGATGTCGACATTTTTCAGCTTAGACTTGCTCGTCTAATATAGCGTATCCTATATATGCACATTTCACTTCGTTTTTGTTATTCAGCTCACCTTAAATTGGCTACGTTTTTCTTTCGTACGACGCTTAGGGTCTCTGATAATAGTTGTACTTTTGGAGATGTGATGGAAGTGAAGTAATTCTAGCCACGCTGTTTACCCCGACCTCTACTCTGTGAAATGCAGATATCTCATGCCATCGAATTCCTCACAAAATTTTGTCACTTTGGGAAGAAGAAGTATCCGTCGAAGCTCTTACGGTGTTGTACTATGTCTCCCTTTCAAGTCCGTCTCAGTTATCTTCGTATGATTTTCCGGTCCACATTCCGTGCTTCGTCTTTTCAGTTTGCGAGCGCAAGACGACGAAGCGGTAGTCATCTTGGCTACCATGGTTTGAGTGTTGTGTTGCTTGTTGGAGCACTGCTTCTAATGGATTCGTTGTATCTGGACACTCCTCGCCCATTCAACAAGTATCCGGCAGGCTATCGACCAATGACCGGAAATGGCAATGCTATGCGAACGATGTCAACTCTCAGCCTTTATCCTTCGAGAGTTGGTGCAGAACCGTCTTTCAGTGATAGAGGGATGTCGCTATCGCATTTCACATTAGCAGACGTTAATAGTAATTATCCTGTACAGCCAGATTCACAGTGGCGAAGAGCTGTGGAACCAACTAACGACTTTTCTCAACCTTCTCTACCGACATCTCCCACTCGGACATACGACTTTCAAGAAGACGTCTTAGCAGATGAGTTACTCAGGCACAGACCTCCCCCTACATCCGCTTCTCTGGATCGTCGTAATAGTGAACAATTAAGAAACTCTAAAGGTGGCGCAAGTTTGCTGGCTGATCTCGGCCAGTCTGACGAGTTTCTTAAGAAGCTAAGACAGCAGAGAGAGAAGATAGAAAGTTATGGGCGTCAGCGCGAGAAGGAACGTGAATCATCACATCAATATTACGTGACTCAGCCGCAGGATAGAGGAAATGAAGTGAAGGTTGCGTGGAGAAATGGAAAGGAAGACAGTCGCAGAGTAGCTCACCAAAATCCCGGTCCGTCGCCTCTCCTCCATAAAACGAGGTCTGACTCCTCTATTTTCCATGATATCAGGGGCGGTAGGGCGTCGCAGGGCTTGGGAACCGCTAATGTTCCTTTTCCTAGTGAGAACAATCGGCACTCCCACACGATTGAGAGACCTGCGTCATCTGCTGGTCGTAGAGCACCAATGGAAGGTTTTTTCGCTATGAAATATCGACAAGAACCTACTTGGATTACGAACCCTCCTCCACCGTTTGACATTCAAAACGAGGGAAGAATGTCGAACACGGCTCACTTATCCAATCGACATCAGAGTAGTCGCAACACATTTGAAAACGAACAGAGTGCACACTATGGGGTACAAACTGCAGGGAACCAGTTTGATCCAGGCTTCCCACGGTATGTCAACGACGCTCCTCCGGAAATGCGCCACAGGGATCAAATTCCGGAGATTCCGTCAGGATATAGGAATCTTACTCAAGAACCTCATTTCGTGGAACAGATGCCTTCGCACTATACCGAGTTTTCTCATTCGGTAGATCGAGCTTACCCCTCAGCTGCTCCAAGAAAATGGAACCAAAGCGAATTAGCATCGATGTACTATGTGCCAGAGCATGTTCATGGCGAGCCTAGTAATGTAAATCAGTATGCGAACCAGTCCTCTGCGTATGGGAACGATCGTCCTGTGCACTACGGCACGCCGAGAACTCATGCCGATTTCCATCAAAGTAAAGATTTTGAACCGCTACCTGAAGTTTCCAAAGCTGGTGATTTTCGTGTGGATCCTTCTGTGTATGCAGCGGAAACAAAATATTTCCAAAGTTCTCACAATGAAAGGGATCAAGCGAACAATTATAATGCTGTGCATTACAAAACGAGACAGGCTGCACAAGGTCCGTTCCGGTTCAAACACAAATCGTTCGCCATTACTTCACGACCGCTTACACCGCCTGCAATTCTACAGAATCCCGTCGACGTTGTCGATGCAACGTACTCCACTCAACATCGTCGTGCATCACCATTACCACATGAAGAAAGATCGTCACGATGGTCCCGTCCGAGTTCTGCTCAAATGTCCAGTGTCTATTCTGCTGACTCGCAATCGCATAACCGGCTTGTTGGATCACCAATGTCTTCATATGATAATGAAAGTGAAATAGATAGTCGCTCCCAAATCTATGGGTATACGTTCCCTTCCAATCAAAATCCGATGAACTCAACTCCGAATCACGGCATCCTTAGAAACAATGAAGGGGTTTCGCGTCCTTCAAAAAAAGTTGTTTTCTTGTGCGATTCTGATGGAATGGATCGATACGTTCCTTCAAATGGTAAGCGAGTGTGGCTTTTTAGTGTTCTTGAGTTGTGCTGTGCATTCGTTTTGTGATTGTGCTTCTGTTTTAGTCGCTTCAATGGATGCTCCTCCGGATGTGAAGGCTTATGACTCTGCAATGTCGGAGGTTATTGAACAATGGTCAAGGTTGTCGGACCAGCTTGGAGGCGATGTAAAAATCATGGTCAGTCAGAAACAGGTCTTGATATTCCAAAGCTAACAAATAAACTTCCATTTACAGGCGGAGAAGGTGAATGGCGTTTTCAATTCACTGAGGACTTTCCTGTGGACGGCCGCCAGTCAGCCCGAACCTTCGGCGGATGATGTCCAGAAAATGGTTTCTCCCGTTGTTGATCTTTTAACGGATATCACAAGTTTCAAGGTCAGTTTTTCATGCTTTTTCATTTCCTCACGTTACTGATTTTCAAATTCTGTGTCTAGGATTCGAAGCGTAATGTTCCACAGTTCAATCACCTTTGCGCCGTCGCGGAAGGTATTCAAGCTGTTGGATGGGTCCTTGTGGTATGTGCTGGTTATTTTTACGAGGCTTGATGTTGTTCAAATTTTGAGCCACGATTGCTCAAATAAGGCTCACGTTCAAGTGAAAAACTAACAGTAGCGTCTGTATTGATACGCCATAGTGTCAGTTGTCTAGGGGTTTGAATCCACATAGTCTGGCATTCTTTATCTTAAGTGAATTTTCATCGTGATTTCTTTTGTATGTAAACATGATCGTTGTGCGAATCTGTTGGGCGATAGCAATTGCTTATATAGCTCTTTCAGAAGAAAACCCCGGCACCTTTTGTGAAAGAGATGCTTGACTCTTCGATGTTCTTCATCAATAGAATATTAAAGGAGTTTAAGGTATGTCGTTTTCAAATTTGTCCATTCATAGGACTGTCTGAGACACACGTTGTAGAAGCCGCATGAAGCAAAATAGTAAACATGGGCGAAAAGGAAGTGAGCTGAACTGCCCACTTTATCGCCTTATCTTCATATCACCCTGCGCTTAAGAGCGCAGAATGTTAGAGCTAGGCGTATGAGATAGGTATTCTTATTAATGTTACGATTATGAGTTGGCTCGCCGTTCTACAATCTCACTTTGCTTTAGCACCCCACCAGGGAGAAGGTCACAGAATCGTGTAACAGTACCTCTTTAATCCTCTTTAATTTATAAATATGTTCAGGATGGCGACCAGAAGAATGTTGAGTGGGCCAGGCAGTGGAAAACCATATTGGAAACGATGCAGACATTCGTTCGACAGACTCACACAACTGGTCTCGTGTGGAATAGTGCTCCGGTAAGGGGTTTGGATTGTACATGAATCAGAAATTTTTACGGATGGCACTTAATACCTCTGCTTCTATATAAGCTTCAATTAAAGGGATGTTCACCTCCTGCAAGTGCCAACGCTCCAGCAACAACGGAGGGACGCAGTGGAAGCGGTGGGCCACCACCACCTCCCCCACCTCCACCACCTTGTACGTTGCTGGTTGCCACAGAAAAGCTGCACATCCTTATATCTCTAGAAGTATTACGCTTGTTTCAGCCCTTCTAGCTGACGCTAACCCACATGCAGCTGCTGACAGCACTAAAGCCAGCAGAGATGCACTATTTGCCGAGCTCAATAAGGGTGAAGCGGTGACAGCTGGTTTGCGAAAGGTCACAGCTGATATGCAAACCCACAAAAATCCTGCGCTCCGTGAGGTTGGTATCTCTACAAAGCTTTCCATTAGTCTGTACTTGCCCTTAGCATTGAAAGGGTCCAATTCAATGACGCCCGTTATGAACTGTTCTCCTTACGGAGGACATGGAATGTGGAAATGTAACTATGCATCTTTTGCTTTCAGAGTTCACGTGTTACTGCGGAAGCGGTTAGCCATCCGGCTAAGTCACCGGCAGCACCTTCACCTGCTGTTCGTCGAGACCCACTCATCGAATTGAAGGACGGGAAACAGTGGAACGTTGTACGTGTACGCATTTGATGTGTTGAAAGTGTTCAGCCCAGAACATTTTCTATATTTGAGGAATATTTGATTGGAAATCGCAATGCTGTTGTCAACGTAACGGATAAGAAGCAGACGGTGTACATTTTCAAATGTGAAGATTCTGTCATAGTGGTGAGTCCGTGTGGATCTTTCGTTTTCTTTTGCGTTTTGTTTCAGAATTTAACAGTGTTGTAATGCTGACGTAATCGTCTATGAAGATAATCCCCTAGGCTTCGCTTTTCTCATATCGGTTGGCCAACTTCCACTTAGCGTTGATGTTGAGGTTAAAAATTGTGTACTGTTTGATAAGCTATACTTTGCTGGAGAACAGAAGCTTTCAGAGGAGCCCTGGCCCCACATTCATCATTGGTAAACCCCCGATAAACCCCAAGATATAGCTTGTGAACGGCGCGCAATTTCTTTGCTTATCCTAAACTTCCTATGTTAAACGCAATCTCTCATCGACTCTGCCGTCTGGTTCTGGTTGCGACGCGGTTTCGGAGACCGCTCGTCCGTTCATGAATCTGGGCCCTGGTATTCATGCACCCCGTTCTTGTCTATACATTTAATCATATTCTACTTGTCTTCAACCCCAGTACTGCATCTGTCTATTTATGCTTTAGATCAAAGGCAAGGCAAACTCGATAACGCTCGACAGCTGCCGCAAAACATCCGTTGTATTTGATGCGTTGGTGGCGCAATGTGAAACCATAAACTGTCAACGCATCGAGTTGCAGGTAAGCGTATTTGTCTTGTTCATGATTAGAGCATATGAAAGCGACCGTTCTTGTAATTTCAGTCTTTGGGAGAGATGCCAACCCTTTCGATCCAGAAAACTGATGGGTGTCAGGTATACCTCAGTGAAGCCTCGAAGAATGCTGAGGTAGTCACTAGTAAATCCAGCGAAATGAATTTGCTCATACCAAAAGCGGACGGCGAATTTGTGAGTATTTTAACTATTCGGATTCATGTAATTGATTAAAGAAGGTATCGGTAGAAGCAGGTAATCCGATACAATTGTCACTTGTGGTCGTCGCTTCAGTTCCCGTTTCTACAATTGTTTCCATCCGTTTTTCCATCCTTTTGTTGTCAACACTAGTGAATATAAACGTGGAGCTTTGTCAGTCAACGCTAGCGCTTACTTCGAAAAAAGAAAAGGAAAACAGAAGCTGAGTAGCGAAAGACAGTAAGAATATAGTATACAAAGGAAGAATTTTGTGATTCAACGGCCGCACGAAGCGGTGCGGAGAAGTTATCTCCCACCCATAAAGTAAATTATGGGAATTATAGGTGGATATTGCTCTTATCATTGATGTTCAGGTCGAATATCCAGTACCGGAACAGTTCAAAACGACGTTCGATGGTGCAAAACTCGTCACTTGTGTGTCTGATATAGCTTAGTTTGTTTTTTTCTGTTCGAGTAGTTCCTAATGTAAATACAATGAGACGTCTGTACTCATTAGGGCTGTTTCAATCTGCCGCGATTTACTTCCGGGCGTTATTAGTATGTAATAGAACGAGGTGCTTGTAACGAACAAGATTTGTACGTTCGCTTTTTTTTCAGTGGCAATTATCTTGCTTAGAATCTCGAATTTGTAAAGATGATATGTGGTTTCGTTCGATAATATTGCGTCATTCGCTTCGTACGCCTCTTCTCGTAATTTAATTGAATGCTAATTAGTAAATTCCAACTCCCTGTGTATTTTTTATGTCTTGTAATCCTTCGCGACACAGTCATGCCTTTGAGAGCATATTTGGTCTTAATCTCCGTGATTGTAGATCTAAGTGTGTTTTCTTGCTGAAAAATAGAATTGGAAGGGTGGTAGAGCTCAAGAGTACATTACGGTCATTGGTGAGGTGGAACGGTCCTCCCGTTGCAACAAGCCTTCATTCGATCCGTTCACTGTTTCTAGATGTTCATATTGTGCTCATGAGGTTTTTTTTATGACAACGTGATGTCAGTCGTTGTGGCATGCCATCTGCTTTATCAACCGACGTAGGGAAAACGGAAAGGGTGAGCGTCTTCCGGAACACTTGTGAGAGAGCGTCGAAGACAGGTAACCAGACGTGATTGCAATATTTGGGCGTGAATTACTTCTTAGTAAGGTTTCTGGTGTGGTTCACTACGTCGGGCGGAATTCTTCCTGCCGCGTTTGCCGACTCGGGAGTTCTGACGTTTAAGTGCTTTATGTGTAGTTGCGAATGATGTACTTCTTATATAATGAAACACTGCGATGTCTACAGCAGAATCGTTTTGTCCCCTTTTGTCCCCACGGTCAACATTTTGGTGCATTCTGATGTCATCGGTTAGCTTAATAAAGGATTTCGAACTCATATTTCTGTTCGTTCTGCACTTTTTGTTGCTTCGTGTGTGATATCGGTTCAAAGTAACGGAACGATCATAGCAGGTACTGTATTGTTGTGTAGAGATTCCACTCATAGAATGCTGTGGCATCGTCGTCATCGGCGAAAAAAACGGTTGAGGAATCTCCCTCGTCGCCGTCCCGTGTTTCCGCATCAGTTCAGAGTACTACTGGACTCAATAAAATGTCAGCTGAAGCCATTTGTTGGTCAACCAATCCGCGAGGTGTTTCCCATACTGGAAGCTCTTGCTGGTGTTGTTGGAAAAACTGCAATGTTGCACGCTGTGCGTTGGCAGCAGGCTGGCTTGGTTCGACTCGTAGAGGCTGAGTCACCTTGTCCGTTAAGAACGAGGTCCGAGAGGCAATGCTTTGAACCAAAGGTAGGTCTACTCCGTTAGGGCCTTGTTATACCTTCGGTCACCCTCCAGCGTAACTCGTCCATTCAGTATCAGACACCGTGGGGCCAGACACGTTTGTACGAGTTATCACGTTGACGCTGGCGTGGTGACGCTCACGGGCTGTTGTGCACACGCTAGCGAACCTTCCACGCTCTCGTCGCTGCGCATTGCACTGCGATTGACCTTTTCGGTGGGGGTGGGTCGATCACCTCGCGCATTGCTTTGTATGCTTCGGGCGCGTGCGTGCGTGCGTCGCGCGCTCAGCGTCTGAGTTAGCGGCGCACGCGATCACCGCTCGCAAGCCGCTGACGCTCACCGCGAGCGAATGTATAACAAGGGCCTTAGACTGTTGTTTTATGCCAAGAAGATTGAACGGTGCACTCAGCTGAGAGCTATATCAATTCGCGGCAATCAAGGGCCCTTACAGACCCGACGACGTGCAATTTGCGCGACGAATTAGCCGTTGAGTATGGAATTGAGCGAAACACACGACGACGAGCATTCTCGTCCAACGCGACGTTTGCGGCGGCCGCATTGCTCTAATCGATACCGCGTTGTAACGCGCGGTCGGCCGCGTCGGACGAGAATGCTCGTCGTCGTGTCGATGTGTCTGTGAGGGCCGTATCACATCCCTTGGGAGGTAGCTACCCGTAACGTCAGCGTTGAAGGTGAACACCGAATCCGACGGTTGTCAAAATTCAACGAGTACTGCAAAGGAAACGATCGCCGATGGCAAGCAATTCATCGAACTGCAGTTCTATGAGGTGCGAAAATGATCTGAGGTTCTAGCTAACTGGGCAAAAAGTTCTTTTTTTCAGGTTGCGCCAATGAAGTCATCGTATAATCCGTATTATCTATTGCCGAATATCAACTACTGTACATGTAAATTGTTCCAGGTAGGAGCCATCTAACTCGTTTATAACGACAATTCGAAAGAATTTGTTTTACAGAACGCAGTGCTTAAACGGAAGAGTCGCATCACATGTTCACATGTTCTGGCTGTCTGGCTAGCTCAATGTTTAAGCACCGTAACCCATGTCACCATGCGAAATAAGACAATCAGTCTAATAGCTAAACATATGGCGAGCCGATCTCAAGAGTTCTTTTAATTTTCATGGTTCGATTTGTTTTCTAATGTGGTTTCGACTTTAGATTTGAACTCAGTCTTTAAAATGTTTGGCAGTTATATCAATGGACATTTAATGTCTAATAACTCAGATATCTTTTCATTACCGATTTTCTTTTCTATTAGGGTGACCCAAAAGTTCGTGTGCATTTCAGATACTGACTTTCCTTATTCATAACTCAAGAAAAACAAATAATTACGAACATGGTTATCATGGATAAGCAGAATTCTTCACTGGATCGCTGACAATGAGTTATGCTTAACAACGATGACTTTATTTTCCATCCATTTGTTTTTCTTGAAGTATTAATAAAAGAAGCCACAATTTGAAATGCACACGAACTTTTGGGTCACCCTAATAGTTATTCCGTCAGGGAAAAAGGAGTAGTAGGTACCTGCCTAGGATGTAATTGTGCTTGATTGTCAACATGTTGAAACAATCTAGGCATTAGTCAAAAACAAGGCGTCCTGTGTTCGTTTCTAGTATTCAATCAATTGCTGAGATCTCCGAAATTTTTTTAATAATAAAAATTGAAAAAGCTCTTGGAGGTGACTTGGTTGCTAATATGTATGTATAAGGCACCATCGGCAGCAACAGCTCATTCCATTACTTGCGGCTTATGATGTTTATTAAACATAATAGCAAAACCATCATCCATTGCAGTTCGAAAGGTGCACTCATATCAAACCGGTAAATGAAAGTTCAAAATAAATTACAAAGTAAATCGATACATATTCTGCTTTAGTTCTCAACGAAAATTTTTACATACTACCACTAAATGGAACCACGTGCGAGAAGGTTAGAGCATAACGATGACGCTTTAAAATGGTGGTTCTATAACAGAGAACTGTGACGTTCAAACAATGAACAAAATCTTTCCATATACGTATATCAATGACTTAGACTGTCTAGACTCAGAATGAATGGAAATGGAGAGGATGTCTGAGTGAAAACATTAATTCCGACACGAAAATTTGGACGAACACATTATCATAGGCTGGACTACAACCTTTTCACAAACGTTCCCGCTTCGCCATCGTCAATCGTTTTTATCTGTCAGCTGGTACACTATCAAACTACACGTGATTGTACTATCCTTATAAGCGAAATAATAACAACGATATGACTTTGAAGCGGAATCGTTGTGGTCACGATTGAGTGTCATCACCTTTCAATCGAGATTTGGTACATTCATATAACGTGCACCACCGAGCAGATGTGTGGCGCTACCTCCTTCGGTTCCGTTGACACTAAGAGGCGTTTCACCGCGTTTTGTTAATCACTACACGATAATTTCACAGGGAAATGGATGAGTCACTGGGAACACAATGTTGTTGTTGTAGAGAGAAGGACAGCGCTCAATATTTGGACAGAGAAACACATATGCGAAGAGTTGCAATAAATTGTTAAGATAATGAAAAGTGAGTGAGTGAGGGTTGCTGATGATTAGAACGAATCAGTGGTCAAAGAACGAGATCAACAATTTAACGATTTTGACGCTACAAAATAGCAACAACACAACCGTTCGTAACAACAGAATCAGCTTCTAAATTCAATCGTCGCCTACTTAACACACACATTGGTGTATGACTACTTTCACTGAGGGACATGCATGGTATGACACATTATTAACAATTACTACACGATAAAATCAGACGTATATGAGTGATTCTAGCGATTTTCTCCTTTGATACGTTGACGATTTTACTGAATGCGATCTAGAAGATGATTAGAGAAGAAACGGTGCCTCCTGCTTAATAGGTGATATTGGTCCACTTGGTGTCGTATCCGAAACTGATGATGTTGAAGTGACGACAGAGTTTGCTGCCTGATTTGAGATTTGACTGAGAGCAAGCAGTGGGTTCAGTCCTAACATCTGAGATGGAAAGCTTCCCTGAGCCAATTCGACGAGTTGTTGTTGAAGTGAATTCAGAAGTCCTGCAAATATTAGAGTGAACGTTTCACTGCTAGCTTTCCCAGCTATCTGTACAGGGTGCGCAAAAATCAACCGGACAAATACATCACAGGCCACAACTACTGGCAGAACTGGATTCTGAGCTTCATATTGGAATATGTTATACATCAATACTACACGCAAACGCTATCCAAGTTTGAGCTCATGAATGCTCGCACAGCAGTAATAACAAAACGAAATCTGAAACTATCGGCCATCATCAGTCCACACCTCTCTGGTCGTACTGCTATTTTTACCTCAATTTTCTTTAATGTTTCTGAACAGTAGGTTTTCGAGATAAAAGTGTGCTCTATCTGATGTGCAACTTTGCTGCCTCTGATAGCACCGTTAGCAAACACATGAAATGATTTCGATGAGGACTACCTGCGTGCCACGAGTTATTCGTTTGGCGCAATTGATAAGAACTTTTAGAACTAAGCTTTCAACCTAATATTGGAGTAGTGGGTACGTATACACTAAACTGAAATGTATTCCAAGCCTGAGTTCATTTGAGTTCACAATGTGCGAACGGCAAAGCCAAATCGAGAAAGATCAGCAATCATGGACTCATAATTTTGCTGTCCCACGCCGCACAGCACAAGATGGCTGACCTCTGAACTCACAGGATTTGAACCGCCTTAGTTTCTTTTCTGGTCAAATACTGGGAGCGAGAATTCCTCTACACAACACAAAAATTTGGCTCCACTGGAAGTTCCCCTGGCTGAGGCAAAGAACGATGTAGTAGAAGACTACCTCCGTGCCATGTGTTATGGGTTCGCAACTCGTTTGAGGATATGTGTCCGTAAGAAAGGGGGCCACTTTGATCGAACTTGATACTTTCTGTTAGTAAGGGATAACTGTATGTTAAGTTTCATTGTCAGATCTACATTTTTGTTGAAGTTACAATGCAATATTTTTGTCCGGGTAATTTTTGCGCACCCGTAATTGTTGCAGACTCACCGTGTTGATATAGATAAGCGTTGAGCAGGGATTGCCTGTATGCTTTGTAACTGTTGCCTAAAATGTTCTCCATTCCGCCATAGCTGGCCGTTGGTTTTGGCAAATCTGACGGTGGGCTAATGGATGGTTGTGATGGACTTGGTGAGGTGTCACCGCTTCCAGATGATGTCGCCTCTTCCCTTGATGTCGCTGCGTCTTGCAATGTGTCATTCATCTTGGCAGCGCGACTTCCACTTCGGTTTGTGGTCCGGTTACGTCGGCGCAATGTTTGTTTATCGCTCAGCTCCGGCACAACCGTCCAGAAATGCCCTGAAATACATCACATTTGATCAAAAATTGATCATGAACTACATCGAATAGTCATCTACAGTAGCATGTGCAAAGGTGATAGATGATTTCTGAGTACGAAGCTCGCTCCTTCCAGTCGATTTCTCAGATGTCAGCATAGAATGGCATGGTTAATGGCCACGAAACCATTATTAGTGAAAAGGACAAAAAATGAACACGACCATTTTCGCCACCTCATAAAACCCATTTCATACCGATAGGATGGTCACGTGATCATTCCTAATGAGCAGCAGTTTTCCTCAGGCAGGCTGTCCGTAGTGACTACCAATTATCGTCTTAACCTTAACAAATTGATCAATATGGTTCAGTGATCAAGAACGACGAGTTCGGACATGAGTAAACTCGACAGCTGATAAATCGCCAAGAACGTAAGCTCTCTATCAAGCTTAAAGGGTAGGCTTACTCAATTGAATGATCTGAAAAACGTCATCACGACAGAGTGTGACCCAAAAAGTTGTAGCAATGTTAAATGTTAAAGTGTGAAGAAGATAAGTGCTTAGTGTGAAGAACAATGTACTCAGATAAGAAAAGAAGCTCACCAACAACACCGCTGGCTGATGTCTGCTTGAGCGGTAGCTTTACAAAGCAGTCATGAAGAGAAAGATTGTGACGAATCGAATTCTGCCATCCCCACTGATCTGCACGATGGCGATAGTACGGGTGAAGTAGACGGATAACCTAAATTCCACGAGTTTAGTCGTTTTATGAGTTTCTACAATTTCCTTCGTTTTGCCGAACGACTTCTTTGAAGTAAGCTTTACCTTTCTCACACTGAATCCGCGAATGTTCGTTCAATTGACCGTGATTAATGAATAAGGAGGGTTTTTAAAGTTTGCAATGGACACTTGCTTTGTGAGTGGTGAATTTTTGTTCTCGGCTCCCCGTTTACCTCTTCCATCAATGCCGAAAAGAAGCACAATTGTGTGGCTTGTCGCAGCGATCCATCACAGCTGCTCTGTCTCTTTTGCCTCTAGAGCACTTCTCCTACTCCATCGTTTGGTTTCTGCACACAAAGCGTGTGGAATGCTCGCAAAGCACAGCTGCATTCTTCCTGGCACTCAGCCAATATGTTAGTTCTGATGATGTTAGCTTTGCACTGATGCCAGTCGAACCTCAACAATTATAATAGACGATAGAGAAATTCGTGCGTTAGCACCCTAATTAAGCAGACTGAAATTCCATGTGGACTCCTTGGTGTAATTTCCCAATGTTTACTGTGAGCAATATCTTCTATACTGGTTACAGCTATAGTTTGCGAAAGGGAAATGTCGATATAGATGAAAAACTTTCAGTGCGTAGAACGAGCGAACAACAGAGTCTCCAGGCTACATTTTTACGAAATAAAAAATAGTGTCAACACGCATATCGGTTATGGGCACTAAAATTAGAATCGGTCAAGCGGGGAGAATTCAACAGCTGTATGATTTTATAGGCATCGGCTCGACTGGTGACGTGACAGTGGAAAAGATTAGGTAAATGTACCGTAATAACAGTTTGAAAAGACAACTTCGAGGTGATACAGCGAGAGTAGGGTGCGGGTGTTAAAGTGATATGAGACCTCTTTTGGCAAGAAATATCGAGTGGCTGGAGACCTTGTGAGGTTAAAGAGTATCTGTTTCGCAGGTAGGGGAACAGTGTTTGTGGAAAGGGAGAGTGATCGTCTCAGTATGATCCGGATGATTTTGATGATTCCGCAAGAGTTACGAGTGAATGCTATGAAAGGAAATATCGCACATAATGCAGCATTTTCATGCCGTCGGTGAATTCCAAAGCGTTTGAAGAAGTGAGGGTGGCTGCTTTATCGGTCAGTTAAAATGAAGACATGAATCCTTATCAGTGGCAGATCCTCACCTGATAAATTTCGTTAAGCTTCAGCCGCTTCTCAGGACTGCTTTCTATAGCTTCAATGATGAGGTCTTTGTATGATAAGGACGGCCTTTCAATGCTTTCTGAGCGTAATGGTTCCGTCGTCGATTGTGCCGGTTCCTCATCCGTTGATGATGACTGTTGAAGTTGTAGAACTGAAGTAGAGCTCAGGAAGTCCATCTGAAAATGTTGCTGAGCTAGCGATACGAGTTGAGATAACGTTAAAATAATATAATAAATGATTAAATAACGAATAGTGCGAACGAACGAGTACTAGGAGAAACACTTCAAATATCACGACAAAAGCATGAAATTTCAGTTATTCGCCTCTCGAACAAATCCAAAACATTCGAAATCCTCAGAAAAACTGTGTATCCTAGTAACGAGCGAAAGGACAAAATAGCGCAGCAATCGACGACCACGCCCCAAGGTCAGAAAGACTAAAGTAAGTGAAAAAAAATGCTCAGCAAAAAGTACGCTCTGATCGACAGCATCAAACATGTGACATAAGGTGTCAGTTGACCAACAACGAGAAGTAGCAGCAAACTCGTTCATTAAACGTGCAGCAGAAAGCTGTCGAAGAGAAGCTGGAAAACGGATTAATCTCGATGTTCAAAAAAGGACTTTTTTGGTGACGTATGGCGGTAAAAACAAATATGAAAAAGAAAAGAATATCATAGGCTCAGAATTAATCATTATATGACTGCAAAAACGACGTCTCTCATAATAATAACGTAACGTTCTACTTCCGCCAATATTCTATTATTCGCTTGCAGTTATATTTGTTTTCTTTTTTTCTCCTTTGAATTTCTCAATACTTGACTCTTATCTAGTGTTAATTTCCAAATTGAATATTCAAGCCCTACTCTGCTCAGATAGTATGCAACTGAACTACAGTGTCGTCAGTGATTATGAGGACCCCTCGCCTTCTATTAATTCACTTAAACCTCACTTGTAATGGCACGATTGATGGCGTATTCAATAAATAAATAAATAAATAAATAAATAAATAAATAAAATAATAACGACCGGAACGCAGAAAAGAGATTGAGAGTGGCACAAAGTAAAAGCGCCGAGTGTTCTACCTAATACATGCATATGACTGAATAGAGGTAAACCTTTCTGAGAAAGATCGAAGAGTGGTGGTTTCTGTTTCGGGAAATCATCATAAAGTATGAGATAAGAAAGAAAAATGAAGAGTAAACACGATGGATGACGTCATATAGTGCGTGAGTTCAGTAAGATGGAGAAATAGAATTGTAGCAACATTTGGATAGGCTATGGTTGGCTGATTGGGAATTGTATGAAATTGAAACAGCGAATGAGATAAGGAAGCATGTGACGCCAACCAGCGCCACGATGGCGCTGCAAAACAAACAAAGGTCTAGAATCGCATTGTACTCATTTGGTGTGCCGTAGGAGATTGCGATCGCAAGGACCAAATGCAACACGAAGCAAAGATCACTGCCGACGATGACACAGACGTATATTTGATTATATTTATGTATATATGATATCATAACGTGGTGTGGTTATCAGTGAAGTAACAGCACACGAGACGATAGACTATCTTAGCACCGTCACCAACCCCGCTATTGAAGAAAAACAACACACGAATGAACAAAAGAAAAAGAAGGGGATGGAGATCGGGACGTTAAGGGATCTCACGTGCCGGTTTTGCCCTGGCAAACAACAAACATTCGAGAGACGCTTCTTGCGGATCCGAACAGGTTCGCTGACGTATGAGCACAACACATCGCGCAGACCAAACTAAATCGCTCTTAGGGCAACACTTTTCCATCAAACATTATGACTAGAAGTAGCATGTAGTAGTAGAAAAAAGATAAAGAAAGGGATTTTCTGAGTGAACCTATTCCACAATTTCACCCATGTAATAACGTCGTAAGAGAGAGACACATAGAGAGATAAATGATGGAGGTGTGGTTGAAAGCCTAAGTAGCTTAATTTTAATTTTAATTACAAAAGTTTGAGGATTTGTTTACATTCCTGTTTCGTGCTTACTCACCATCCACCTAAGAGCGCAAGAATCGTTTACACTCGTGTTCGGTTCTTAATCACCATTCAACCGCGAGTACAGGTTGGTTTGTGTTCCTTTCTTTTATCTGTTTTTAATCTATTTAATTAGTTATAGAGCTCTTCCTCCCATGCTGACGAGTCCCGGGAAGTGCTTCATATTTCCTTGCTTGTACATGGTAGGGACGGAACGTAACAGAACGAAAAAAATAAAGAGAGAGGAATTTTCTGAGTGAACCTATTCTACAGTTTCACCCCCATAACAATGTCGTAATAGAGCGACACATAGAGAGATGAATGATGGAGGTGTGGTTGGAAGCCTAAGTAACTTAAATTTAATTTTAATTACCCAAATTTGAGGATTAGTTTACATTCCTGTTCAGTGCTTACTCACCATCCACCCAAGAGCGCAAGAATCGTTTACACTCGTGTTCGGTTCTTAATCACCATTCAACCGCGAGTACAGGTTAGTTTGTGTTCCTTTCTTTTATCCTTATTTAATTAGTTATAGAGCCCTTCCTCCCATGCAGACGAGTCCCGGGAAGGGCTTTATATTTCCCTGCTCATACATGGTAGGGAAGAAACGAGCTATCTAGCGTTTATTTTACCTCCTTTCTTTTTGTTTTCTTGGTTTGTTTGTTTATATTACATCCAAAAATGGTGAACGTAGGCAGCCCGTTGCACTGTAAGTAGTAGAAAGGGATTGGAATGTACTTTTGGTTAAGACAATACCTTATTGTCATAAATTCCTGATGAGAAGTTGAAGATTTCGAAAGAAGTTCGTACATATTATGAAACAGAGCAACATCTGTAACCACATTTAGAGTTAACAAACGTTCAACTACATTTTTACTTCGAGCTGCAAAACCATGAATATTTTCGAAACCAATTATTTGAGAAAATGCATTTTCCCAATATCAAAGTACGTTTTCCGTCGAGAATATTTTTTGTAGCTGTTCTCAGCATAAAGAAAGAAGTAGATTGAACCATTCTTCTAGCTTTAGTGTGTGCCCTTGATTTGCACTAAATTTGCCGTGACATTAACACTGTAGATGAATGGACGAGAAAAAGCCTGAGTAAATCTTCTGCGCTGAATTAAAACCACATTCATACTGCAAAGAACGTTCACTCGAACTGTGTTACTGAGGTGAAAAAATGTCCAATTGTACTAACATTTCACAAAGTGTGGATGCATTTACCACACTTGAATAAACTCTTTCAATTTCGAAAAGAGACGGTTGTAGCGAAAGCGTCGCGCGTATACGACAAATATTGGACTGTACAAAGCAGAGTGCAGCGAATAATAAGAAAAAAGAGGCGAAGTGCAGATGGTTGGTCGATTGGAAGGTTGTTCCCTTTCGCATTTTGCTGCATCGCCGTTGTCGTCGAGTGCGCGCACTACGACGCGCGACGACCAGTTTCGTTGAAAAAATAATAAACATTCGGTGACACGAAATCCAGTCTTTTTCCTTTCGAAGTACAAGAAGCGTACGTCAAAAAGCGGCGGCTGAGAGATAATTCGTCCTAATAACATAGCAAAAATGTATTGCGATGTGTTTTATGCCGCACCTCCTACCCATTGTTGATGCCATTTTCACTCGAAAAGTTGGCGCAGAGGTGCACTAACATCACCCTATGTGGTTTTCCTTGAATAGAAAAAGATCACGCATCGATGGGTGAGGTGATGATGTCATTGCATTACTACTGCCAGCTTAAAAACATCAAGACCGCATGGTTAGCTTATTAGTCGTGCATTAGGAACGTATTGAGGAACTACGACAACATAAATAAACATATGAATATATTATAGATATCACATGCCCTCACACACACACACACATGTACATACATACACACAACTGCAAGTGAAAGCGCGCTCGTTAAATGTGAGAGATATCATGGGAGAATAGGATGGAATGTGAAAATGTCGAGGAAAACGCGGGTGAAGGAGAACAAACTAGCGATGACGGAAAGTCGTGGCATGGACAAGGTAATGTTCAGAATAAGCTAAATGACTAAACGTTTAGTATGTGCTTCTTAAGGTACGTACGTCTGTCTGTCTATCTATCTGTCTGTCTATCTGTCTATCTATCCGTCTATCTATCTGTCTGTCTGTCTGTCATGTGTGTGTGTATACATGTGCGTGAATGAATACGCCGATCGCGAACCGGGGACGTTGTTGCAGTGCTGGCCGACGAATTTTGCCCCGAAAACGAGCCGCGTGGCCAACAAAACGTTTCGTAAACCGCACAAGTCCCGCCTGAGACACTCGAAATCAGCACCTAAACATGCAAAGTTGATCAGAACTATTCTGACGGCAGTCAAAAGGAGAGCCTATGAAGATCGAGAGATGTATTTCGCAGCCGTTCGTTCATCACTTTTAAGACATTGAATCGATTTGTTCTACTTATGCAGCGACAAAGAAGCTACATCAGTGAGAAGAGACTGTGCATTACGCACCGGGCGCCTGGAGCAGTTCTCTGCAAAGGCGAGTGTTCCAAGAAGAGATGAGAGTTCAACGATGTGTTCCAGTGACGATAGCGGCAGTTTTTGCCTGATTACTTATCACAAGCAGCTTTCAGACAAAATCGGAAAGGTCAGTGAAAGTGTGCGAATTGAATTAGATACCTGTATAGGTTATAAATAAACAGAATGGATGGGCTGACATGGGCGTTGCTCGGCGAAAAAAACCAATACGACAGAGTTGCAAGGGGCAATACACGGGCTGAAACACGCGGTCGATGCAGGGGCGCATGAACCGAGAGGGCCCGATGGCGAGACGGTGAGAGGGAGCGGGACGGGAGGCGATGAACAACGAGAGAAATCAAGAGAAAGGCGAACAGAAGCAAGCAGTTTCAGAAAAGAATGGGAGCGGAGAACGAGCAAACGAACGAACGAAGAACTCTCAGCTAATTCTGTGCGCTGCCGCCCAGAATGTGTATGTGTGTATGGAAAATACAAGAAATGAAAACGGATGAATGTGATGACTGAGATGGTGGTACGGCTATGACGATGACGAAGCACGAGCCGAACGAATTCGTCATGCAGCAGCGTACGGAATGAGATGCGTTTCTCTTCTCAGCTCTGCTGTTATGTGATGAACATAAAACGTTCCTGCCTACCTTCATCACTGCAAATTACAACCATCATTTTCGCGAAGAATATGGGAGGAGAAAGTTCCGAAAATTACTGAATACACAGTGTGTGTGTGAGATCTGCCCTTGCTCGACCTTTTGCCCGATAGTGCAATCAACACTTTGCGATTCGACGTCGTCCTTGACTCGAAGGAGCAACACACTGAGATGTTGTTCAATATCTCTTGGAGAAGACACAGAAGGGACGATCACTTTCATGTCATTTCCGTCTTGATCGCCCTGACTGTTATGAACCTTATCTCATCAGGGAAATGATAGCAAGGCCTTCAGGCTACGCACTCCGTTATATTAGGTTGGTGCGAAAGTTCTCGGACCTTTGCGACTTCTTGAATTTGAAGAGGATTCCCCCGCCATTTTCGGCTCCAGTCAAAAAATGTTATAGAGAAGAGAAGACCATTGATATTAACGGTGCCTACTTCAAATGAAACCTTGCTATTGTTCAGATTTTATAAAATAAACTGTTTTGTATCCTAAATGTCCGAGAAGTTTTGCACCAACCTAGTAAACCGGAAGCAGGAAATGAAGGAAGGAGGGATCAACTATGAACAATTCATGTATATAGCAATAGTAGTAACCATGCAAATGTGATATTATCATGGTTCTTCACTTATGCAGATTATTTTGATTTTATGTGTTGGTTTCAGTATTTTTAACAGTAGCCCTCGAAAGGCTGTCCCAGACGTAATGAATGGACGATGTTAGGTGATATGAAGCGTAGCTAACAATCTAGGCAGGCAACCCACGGTTATTCTATCTGCTTGCTTCAATTGTCGGATTTTACAGCGTATTGTGCACGCCATTTCTCCATTAACTCTGCCGTCAGCTCCAAATGCTGGATTCCAAATTTATGTTCGAACTTCGTTTCCATCATTTTGTTGGACTCCTAACTGCTGTCACAAACTTTCATTTATTTTTCGGGAGAGAGAAAGTCAGATATGAGAAACATGCTAGGTTCAAAAGCGAAGATAACGAACGAAGGCGACTGTTCGCCGCCGAAGATGGGAATCTAAATGAAAGCTCAAGGGAGGGAGGGAGGTCTGGTTAATCCGATATTTGTTGCAGATGAGAGCGTTTGAATTTGTGTTAACATTAAGTAGATGTCAGCCATTTCGATCTCAAAAGCAATTGGTGCAATGTGCTTAAACTAAAATCTCGATAAGACCAAAAGTTACATGCTCGTGTGCTCTATACTCATGCTTTCTGCTCATAATCCCTACATTGTGACATCCGTTGCCAGGAAACACAAGGCTTTAGCACGGTTTTGTTGCTCGTGCAACTGGACTTAGCCTTGTAGTTTGATCGGCATATTCTTTCAGGATGTGTTTTCGTAAGCTCTGTTCCGCCATCAGGAAAGCACCAGGAAGATGCAACTCATTCCTTGGTATCTTATCCAGATTTTGCTATGGATGAAAATGATTTCTTAAACGCGATGGAATCACCTTCTATTACTGAATTTTTGAGTGTTACCATACACGTCTAAGACGAGCAGAGACGCATTCTTCATTGCATTTAACCAAATAACCAATAACAAACCTAAATATATTCTATAGTCTGATGCTCATCGCTCGAGCATTTTCTTCCACAGCTCGGCACAACAGTCACACTTTGTCACAACACTTGAGACAACGCTTTTTGAGGGACGTCAGTGAGGGATATTATGATATCACTAAAGCTTTATGTCCTCTAATCAAGTTGATTGACGCGAATGGTTTCGCTAAGGCGGGGTGTGGATTTTTTGAGGGAATCTTATCGTAGCCGCTCCACAGTGATCTTCATGTAATCACACACACCGTAGCCATACCACGGGGTTTATTCGCAGTATGGGAATCGCAACGGAACTATAGGTTACCAATTGTAGGAAACGTGTGGTACCTTTGAGAAGAGCCCCTGAAGTGTAGGTCAGCCCCTTGCAGCCCCAGCGCTTCCGTTATCCAGAACTTTAGAGGCTTCTTGAATGAGCATTTGGAATGCGCTTGGTTCAGTGGTAAGAGGCGCTGGTCAACACCTGCACGGTAGAGCGATCAATCCCTCCTGGGCTAACAAAGCCTCCTTTCTCCCGGGGTGAATTGGCATCAGACTGGTCTGGGAAGGTCAAGACACTAACGTGGTATAGCGGACGCCCCCGCAAGCCAATGTATAGGCCAGATACGCATTCATCATGCCTCTACGATTCCGAGTGGAACGCGAATGCGACATTCACCCTCAGGGAACTGATCAACGCCGTTCTTTCACCTTCACCTTTACTTACTTAGGCAAGGCTGGCAGCAATTCTTATGACCCCGGAAGTCAAACGAAAGGCTAGGGTGGCCTTAATAGGGACAAATGGACTGAAGATGTTTTCGCTTCACCGCGAAATTTGGTTTGCCGAATGATCATTGGGTGCAACGCTCGAACAATCGAGCTCTTGATCAGTTCTTTTGAAAAACCGAGCTCCGTCTTCTGTGTTGCGAAAGTGTGTAGTTTTTTCTCATCATGAAGTGTTATTCTATGATGTGGGCGGGGGTAGAGGGGTGGGGGGGGGTATGACTACGAAAGCACAGGAGAGAGCGAGAATGAGAGCGAACGAATCCGTGGTGGATGCAGGTTGAGTCGCCGCCTCGTTGCAATGCATGTTTCAGCGGGCACTTTGGTGAGCGTCTAGCAACAGACACGTCGCTCTCTCGCTGTGTGTGCCTTCGACCAGAGATCATCGGGAACAACAACAATACGCACGCAGATCGGCCGGGGGGGGGGGTTGGGGTGGCGAACGACGAGTGTGAGGGCCCGGCGGAGACGAGAACAGCGAGCTGGGTGGGCTGTGTGGTTGGCTGGCTGAGGCTGCTGCGAGTAAGAGCGAGCTGGCTGCCTGGGCGAACTGGCCAACGCTGCCGAGCGCTTACAACGCCTAGTGAATGGGATCGTTTAAGTGTCGAACTGAAAAAACGAACTACTACTTAATACTACGTCTTTACTAAGTACAGTAGAGGCAGTTGTTGCAATCCTTCTGGGGCGGGATGGCTGAGAGGTTAAGAGCCATGATCTCGATGATCAGGGTTCAATCCCGTCCCAGGCAGAAACACTTGCCTAGCTTAGAAACAGCTGAAAAGGGTGTCGATACCAGCCTCAGGTCCTGGTAGCAGGTCGGCTGATGGAGCAAAACTGTCACAATCACAAGACGGTTCGATGGTCGCATGCAGGAGAAGCGGCGCTTAAGAACCTGCGATCGAGGACGATGTGACCACCCCACTTGGAGCTCTGGATCGAGACAAAATGGCAGTGTGGCACCTCAACAAACGCGGTAGCAGCACCAAGGAGAAAGAAGACGAGGCGACTATCATGGAAGACGTACCCCGTAACTGATCGGGACAAAAGCGTTGTGGAATAAAGTTGTTGCAATCCTTCTGGCTAGAGGAAGGTGCTAAGGTAAAAGGTAAAGGTATAGATGCCGGCCTTGATCAGTCCCGGAAGAACGCGCCGCCGCATTCGCGTTCAGTTCAGAATCATAGAGGCTTGGTGAATGCGTATTTATCCTATACAATAACTTGTGGATGCCAGCCGCTATACCAAGTCAGTGTTTTTACCCTCCTAGGAAGGTCACGAGTGGTACCAATTTACCGACCCCGGAGGGAAAGAAGGCTTGGTTGACCCGGGCGAGGATCTATCGACCGTGCGGGTTTCAGCAGTGCCTCTTACCACTGAACTACGCGCGCCTTGAGGAAGAAGACGCTAAGGTAGCGCAATCGGCCAGCCCAGTTGTGGAGGAGAGCCTTCTGGTCGGTGGAGGAATGGTCTAACATCAAGGTGCTCCGGATAGCCCCAAGACTTGAGTTCGATTCCCGTCGATTACCGTTTGAACTGCGATCTTTGCGATGATCCTAGCACCCCCATCACAACATTTACCTCTAGAAGTCTCCAAGTTCTAGGTTCTTAAAGGCCGCGCGTGATATCGTGATAGAAGGCGCTACCAAAATCCGCATTATCGAGCGATCGATCCCCTCCCAGGCCAACCATGCCCTCCATCTCTCCTGGGTCGGGGAACGTGGTACTGGACTGATCTGGGAAGACAAAGATACGATTCTGAATGGAACACGAATGCTGCATTCACCCTTAAGGCCCATTTAGACTTTAGTGCCTTGCTGCCGCCGTAACCATGAAACACAGGTACCGGCGGCGCGCGGCAGCTGCACAGTAGCACAGTATCCAGTTTCTAGTTTCTTTGAGAAAACCACCCATATCGTCAACTATGTACTAAATGGTTTTTTGAGCAATGACACTCCAGTGGACGTCCGAAAAAGTGCGCAGCTATTGCGGAAACACGCGCACTTCCCTTTTTACTGCTGTAATGTGGTTTACTGCCGCAGTAGAGTCTGAAAGGGTCCTTAGGGGACTTGTCGACGCCGACCCTTCACCTTCACCTTTACCTATCTTCCTGAAATCTCGGCATGATATAACTGTGTACAACATTGTAAGTCCGTTTCGGCGAAAATCAGCGATATTAGCCTCCAGAATAGCCTCTCAGAACGTCTATCAGAAAACACCCTACCACAAAAGATCGACTACTGCTCGACCCTTTCAAGACCGCCAACCTCCATGTGCCCCCTCTATTTCTGATAGGAGATGTGGAGTATCTATCTTGATGCCTGGTTCTCGCTCTGATGTTGATTCTCTTTTCTTTTTTTTGGCTTACTAGCTTTCAGTTAGGTGGAGCAGCCGAATGGCGAACCGCTGGGAAGTTACGGTGTTTGTGTTTGTGGTTTTTTAGGATCTGCAGTTAATGTGTTACTGTTACTGCTGCGATGGTGAGTTTGCTCACCGTGATCGCGTTACATGTGTTAACCACATGTCTGAATAAATAAATAAATAGTTAAATAATTAAAGACTTAAATAAATAAATAAATAAATAAATAAATAAAATACTGCTTTATCCCCAGGTTAGCCGACCATGTTGCACACAATAATCTTTTGTTTTTGAGAGATATACAGATAGAAAGTGGACTATGCCCTTATCACAAAGATTTGTATCACCTAGACCACCTAGACTGAAGACATTTTCAAGATGGACGGATTTGGATTTTTCGCGACAGTTGGTGAAATACCGTCCAAAAGAAGCAAAGTACGTTGGGGTTATGTTCAGAAAACGCTCAAAATGCAGTCGTCGCTCTTTTCTCTCAACAAAATGTTATCAGAGGGACAAAAAAATGGAAATGGTGGTACTGCGACAATGTGATGGTAACATTAGACTAGTTCACGTAAATTTCAACATTTGTGTAAAATACCGCCTCGGGCTCTGTTGAAGGTTAAACAAAAGCAGAAAAAACTGAAAACCATTTGTGCAAGTGTCGCGTACTGTAATCATCTAAGTACTGTAGTTGTCTACAAGGTACCATGAGTAACCTGCCTTGATGCAGAGACTGGATTCTGTCCGTTTTTCATTTTGATTGTGAGATATTCTCCATGAAATAGGGTCGGGAGTTTCTGTTCTGTTAGCTGTGACCAAACTCTGGCTGGATTTGATGACGAAGCACAGCATGCAGTTTCTGGAAACGTGCATGGTTAATTTCATCGATCGTGAGAAATACCTCCCTACTCTGTTCTGGCATAAGGAGGCAGTATGGAAGTCTTAGAGGAATGTGGTGCCGACATGCGGACACATTGTAGAGTTTCGAGGCGAATAAGCGCTGAGAGCACACACACATCGAAACATTCGCCTCTCCTATTAGCCATGATGTTGTTCTTTGCTCGATTTTTGTTTACTAGCCGCGAATTCAGAGATCGAAAGCCAGCCGTCAGCTCGAGAGGAGCATGTGTTCAAAACAGAAACACACGGCACTGCTTCACTAGTTGCGAAGAGCAGCTGAAAAAATATGTGGAAGGCCGAGACGACCAGGGCAACGAGAAAGTGCGCTAGCGAGTCCGAGATGATCGACAACGACAGTTGCCTGAGAGAGAGACCAATGCCACCAATGTTTAGACACGTGAAAAAAGCACCTTCGAGCATAAATAAACAGCAGAGTAGCGAAGCCGATATGTGTGTGTGTGCATGTGAGGGGGGGGGATCTTGAAAAGAGAGCAACACCACAGTGACATAATCACCTACATATACACCCCGGTATAAAATTATAATTTCACCTTGCAATTTGTTCAGAACTATCCGAATAAGTTATTTTTTTACTTATTTTATTTATTTATTTGTTACGATGTTTAAGACAATCGTGAGATAAAAGAATGAGTATCAAATAGAACCGAATAGTGGATAGTACAAAAGGTCACATACGTTAAGTCAGGTAAGGTAGATAGAGACAGTACAAAGAGTAAAAACGTTAATACACAATAAAGTTAAAACCTTAGCAGTTTCTTGGAAGCTGTCCGTCTAAAAGCTGAAAAGCCATGCGGTGACTGAGGGACCTCCGCTTTTAAAGAAGTAAATGTGGAACCTGCTCGAGCCACAAATGAACGCTTATCTTACGCCTTTTCACAGACGTGCTAGTATTGGTTAGTGGTACAAAAAGCAGGTAAAGCTTAATCGAAAGAAAAAATTAAATTAAATTAAAACAAACACAAAGCTCAGCGGGTTAGTAACTCAAGTAGAGAAAAAGAGGCATCTAATATTCGAACAAAGTTCATCGTTTTTCTTTCTTCTTTGGAGTGAGTAGCAGCTGGAATATGACTGATATAGGAAGATAAATGTTGAGGGCCGAACTGGGACATGGAAACAAAAGGAATAAGCTATTTCCGAGATGAAGTAATGTTTTGACAATGATATTCCTCACTATCAAAAACCTACATACATAAATTCGGAGCACGGTGTCTTACCACTGCAAGAAGCTACAAAAAGAGAGAGAAACGACTATATGTATATGACCGAATTAAGAATGTTTTGCTGATTTCAGGTGACCAGATATTTACATATTTCCATTTTCGTTGTAATAGATTCGAAGTGTGATTTGTGGGTGGGGAAAATCGGTTCCCATTGTTCCTTTTGTTCACTGTGAAACGTGTAGTTGGGACGAATTGTTCCTATTCTCTATGGTTGTTCTGTTTGTCGTTGTTGTCGTTGTTTGTCTTACATGTTTCTCATGTTTTTTTTTAAATTTGCTCGCTGTTCACCTGATAGACAGGTAGTTTAAGTTTAGTGTTTGCCTAGGAGAGGACCAGAAGATGTAATTAAGGAGGACGGTATAATGAGGTTGTTAGGTATGCCCAATGACAGTGATTAAGTGTGGTCTCAAATGTGAGCGACTTGTGGTGATTTTATCACTGATTATCACTCGAACCATTTTGAATAGCGCATTCTACGATGACACACCTGCACTTCATCTACCCGATATTGTTTTTTCAAACCTACCTTCATTTATGACATTTGAAGTGGATCGGCCGATGAATCCGCTAGGATGGGATATAATAAGGTGCTGCTGAAGCCCAGCTTTTTCTTGACAACATATGAATGCCAATTTTAATGAAGGGTTTATTTCTGAGGAACATTGTAATAGCAAAGTATTCTATATCATTAAATGAAGTTGCGCATAACGGCTGTCACATGTAACACAGTAAATGGATAATAGCTTAGTAGTAGTACAGCATTTCCTTCTTGATGCGATCATACATCATCAAACATAATATGCTGCCCAATACCTGAAAGATACACTAGCAATTGTTGAAACCACAAATCTTCTAACTGAAGAGGTATTAAAGTCATAAAATTATAGGAACAGTACCTTGAGCGCGGATAACACAAAAAGCACACCGAATGCCGCTGAAAATTGCAGTCGATTGTAATGGAACATTTGGATTATGCAACCCTGGAAGAACATGTTGGCAAATATGTATAGAAACAAAATCAAAGAGAAAAAATCAAAGATATATATGTTTTATCTGTTTCTCCATTGCCTCTCTTTTTTTCTCGTTCGTCTTACTGTTAGAGTACTTTTGCATTTGTTTACTCCTTCTGATTCGTTAGTTTCTACGGTGTACCTCTTTCGTCTTTGCAGTTTTTTTTCAGTGGTTCTGCAATTTTACGTGCATTTGCCATGCACGTCCCAATAAATAAAATAAATAAATAAATATCAAAGACAAAGATTATATACACGGCATATGTAATGCAGAACAACTTTAGAGCTTCATTGTTTATCTAAATCAGGGGCAAATTCTGAACGCCCGGAAGCTACTTTGACGAAATTTAATGTCTGATGTACAACTGGTAGTATATCTCGGAACCTTGCTAAGGATAATAAGGCCTCATCGGACTTTATTAAGATGTTCTATTGAATGCAAAACAAGCTGTACGAGTTTACGCCGTGAACAAGCATGGAAGCTCACATAAGCGTAATCGAAGCTGATAGCGATGATATTTTTGTGATTTGTGGACGAATATAGAGACATAGTCAAAATCTACGAATATTTACACATGCACGACGTTTTTAAAAAATCATCTCTTGCAGAAAAATACCGTGATCACGATGCACAACAATGTTCATTCATGCAAACCTGCCAATGTCGAGAGAACTGCACGTGAGGGATAGCGGTCAGAACAAATCGTCCTCTGATGTGATGGAGTCACACAGCCAGAAGCCCACAATTATTCCAAATACCTGTGTGCATGCACAGATTTCTCAGATGGCAACATTCCTATGCAAAAATAGTTTCTTCAGCAGCTCTATCCCCGCTGAAGAAACAATTTTCACATCAGAGCAGCGTCACCTGTATCAAAGCGATGAAGACAACAGTCCATGAGACAATCTTGAAATGTGAAGTAAGTTCTTGAAAAGATTCCGCGATTTTGGCATAACAACCCTGAACGTCGTGCTATATTGTACACAAACACGAGTGTAAAGCAAGAAAATAAAAATCAGCAACACAACATCACAGTACCGGACGTGTCTTTTGATCAAAAGCCGAAAAAGCCGGTAAAACCGCTCCAAAGCGTCTTTTTCGAATAACTTCCTAATAATTCAACTTTGTGAAATTAGGCCTAGATTTGAGCTCAGCAGCTCGAGCCCTATCGTTTGGTGTACAAATTACCCACACCTGAGAGTTTCTACAAAATATCGTTTTTTGCGTGTCCCTCGTATCCATCGATTGCCTCGTCGTTGACGGGGGCCCCAACAGGAAACCCCTTCAACGACGAGGTCAACGGGAGGCCCCGCGTGGAAGCCTTTTCAAGCCACCCCGTGGGGACTCCCACTCCTGGCTCGGCGCAATGAGCGCCGCATATTTATAGGCGGCGAGGAGAGGGCGGAGCTTAGTCGGCGGTGAGTCACCAAGCGAGGGACCGAAGCGGCAATGGGATTCGAAAATCGAGGGGTCAAAAAAATCGACTGAAAGCAAGTTTCATGAATTTGGAAAAAGTGTATATGGATGGATAGAGCTCGAGCTGCTGAGCTCAAATCTAGGCCTAATTTCACAAATAGTTGAATTATAAGAAAGCTATTCGAAAAAGCCACTTTGGAGCGGTTTTGCCGTCTTTTTCGGGTTTTGATCAAAGGACACGCCCGGTACTGTACTACTTCGTCCGGCAATATTGAATATTTCGGAAGCCACTGCTGATGGGGAGCGTATGTTCTTTGTTCTTGTACGTTTGCAATCAAGTAGATTGACAAGGTGCAACGTTTTTCACTGAGGTACTCACATCTGGATGTCGTGAGTTTGTGTTGCAAATTGGTTTTAGTTTGCCATCACTTTCGACAGGACAGCAAGCCGGCGGAAACATGTGTCGCCCTCTCGTCAGATGGTACCATCCAGATTCGTTGAATTCTCCAATTTTGGAGTCAACTCCACAGCAAGCCTTCTAAAATCTTGAGAGAAGTGAACGCGACGCCGCGTCGACGAAAACCATCTGAGTGGATAGAATGGAAATGGTCAACTAAAGCGAAGCAGTCTTTTTGTGAAGGAATGTGAGAAATGAGAGTTAAGTAAAAATGTAGACCAATGAGAAGCTTTCAAGACCTAAACCAAAAATCGTATTCTAAGTCATCTACAAGCAGAAATACTGAAAAAGTAACGACCTCAATCATCAGTTTGTCCCACGCGGCCTTCATCAGCATACCGTCTACAGTTTTCTTTCGAGCGTTATCCGTACCATTGTACATCCGAAGTGACGCTCGGAGTATTTCTCGAAAATCATTTTCGAACTGGAAATATACAGCGAGGATTGTGAGAAGCAGAAGTTCCTGCACCCAAGTAGAGGTAAGAAATTTAAGGATCTACCATGTGGCTGTGCATAGCTGCGTAGATTGCAGCTGCGATCTCTGTTGCCAAAATGATCATCAAGCACGTAGCGTACTGAAAAATTTGATTAAAATAACATTACAAACCAAGACACCCTCTATATGAATCTATATTTAATTTTTAGGTGAAGCAAATAATTATGAGACTGCCACAAATATTGATTCATCAGCAAGTTGTGAATAGAATCGTTTCGAGTGAGCCAGCTCTACCGAGTAGATAGTCAAAATGGATAAGTCCCTCTGTCGATCAAATCGACTCAGGTGAACTTTCAACTCGAAGCAACAGGAGATATTTTTTAATACTTTCAAAATAGATAAGTCCCTCTATCGATCGAAGCGACTCAGGTGGATTTCCTACTCGAAGCAACTGCTGATATTTTTTAATACTTACACAACACAAAAGCGGCCGCCACTCTTTCGCCGCTCCACAACATCCTAAAAACGCGACAGATATCACCAGCAGACCACCAATTAGCAGCAGATATCCAATCTGTCGTACAGCTGTCGGTTTTGTCGCCTAAAACCTTCAAATATTAAGAAATATTTATTAGATGAAGGGTATTATGAACAAGAGAGATAGTGTCTATCCGTTGATCTGACTCACTAAATCACGTAGAGCCAGCTCTTGCTCGTATCCTTGAATTTGTGCTGTAGCAAATGCCAGATTATCTATAGCATATTCGTCCAAGACTAGCCATGTTCCGATACCAACGCAGACAATGCCGCAAAGCTGAAATGGAAACAGTATGATACTCAATTATATGGTCCGTAATAAATAATATAGATAATGCAAGGAAATATAGTCCTGCCTGCTGTAGATGGTATATAAGTGTTGTCCAGAACTGGCCGCCTGGGATAATGAATTTCTGTATTCCCAATTAGGCTCAGTTGGCTCACATGATTTGTTAATTTAAGGTTTTGTTCTAAGTTACTATTATGAGTTTAGGGTTATTTTATTATTTCATTTGGTTCTATAAAATGGCGCGCAGTATGGCGCATGAATAAATAAATAAATAAATAGTCGTGAGAAAATAGAGAAAAGCTGGGTTTGATACTAACTACCGCTCATCGCTTGTTGTTGTTGATGTTTGATATTTATTACGTATATATGTTTAAGACACATGTCCAAAAACAGCATACAAAAAAGAAAAGAATAAAAAGATAAAATGTGGTGCAAATAACACGACAAGGATTTAAGTGCTCAAAAGGTCTTAGTTCCACGAAACGTTTGAAAGAGCGAAAAGAACACGGTACAAGCGGAATGTCATTTATAAGTTCAAGGTACATAATTAGAGCACGCCCTAAATGTGAAATAATTCAATCTCAGGGCTTAGGCTTAGGCTTTCCGCACGAAATTTTTTCGAGTTCTTGATGGACGCAGTGAAAAGAACATTGACTTTCCATACATTGGCTTTGACCCTGTCCTTGGAAAAACGTTGAGTTTCCACTAGTAACAATCTAAAAGTAGCTCTGATTGTCCGTGCGGCTGGTGTTGTACACCTTCTTTCTCCCATTCTCGTCAACAAAATAACAACAGTTGCGTTCTTATGCAGGTTACGGCTGTCATATCGCTTGTCAGGGTCCTATGTATGTAATAGGTCCATCTGCACCACCTGACTCGATCCGTATGTATATTCCCGGATTTACGCAAAATTACACTAACTTTGATCTCAACTCACCAGAAAAACGAGATTAAAGACAAATAACGAGAACTTCAATGCTCGTGCTGTGCAGCTCAACGCCATGACATCTGCGATTTTGCGAAGGAGATGAACCGAAGAGGCTAACTCATCAGCCTGTTTGATAGCTGAATGTCGGATAAGAAGAACACCTGAACCAATTAAACACGTGGAGTAGCCTTCGTGACAATCAGCGGAGCACTGTGAAGTGGCAAACTTCTTGAACGTGCAAAAGTGAGATTGGACATCCTTTTCTTCGAGGCATAACAAAACTCGGAACAGCTTTATTACAGCGGGAGGCGGCACAGTCCCTTCAAGTCATAATTTCGCATGTTTGACAAATTGAAATAATGAAATTTGAAACTTTTTATTGTTGATGTTAATCATAACTGTGTAGTGGCCTTTCACTTGAAATGATGGGGCATCGTGAAAGTGAATTATTCTAGAGCTTACTATTGAAAGAATATCTGAGGCACAATGCAATGAAGAAACGAATCGAAGTCTGCTCGTGTGGTGAGAAAAGAGGGAGGTGATGTGATGACTAAATCACGGAAGGCGATGTGCAGACTGAATCAAATTGTGCTTTCCCAGAGAAGAACCGTTGATAAAAATGGGGATGTTTCAGCCCTCAGGCGACGGACTTTGACGACTAGCTTCTATGGAGCTGCTCGATCGTTAATCAAAGAAATAAAAGTAAGAACAGAATTTCCAAATTTCGTAAGTGCTTCTGTGCTGGACGAGGTTAGTAAGGTGGATCAATCAAAAATATAGACGCGCATTCGATAGCAAACAAGTACTGTGAAGGAATGTAGGCCAAATAAAGATTGGTCCACGTTAGCGAAGTAAGGATAGAGCTATGTACTTCTTTAACTTCTCTTTTTAGAGGGCAGTTTGAGGTTTGTGATTTTGGCGAGATGTGATGGGTATTTGGGGGAAGGAGGCTCGTTCAAATGAGGAAGCGGCTGTGGTGAAGCTGAGGCTTTGGATGAGAAGACGAGGATGCCGAAGGCAACACAGACAAGCACTGCGCAGCAATTATCAGGCGTGCCAACCACACTGCTGGCTCCGATTTTATACATTTAGTGTTGCAGCTCAGCACTCTCCAAGTACCCTCCGAACACTGCTAATGATTTGCGCCATGCAACGATAAAAATAGAGATCGTCGACGGATGACACCACACAAGCAAAGCTCTAGGAAATCTTAGCTCATGACTCATCTATGAATCAATAAAAAGTCGTGTTCACTTTGTTTACGAAATTACATCGAAAAACAAAATAGACAAAAGTGGTAGTGATCGGATCAACAGAAAACGATGCCTAGGGAATTATTGTGCTGGATCGAATGCTTCATCAACGCACATGCCATTGTAAAGTCAGCCGCACGTGTTGCCGCCTGTTTTAAGTCGGGCATGAAATGTGGATGTGCTAACGATTATGTGAAAAATGTCGTGATCACACAAACACCTACGTAGAGAGTAGAAAAGCTGCAGGTGTGCGTGAGGTGTGTGATCGCGAATCGATCGCGAGCAAAATCTCACTTGATATCATCGATAATGAACAGATGCGTCGGCGTTGAGGAAACATGACATGGACACTGTTACCGCTGATCGAGTTACCCTTCGTCGTTTCTTCAGCTACAGCTGGCATCGATCCTCGTCAAGAGTGACTAAGTCAGCTGCGATTCAGATCAGCCAGTTGAAAAGCTGTTCAGTAGGTTGACTTCTACCGCAGCAAAAGCCGGTGGATGTACTACAGAAATGAAAAAAAAGTCATATATTTGGAGATGCTAAGTTATTCGCAAAACACTGACATCGGACTGGAAAAGTGTTCTGAGCAAATCCAAGACCAATGTACTGGACACCCTCTGGACGCCGACACATGGTAGTGCACAAATAAATCCTGCATAGGTTGGGTCCAACATAATATTTACTCATGGAAGTGTTATTCCGACGAAATCAGGTTAAGAAAATCTTACATGAACTGAGATTTTTCTTCCAAGTCTTGCCTACGTATGAGAAAGTCTTGTTGATAATCATAAATCAATGATGATCAGTTACTAAGCATATAATAGTCATAGTCTTCGTGGTAGTAAAACATTTTTTCCCAAATTTCTCGTGTTGTTATTATTTTTATACTACGAGTTTCTTGTCTAAGATCGCTGTTTCTTTTAGCTAATGCATTTGTTATTTAAAGTACTTTTATGATAGGCGAAACTAAATAAATAAATAAATAAATAAATAAATAATCGAAGTAAATAAATAAATAAATATATATATATAAATGAGACGATTAAGAGAGGAATTAAGAGTTCTATTGTTCACCTACAGATCTCGTAGTGGTGCAGCTAAACAACGATGTGGGGAGAGAAGCTGGCCAGATTCTTTCGATAACAAATATAATAGTTTCGTTTTGGGGTCTCAGCAACAGAAATTACGCTGAAAAAAATCCATGAAAAATGTTTTATAAAGAAATTTGTTGGTGATTCGACGATAATTATGGAATACATAAGTATTTTGCCACTTCATTACTGCTCCTTGAGCTATTGTTCACTGTTGGAACATAGAGAAAGGCGAAAACGAAAACCTTTTAGAGGCACTTCCGTTTTGGTGGTAATCAATTCGGAAATGATATGAGCTAACACCCTCCCATTTCGTGGGACCATTATCGTCTTACTGCTTATAACCAGCTATAGAGCACCAGCTTCTCATCAACCTCATCATCGTTCCTTTCACTTTCATTTATTTATGTTTATTATTTACTTTTTTGTTGTACCTGATTCGAAGATATAAATGTAACCATTGGCTGGATTGTTGCCTCCACCTACTTGTTTAATGAACTAAATAAAGACGAACTAAGCATATTTGCTGGCAATTTGCATAAACTCCCATATCCAGTTGCGTGTGGTAAATATCGCGTGGACTGTAATAATTTATTAGATGAATGCGTTTCTTAGCTCACTCAACGAGACGCATGTGACATCCCGTTTCCGGCTTGCTTTCATATTTGTCGTTTCATCGACATTTCGTTCATTACAACCCTGAATTCCTGTTGTAGAACATTTATATTCAGCAATGCGATCGGTAAAAGTGGGGGTAACGAGACAACAGGAGAAGCGTGATAAGCCGCCCACTGGACGAAAACTATCGACCGTATCTAAAGCCACTGTTCATTCCGTTCAAAGTCAACCGACCGACGCTCAGAATCCAGCCTACACAAGGTAAGGAAGAAGTGACCGACTTACACTTTGCGAATATTGTTGACTATTGTTTAGGAAGGAGCTAAAGGAGTATAGACAATTGTTTAACATGTTTGACACGGACGGATCTGGTGCTATTGGTAATGAAGAGCTGAAGCAAGCAATGTTCAGCATTGGTATGCATGCAAATGAAGCTGAAATCGACAATGTCATAAGGGAGGTATGTTACTATTTACATTTTATCTATTTACGTCATTTATTTTTCTCGGTTAGCTATGCCACTGAACAAAATGAGAGCTACAGTCGTTCGCGAAAAGATATGTCACCTTGCATTTTTGGGTGCAGATCGCTGGAACCAAAAGGAATTCTATTCCAGTTGACAATCTAATAACTCTTATTGGAAATACACTAATATGTGCCTTTGTTGGGAATTATAGATTTTTTTTAAAATTTCATGCACATTTTCATATGGATTTTTGAACGAATGTATTTTCTAGGAACCACTGAGCTTCTGCTTGTCTAGTGCTGATACTCTGATGAAGCATGATTAGCTTTGTTTTTTATTTTATGAATTATAGTGTCAAGTGCAATTAACCATCGATTTTTTTGCGTGAATCATGCTCTATCAGAAAATCAGTACTAGACAAGCAGAAGCTCAATTGTTCCCAAGATACATTCGTTTAAAATGTATATGCAAGTGAGTTTAAAATTAACAAAAAACATCTAGAATTTACAACAAGGGCACATATTAGTGTATTTTCAATAGGAGCTATGGAAACTGTCAATGGGAATAAGATTCCTTTTGATTTCAGCGATCTGCACCCAAAAATGCAAGGTGACATATCTTTCCGCGAACTACTGTATATACATGGTGTTTTCGACCGCTCACAGATATTCCACCTAACTTGGCAAGAGCAAAAACTACTTTTACAGCAGCTTTGAGACAGATGGAAACATAGCAAGCTGGAATTTTGTTGGGAATCAAGTTCACAAGCCCGGAACTTAGCTACCTTGGAGCGCAAATCTTGCCCTCGTGATAAGATTTGTCACTATCGCTATCGAAAGTCCCTTCAAACAAAATATCACAACGAATTATTATTTTACTACTCATACCTGGCCTCATAGCCGGATGCCGGGTCTAGTGAACGATGTTCCGGACAATACTGGTCCGGGAACGTTAGAAAAGTGGATGTGCACGAGGTTCATTGGAGGGGATGGATTAAATAGGACTTTATCTTGCTCGTAATATGATTGCTAGTCCATTACATATGTATGGCCATTTGTGGCGGAGTCTTTTCCAATCCATAGAAAGGATTGCCTGCTTTTTTAGGTTGATGCAGACGGTAATGGAGAGATCGACTTTGAAGAATTCTGCGCTTGCATGAAAAAGTCCCAGAGCATTGTAAAATCCACGAATGAGGAGCTCATTAGAGAATGTTTCGATATATTCGACCAGGATCACAACGGTATCATAACCGAGAGCGAATTTAAGGTTTGTTCTTCAACACTATAATTTTGTTAATTTTTTTGCATTAGAGTTGGTTAGTTTTCTTCTGTTGTATTAACGCCCAACTCATCTGACAACATTGAATCTTTTCAATGATTTCACTTTCATCATTTTTTGCTATTCATTGCCACTTTGTGAGACAAAGACCGTACGAACCGAACCACTCGCAGGTAATGCAATTGAGGCGAATACAAAAACTAATCAAGTGACCAGAAATATATCAATTGGTGACCACCTTTAACGATGGCTACCTACGCATCTAATACCAATCGTGGTAAGAAGAGATTTGCGTGTGAATCGCAAAGTAATGATAGTCACAATTCGATTTTCTGCAGTCCTGTGCAGGTTATACGTTTTTTCATGCAGAAAAACTGGTTTTATGACTTTTGCTTTTTCTCGGCTGTGATCTTGCATGACAACAGCTTGCGAGGATAAGATACATTCATCCGTCCGACCCACCCACTTACCACCATCAATGGACTTTCATTGTTTTTTTCAACTGTCAAAATTTCAGTATGTGGCGAAGGAGCTTGGAGACTTCACGGAAGAATTGGCTGAGAAGGTGTTTCGTGAAATTGATGTGTCAGCCAATGGTCACTTGTCTGCGGATCAGTTTGCAACCGTGGTAGAAGACTACCTCCTCTCAGATACTACCAGAATCGACTTGGAGAAAGAACATGATTAATTTCCCAGGTGATTGTATTCGAATGAAGTGAATAACTAAATAACTTATTTGTCGTTTATTCACACGGCAGAACGATCCTCATTGTCTGGAAGTCCTTAGCTTTTCGGTTTTTTTTTCGACCAACCATCCTCGTCTGGAGATCCTTAGCTTTTCGTTTTTTACTGTTTGCAAAGACATAAGAAAAGAAGAACATAGTCACCTATAACGTCGTTTGATTTTTTAAGTAGCAGTTGTTTCACTGAACAATGTAGGAATCCTTTATTCTAACCAAATGACGTTGTCGACAGACAACCCTAATTCAAGGAACCCGCAAGCGCGACTATCAGTCGTCTGTAAATCATTGAAATCAAGGATTGAAGAAGGAAATAGATTTGATGTATATAATTCAGGAACTGCAGCAATGGGAAATGATAGTGATAACCGTATGAGAATTTCCAGAAATGAGTACACAAATATTCCCTCACAAAAATGTTACCTACTAATCTATATGCACTCAAAGATATATCAGTATATACAAAACAGAATAGTGAGAAGATCAAGAATAAATACATATATGTATGCCAATGAAATTTATGACTATGTTAGTGACTCAACGGTAGCAATAACAGAACACATAATGTGATCTGCTGTCAAATGGATTTGTGAATGTGCGTGTGTGTGTGGGTGTGGGAGCGGAGGAAAATGATGAGCGACGAGATCAGATATCGTACTTTCTGATCGAGAGCTTAGAAAAAAGAATATTCTGATATTCTCTCTTCTCATTCGTGAACGACAACGGAATATGTTACCAGTGACGCTAGTGAGATGAAAAAAGAAACTTTGCGCCTACCAATACACGGCACTATGTCATGACACATAGAATCGACCTATGATGATGTACTTAATGAGAATCGGTCGCTGAAGGTAATGAGCACGAAAACAGTAAGAATTAGAGTCGATGTTTGTATTTTAGACGCGGTCACAAGCTCGGGTGAAACACGACTGTTTCTCGTATTCATTGCCACCGCACTGTCCACTTCCGTAGCATTTTCGAACTCGTTTCCGAATACCCTCACCACACGTCTCGCTACACGTTGACCAGTATCCCCATCCTGAAAATTTAACGGCTACAAATGAAATTTCAGGGTCAAAGTACGACAAGTTTTTCTTTTCTGGCTATCCATTATCAGGTTCTGCTAAAATTTTTGCCTTCCCGTTACTCTGCCGCTGGTGCTAGCTTATGAGCTTTATTTTCTGTGTGGTTGCCTGTTTTGGGGCTGCGGACGCTCATTGCATCCTTTGGAGAATTCTGTTTCTTTGCCTTCTGTTTCAGTTCAGGTTCAATCGTGCTGTTTTTTTTGATTACATCTTTTCTTTTTGTTACTGTCGATTATGGTCCATTTGCTTCTCGGTTGCTGTTTTAGCGCGTCTTATGGCGTAACAATAAATAAATAAAGTCTAGAACCAAGACGATTGAGATCCCCTCAGGCAGTTTTCAACGAAACACCTCACCTCCCCACGCAGCGTTGCGATTTTCGCATTCGCGATCGTTGCAGATAGCCGATTCCTTGTAGTTACCCGGACAGCTGCCCGATCGACAGTATCGAGTACGTCGCCGAACACCAGCTCCACATGTAGCTGAACATGGACTCCATGGCGACCATGCAGCCCATTCTCCAGCTCGTAGTTCACACGGTTGCTCATTACAGAACGACTGATCGCTACCGGCGCCGTAACATCCGCTTCCAACGCAGCTCCTGGAAGATGACCTGGTTGTGATGCCGTAATTTTGCTTAAATTTTTCTGCGAACGGTTACCTGCTTCTCGTTCGAATTCCACGTCCACAAAGACGACTGCAGTCTGACCACTCGTTCCACGATCCCCATTGTCCGGGAGTGGACGAACACACAGCAACGTTACACGACCGACGTTCGTGAGCTGAGCCGTCACATGGCTCCTATAAGACGATAGAGATATAAAAAATTTAATCCATTCCAAAGCATCACAGTATTATAGCGCATAATCTTCTGGAAACGGATGCAATCGGGATGTTGGAACTTCTGTCGAAATAATCTCGAGTGATTTTGAGCTCGTTGCCTTAGGATTATATTGATGTTACATAGGTGGATCGATCTGATAGACGGGAAGGACAGCGATTCGAAATCGTCGACCATGCACTGCACTCCAATACACAATGAACCGGTTGCTTGCAGCGCTACTAGCCGCACTGGACACCACACAGCAACTGGTGGAGATTGTGGTGCGAAACTGATCATGTCGACTTGAAACGCACCGATTCCGACGGTTTCCTACTACTATCATAAATCCAAAAGCGAGAAGTGCTTAAGGAACTTTACAAACAGAAATCAGTCATTTCTTTTTTGAATAGTCCCTATGGCCTTCGCCGAAGAACTTAAGGCTCTCTAAAGCTTGCTGATTCATTGTCCGAAAACTCTAAATTTGGTCAGTTTGAAGATGGGAAACCAACCCTATGACATCCTCGCTGTCGTGTCATAGTTCCTGGTCCACAAGACGCCGAGCACGAGCTCCACTCTGACCAAGATATCCATACCCCAACTCCAGTGCATGATCCAGCATCGCACGCCCTTACCTCGATGTTTGTATCTGAATAAAAGAACACGTTAGCAGTTGTTTTTACCCTTTTCCCATCCTGTCTGATATTAGATTCAAATAAGAGTCAGGTCTTCTTTATGTGATCGAAATGAAAAACTTGAGCGACTTATTGCTCTTCTGAACTTCGCAGTGCAGCAAATAGCAGTGGTGTTTTAGCTGGAATACAAAATCAGTCGAATTTGATTGATAAGAACCATGAGAGGTAAAATGAAACGATACAAGAAATAGATCAGGGAAAAAAAACAGAGATTACTGAATAAGGCAGGAGCAGCCGAAAAATGAGTTGAAAAGATGAGAAGAAACTTAAATAACGTCGTTATTTTGAAGCGGAATCGTAACAAGGTAATTCCAAACTGAGGGACTCATCGGAGCGGAACCAAGACTCATATTTCGATCACAGGATTACACTTCGTTGGACAAGAGTTTTGGTGCAAGTGAAAAACATTTTAGCGCCGAGGAGCACCATTCATTCGTTCTGTTTGCCAACAAGTCAGGTCACAGCTGACCGAAAAAATTAGATCTATCAAAAAAGGACGACATAAGATTTGGTCAGCAGGCGTAGCGTTAGGGTTGCGATATACGGCCAATGATAATGTTATCAACGACGGTTAATTAGTAAAAGCTGTCGCCATGTCGACCGTTCCTCCTTCATATTATTAGTATTATACATATTGTTAGCGGGTTATGAGGTTAGTAAGAGCGTCCAGCAGCGATTTGTTAGTGTGTTAATATGTTAGTAAAAGCACCTTTGTGAAACGTTCGTCGAATGTCATCATGTGGTGCTTCATCTGGCTCACCGGGACAATCGAATGCGATCGAATGCTGAGCGGTGACACATTTTCTGTATCGAGCCTGTGATCCTCGTCCGCATGATACTGAACAATGGTTCCATTCAGTCCATGTGGTCCATTGTGAACCGCCACCGGTGTACACCACCGGACATGCGTTCGTTGAGCATTGTTCGGTCTCGGTTTCAGGCCCGTCGCAACGGCCTTTCACTGAACACGTACGTGACCTGAATTTCAACAACATTAAAATTTGATTTTGTCTATTAGGCAAGCAGTAGGAACCTATGCGGTACATTTCCGCAACATAGGCCACTAAGGGCCCTTACAGACCCGACGACGTGCGATTTGAGCGACGAGTTAGCCGTTGACCATGAAGTTGAGCGTAACACACGACGACGAGCATTCTCGTCCAACGCGACGTTTGCGGCGGCCGCGTTGCTCTAATCGATACCGCGCTGCAACGCACGGTAGGCCGCGTTGGACGAGAATGCTCGTCGTCGTATCGTCGGGTCTGTAAGGTCCCTAAGATGTTAGTGCTTACCGCCTCCTATAGCCGCCTCCACATGTGACCGTACAAGATGTCCAAAGACTCCATTGCCCCCATTCTCCTTTCCATAGAGACGGTCCATCCCCTTGTGGACAAAACTCTGTTGGGCACGATAAATCGCGACCGATTAGAGCGTTGTTCGAGCAGGAGAGCGGCTGAAATTATCAAAATGGTTTTTCGACAATGTACGCCTGAGGCGGTCACATCTGTCACATGGCGAATGAAAATGCCCGAGAGTTAGGGGACATCGAGGAAAGAACACACGAGCGACGTCGACTTGAAACTCCGTTCCACCTTGTGTAAGCTGCGTGACACTTTTTGTATCGCGTTCTTTTGTCAACTAACTTTTCCATAAAGGACTCCTTTTGTGTCTGTCAGCACCGTGAACCTGTTCAACACCTAGTTTCAAAGTGAACAAACAGGGTGATTTCGTGCGTAATGCTGAATTACGTCTACAACTGGTCCAGTGGTTACCAAAGCTATTATCTGTAATTGTTGAGTACGTCAAAACTGTGGTGTACAAAAAATCCGTCCAGAAGGAAATCGGATGCGGATTCCACTTCAATTCTGGCATCCCTTGTATTTTTTTTTGGTGCACGAGAATTTCGTATCTGTGGAGAGAAAATCAGATGCCGTCGTCGCCAAATTCAATCCCTTGTTCGGTGTTCGGTTTGTTTCACAGAACGTTCGTATCATCGCGCACTTTGTGATTGAGCTATGGAAAAAATTGAAGACATACCAAGCATTCGCCATCCAGACAATAGCGATCGTAGCCGCAAGACGTTCCATCCGGCAGATTGTCGCCAAAGAATCGATAATTTCTTTGTCCTCCAAGCCGATTGGCTACATCACAAAACACCTAAAGAAGCTAAACGATTGTCGGTTCAACATGCAGTGAGTAATTCGTTATTCTGTGCTATAACGCGCTGCAACCTCACCGGTTCAACCAGCTGGTTCTTGGGTGGGTATGTATGTGGGTATGTATGTATGCATGTATGTATATGACAAAAAGCGAGAGTACACCCCCCGAAATCCATTACCTTGTTAATATTTCTTCTTACAAAATATGTATAAAATGTTATCAAAATAGATGTGATTTTGCAGGCAAGCCTCTCAGTGTCTCTTTGTTTAAGGGGAAGAGAGTATTAAAGAAATGAAGATTTAATGAATGCGGACAAGGTCACGCAATTTTCTATGAGCGGGGGCAAGGTGGTCGGGGAGTGTGAGGCTGGAATGAATGGCGTAGGAGTTCGCTGTGATGAGATAACGACGTCATTTCCGTTGACGGAATCGATTCACGTCGAAATTAGAGCGCCACATTTGACTTCCTCCCCCCTTCCCCATGAAAACGATCGTAGTACTTTGCTAAGCATTCACAAAAAAGACGGCCATATTGAATACTTGGGGATCACTTCTAAACGAACCCCTTAACCATAGACGGAAGAAATTCACAGCTTTATAACACCCCTATTCGTCGGCTATGTGAGGAAGTGAAAATGTTGGAATGCCAGGCGTAATGTGGGTTGAGGAGTGCAGCGTTGTGGTCCGCAACTTTACGTCAACTCTAACGTGTTATCATGGTTATATCTGCCATTGTTTACGATCAACTCGGTCGGTTTTGACATGTAAACTCTTCAGCATTGTTCACACCTTAACATGTTAACCAGCATAGAATCGACGCAATATTACAGACCAGCACGCTGCACCCCCAACCCATATAGAGCCGAAATGCCATTGTAGAACTTCTGATGAGATGCTTGAGGATCCCCCCGAGCAGGCTAATTTACTTTTCTTGCACTAATAGGAGATTAAGTGGATAAATCTCACCTTGCAAGCTCTTTGCGGGAAGCGGTTCAACTGGCTGCCAGAACCTGTCAAATCCTGATCGTTCTTTACCCGCTTGTGCTCCGTACACTTTTCCGTAATGTACTGGAAATATGAAATATTAGTGATGATTAAATACCACATCGTTACATGAAGGTTTAACAAGAAGATTGACATTTGTACCTCATCGACGGTGCGTTGCTGTTTCGGGCACGATCTGTTGCAGACGATTGCTCGAATGTTCGATCCGATACAATCCTCGCCACCATTCGCCGGGTACGGGTTCGTACATGTCCTCCTGGAGATGGCAAGACCGATCCCGTCAACGATCGGATTGCAGGTGCACTGATTGCAATTCGGCACTGACCATGACGAATAACCACCGTCTACCTTCTGAAAGATTTGTTTTGAAAATACACATACAGAAATACATTTCAAATTTTCCTTACGGGCATTTTTGAACGTAAACTCTACTCAGGCTTGATGCATATTGGAATGACCGTCTTCACTTCCTCTCTTCAGATATGGTACCATTTGTTTGATATTTAACAGTCACGTATATCTTACAGTACAGATGTGACGTAATTGCAAATATCCAAAGGGTGTAATTAGCAACGACGGTCTAACGACGTTGCCCTCGAAGAGGTCAAGGAACTTTACCATTGGGTAGATCACGCTCTTCTGATTCCAGGCATACGGTTTTTATTCAAAACAAATGATTCCAAAGTGATTTATGCCGGGTGAACGGTAAAAACGATTTATACCGTTTAAATTGCGTTTTGGCGGGAAACTACCGACGGTACTGTAACTTGATATTTTCAGCTTGAATTACCTTGAATGAATCCTACCTCACCTTTGGTAATGTCCATGGAGGTTGAGGTGTATAAACTGTTGAAAACGACTTGATGTTAGCTGTTGCTGGTGTAGTTGTTGGCATAGAGTTACCGCTCCATGGCACACATCGACCAAGTTGGCACCATTTGTTCGGACCACAGAACGTACCTATCAAATGTAGAAGTGTAGCAAGATATGGGAAAAAGACAAACCTAAGTTGTATATTAATTATGATTTTTTGAGATTCACCATTATGTAACGGACATCCAGGGCCCAGATTCATCATTGATAAACCCCCGATAAACCCCGAGATACAGCCCGAACGGCGCCCAGCTTTGTCTAATTATCCTAAACTTCCCATTTTAAACGCAATCTCTCATCAACTCTGCCGTCAGGTTCTGGCTGCGCCGCGGTTTCGGAGACCGCTCGTCCGTCGTTCATGAATCTGGGCCCAGGTTTATGCCCTGCAAGGTTCTATTCAATCCACGAAACAACATCCTCTTTTCATTACAGAAGCAAAAATGACTGTTCATTCTTCAAAAGTAGCGCTGTTCACATCCGTTCATTAGCAACCTGTAAAGTGTTCCAATGACACTTGATAGTGAAAGATGACGGTGGCTAAAAAACATCTTCCGTTCACAGTTGATGTATTCTATTAGCGAGACCGCTACAGTCGCAAGAATGATTATGTTCGAAAGTTTCCACTGCCTCATGACACCCATGCAAATACTTCTATTTCTCAGATGCTTTTATTTTACAGAAGGGTGATGACGCTCCGTTGATCAAAAGGTTTTTGAAATTTCTAACACTAACTTGGAAGGACTCAAAGCAGACTGCTACTAGATTATTAGAGTTGTATGACGAGAAAGCGTTAAGTTGTTTAGCTTCACTTAATAACGCATTATTTGGCTTTCACATTGACATGTTTTGTCCGAATGTCTATGCCCATCGACGAAGTGGCGTTTTCACAAGCAAGAATTGATCGTGATATCAAAGTGGTGTAGTAATGATAGCCGACAGGTGTGAGAGCATCGTCTACCCCATCGACCCTGAACACTATCGGCGAAACGTGCAGGAAGTGGACGTCGGCCGATTAATGCTTTTTTCGTTCGATGCTAACCTTCCAGTGCCGGATGAGAGGTGATAATCCTGCCGAACGACGATTGTCCACACCACATCATGTAGCAGATTCCATCAAATGCGTCTTGTCTTGGTGTAACCTGAAGTGAACTCACAATTTTCTCGTCCCAAAATGACGCTTAGAGTATACCACTGTTTGTATTTGTGAAAATTGCATTGGATCAGAATGAATGAAAAGATCCATCCCCGGTAGGATAACAACGATGACCTAACGGAGAAGCTCTCTCTGGATAACACTGAAAAGGTGAAAGAGTGCAATGCGCCAACTTCAAGCAACGTAACGACTTCGCGATTGTTATCGTCTTCTCTTGTCCAAAGTGCTGTTTTTCAATTCAATAAAAAAAGCGCTGTCTTGAAATGCTACAAGGAAACCCAGCTCATAAAAAGCTCATAAAATTACAAGAAAAATATGATGGTCTCCTGAGCGCAAAAAATGAGACACCCATCCTCTCCATAAAAAGCGTGCGTTGTTGCGGTAAAGCCTGTATTTCAATTGAATACTTCTACGATGTTGTTAAAAAGGTCGTGCTTTCGGTGAAAACGATGAGCGTCAACGCTAAATTGATAAGATAACGACCGTCTATTAGGCGTTGCGTGACCTCTATAAGGTAGACATCTAGAAGTCTAAAAAGAAAAAGAGGTGTCGGATGACGCTGGTTAGGTGGGACCCTCTCGAACAATTTGCTCCACCACGTGAAGGTTACATTTAAGCTTTGTAAACAGAATTGAATCCAAAAACTTACTTGTTGGTAACCGGGACCGTGCATCAATTCACACTGAAGATTGGCATCATATATCTGTCCAGGCTTTGTGTTTGTTGGAATTGTGAGCTTTGTCGGCATGTTTGAGACGCGAAGGCAATTCTTTCCACGGGCACTGGAATAAGAACTTTAGGTTTTCGAGAAGAAAAAGCACTACAGATCCATATAGCTCAAATGAAATTACTCGAGTCGTTGCAAGAATTGGTGATAATCCCTGAGGGAACATGTTGACCATGTAACTTTTCCGGGTCCTAGTGAAGAGCTCATGATGTGCTTCGACGGACAGTATGGCTCGTCATGCCGCATTCCAACACTGAAAACATTCTCAGGTAATGTTGCAGTAATTCTAATAGTGCATTTTGTATGGCCAGACAAAAACAGCTGTAAATTGGTGTATGTTAACCCAAGGATTAGAATGGCTTCGTTACAAATGGGGAAGAAGCATAGCAATGGTGAGGAGAGGAGATGGAGCAACAGCGAGAGTCAAGTGGTGTAAAATAAGCTAATGAGAAACAAAAGTGAAATTAGCAATAGGGTGATAACAATGTGAGGAGATTCGCATAGTTACTTCACTTCATTTTTTTCATGCAGCGAATCCTACTCAGTGATTCTGGTGATCTAGAACTTTCCAATGAGGGGTAAGGCCTCGTTTAGAAAGCGCGCGACGGGCGACGCGAAGACATGGAAAAGATATAAATCGACGATACCGTGGGAACTGATCGATTTGCATCTTTTCCATGTCGTTGCGTCGCCTGTCGCGCGCACTCTAAACAACCCCTAACACTGTTTGGCTCTCAATCTGTCTCCCAGGGTCACTCTATGAGTCCGTTCCTTACGAGAGAAAGATCGAACTCCGTCTTCATTCTAATGGACGCGTTAAACGACCAGCAAACTTTTCTCAATTGATATTTACAGTAAACAAACCAAATCGCTACCGGTACATATTTGCCCGAGACAAACTGACCTATGGGCAGTGTGAAGTTTACACGTGAAATAACACTGAGATGGCGGTGATGTATTCAAGTGATCATGTCATCTATGGTGCTACTGTTCATCAATCGTGCTACTTCACAATATTCCGAAAATGGGTTTGAATAATTCAATTTTTATTTCTGAGTATAGTTTATGAGGGAGTTCTGCTGGTGATAATGACTTCCTGTGTTCTTTCAGATTACCGGACATGGTCGTACTGAGCTCCGGCGACTTCCGTAACCTATGTGTCATTCATACTGCAACTGTTTTTTTCTCGTCGATGAACAGTGTAACTTGTGCTTCCGCCGCACAGCGAAGGGGCAACGGCGATGTCGTCGGTCGGTCGTCGTCTCATCGCCCATCCAACCATCCATCCCCATCCATCGCTTCTCCGCTCTTTCACATCGCATTCCCGTCTGTGAGCGAGCGCCTTTTGAAAACGTTGCCTGTGATACGACCGACGACGACGCATAAGCAACGTGTGAAGAGTTGAAGAAGCGAGTCGGACGCCCATTTTTTGTCAACACCGTTTCCTTTCGAATTGAACACACACACACACAGAGACATCTGCCTGCGTGTATGGCTGATGAGTTGGCTACCATTTCATCCCTTGCTTTGTATCTCACTAATCACGATGAGATGCCACTGAGTGCCTTCCCGTCCAGGGCCCGGATTCATGAACGGATCAGCGGTCTCCGAAACCGCGGCGCAGCCAGAGCCAGACGGTAGAGTCGATGAGAGGTCGCGTTTAACATAGGAAGTTTAGGAGAGGAGGAGATAGGTGCGTGCCGATCACAGGCTATATCTCGGGGTTTGTCGGGGTTTACCAATGATGAATGTGGGCCCAGGTGCCGGAGAATGGAGTTGGGGCATTGCCTAGCTGAGAAATTGACGGAACCACTCACCTATGACCCAATTCGTGAGTGCCAATAAAAGCCGAAGTGAAGTCGAGCCCTTCAGCTAACGTGCACGTGTTCCATGGATCACACATTCCATCTAAGCGTGCTATTCCAGAAATAGATCGAGAACCTGCACCACGATGAATATCATATCTGAAATACAAAGAGAATGCACTTCAAAACTGTGAAATTCCAATTGGATTACCGCTTTTTCGCGGGCTACTATTAGGTATACTAGAATCTGGGCCCAGATTCATGAACGGATCAGCGGTCTCCGAAACCGCGGTTCAGCCAGAGGCAGGCGGCAGAGTCGATGAGAGATCGCGTTTAACATAGGAAGTTTAGGAGAGGAGGAGATAGGTGCGTGCCGTTCACAGGCTATATCTCAGGGTTTGTCGGGGTTTACCAATGATGAATGTGGGCCCTGATGTTGCAATGGTGGTGCTAGGTTCATCGCAAAAATCGCATTTCAGGCGGGGATCGAACCCGCATCTCAACCTTTCCGGGGCTTTGCACTAAGTTAGCTTGAGTTTTGACACCAGGTTAGTGCACAGCCCCGGAAAGATTGAGACGCGGGTTCGATTCCCGCCTGAGATGCGATTTTTGCGATGAACCTAGCACCACCATTACAACAGCACTTCAAAACGGTATTTGACACTTAGCAATCGTACCCAGTCAGCATAATGGCATGATCCCAATCTCGTACTCCCAAATTGCGCTGGTAGCGGCAAAAACGGTCCAGGTACATCTGAGCGTTTCCATGGTTATGAGCGCTTCCAGCGATAGAATTCTATAACAGAAGATAATTCATCCATAACCAAGTCCGTCTGGAGATTCCGCGATGCGAATTACAGTAGCACTTACAGGCTGACTAGTTAGAACTTCGTATCGGATAACCCTAAAGGTTAATGGTGGCGATGCAGATGGCTGATAATACATGATTTGAATGTTGTTCAATAAGGTGAGCATGTAGTCTTGAAGTTTTGTATGAGCTTGTCCTCCATATTTGCTGCTGAAGTGTCTCCAAAGTGTTTCGTCAACAAAAACTGCCAGTTCCACCTGCAATGGAGAAGCTTCCGAAGGAGCAGCTCGAGATCACGCTGATATAAAAAAAATAAAATAATCGTCTATTTAATGGAGTGGTTCGACTCCTTCTTCTGGACAGCTCACAACTTTATCACAAAAACCCGCGTGTGCAAAAAATGAGCCTAAAATACGCACTGTTGGCGAACACCTGTCACTTTTCCCCTTCTATACACTCCGCTTGCAGTAGAACAAAAAGTTCTCAAATCGCTGAAAACCCGACACGGAACTACGGCCGTGAAGGTAGATAGAATCTCCGCGTTCCAAAGGTAAGGCGATTCACCTTCTGCTAGGTTGATCCCTACAAAGGTAAAGTGTTCAGGCAACTTCTTCTATCTTCACTTCTGCTTCTCCTCACTTGTTGCTGTTTCACCACCACAAGGAGAAGAAGCAGAAATTGTTTTCAGCTTGTTCTACAGGTGTCTCGTCAAGCTTGAAGACACTGAGGTAAATCGCCCGTAAAACTTTTCACACTAATGGATCATCTGTGGAACAAAATATCAAACACAGCGTCTCCAGAAGAGACGGAACCTGCGTTCGTCGACCCGGGCCAGCTGGCCACTTTTTAGGGACTAATCGCGCATCGGCGCAATCGCAACGATAGCCACTAAACTCTCCCTTTCACCAGAACCTTGTATCGTAAAAAAGATGGAGACACGCAAGAAACAGTTTGCGCTCGACAGTGTCAGAGAGCTGTTGTAGAAGTTGTACTTGATGACGACAATGGAAATATGTATATGTGAATGAAGGATCTCACCACCAAATCACTCATTTGTTGTAGTCGTTGACCGGTGACGAAAACATCTTCGAAAATTGCTGAGTCGTACTCATTCAACTGATCTTCAGTGACAACGCTATCAATACCACAAAAGTCGACATCCTTGCTAATTGCTTCTCGCTTAAACATCACATGAACGCCGTTTTCTGAAACTAGTCGTCACTGCTATTATAGTTCTAGTGATGTTTTTTTTCGTCGAAATTCCATTCGGATGTCAAATGTGTTAAATGTAACGCTAGGAAGATGCTAAGCGCTTACCATTACTGACTTCCCTTTTTGCCCTGTGGGCGTGTCGATCGGGAAATGGTTGAATGATGTGAACACCTTCGTTGTCAATCAGTGTTCCTCTCTGAACATATAAAGTGTTTTTTCGTTGTGGACGAGCATTATTGTTAACATGACAGAACATTCAAATATTAGCACAAGAGTATTGCGGATGTTCAATTTTTTTCAAAAAAAATTATCCTACTATATAATAGGCGAAACCGCGATGTTTGTAATGGGTGGCTCATATGGGTCCCGTCGCGATAGTCTGTTACCGTACACCAAATGCACCCAAGCGAGAAGGTAGCTGATGAAATTGCTTCATTTCTTTTCAATCTCCCAATTCTTCTATTTCCATCTCTCAATTTCAACCAGATTTTGACTAATTAGGTGGAATAACGCCGAAATTTCCTAAATTTCCATTTCATTTGAGTCGGCCGATAGGCCGCTGAAGTGCTGGTAGTTAACGTGACAGAACATTCAAATATTAGCACAAGAGTATTACGGATGTTTAATTTTTTTTTTAAATATTTGTAATCGAATAGCAAGACGTGCTGACGGTGCAACACTTGCTACTCCCTCTATTAAAGACTTCCTTCATAAGCAGTAATCACCTGCTGATGAACAGTGATAATTCCATCCTACCCCCTACGACATTTCCTTTTCCCACGATCTCTTAGGCAGTGATTTAATCGCACAACTTTCTGAGCGATCGATCTCGTGTTACACAAGAGTGTTTGGTTCAATCAAGCGGTTGCATGATTGATCTTGAAAGTGAGATATCCAGTCTTAGGCGAATCAATAGAGAAAAAGGTTATCGACGAAAATCGAGACCGTAACAATCGATCAAAAGGTTAACGAAAGCACATGTTCACGCAGCTTCAATTTCGTAGGTGTGATCTCAAATAACTGGAAATCCTATGAAACAGCACAAAAATTCCAGACAGAACACAAACGGACGAAGAAACATTATGTGAATTAGCATGGTCCTTCGACCAAAAGTTGGTGCTAATGCCGCTTTTTTCAAGTTTACTGGTTATCGATGTAATCGCGAGTAAATGTGGGAAAAATGATGTCATCCCAAAATATCGATGTACTGTAATCAGTAGCTGTTCGAAGCGCAATTTTGTCGAGCTGTCATCGCTGACGAAAAATGTCTGTTTGGAGACTCTACAGTCCGTCCAATCCGGTGCTTCATAAGTTTCGATGTCATCCAGTTAAAAATGGTTTCATCACCATCATCTTCGAGTGCGACGCAGATTGAAACCGTCGAAGAACTGGAGGAACAATGCCAAGGTCCGGTCCACGAACAATTCAGTCAGTTCTCATTTTGAAAAAAAAAACGTTTTGTCGTCCAACTCCCACAGATCAAATTAGAAACCGCATTGACGGTGCCATAATTGGCAAACACTGGAATAACCTACACGCCTCACAACAAAGCATCGTCAATGTTTAAATTTCACACAAAAAACACGATCTTATAGTTTCCATTCACATGCCGTTCGTGAACACTCCGATAGAAAAAGACGATGACCCCTGTGCGCAAAAAAGACTTTTCGTCTAGACCTCAAGAGGAACTTAGGAAGAATTCAGCACAGGTATTCCCTCAACGTTTCTCTGACTGTTTCGTCTCGCAAATGTTGATATAAAGATCACGGTATCCTGGTTTATTGCCGAAACAATAATAGCGATTCGTAATGAGCCATCATTCGACTTACGATGCGCCCATCGCAGTTGCTGATCGCTCCGTGTGTATCATTCGAGAAGAATCGGTAATGACAACTGGATGGTTTCGGATCTAGCATTAAACGCCCTAAAACAAATATGATTATTGATTCGTCATACATACAAATCGAATTGAGAACGAGTTGAAATAAATGTCTGCGAGGGACCTCGAAAACTAGGCACTTACCTCCACGTTTATGGTCTCGATGGATAACGGTGAAATGATCTCCTAGTAGCCTATCTAATGTCGACTGTAGGGTTAATGTGTAGTTCTTGTCATTTACCTGAATGAATACGATCAACGTTGTCTACACACACGTCACCATAAACCAGTTGCCCTTCAAAAACTGTGTCACACATTCAAAAGATCGACGTTTTTGTTCGTGAAATCAACAGCCCCTCACCTGAAATGACATACGATGCAACGTGCCATTTGAGTGGTACGTGAACTTCGGATCAATTTCAACATGATGAGGAACTGAAAAATGAAACAGCCACTCTTTAGAACTCTAGAAGAACATTATCTTGGTAACGGAAAAACATTAGCCTGCCTACCTTCACTATGTTTGTCGACACCGAACGTGTACCTTAACTCGGGTGCTGTGAAGAATTCTATGATCGCTAGTGCTCCCTGCAACGAAGCATAAACGAGTATTTGGCAAATATTTATGGCATAATTACTGGTATTGTTTGGGAGATATAGGTAAGGGTTGTTATCCCGGAATATAAAATGTTATTCTACTTTTTGTTTATTGAATAATTCAGTAGTAAACCATTTCAAGAGACATGTTCGCCACTGAGTCGTTTTTGTAAGCGTATCTCAGCACCCCGTCACTGAAGGACGCGAGCGTCTGGTTGATGTTTTTTGAATGTTGCGCTACCACTGTATTTATCGTTCATCGTTGGTTCCGTCGCTTCATCGCGCAAAAATTTCAACTTGAACGGCAATGAAGACGAACGAATGCATAACGAAACATTTGGAAGTTCGTGAGCGTTTATGCGCTGATAATTTGTTGATCATTCTAAAACGCATGATGAAAGAAAAAAAGGAAGCAGAATAGAACCCCAAAAAATGTTCAAAATTCGAGTGTTCTCAATGAACTCTTAGCACCTCGCCTAGAAACCATCTATTCTAAGCCTTAATGATCAGAGACTATTCATTCTCTGGTTTGCATAGCGAGGCGGCGAAGAAATAGAATTCGTTCCAGAATTGTGCCACACCGTTAGCTGAGACCTCTCAAGAGGCAGTTCGCCACGATGATATGATTGATTTCAGTTCCTATCACCGTCCACCTTTTCACACATTAAAAATGGTTGCAGAACGGGGTTACGTTTTCTGAAGCTGTTCCTCGTATCAAGAGATTTTTACTCGACTGAACTGACTTTCCAGGAAAGCTACCTTAAAAACCCGCTCCCCGTTTAAAATAGGATAGCCTAGATAGATTACTAATACAACACAATTTTCTTGCATAAAGACTGCATCATTGTCAATAGTTCAGATACTTTCAGTACGAAGATGGACGCTCAAACAGTCTGATTGAGCGTTAGGTCTCGGTGGAACAATGCGCTTGGGTGATGAAAAAAGCGGAACACTTCTGAGAGAAACGCAAGCAATCGCGGATTCGCTTCAGGGTGTGCGTCGTCCCAAGTGTGGGACATTCGCACACGAGACTATCGCCGGTGACATTTCATGAAAACTTCCACCTGTGAAACGACGCCGACAATTTAGAGTGACGAAGTCAGCGCGACGGCAATCGAAGCCTTTATCATCAACATTTAACGCTAGAAAAGCTTGTTCGGTTGGCGAAGTCATCAGCAAACGATGGATTTCTTTCTTATTTCATCTTGAACACCGTACGAGAATAGAATGATGTTCAAGTGCAACTAGGAGGAGTTTGTGATGGTTGGCGCATTTGCGCGCAAATCCGACAATTAAAGAGTACACTTTGCGTGAACGAAAGCCGAGGTGGTAGATTGCGCGATAGACAGTCAGCTCTGTACTATCTTGTATTTCTTGAAATATCACTGTCATCGAAAAATTTTGTTCTCAAACGCGAAATATTTAAGCTGTAGAGGCGAGTTGATAATGAACAGTTTCAAGCCATACAGCTTCATCTGCCCGCTTTTAAGGTGTCGGTAACAATATGCGCGATGGAAGCTTTGGTCACAGTTGCATTCCCATCGAGAACCTTTTTCATATGTCTTTTGTCAAAAGTGCTGCCAAAGATCAGTGAATACTGATGGGAGTACTCTCAGAAAGTGCACACTGACATCACATTAAGACTGCAAAGAACGATTTCTCCGGTTGTTGCGATGTTCTCGGCGATCTTTCAGACACACATGTTTACATATATTCATCCATATGAATCTACCTACATTGGTATATATTTACATCTACACCCCATTACTTACTGGTCTGACCAGTCTCCGTGGCACTGAAAAAAAGGGTAAGAGAGAAACGACGAAGAAAAACGAGGATAATGCCGAATGATCAACTTGATGTGTCTATTTTCTTTCCGGTGCTTCTGATTTTCAGTGATAAATTGTTACTGCGGCCGAGGGCATACGGCGCGAAACGCATTCACGAATTACCTAGACCCTTGACGGAGCGCCCTTGACTGCAGCGATGCGAAAAAGAGCGCATTGATCGTGCGCCGTCTTAATGAAACTGTGCGACAAGACTCAAGGTTGAGCTCTTCATTGTTAAAAGTGTCTCTCTAGCAACGTCTAACTACAAATGTTCTTGTTTCAGTTGTTGTTACGGCGCCGCATTTGGCATCCGTGTTTTTTTAACCACAAAATAGAATAACATATCACACTAGAAATCATCTGCCAACGCAAAAGATCTCAAACAGCGGATGGCACCGCTATCGACATCAAGATCGAGATTAAAATCACACACGATGCCAAGCGAATTCACTTCCTTGTATCATTCAAATCAAGAATGAAACTCTATTGTAGCCATTGTTACGAGATGATGGTAAACGTTGAAGAATGGGCAAAGCTTTTCTTGAAGTGTCAAAGGTGTAACAGACGAGAATTGAAAGAGGTTCACGGGCGAAAAAGAGACAAGGTCGTCATATTAGGCCGAAAAGTGAACGAAATATCAAAGGAACGAATACGAATAAAATAAATATGAATTTAAACGACTAACCTGTATGAGCCAAGCGCTGATGAACAGCGATGGCTTCATTGAGATGAACAGAGAATATGAGATTGTTCCACCACACACACTCACACGTACACCGACAAAGTCGTTTGATGAATAACGTAGAAATTGCTAATCTGTGTCGATAATGTGTGTGTACGATATACAGACGAGGTGTGATGAGCCTCGATTTGTGTAAAATTTAAGCCAGACAGAAGTGAGGGACGGTCAGAGGCAAATCGTCCTTAAAAGGGGAGGGCTGGACTGTGCGCGGGGGTATATGAGAAGTGGGCGGGAGACGCCGGAAACACCCACGAATGTACGGTAGAACGGGTGATCTAGATTCGACTGCACTAACGACGACAAGCGGAAAATTTTCACGTGGCAAACGATTCGACCATCGAAACAAACGAACAAAGCATCTCAACCGCTTTCAACCACAATCGGATCACTCTAAACACCAAACTCATACACTTTTCTGGTTCTGGTTCACCATGGTTCTCCATGGTACCAATTATACCAAGACAAACACTAATGTTACTATAGAACCCGCATTTTCGTCAGAAAACGCCTGGGGATTCGAAAATTGCGAATCTTTCGTAGTTGTGGTATTAGGTTGGTGCAAAGGTTCTCGAATATTTGGGATGCAAAACAGTTTGCTTAATAAAACCTGAACAATATAGCAGGGAGTCATTTGAAGTAGGCACCATTAATATCAATGGTCTTCTCTTCTCTATGACATTTTGACTGGAGGTGAAAAAGGCGGGGCGGGATTTTTTGCACCAAGCTAATAGCAGTCAACAGTTCAAGCACTTGGAAGAGGAAGGCTGATCACTTAAATCTATAAAGTTATCGTGAATCAATAACTTAATGAATGTACGGGACAAATGTATGATTAGATAGGTGAGTCGATAGGCAGTTGGCGAAAACTGTGAAAACAGCGAGTGGATTGTCGTGATTAAAGTGACTGTTCGAGTAGGTGTGTGTATCAGTGTCTGCAACTGATGCAGTTTTAAGGCATCGAATTTCATGCGCCAGCAAAGACTTGATTCCACGGAAAAGCTCTCATCAAAATATCAAGAACAACTCCCAGCATCAGCAAATATTTATTTATTCAAATATGTTAAAATCCAATAATTTCAAAATTCAATAATTTATTCAAATATTTATTTGTTCTGTTTCAACACGTTACTCCTTGTAGGGGGAAGGAAGCGTGGCTAATTGTCTTTTTCAAGAAAGATGCCGTCGCGTCAAAAGACCTTCATTCTCCTCCTTGTTGATGTCCTGTAGAGGTTTCCATAAATATGCATCTGAAAAGCAAAACCCGTGACAGAAAATCTTTAACTAAGCAAAGGGCTAAACTATGAACTACAGTGAACGCACATGGTATGATTAGAGAACCATTGAAAATTTGCAAAAAAAATTCGCTTACCACAGGTTCAATAGTGGAGCAAGACAAATAAGCAGGCACTGATCGAAGAAATTTAATTCAAACTGTATTTTGAATTACTGTGATTTCCATCTAATAGGAATCTTTGTTTGTGAGACTTAAGAAGGGTTCGCTGCTGCTGCACAAGAACTGGTTCCAAACCCGTAGTTTTTTGATGGCTTTATGAGTTGTCAAACGAAACGTGACTGAATATGGTCCGTTCTCTTTAGACACGTTTAGAAATCTCCTGCTTCTGAGTAGCGCCATGTTTTTGCGACAATCCCATTTGCCTTTTCTTCTCCTCTTCCTTTACTTCTCGGTCCATTCCCTGATTATCAGTAGTCGCATGGCTCGCGAGCGACACTCCTGGGAGTTCTTCTCAACTCTACATTTGAAACTCTTCGATTCAGAATTCTTTTCTAAATTCTCGAGAATGATGACGGCTACAACGAGTTTTTCTTAGACTGTTGCGATTCGAGAAATTTATTGTATAGCGAAGACATTTGCATTTCCAGAGATAAAAATACCTGTGTTCTCATTCAACGATTGCGTAAAACCAGCCGCTTCAGAGGTCATTCACCCAGTCAAAACGACATCGACCTCCATGTGAGTAAACATGGCCCTCCTGACACAAAATCAACACGTTTTAACAAGCGCTCAAGTTTCGTTTCATTAAACTCGGCATGTACGACGTGATTCAACCTCACGCACGAATGTGAATGTCAAGTAGGCAGATCAGCTTGATTGGCACCAGTGAAGAACAGGTAGTTGAGCTGAGTAGAATGGCGTTTAGCACCTCGTGCTCGTCGTCGTCGTCCCATTTCTATTCCAGTCAGTTTGCGTGGGTTGTAGTGTCCATTGACACAGAGACCACCGCCCAAAACACCTGCTGTGACACAGCACAGGTCGTCCTCAGTTCGGCACGTGATGGTCGACCAGCATCGTTATGGAATCGTTCCATACCTCCTCCTCCTCCTTCGTCGTCCTCCTACCTCGACACGCAACAGCTAAAGGGTATTGCACTCGGAAAATGCCATCAAAGAGACGACATTGTTCGCAACGTTGCCCTCATTCACCGCTGTCAGATAGCGTGTGAAAGTGTAAAGGTAAAGGTAAAGGTGCCGGCGTTGATCAGTCCCCTGAGGACGCGCCGCCGCATTCGTATTCAATTCAGAGTCGTAGAGGCTTGGTGAATGCGTGTTTGGCCTATACAATGACCTGCGGGGGACAGCCGCTAAATCAGGTCAGTGTCTTTACCTTCCCAGACAAGTCCGGTACCAATTTACCCGACCCCGGAGGGATGGAAGGCTTGGTTAGCCCGGCCGGGATCAATCGCTCGACCATGCGGGTGTCAGCAGCGCATTTTACCACTGTACCACGCGGGCCCTTGTGAAAGTGTGCGACTAGAAATATGTCAGAACCAAAATAAATGTTAGGGTGGTATGATAACTATATGGTGAACGACACCAGGAAGCATGCTCTTACCTATTTCAAAGGTATGGGCCCCTTCAGACTTTACTGTGACAGTAAACCAGGTATTTAGAACTTTGTTGACAATGTGGATAGTATTCGCTCCAAAAACTTGAAAGCGGATTTCAAAATCGTGATCACCGCCCTTGATAACCTCTCAAAACGAATTTTCAGCGAACAATATTTTGATAGAGATCAGATCCGATTTTGGAAGGACATACTGCGCTGCTGCAGCGGGTCCCTATCCTTCATCATTACTGCGTTGCAGGAGCAGTAAAGTGTGAATGGGTTTTAGGTCTATGCGTTCTAGAGTCCGATTTCAGCCTCTCGCAATCCGATTGTTCCCGTGAATGGGAGACGATCCTCTACAGCTGGAATATTAATCTAGGCTAACACTCCTCATTTTCAGACACAGTCCTTTAAAATACACCTGCTCCGATACCAGCAACAGCTTACGAAAGCTGGGCCACAGGTTACCCTTTGTAAACTTCTCTAACTAATCATAGTCTTAGCCGTTACGGTTGGACTGATATAAAAGAAGGGTAGTGGTAGACGTCACACCTATCGAGTAAGCCCTGAGGGAATTATCACTAGAAATCTTTTCTTCACTCCAGATGTCTTACGGATACCACCGGTGATTCACCAAAAAAGTTGTAATCGAATCCTTTTTGAGGACTGCAGCTATTCGGGGGCGGTGTTCATGCGACAGATGTTTGTAGATCGCCACTTGAAGACGTGAGATGCTTTTAATAGCACGATCCGTTTCACAAAGCGTTCAAAATAGCTCAACCTATATTCCAATCCCAAGCCTAATTCGAGTGTCATGCCGTCTGAACAGCAAACAGTAGAAAAGTACGGGGGAAATATATGATGGTCCTTCAGTGATGTTCACTTTCCACTTTCCGCCATATGTGTTAAGCACAATTGCCACCCACTTTGAACATCGTTTTGGTGTTCCGTTCCCCATATTTCAATGAAAAAACAACGTGATAGAAAAGACTGTTCTCAGTTTGTAGACTCTCGACGAATTAGTAGCCACCTCGCTGTTTCTAAGGGTGAAGGACACGAAGGACAACGAAAGGCGCGATTAAGCGTTCAAGGTCAAACCTTATGGACAACCATAACTCATCGTTGAAAAAAATCCGAACGGTAATTTTCCAAACGAGAAAATGAGCTCACTCCACAAATCGGATAAATCGAGATTCACACGTGTATCTACTCATTTGAGAGCTTTCTGTAATGACAACTACAAAGTCTACGTAGACCTTAAATGAGTTCCACATAGGACACCTAAATCAACCAAGTACCCCACACTAATGAGTCACTGAGGAATCCGTCCCGATTCGCCAGAAGGGATCAAAATGATGAGCAATCCGTTAGCGGATCAGTGCCAGTGCGTGCATGTATTTATTTAGGAAACACTAATCGCTTCACTAGTTTATCGGTACTTAGAAGCTCTCTTTAATGCAGGAAAATGATCAGATCGCACCGCTCTTTCATACGGGAAAATGATCAGGTCGCAGTGTTTTTGACAATTTTATTCACATTTAGCTCAAATGTAGGCGGATCTGGTGTTTAGTCCGTGGTGATAAATGATTTATTTATCTGATCTATAATTTTTTTCAGCATAGAGTCCGATTACATAGGATTAGATCAACATGTGCGAGTATTATTGTAGGATTGAAACTTTGTAATTTTCAAAACAAACAGATGAAGCGATATACCACCTCATAGAGAAAATCAATTTCATTCTTGGACACTCGCTCGGAACGGACGGAAGGCAGGACCAGCCGAGGATCGGTACGCGCAGTACCGTAAAGAACAAATAAAGGAGAAGCGGAATCCTTACTTGGGGGCCGAATCGAACCCCTTCCGCCGTGTATCAGGCGAGATCCTGCCGCCTCAGGCAGAGTATCCATAGACGAGGGTGACACCTCGTCAAGTGTACCATAGTTACTGTGTTACCTTCGGCGTTCGTGCGCTTCTTCGCGTAGTGCGGGGGGCGACGCGCAGTGAGGTGTGGTAATTGCAGATAACTATGGCGATGATAGACGAGCATATGGTGGACGCCGAACTTGAGCAACTGTTGCTCGAGGAACGCAGCACGTCCGACCAGATCGCGACCATGAAGGACTCTCTGGACCGTCTCGCGGGAACGGTTCATGATATGGTGCAGAAAAGTGCACTACAGGTGAGAATGATTCACATCACGCTCAGTGATAGAGTCGCGGTATTGCGAGGGACTTTCTTTTTAACGATATGTCACTTTTTATTACCTAGTTCTGGAGGAGTTGCTAGGTGAAGAAGTCCTCTGTTACCTAGATGACATATTGGTGGCCACAGAAACTGAGGAACGGCATCACGCGACGCTAGAGAAGGTGTTCGCGGCGTTGAGAGCTGCTGGGTTGAAACTGAACCCCAAAAAGTGCGTCTTAGGCGAAGCTAAGGTGGAGTTCCTGGGGCACGTAGTAGACGGGCAAGGGCTGCACATGGACCCTGCTAAAGTGGAGGCAGTGCGAAAGTACCGCTTGCCACGATCCCGTTCCGAACTCCGCACCTTCCTCGGAATGTGTTCTTACTATAGGAAATTCGTGTTAGGATTTTCCAAAGTAGCGGCTCCGCTCCATGAACTAACATCCGAAAAGGTAGCGTTTGAGTGGACTAGTGCACGCCGGGCAGCTTTTGAGAGATTGAAGGAAATCATCTCCACAGCGCCAGTGCTGGTACAGCCCGATATAGAAGGCGCAAGGAGCGGCAGAAAGCCATTCAAGATTTACACAGACGCAAGCTACCAAGGACTTGGGGCAGTCCTCAGCCAGGAGGGGGAGGACGGGTTGTTACATCCGGTCTTCTTTGCCTCTAAAGGGTTGAACAAAAGTGAGAAAAATTATCACGTGACCGACTTGGAAGCCTTGGCAGTGGTATTTGCCCTAAGAAAGTTCCATGTTTTTGTCTATGGCCTGCCGGTGGAAGTCTTCACGGATCACCAGGCCTTGACCGCGCTCTTCAAGAGATCGAACCTCTCCGCGAGAGTTTTAAGATGGGCTCTAGAGCTGCAAAAGTACGATGTAAAGATTGTCTACCTCAAAGGAGCAGCGAATAGGGTGGCGGACGCTCTGAGCCGTGGCGCGACACCTGTGGACGACGAGGCGGCAGAGGACCCCATTCCAAATGAGCTCATAGTAGGCGCGGTAGTCGAGGAGTCTGACTGGACAACGGAACTGCGCCAACACCCGGTTTACGGCGAAGTAATAGATGCTTTGGAAGCGGAACAGCTAGCTAATAACGTGGTATTCCCTGAAGTTTCGCGCAAATTCAAAGTAGCGGATTTTATGCTTGAAAATGGGAACCTCGTTATGTTAGAAAATGATCGCAAGAAGAGGGTGGTACCACCGTCGAAGCGCAGAGCTTTGTTCGATGAAGCCCACGGAGGACTGTTAGCGGGTCACTTCGGAGCGAAAAAGGTCAAGAAACAACTCTCGAAGTCATTCTTCTGGGAAACTCTGAGCCGGGATGTGGCGAGATGGTCGGAAGAGTGTCGAGAGTGTTTATGCCACAACACGCATCCTTCCTTGACCCCACCGCTAAAGCCCATAGTAACCTCGAAGCCATTTGAATTGGTCGGCATCGATGTTCTGGAGATAGGACAGACATCCAGCGGGAACCGTTATATCCTCACCGTGATCGACCACTTCTCGAAATTGGCTGGTGCTTATGCGATCCCGAGCAAAGACGCAGAAACGGTGGCCAAAGTATTTTTCGAGCGATGGGTTGCAGGCCTTCGAGACTGAGCAGAAAAAACTCGCTGTCGGTGAGGTTATTTTTTCCACTCTTTCGCTCTTCACTTTACTAGCCAAAAAGACAATGAAATTTGAAGTTGTCACAAATTTCTAATCTACTGCTTGAAAGAGCAAATGATTCACTTTTGAATGCTGTGTAACACTCTGCAAAAGCCCGAACTTATGAACCAACCTAATATATGTGAACTGCACGTATAACATCATGCACCTATTTTGACTTCCATCATTGAAATATCTCTCAGAAATCGCTTTGCTGCACTCTGATAGACATCCAAGTGGAGGAGACAAATTTTTATTCAATTTTGAATCGAAAGGAACAGAAAGTTCATCGTTCAAGCCAATCGAAGCCTTATAATGAACGGTTAGTCGTTTTGTGAGAAAAAATTTTTTTCACTCGCCATGTGCAGCTTCCATTCAGAACTGTACACGTTCCCGAGAATGATTGAAAACCGTCATAGTGTCGCATTGATCACCTCGAAGACGAATTCGTTTTTCGGTGAGACGTTCAAACATGGACGTGCACTGAGTCCGTCCGAGTGTCGTTCATGAACAATGCCACTGATCAGCAACTGATCACGACTGAATCGCTTCCCACCAAGCTTAATTCGCTTAAAAATTCGAGATCCTTCCATATACAGATTTATTATCTCTGACAGATTTCGTTGCACTAGCAAATGTTGTACCACTAGAATTGCAATGGACAATGATATGCTAATAGGAAAAGTGGAGACCAGTATCAAGTAGGGTTCAGCGAACAGTACAGAAATAACAACCACTCAGACAATCAAAGTGCGAAAAGGAATTTACTAACCCTCTGTGAGCATAACAACCATAAGACAACGCAAAAAGACAGGAGAAAGATGTGACGTGTGATTTCAACAATACAGAATTTATGAAATTAAAAATGACAAAGCTCAGATGATTTCAACTTGTTGCTTAAAATGCATCGTTTAGTGAGTGGATAGTAGTTCATCAGCGACGTCCAACAATCTCATGCAATCACAGTTGGGCTTCGAAACAGCATCGTCTCTGGTTTCAAAGTGATAGATAAACTAGACCAATAGAACCAGAGAATGGAAAGAAAGAGAAAGCAATGGTTAAAAGACTCTTCAAACGATACGTTTAAGACAGTTCATGGCATAGCTATGTTGCTCCTGCTCCTATTCATTGAAAGCTTAAGTTTGCATTACATTCATGTCCAAAACAGCAGCAGAAGTTGACGCTTTCGTAGTCGGCGTTATGGGAACACCTCTTCTTTTGGCATTGTTCTAATGATACCTGAAAACGCGAAATATTTTAGAATTCATTCAAGTCTTCGAGAAGTCAACCGGAGGGAACCACAAATCCTTTTGCCAGACAGCATTCAGACCACACATACATTTTGAAACGTCATAGTTGCCTTTTGGTGGTACAAACGCTATTGACAAATTGCGGAGGGCCCTTGAAATGAGTGCTTTTTGAGTAGCTGAAACAAAATACGAAGCAACAAGGTGAGCGGAGTAAGTATCCAAATCAGCTGCTCCATCTATCTGTGACTTTTGAGAGCCAGAGGATTGTTCAGTCGCTGGCAATATTTACCCTATTAAATCTCTGTCACGCAAACAGGAATATATTGGCGAAACATTTAGGCCGCTTAGCAAAAGGGTAAGCGAACATCTTGATGTACTAAGAAGGTCGATTTCTGCTAATCCTCCTTGAACGATCATTTCAACGTCGCAGTTGCTATCCTAGTATCTGAAAGCGCGTAGAAGGCCTTCCGGTTGTGGTCAGGTAACTCGACATCAATCGGAAGGACGAGCATGTGGGTGTGACTTGGAAGTAAACATGAGCTAAAGTTATGTTCTATATCCATTTCCTCTGAAGTTCAATAGTTATTGCTTCAAATACAAAGCGATAGTTGTGGGAAAAATCAGCAGTGTTATTTTTTCTCGATCTTACTTCTACTGCTGTTCATGTTACTTGCTCGCCTTTTATTGTTATCTACTGAATACAGCGTTGCGCATGCATGCGTGGTGTATTCATTAAGACGAAAATCTGGCGTCTAGACGTCCGATGACAATGATTATGAGTGGGCCGGATGAGGAAAATGTGTTGGATTCTCATGTTCTCGCAAGCCTTTCAATTATATACTCATCCTGCGTCATACTCGGATACACCTTTTGAACTGGGACGTCGTGATCCGCTCTCTCCGCTCACAATGACAACGCAATTAACTAAAAATATACCAGAGTCAAGCTGAGGCTTTAGGTTATGTTCAAACGTTCTCTCCTGTACAATCTACGCTCTTCAATCGACCGACAGACGAAAAAGGCGGAACTTAGCTGCAACAAACAAGTGACACTCCAGCTGGATCCTTCGAATAACATCTCCTTATTCTTTTTATCACCTCGTCATGACGCATGTCTGTCGCATGCCATTTTCATTAAGCAGATCAGCTTACAAACACAAACTACTCGCTGGTAAAAGGTCAAATTCTCTACCCAGTGATGTCACAAAAGGAACCACTTCGGCTGTCTGGTGGATCATAGGAGGCCCAAGAATGAGAACTGTGCTATTTGAAAAATGGCTCTGCTGAATAATATAAGCCCTGCCCATGTTCTTGTGCAAAGTCTCCCCATAACCACCGAGTGAGCTGAATAAGTAAAAACCGAGTTGTGTCCTTTTCACCATCTCTCTTTGGTTTTTTCTTTTGAAAGATTTCGACATTTCCAATAACGGATGTTGTGGGCGCGTGCAAACTCCTACGACTATAGGTCATAGTCGCCACCGTTGCACTTCATTGGTTTCACTGATTCCGAAAGAGCGAAAGGGAAACTTTGCGTAGGAGCCATGTGTGCAACACACCAAAAAACATAGTTTCTTGCCCACGCACCGAAACCTACCCTCCTCCCAAAATTGCTGTTCTTTGCAATGAGTATTACCAGTAATCAGTAACTGAAGTGAATGAGTCGATTCAGTAAAGCAGTCTTGGCCCCTTGAATTGGAACGGTATGTAGTGAATATTATAGATGCTCTAGCTCTTGTTGAATCCATGCTTCGTTACGCAAGGGCTTCATTAGAGCTTCTCTTCGGCTGCGGTTTTTTTGTGACTGCGTAGTTTGCCAAATGGTTTGCTGAATATGGACTAGTGGAAAACGTGCTGAATCGCTCTCCTATTTTTATTATTATTTTTAAATTGTTAGTCATCCGCATTAGATTTCTGTGGCGCGAAATCAAAAGTATAAGGAATTTGCGAGGAGTGAGAATCAGGAAGGCTCGGCATCCTCTGACCCTCTGCTCGGAGTTGAACTGGAACTGGCACAGTCTCTGGGGTTCGCTGGTGTCAAATTATCCTAGAATCATGGAAAAACGTTCCCTTACACTTTGTCACGTTGACTGTGCTTACATTTGCAGATCTACAAAAAATCGTCGTTAATACATGGCAAATTCACACAGAATAAAAGAATAGTTCGAGGTACTGACATATCTTGGGACTTTTTGATAGGTCAAATACAATCATAAACTTCCAAATTATTAAAGGTTGGGAGTACAAAAATTGTACTATTTGAAATTGAAGCAAAAGTTGTGTTGTTATGTAACTATGGAGCAGTACACGACGTCTACTCTATGTATACACTCCATTTCACTAGACTGCAGTACAGCGCACAATTATAGATGTGTTTTTCACTGATTCGCTAACGTTATGCGATGAACAACATTGAATATATTCACTTCATTTCATCTCGAAATAACTCGAGTATGTCCAGCAAACCTTTCCCGTTCTCAAAGTTTCCGCCTTACAAATGGTAAAGAAGTCGTTTTTGCAGAGGCACTGCCACGTTGTGGTCGGTCTCGTCTACAAAACTTGACAGTTTTTTTTCAGATGGGATAATTCTATTGAAAAAAACGTATTAATGATGGAAGATGAGCAGAAGAAGCCGCGAATGCAGAAAGATGCTTGGTAAAAATGAACGCAATACATATCATGAGCAAGTCTAAGAATGGAATAAAATGCTACTAAACTGTGATATGTGAAAGATAATGTTATAACTATTCGTTGAAATTGCTTCTCGGGATGCTGGATCGCCCTGTTAATCCTGTCAGGACTCCTTCTTTACCTTGGCGTAGATCGTTACTGGATCTCAGTTTGATGCGCTTGTTTTTGAGCAGAGGACCTCTTAACCGGACTGCCCTCACCCATCCTTTTACTGTTGGTACCCTCGTTGCTTAGTCCTTTTTGCCGTAGTATCCTTGCCTGGGATTCTCCTCCTTTTGAAAGGCTACAGAAGTCCGACCTCTTTGTTTTTGTTGTTGTCTTCTCTACATGTATTGATGGACGTTACGTAAATAGATAAATAAAGCGGTAAGAAAATGTATTCACAAAAATTCTATTCCCGCACCTCTTGATGAATCCAACAGTCCTGTGCGATAATTTCACCGTCACTGTTCCAAAGCGCAAAACATGCATATCCCATGTCAAATGCTTCATCATTGGATGGCATGGAGCATTTTCGAATACCCGTTACACCATCGATGTTATAGGTGCAGTTCACATATGCTTGCCCATGTTGATCAAATCCTATGTAATCGGACTCGATGCTGAAACAAAATTATAGATCGGATAAATAGAACATTGAACCACCACGGACTGAACACCAGTTCCGCCTATATTTGAGCAAAATGAGAATAAATTTGTCAAAAACACTGCGTACTAACTGTTTCGTTCGTTTCGCTAGATGTCTGACGTCGTCTGAGTAGAGCTTTTGAGTATGACCACTGTCAGTTCCGTCGACAATTGTGAAGTATCTCGTTTCCACCACGATCACTATGCATGCCATCACGATAATCCGACATGAGCAGAAATCCATTGCGGGCAGTTGTTGTAAATCTGAAAAGAAGATTCATGAATACAAAGGGAAGGGGGACGATAGTAAAAGTTGCCTATGGTCTGTTCAGACGGCTCGCCTTCGCCCACGAATGTGTTGCAGCTTCTATAAATCCTACCAAATTAGCATGAGATGCGACGAATCATTCACAAGGCAATAACTACGTGAAGTTCACACCTTATTACAACGGTTACAAGAGGTCAATGCTTAGGCACTAATTGAATAGTGTCTGGAGTGCTTAAGGCTGCTCACTGACACTGGTCAATTATCTGGAGTCTGTGCTCCGCCCATGTCGGTTCGTCTCACACTCTCCCTGAACAAGCCACCCACCCACAGAGCAAGCTCTCAAATAATGGATGTTAGAGTATTAGAATATAATCGCAAACAGAAGGTGATTAGGGAGGACATCATATAGATTGGACATGCACGCTGATGTGATATGATAGCTGAATGGCTAGTGATGCGAACTACAGTACTCAAGGAGAACATCTACCACGAGAGGAGGATCGTCTAATTTAATAGTGGCTAGGGCTGAAAAAATTGTAGGCTGCATTTCTTTACCAACAGAATAGTACCAGCCTACCTTAATTTCAGCAAAAAATAGTTACAAACAGTTTCAACGCATTTAGAAGATTATTAGACAAATCACTTTAGCCACGACGGTGTCCGGTTTCTTTTCTTTCTTTTCTTTTTTTATTCACTCATTAGCCTGCAGTTCTGTCTTACTCGTTTTCTCCTACATTTATTCATTTCTGTCCTTCCCTTCAGTTGTTTCTTCTTATGAATATCTTTGAAGGTGCTTAGAAGATTTCGTTACAGTTCGTTGTTTGCTGTTGCTGATTCTTTTCGTGTTTGTGTTTTGTCAATTTTGCATGGCATGCCCATGTAATAAACACACAAGCAATACAGTACCGGACATATCTTTTGACCACTTCTCGAAAAAAAGCTTTGGAGCGCTTCAAAGCGGCTTTTCTAATAACTATGTTGAAACTCAATTATTTGAAAAATATACATATATTTGAGCTTTGCAGCTCGAGCTCTACCGACTGGTATTCAAAGATCGGTACGACCGTAAATCCATAGGAAACCTTTAACATTCCATCAATCCGGGATCGGGTAAATTGGTACCCGACCAGGCGAGATTTGAGGGGATGATATTTCAAAAAAATTCGGGTCAACATGACTGAGGTGCTCCCTTCACTCCCTTGGGCTAATTTCGTCTACAGAACTTGTGGCAGTTAGTCGGAAGCCAAAAACCGTCACCATCCTGTCCAGGATTCCATTGTTGTGTTCAAAGAAATGGCACGTCTTGGCATGCGAACATTCTTTTCCTTATAGATTACTCTCCTCTTGTGGAAGCACAACAACAAAAATGATATGAACAATTTACAGTCAGGTGAAATCGATATTTATTGAGGATAATGAAATGTTTAGAGAAACACAACGATAATGTACATGAAAAGTAGTTAAAGTCCAAGACATGAGCAGAGAAACTGCTGGACTGAATCCGTATTAAGAAGTTGGTAGTCGATCAGTAGTTAGCTCTGAAATAAACAAACCAATTGACGAATTCTATAATATCATTTTTCTACCAATATTGCAGGTGTTTTAGTACGTATCGCGGAAATCTACGTAAAACTGAACAGATGTTCCCTTACGTAGGCGAGACGGATGTTCAATTTCATGTGTGTAAATATTTTTATCGCAAGTGAGATCGAAGGCTGCTCTAGTTTTCAGTCACTCCTTTCAAGCCTACTGGGACCAGCTAGATCTCCACTCAGTTTCCCTTCTGATTTGGATAATTTCTGCATCAATAAGCTACTGAATGTCTCCGAAGAATTTTAGCATGAAAGTGAAAAAAAGAATAAAATATGGAGGTGGACATGGAAATGGAACATACAAGTCTTGGCGCTCTTGGTCCCGGTATGCATTTATAAATGATTCCGTTTGTTCCGTTAATTGACCAGTCCTAAATGCACATGTAGTTTTTAAGCAGACTGTAAAAGGAGATAGGCTGCGAAATTGGATGTCTTCAAATAATCGAGTATTCTACCAGCTTCTCTTTCCATGGAAGAAGGGTTTGATCGTTATCTGGAACATCACCACGATTCTGCATGTACGTTGTCTTAACCGGTCGATTTTCTTCGTCACAATCAACCCAAATGGTCGATTTCTGATTGTCCATGCCTGAGATGAGATCATATTCAGATTTGATTATTTGTAAGGATAATTCCTTTGTAGGAATAACTCCGTCACTTTCGTCCCATTATACAGCGTTAACGAAAAGACAGTAGATTGTAGTGCAGTGTTTCAGAAGTTACAAAGATTTCGTATAACGCTGATTAGTGGAGCTTGAACAGTTTAAAATCTCAGGTCACAGTCCAAAATTCTCGTAAAAGGAGGTATACTAATATACACTGCTCATCCACGTGTAATAATCAACACGGAAATATGTAGAGTACCGGACGCGCTGCAACGATAAAACGCGGTAGCGTCGCCTCGGAGCGCCGAAACCCGCCGTTTTCAAATAACTTCTTTAAAATTGGTTCATCTGCAAAAATAAGTATACATTCGAGCTTAGCAGCTTGAGCTCTATCCCTCTACACACACTTTTCCCAAATTCGTGAGACTTGTTTTCAGTGGTTTTTTTGATCCCTCGATTTTCGAATCCCGTTGCCGCTTCGGTCCCTCGCTTGGTGACTCACCCTCGACTACGCTCCGCCCCCTGATAGCCAACTATAAATACACGGCGCTCGAGCTGGAAGTAGGGGGCCCCACGTAGTGGCTCGAACCACGCATGACCCCCGTTGGGCATGGGGCGCAAATGAACTGCGGTTGACTCGGCCGGGTCACCACGTGTGGACACCAAAACGGCGCATTTCGGCGCTCCTGAGCGCCGAAATGCGCCGTTTTATCGTTGTGACGCGTCGGGTACTGTATGTGTAAGGTGATTGTACGACTTACCGAATTTCTTGAAGATAGCCAGTTTTTGAACATCTGCTGTCAATATAGAAGAAAATTTGCGTTTTCGTCAGTAAAACTGTACAGCCACTACCAATAAGCAAAGTCGACGGCAAAAATCACGAGAAGCGTCATGCAAACAGATAAAGCGAAATGTCACCAAATTTAATCCTGCACTTTATCAATTCGTACACCTTGACGATTCATGTGCAGTCATGCTTCATACACTTACAAAGCGAGTAATACATATAAAGCAAATGAAACATTCCACAAGCCAAGCAATATTTTATCACACGGCACAGTACAGTTATAAACTCGTGATGACGGACATTTGTTTCAGAGAAACCTGACAATATTTTAAAAATCGCATGTCGAATCAGTATTTGCATTAGTGCCGTAGCCACACAAGCAATTTCTCGTGAACATAGTATCGAATAATTGCTTTTCAAACACTCATACAAGCATAATTTTAAAAACATCCGACGAACTCGAGCATTCGAAAAAAACACGGTTGTAGCGGATATTAGGCGCCTTCCACAAACTCACTGTCAACAATCAGACGACGATTTCCGATTGATTGCCCAGCTTCGCTTTTTGCGATACAGTGATAAAAGCCAGCATCACTGGGTAGAATATTACGCACAGCCAATGATGTTCCGATAAGCTGATATTCTGCAAGTGGAGATTGATGAAGGGAATATGGAGATGCAAGAAAAATGCCTGTCTTGAATAGACTTGGATTTGTGAGACATTAACAGAAGAATCACGACAAAGTCCAGTCGAAGCTGTACTATCACGCAATTACAGTACCGGACGTGCCGCAACGATAAAGCGGCGCCAAAGGCGCTTTCTCGCGCAGAAACTGCCGTTCATCTATATTTTCTTCCAAATTGGTTTGTTCGTAAAAATAAGTGTGTTTTTGAACTCAGCAGGTCGAGGTCTATTTTATCATATACAAATTTTTCATATTTGTAGAAGTTGTGATCAAGCGATTTTTTAACCGCTCGATTTTCGGTCACTTGCTCATTCGATCCCTCGTCTGGTGATCCATCGCTCGACGAGGCCCTGCATTCGGCCGAGCTGCCACGCGGGACCCCATTGGGCAGGTGGGATAGATGAACTAATATAGGCTCTGTCCGAGTCACCACGTGTGGACCCCCAAAACGGCAGCTTTCGGCGCACAAAAACGCCGCTGCCGCCCTTTCATCGCTGCGGCATGGCCGGTGCTGTACTTGCAGGCCATTCAGATTGTTGAGGAACTCACTTTCATTTGCTTCAATTTGTATATTCGGCACTTTCACCCATGTTACCACTGGCTCCGGAATTCCTGTTGCGTTACACGGAAGAATGACGGTCTTACGCGGTTCCACCGTGAAGTCCAACTTGTCCGGAACAATAGTGGGAGGAACTGAATGATTACCGTGTCATGAAACGCTATTCTGCTGTTTTCTTATGACTTTAGCTGAATCATATTAACGTACTAATTACAACGAGATCGAAATCCTTCGTAGTGGTGCCAGCCCAGTTCTCAGCCTTACATGTGTAAACTCCAGCATCTTCTACGGACACTTCGTCGACCATGAATGACTTTCGTTGCGCATTACCCCTATCGTCGAGCGTTGCTAAATATTTTATAGATAACAATGTAGGCATAAAGTCTCTGTAAACATCGATAGACAACATGAAACTGTGAACTAATGCACTTACTGTCTGTAATTACTTTGTCGTCCCTCATCCAAGTTATTGCTGGCTGTGGAACACCCACAGCTTCACACCTGAAGAAAGCTTCACCTGATTCAATAGATCTCTCATATTTAACAAACACAGCAAAAAAATGCGATGGTGCTATTGTCCCATTGTAAAAAAAAGAAAACTGTCAACGGCAATTGTCTTGACATCACCACTCACCACACTACTGCTGTTTCCCCTTTCTTCACTAGCTTCCTTCTCACACCGTCGACAATTTTCGGGGGCACTGAAATTATAAGGCGTGTTATTTATTGAAAATATTACACATATCTCTCATTTGAAGCGAAAAGAAACAGAAAACCTACCGCCGACATAAAGATTAGTTATTTGTTTCGCTTTTCCGGCACGATTCTCTGCTGTACACGTATACTTTCCCTCGTCATTTAACTTTGTTGAAACCAGATTGACTGTACTTTTATCGTCGTTGAACACAACATTCGAAGAAGGTAGAAGACTGATGTCGTTCTGAAAAAAATGAATTACGAAGACGAAAAAAGTAGGATTTTTGAAACTAGCTGCTCTGAACCCTGCTACGAACCTTATACCATTGAATTTGATGTTCATCTCCAGTAATATCACAAGTGAGAGATGTTGGTTCGCCCACAGTTGAGTTGATCGAGCGGACTCCTTCATTCACCACTGGTGCACCTGTATTGAGAAAGTTTTTTTAAAGATCAATGATCACGGGTCCTGACTCTTTCGAAATTTTTGAACAACTTACTGATTGTGTGAATTTCATATTCTATTTCGTCGGTTCCGGCTTCGTTTTTCGCCGTACATTTGTAAGTAACAAGTCGATCAGACATTGACTTCACGGACAGAGTTCCGTCCTTATCTACAACGTTACTTATCTGAAATTCCCGAGACAACGAAGATTTATGAGAAACTGAACCCACCGATGGTTGCTAATTCACTTTGAGCTGGCAGAACTGTGTTGTTGACCGACCATAAGATCTCCGGTTCAGGGTAACCACGAACACCACATTTCAGAGAAACCGGAGCGCCGAAGGCCACAGTGAGTTTGTTGGCAGAGGTGGAGACGATTTTCGGTGATACTAAACTAACAGCTCATTAGTCACACTTGTTCTATCCTACTATATAACAAGCGAAACCGCGATGTTTGTAATGGGTGGCTCATATGGGTCCCGTCGCGATAGTCTGTTACCGTACACCAAATGCACGCTAGCGACAACGGAGCTGATGGAATTGATTCATTTTTTTTCAATCTCCCAATTCTTCGACTCCAATCTCCCAAATCTCTCAATTTCAATCAGATTTTGACTCTTATTAAGTGGAATAATGCCGACATTTCCTAAATTTTCATTTCATTTGAGTCGGCCGATAGGCCGCTGGAGTGCTGGTTAATAAATAAGCGAAACCACGATGTCTGTTTGTCAACCCTAGGGTCCCGCCGCGATTGCCCGCTACCGTACTCCCAGTGACGTATTTCATCAGTTTCCCGCCGTCTTTTGCTGCATGCTTTTTGTTCTTCGTTTTATTTGTTATTATAAATGTTTTACATATGTTTCCTACTATTCATTAGTTCATTTGGCGGCTTGCAGGCCGCTGAATTGGTGGTAGCTCAAAAACAGATAACAAATAGACGAAAGAGGACAAGAAAAGGGTGAAAAGACTCTCCTACTCACCTAGCACCTCCAGTGTGTATGCTTGCCTTGCAGTACCTGCCTCGTTTGTTGCTTCACACACGTAGATGCCCGAGTCGGAACTTCGGGCTTCGATAACGGTAAGGACCTAATTTTATGACAAAACACTATTTATGATAAACGAGAGCCGTGGTGTGCCCTGAGGGCTCATATCAACACTTACTTCCAAACATGGTATAAGAGAATCACTTACTTTTCCTTCGGCAATGTAACGAACTCCTTGCACACCGCTCTCTACACGAATGCCATTACGAAGCCAACTGATAATCGGAGCCGGATGACCTTCGGCAGTACATTCAATACGAGCCATTTCACCTTCGATCACTGACTGGGCTCCACCATAGGAAATGATTGGTGCCTCTGAAAAATTCATCACCTTAATCATTATGACCCTCAGAACATAACAAGGACAACTTACGAACAACTCCAACGTTGTAGAAAATGGTATCATTTCCAGCTGAGTTCATTGCTATACATGTGTATGTTCCTTGGTCTTGCAAAGTGATATTCATTATCTGAACCACGTGATCGGAATAAACTACTTCATCGTTCAGCTTTCATGAATCTCTCGGCTACAGTAATCCTTCCACTAAGGGCCCTTGTAGACCCGACGACAAGAAATTGAGCGACGAATTCGCACGGCGGTGACCGCGCGTCACCAACAGCTATCGATTAGAGCAATGCGGCCGCCGCAAACGTCGCGTTGGACGAGAATGCTCGTCGTCGTGTGTTTCGCTGAATTGCACTTATAACGGCTAATTCGTCGCTCAAATTGCACGTCGTCGCGTCTGCAAGGGCACTAAGTTTTTTGAATTCCCTGCTTTATACGTTTATTTCGGAGCTCTGTCAGCACAACTTATAAACTTTTTTTAGATTCAATGTTCTCTCAAGAAGTGAAAAGCGATTGTTAACCTTCAAGTGCTTTTCCATAAGTTCGAATCCATCATTCACAGCGCTCACTTCGCTGCCATTGACATACCTGAACAGGGGATTTCGCGTTAAGTTGCGCACTTCTCGCGCTATGTGCATGTAAGGTTATACCAGGTGATGGAAGGCTCCGGTTTGCCGGTGGCATCACAGCTCATCAGCAGAGATTGCCCGGTAGGAAGACGTGGAGACATATCAATGTTGCTGCGAGCGATGAGAGGAGGAACTGAATGAAAAATTACAATCACTGGAAAATCTACCACAACTCTGACTTCGTACCCAAAACATCGACATAAATTGATGACTCTGCGCTACCGGCATCATTCCTGGCTGAGCAGGTGTAATTTCCAGCACTAGACGTGTCTAGATGTGAGATATCCAGGCGGGTACCCTGGAAAATGGTGTAGAATAACGAACTGTACTTCGAAAATCAATAAGTGCTAAAAAACGGCCTGCCTTCAGGGAGATGTAGGTCCCGTGTGCACCGCTCACAATTGGATGACCTGCTTTGCTCCAGGTGAGCATTGGTGAAGGATTGCCGGTGGCTTCACAGAGTAAAGTCACGGTGTCCCCTACGGCCTTAATTGGGGCTTCCGAAGTGACCGCAACGCTTGGTGGAACTAAATCGTTTTCCTTGACAGCATCTATTCGAATGGAAAAATCGAAAATGTTAAAAGATTTCCGACGCACACCAAACATCAAGGCGAATTTCCAGCTCTTGAGCTCCGGCATCGTTCTCTGCACTGCATACCCAGGTTCCGCTGTGCTCTCTCTGAGCTTCCACGATCTCCAACATTTGACCGTCGTCTGAGATACGTATTGACGTGCTTCCTGAAGACCATTTCTATCGATGGATTTATGATTCTTCATTTGACATCCGACATTCACTGTACAACATTTGAAACAACTACAGTACCGGATGCGCGGCAACGATAAAACGGCGGCAGCGGCGCCTTGGAGCGCCGAAACCCGCCGTTTTAAAATAACTTCTTTGAAATAGGTTTATTTGCAAAAATAAGTATATATTCGAGCGTAGCAGCTCGAGCTCTATTCCTCTATATACACTTTTCCCAAATCCGGGAATTTGTTTTCAGTCGATTTTTTTATCTCTCGATTTTCGGATCCCGTTGCCACTTCGGTCCCTCACCTGGTGACTCACCGCCGACTAGGCTCCGCCCCCTGATAGCCAACTATTAATATGCGACGCTCGTTGCACCGACTAGGCTCCGCCCCCTCCTAGCCGCCTATAAATATGCGGCTCGTCTTTGATTGGCATCCCAAGCTAGAAGTAGGGGGCCCCACGGGGTGGCTCGAAGGAGCCACCACCCGTTGCTCCCCGCTGGTCATGGGGCGCAAATGAATTGCGGTTGTTTCCGCTCGGGTCACCCGCGCGGACACCGAAGCAGCGCATTTCGGCGCTCCGGAGCGCCGCTACCGCCGTTTCATCGTTGCGGCGCGTCCGGTACTGTACATTCCCTGGAAACCCGTACCTGTTACTTCAACTCCGTCTTTTCTCCAAATAATTGTTGGGAAAGGATGACCAGTTACCGGACACCACAACGTAATCGGACGTCCAACAATAACTGATGGATTTGGACCATTTCGAGAAGCATCAACAGATGGTGGTGCTGAACAAGTTGAAAACATTGAACAGCTGAAAAGTATTGGCTCAACATTTCATACAATAAGTATGCGGTTAGAGACAACTCCATAGCAGATTGACAACATGCAAAACTTTGAGATATGACTGGTGGCGATTGTCCCTTACAAATCTAATGCCATCTGTAGTCCAGGTAGATCTTTTGAAATACCCAGATATGGTATTAATAATCCCCGTGAGAGAAATATAGTACTCCACTGTCTCACAAAAACAGTTTTTGTCGACCTAAAGGTCGGGTTGAACATAAGATGATTTCATTCAGATCGTAATTGGAAAACTTTTTCCACCAAGAGCTTCACCAAAGAACCCAAACAAAATGAGCCACCGACGGCCTAACGATCTTTTTGCAATTAGACCTTTGAAACTACTCAATTTGTTTGCATTTCATGCTTAAATTATACCGTCCTTCTACTGTCAGGTAGCATTAACGATCACAGCAAGACATGCATATAAGATTTGCATTAGCCACACAAACACACAGAACAAGGACAAGCCAGAGTTTTCCTGCAAAAGAAAAAACGTGAATATGATTTAGCAGAAGCGGAATCGCTAGCGATTTGCTCAAAAACGAATAATAAATGTTCAAACCACTCAACTACAATACTCAATAAAGCCAATCAATTAAGCGCTAATCGATCAAAGTGATCTGCGACGAGTATCTAAGTGAAATGCGTACATATAATTTCCAAATTGAAATCCAATGTCGATTCTCCTGCACGATTTGCCGCCACACACGTATACGTTCCTGCATCAGTCAGTGACGCTGAAGAAATCTGCAGCCGTCGTCCGTCACTCAGAATCTACAAAATACTTCCATTTGCTATATCCTTCACTCAATGGAGTGCACTACATGAATGCCGATTGCATTTCTTCTAAACTTCCGTCGCTATGTCTGCATTGCCTAGCCACACTCCATAGCAAACATAAACACCCCATTCTTAGACCATGTCGTTTTTGGATCCTACTTGACCCGTTTGGTGAATCATCCACCTCATCTCACCTGGGCCCAGATTCATGAACGGATGAGCGGTCACCGAAACCGCGGCGCAGCCAGAATCAGACGGCAGAGTCGATGAGGGATTGAGTTTAACATAGGAAGTTTAAGATAAGTAGACAAAGGTGGGCGCCGTTCGGGCTATATCTCAAGGTTTACTGGGGGTTTACCAATGATGAATCTGGGCCCTGTTCATTGATCACGTGGATAGAAAATGCAAAAAATGTAGAGTTCACATGCCTTTATGTCCTCATTGCTTTCTAAGGGCCGTCCTTCCTTGATCCAGCTGATATCAGTGATTGCCGATGCGGGATCAGAAGCCGGTCTAATTGGACAGACAAGAGATACAGCTTCTCCTTCTCGTCTAGTGACTGAGTTCACCGAAACGGTGTCTAGCACCGGTGGAGCTGAAAAGTAAGATATTAGGTTGGTGCAAAAGTTCTCGGACATTAGCGACTTCTTGAATTTTTTGAGTTTGAATTTTTTATTTTCGGCTCCAGTCAAAAAATGTTATAGAGAGGAGAAGACCATTCATATTAACGGTACCTACTTCAAATGACTCGTTGCTATTGTTCAGATATTATAAAATGAACTGTTTTGTATTCCGAATGTCCGAGAGCTTTTGCACCAACCTAATACTACTAGATTGAGTGTTTCCATCACTGACAAAAGAAGCAAATCGTGGACATTACAATAGCTGAATAAAGGGCTTAACTGATCAAACTCAGGCAAGAACTCCGTATGGGGAAACAAGGAAAATGACTGATGGTCATACATCCTCGATAGAAAAAAGACTGTTTTTGGATTCTGATGACAAATATACCGAGAAAATGCCGTTGGATAGGTAGCAGAAAATAGCACGACAAACGATACTCTATACAGCCTGAGAACCGATGAACAGAGCAACGTCAACTGACGCTGTACGGCCACGACAATATTTGAAAAACTTGCCACTTGAGAACTGTGACTGGCGACGTTGCGAAGTTTCAAAAAAAGCGGTAAAAAAAGCCACTCACTCAAAACCTCCAAAACGAAGTCCTGCTCAATAGTGCCGCCCTTATTAACGGCAATACATGTGTAACGTGCTTGATCAGATTCCTTCACAAGTTCTATTCCGAATGTCTGATTGCTCTGAATGAACAGCAAAGGTGACAATATTTAAATAAAAATTTAGAGCATAATTCTCACCTGAGCAAGAACAAGTCTGCTGTCGCTCATATCCACTGGTACACCATCTTTTACCCATGAAACGGTAGGCTGAGGTATTCCTGTCAATTTTTAGCATTTATTCAAGAGTACAGAGAGGAGTACAGATTCAATGAAAATCGATTCATACAGTATTGTCGCTAATTATTCGCCAAAACGCTGCCTGCGGCAAAAAAAACTGTAGGTTGCACTTTTCACCAACAGAGTCGTTCCTAGTTATGTACTTCTTAGCAAAAAGCAACCTATTCCTGTGAGCCACAATGCTTTCAAGAAAATGATAGATAAACTATTGCTTTTGAAATGACGGTGTCTGGTTTGTTTTTGGTTTTCCATTAATCTTTCTTTCTCCGCATATTATTTGGTCTTCTTTGTCAGCTTTTAATGCTCTTCTCATCCTTGTTAGCTCTTCCGCATTCCCGTTTATTCCAATTGTCTTTTCAATAGTTCCTAATTTGATTTATCCACATTGCCTTGTTTGTTTTAGCCAAATGTTCTTTGATGATCTATGTTACTCAGGTCCCTTTCACCTCCTTGTTCGATGTTACGTTACCGTCGGTTTGTATTGTACTGCCCATGGTACTTCCATGTAATAAACAAACAAACAAATAAATCTGGCTGGCGCAGGCAGCATTTTGGCGAATAATGACGGTGTGCTAATGAGATCGACCTCATCATACTATCCTTTTGGCGAATAATTAGTGACGGTACTTTAACACACACTCACCAGAAACTGGACACTCCAGATATATTTTTCTCTCAACGATAGCCAACGGATTTCCAATTATATTCGATTTGTCTATTTTTGGAGGAACAAGAACCTGGAAATGTTGAGAGAGTATTGTTGCTGGGATATTTTTAATAGTCGCTAAGACTGACCTTCAGAACGAGATCTATATTGGATGATCCAGCTTCATTACTGGCTTTGCATGTGTACTTGCCACCGTCTGCTAGCGACACGGATCGTATAATAAGTCGCTGAAAAAAATAGTTGTTAAAACCAAGAAAAAACAGGGCTTATTGAGTCTCTCCCACCAATCAGATACTGAAATTTTCAAATTAAATTTTCTATTAACAATTAACAATTTTCTTTGGATACTTCAAGGCGCTGGTTTCTTCTTCCCACGTGAAATCTTTCGAATTTAATTGAAAAGGTTATGCGTTACCTAACTATTTAGGAGGCCTGCATAGTCTTTATGGATCGTTTCTTATGTTTTGAGTTCAGATTTTTCATTTAATGTCTTTCTTTTTACCCTCTGCTATTTTTGTTTCAGGCGCGTTATGGTACGTATTAAATTAATTAATTAATAATTAAACATCTACCGTAGAGTCTTGTGATAGAGCCATTCTTGGATCGAGATAGAGCGGATGTCCACCTCTGAACCAGACGATCTCCGGCTTCGGTTCATTGGCAACACCACAATCGAGTGTGACAGCTTCGTTCTCCACAACTTCATAAACTGATTCACCAGCCAGAATAAATTGTGGTGGAGCTAAAGAAAACCGACTTCTAGTCGTAGTATGTAGGTAACTAGGCGAAAAGGTAATAAAGAACGCACCGACAATTTCTGATCTGAAATCAGTGTCAAGAACTCCTGCTTCGTTATACGCATGACAGGTATATCGACCTTCATCCTCCTTCTGCAATGAGAGATTTATGAAGGAATTACGGTCTAGAAATGAACCCAAAGTACACGAGTCAGCTCACCTGTGCTTCAATGATTTCGAGATGTCTACCATCGCGTACATTTATACGAGAAGTACTGTCGATTGGCTGTCCGTCTTTGAGCCACTCGACCTGAACTTGGATTTCCAAGAAAATATCCGATGCGAATCTGTAGACATGTGAACTACCGTTGGGTCCGGATTTCCCAACACAGGGCAGAAGAAGAACAGTGTTTTTCCTTGGACAATGTGAGGATGTTGATCCAGTTGCTCGTCTATGTGAGGAGGTACAAGGACCGAGACCTGTGATGGAGAGAAAGTTGACGCGGACAACACTTCACTTTCGACTTTTTTCACACTAACCATAAAATTGACTTCAGTTTCTGCTGCGGCGTTCTTTGCAACACAAGAGTATGATCCGGCGTCAGATCGTCTTGCTTTCAGAATTAGAAGTGTCTCGCCACGAGGTGAGATGATAAAGTTTGACATATCCTCTATGGTTCGTCCTCCTCTCAGCCACCTGAAGTTTAAGATAGGAAAGAGATGGGTGGCTGGTAGAAGTAGTAGAAGTAAAAGATCAACCTGACGGTTGGAGGTGGATGTCCTTCCATTTTGCATTCGAGTCTGGCTTGTTCACCTTCGACAACCTCAAATCGAGTTGATAAGGGAAGCTCAAGCAATTTTCAAAGGTTCTGAGCACTTCCTCTCTGATTTTTTTAGAATACTGAATTTTTGGAGCGGCTTCTTCGAGTAACTTTCTTATAATACGACTATTTGTGAAATTAGGCCTAGATTTGAGCTCAGCAGCTCGAGCTATATCCATCCATATACACTTTTTCCAAATTCGTAAAACTTGCTTTCAGTCGATTTTTTGACCCCTCGATTTTCGGATCCCGTTGCCGCTCCGATCCTTCGCTTGGTGACTCACCACCGACTAAGCTCCGCCCTCTCCTCGCCGCATATAAATATGCGACGCTCGTTGCACCGAGCCAAGAGTGGGAGTCCCCACGGGGTGGCTCGAAGAGGCTACCACGCGGGGCCTCCCGTTGGCCTCGTCCTTGCCCAACAGGGGACCCCGTCAACGACGAGGCAATCGATGGATACGAGGGACACGCAAAAAATCGATATTTTGTAAAAACTCTCAGGTGTGGGTAGTTTATACACCAAACGATAGGGCCCGAGCTGCTGAGCTCAGATCTAGACCTACTTTCACAAATAGTTGAATTATAAGAAAGTTATTCGAAAAAACCGCTTTGGAGCGGTTTTTGCCGGCTTTTCGGCTTTTGATCAAAAGACACGTCAGGTATTGCATAGGATATGTGCTTGTTCTAGTTTCTAATTTTTCACGACAACAACTCTTGATTCACTCAGGATGACGGATGAGTTCGAGAATGACGTTGTTCTTCCTTCAACTCACTCTTATGTCCGTTTTGAGACCTTTGAACTTTGGCCGACTGAGAACGTCGACAGCAAAATCGGCTGATGTGTGGCCGCCCTCGTTTCTGGCAGTGCAAGTGTATCGGCCGGCATCCGTTGTCGCCGCTTGAGCAACAACAAGTCGAGGTCCGGAAACATCTGCAAATAGACGCACATTAAAGTCCAATTTGATACACACATCCACTGCCGGACACCAGTCACCGTGACGCGTTCACGTTCCTATCCAACATCTAATTTATTTTCGGCAAAACATTTCTCAGACACTGCAATGCACACATTCATCTACCACATCCAGTTGCTTAGCAGCAAATCACCCAACAAATTCTAATCGTGAGTAAGACATTTCTCATGAACTTTTGCTCCATTTCTGGAAAACGAACCGCTTAACGGCGTCCCGTCCTTTTTCCATGTGATTTGTGGTGGAGGAATACCTTCGGCTGTACAGCTGATCGTCAAAGTGTTGTTCTCCTTGACTTGAATCACCCTCTCAACATCCTCTATCACGGGTACGACTGAAAGAAGGGAGGACTAGGAGTACACGAATGGGAAAAGAAATGGAAAATTATAACAGACAGACCAAGCACATGCAGCTCCGTGGAAGCCCTCTGCTCGCCGGCCCGATTTTTGGCGATGCAGGTGTACCTAGAGGCACGGATTACTATAGCCTTATCATAAAACTGACAGCAGAATCTCACCTTCCAGCGTCTTCCACACGTGCCTCTCTCAAGTGGAAATATCTCAAGTTTGTGGAGGTTTGCAAGACTTCCGATTCGAATGGCTGTTCGTTCTTTAACCATACGACTTCAGGAGCTGGACTGCCGAATACCTATAAGGATATTCACATACGTATAAGACACTTTGGGAAGTAATACAAAACAATGTGAACCAATAAACCTCGCAACGAATCGTCGCACTCCTGCCAGCAACAACCTTTATTTCACCAGACTGCATAAAGATCCGAGGAGGCGCTAAATAAACCAAGCATTACGCATTCATGCAACACGAAAACTATTTTTGTAACAAGACTTCCTTGACCAATGTATTAGAAAATGAAAAAATTAAGTTTTCACAAGACATAAGATCCAGTGTGATCTGTTCTCGTTCCACAACTATCAATTTCGCTACTGTTAGGCTCCCTTTTGACGATGTGAAAAATAGCTTCCGAAGAAGGCATTGCTTGGCTATACGATTCCGCTGTTGCTTATTTATTCAGCTCCACTGCTTTCAAATCTCGCTCATAACTCCACAGCGTCTAACGGACAATAATAAGCACACGACAGAACAGCGTCGGCTTGTCATCGTAAACTTTTTTTAGGAAGATTGTAATTTTCTGAAAAGATATACCACTAACCAATCACTTGAACATAGGTGTCCGCTTCAGCTCTACCGGCCTTGTTCTCGGCTTTACAAGTGTAGCGACCTTCGTCCTCGCTTTTTACGTTGTGTATTATTACAGTACCATTTCCGTCCATCTAGAAAGAGCAGGTGATTATGGTGAGTATCCAAGGAGGTGAAGAATTTTGAATAATTTTGTTTCTACGTTTAATATTACCTGGATGTCATCTGTCTGTAGCAGAGGTTTACCATCGAACGACCACGTGACCGTAGGTGGAGGAGTGCCAACAATGTGACACGTTATTTCGACAGTTTGATTCAGAATCACATCCATCGTACGGAACGGTGAGTCCAAGATCTTCGGTGCCACTGAAAATCCAGTTCAGAGAACTTCAGTTGATCAATTCACGGTATCCAAGAATGACTGTGGTGACCCTTGACAACAGCAACTTTATTGTAGCCTTAGTATGTACAAGAATGAGCCTCACCAGCTGGTGAAGCCTTTTATACACAATGATATGCACACAGTAGTATGTAACTTCTGATATGTTTTATCGTTCAGATAAACTGACCGTTCACAGTCGTGTTGAACACTGCTCGATCTTCTCCAGCTTGATTCTTAGCTATGCAAGTGTACTGAGCGCTGTCCTTCGGACCAGCATCCATCAGGTACAGTTTGTCACCACGTGCAGAGATCTACAGTGCAAACTATTACAAAAAATCAGCGAACTCCCCGGTATTCCTTCACTCTTCACTATTCATAGAGCTTCACTCTGAAAAAATCTACGCCAACGAACTGACGGGGTTTTCAAGCTCAAACACCAACATAGGTAGCATTTTTGTTTACTCCAACGGCATTTTTTCATTAACGGTCCATAGCGTCAAAGCGAAAAATAGGTGTGTCACAGATTTCTAGACGGGCAAAGGATGTGATCGTCTGCGATCTTGAGATGATTTAGCAGACTGAATACACCATTATTTTTTTCTTCTCCCAGCGATCCATTACGAAAATCTTGCCCTGAGGTAAACGTTACCACGAGGAACTCGCCGTCATTAACCGTCAAGAGCTGACAACGCTGCACTATCCCATGGGGTTAATTAAGCCCCGACGTGTCTGCGTGAGATCGCTTATGGGGTTTTCGTGGTTTCCATATTAAACATTGAACATCGTAAGTCAGCAGTCACTTCTAATGTTGCAACCCACGATTTTTCAGTTTGAGGGTCACCTAATATAATATTTTAATAATTCCTTGACACTATCACCTGAACTTTGTTCGATACCGACACCGGGAAGTCGTTCTTTCGCCAACTAAACTCTGCATAGCTATCCTAAAAATAAAATAGTTTAGCTCGCTTGCCATCTCCCTTGCAGACGTATTACTTAGTTTAGCTCACTTCAATCGGACATTCTAACACCAACTGCTGGCTTTGTTGAACCTCCTTAATCAACTGTCGATCCTGCATTTTTGGTGGTTCTAAAGCAATATAAAAGTGAGGCAACGCCGATTCACTTGATTTCTTCTGCCACAACTCACTCAGAATGGAAACGACGAGATCCTTCACAGCGCTTCCCACCTTATTCTCCGCAATACAAGAGTATCTGGCGGCGTCATTCGCCTGAATAGAGCATTAATGGCTGAGTAAAACGTTGAGCACTTTTGCTATACCGATGCCTCCTTAATTTGCAGCTGCTGCTTTCCATTAACGAACAGCGCACCAGTCGCGTTGATCTTGTAACCATTCTGAAAAAAATTGTACATCTGAGAGAAAAAAAAGATGGAAGGGCGAAAAGGAAAAATGACAACGATGATGCTCACAAACTTCAAAAGGCTATATTACGTAGTTACCCTATCAGTATCTCTATTTACAGCCAATAAAATCCAGTGATGCTGACCACGTGGTACAAGGAACATATACTTTCTGAGCAGAGGTGAACGATGTTTGTTGGCTTCGTGAAAGTAGCGAAATTGGATGTTTATGACATGGTCGAGTGAGCATATGAGAATCGAACATCCTCAATACACCAACACCTTGACACGAAATTGCATGACTGTGTGACACGAGTTTTATCGAAACACTTTCGATCTCGTTTGTATTTATTTTATTTCATTTTGTCTACACTGTTAGGTGCGCCAAATGAAACACATGAATAATACTAAACAATAATGCTGTGCCTAATTTCAACTAAAAAACCAAAATAAAGTAAATTATTGCCTTTCAATAAGTGTTCCACACAGAGTAAACTACGGTTCTCATGGAATATGGCGTTAATAAGTTACTCGTTACTTCTTCAAGTATTACAGTGTTTTCGAATTTTATTTAGAAATTACTAAAAATTTAAAAATAGAATAAGATAAAATAAAATTAAAATAAGATAAGTAATAAAATAAGAAATAACAAGAAAGTTAAATTAAATAGTAAAGTAAATTTTGAGTGCTTGTGATGAGTAGCTTTTCGAAATAGCAGCGTTTACATGAAATGAGTGACTAGTGTTACGAGAAGTTCTGCTCTCGTCAGGTAAATTGATGAAATAATCGTTGATACCAATTAGGCGTAAAGTTCTATAACAACTCTCCAAGAACCATCAGATCAACGGTCAGGTACCATCACAAGAACCAATTAAACCGCTTGACAAAAGGTATCCTTTACTTGCGCACTTTGTTCATGAAAGGCGTTATTTATTGGAGGAACTTCAAGGACTGGCGGGTAGCAGCCACTTTTTGGCTAAGTTTTTCTTTCAAAACTTTTATTTCGACGTTGAGCTTGAGGAAATGGTCAGTGCTAAAAAAGAAAAAGCCCAGACGCCTAATAAATTGGAAACTTCGCTTTAATTATTTTTCTTTTTTACATCTAGGTATCATACGCCGCTCTTTTCGATCTTCGTCCATCTTCACAATAGCAAGAGCTTCTGGTGCTTTAATTTGGTACCTGACTCTGACACATATACATAGAGTTTGCGACGGATAAGTTCACGCTCGAATGTGTTTTCACCCATGGTTCAGACCATTAATATGCTGAAATATGAAGCCAACACACATCGATTAAAGGGCCATGAGTAGCAGCAAGAGTGTTTGCCGAATTGTAGCTGCTACGAAAGCCACGTATTTCACGGCTTTTAATATCATTCGGATGAGCGCACTTTGTGTTGCCAAAATATCTAAACAGCTTGTTGAAATGTTCACCGAGATTTCAGAGCACTAGAAATTAACTACGGCTCCAATGAAATATGGTTATGAATAAGTTACTCGCTACTTCTTCTAGTATTACAGTGTTTTGTTAATCGGTCACGCGAGAAAGACGAGAATGTTGTGCTGGCATTGTCAGTTACTGCTACGTAGAGTAATCTTTGGTGAACATTGTCGGCTTGTACATAACATGTCTGATGAACTTTTCGAAACATCCTATAGTGAAATCGTCGATAACTCTGATATGCTTTTCCAAGAGAAGTTTATTTTCAGTTAATCACATGTTCCTCTTTAGAGCAGGGCAAATATTATATTTCATGGAAAATCTCTCCGAGGATGGATCGGTATACACGAAGAGGATGCGAACAAGCCGATTCAACACGACATTTTCGCTTTTTTCGGTTCCCTCGAAGCACTTGAAGGACTTCGCTCCATAGTAACGGTTCCAACTAAGGCTGGCATAGATATTCGAATGAAATTAGCGGCACCGTGGGGTATCTATACGATTACTCGGCTATAAAGAACGTAAAAGGCTGCCAACACTCACTTGCAACTATCTACCTCACTCTCTACCTGCTCGTGTAACTGCCGATCACTTAACTATTCTGTTAATTGTTTTGTCAAACGGTTTATAGACGAGAACTAGTTGAATGACCTAAATATTTGGAGAACTTTCCTTTACAGGACTTGTTTGCTATCGAATTCGCGTCTATATTTAGCCTTAGATGAAGTTTATCACCCACTTTAGGCTGTACTTTCAAGGCTTTCAATATATAGGTCAGGCAGATCACCTATTTTTGATCAGACAAATTCGTGAAGGGAAACCAGCACACAAATACACCAACATATACTCGTTCACGATCGATATATCGCAACAGCTGAGCGCGACGTTCCAGAGGCTGAAGCTGACGTAGAATTGGTCATTTGTTCTGAGCTTGTGCTGTAACATCGCGCTGTTTTATGACGAACAACTCGTACTTCCCACACTTGCTGCTGTTGTTGAAGCGATCGAACGAGAACGCTGCCGATCGCAAGATGTTCAGCAACAGCCAGCACCAACAGAAGCCCCAGCACACCGTCTTTTCCAGTCGTCCAAGTCGTAATGAAACGACAACCACCTAACTTCCCACGAAGATAATGACATATGCGATTTATACACCCGGGATTGACACTCTCACATCAGGTTGTGTTAGGAATGACTACCGCTAGGGACTGGAAATCTCACTCGTTGACTTGGATGTTGATATACACGTCCAATGATCCGTTGAAAACTCGTGCTCATTGCTCATTGTCCATCCACAGAGAATCACAGAAATCGTGATACAAACACAGCTACAATCTTCCGTTTGAAAGCGCCAAATTTCTGATGCTCGTTCAGACAGTATTTTAGAGCTTTTCCATCATCTGTCTTTCCGAGTTGTACTTCGTTTCGCTTTGAAATTGGCAATTATGTGTCTATCTAGCGGACCGGATAATAGCCTGCTTACACATTTACCAAGACTACTTTGTCCTCTAAATGCCTATTCAACTGCTCCACATACTCTCGAGGAAAGGGAGTTGACTGTTTCACATTCTCGAGGAGCAAAATGGATCCCGGCCGGCTCACAGTTGGAAAAAAATCGCCTTCGACAACAACAAACTCCATCGCTGAAAAGCTTCGATTTTTACGATAAACATTCCTTTGGCGGCGTTTTGTTCTACGCCCATAAATTCGGAGTAACGAGAAAATGTCGAGACATTTCGAAAATGTCTACGCGCTGCTATTTTCGCGAGTCAACTAGAACTGAATGTTTGAGCTTTGGTTTCTAAATGACAAGAAAATAAACCAAAACATCGATGAGCCTTCATTGATGACTTGAGTAGCGCGTAGATTACAAGAATTATAGAAGGTTTTAGAAGTCTCGGATGGTAGTTCTCCTCATCTGATGCAGAGGAAGCTATCGGGGCAAATGAATCGGCATGGGAAGGGGTCTGTATGAGCAGGAATTTTGACTCCTGATTTCTCCGTCAAACAGTGATAAGGATTTTTATATATTTGGAGGTGCTAGATTATCATGGAGATGTCAAGATTTTTGCGAATAACCTAGCATCACCAAATACATAAGTCATTCAACTAGTTCTCGTCTATAAACCGCTAAACAAAAAGCGGCAAATAGCAGAATATTTTCGTGATTAGGATGTTGTTGTCGCAAGGAAATGAAGGGACACATTTGTCGAGTGCGTTTATCCTCTATATCGTCTACTTCTCTATTCTCCCCCCGTTGTCCTATTCCTCATTGCCTCCGGCCGCCTCTGGGGTTCGAGGGAGGGGCGGGACGGCAAAAGCAGAGGGCGGGCAGAAGCAATGCTCCACACCGCAGTAATTTCGCCGTGACTATGAAACAGTGCCGACAGTCAACGACTGCTGCTTTAGCAATGTCTTTCAGACTTCGCCCTCCAATTCATCATTCTTTCATCAACATTATCACCACGCCTTCAACATCATCACTATTCTCAACACTACTCACTATTCTTCCATTCAAACTTCTTTCACTCAATATCAACGCTTCACCTTATATGTTCACTTATATTTACGTCATACTTATCACTTGTACGTCAAGCGAATCATGTGTCAAGGATGGATCCATTTGTTCCGAGAACAACGCTAATATCTGTAGGAATGGAACGTGAGTTTTTACTTCTATTTTGCACTTCCTTCTTTGTTCACACTTTCCCTATTTTCTCCATGATCGCCGGGATTATTGACGCTAAAGATCTGTTCCCTGCTTGCGATTTACCATAGATCCTCACCTGAACCTCTTCTCTTGTGAATTATTAGAGGTGCTTAACAGAGCTATTGGTTACGTTTTCTAATCTCCAACCGTAGTTTACGTTTACAACGAGAAAGCATGTGTTTACATATAGCGAGAATGAGCACATGCTAACAACTCATGTGAACACAAACTGAAGCTCTCGCTAGTGATCAAAGATTTTTCCCACCGCCAAACCATATTACTAAGGTGAATAGTCATAACATCGGTTTTCATTACCACTACCGATAGCTTGTCATCGAGGTGGATGTAGATGCAGGAGAAAAAGTGTGTGCTCGCTACGACAACAACCAGCTATTGCCTTCGTTATTGTTTTGCGATAGTCGCCTGTTTTTAATCTATCAGCATTTGCCTACAAATACATTCGAATCTAATGAGATGAACACGACGACATCGAAAAAGAACCCCATCCACAGTATGAATATAATAGGGGGTGTGGGTTGTAGCGAGATAAAGATTGGATGGAAGCACGGAAAGACGTACACACACATACACTCACACGAGATATTCATTCGCAATTTGCATTCTTGAGAGAGCAAAGGCTAATAGCTTTCCTATGTTGTCAGTTGGTGCGGTTTCAATGTAAACAAAGGTCAGAGAATGGTGGCGTTCTGACCACATACATATGTTGCCGTAGGCGATAGAACACTCGGGAAGCTTTTCGAACAGCCAGCTCTCTCTCGTTGCGTGTTCAACCAAGTTCGATGAGAAGCATTGGCCGGCTGGCTGAGCTTTTTCATCTCACGCTCATGCGATGGCGAACGTGAATCGAGCCACACAGCATTTTGAGTCGCATGAATCGTAAGCACAATCACATTAACTCATGATTCATGTCGAAACGCTAAGATGCCAATTTCACGCATCGACGCATAACAATGACGAGTTTGTACTGAGTAGTGAAGTGTGCGTGTGCTAGCTTGTTAGCGTACGAAACTAGAATTAGACGGCTTTCAATCGTAAAGTAGTTCTCACATCGTTTTTTTTGTCACTTTTCCCGACGACTTTCATTTTGTTCGACGATTGAAAAGTGATTCGCCTGAGGCTTAGACGGCGCGAAAGACGAACAGTGAGTAAAAAATGGCGGCACAGCCTAAGAGTCCACGAAATCATTTGGGCCCTATTACAGTGATTAAAACCGTCCCCACCCACATAGAAGTGCATTGATATTCATTAGAGTCGCCCACATTGCTCTTCCCTCTGTGTGTGTGTGTGTGCATTTTTAAATGCATTGAGAGAATGGCAGTGGTGATGAATAGCAAGCGTTGGACGCGAACGGATGCCGAAATAAGGCTCTCATAGCGACGGGGCACGTCGTCGAGCAAATTCCTTCACTCCGTTTCCAACATCAACCAACCACCCATCCATTGGACGTCTACACGTCCCTACTGACCCATTCACCTCCGCGCCTTTGCTTGCTGTTCATAGCGACAGCTCTTCAATTGTTCGAGGCTAAGTGGCGGGTTGGTGCTGGCGCCCCGTTGGTGCTCCCCATTGGTGCCCCATTGGTTTCACATGCTCCACACACGAGTACTCCATTTCTATGTCCGCATATGTATGTATGCGTGTGTGCATGTGCCTGTGTGGTGGTTATTCTTGCCATTCACAGGAATGCCGAGGGGAAGTCAGAGGTAAAGTGCAGTCGGATCGGATATTCAGAGAGTGCTGAATTGCTGCGCATTCGCACTACCTAGGTGAGTTGGGGGGATTTCCGGGAGTGTTGTGAGCCACTCTCGTGACCCCTCCTCCTCACCCTTTCCTCCTTCCCCTTCCCATTATGCTGCGTATCGATTTATCCGCGAAACTGAAACTCGCCGCCAAACACGAGGATAAAGCACGGAGAGATGCGGCCCTGGCCAAAAGACGGGAATTTAGTGAGCGGAGGGCAGGAGGCCACGGCCATGCTCCCAGTCTTTAAAAAAGAGCCGGCCGCCAAGAACAAGTTCACCGAGCTCAGCCCGCTCATCGCTAAACAGGAAAACTGAGAATCCGTCTCAGTTGGGTCGGATGTGACACATCAAGAAGAAATACCATGCATATATCAGCTGACTGATCTGAAAGAATCCTGCCTAACGACAGGAATGCCCGATTTCAAAGCAGCGCAAAGATTAAGCTGAAAAAGAAGCTCACGATGAAAAAGCGCATGTTTTTCATAGTGCACTACACAAGTATCGCACAAAGAGCAAAGGACCTGAATGAAATGCTGCTGTAGGGACAGTGGTCCATGGTTGTCTATTTTGCCATGCACTGCCTTTTTTGCTTTTGCCAGCCTCATTAAAGCTGGTTCCAAATCCAACATTACTTTTTCCCAGTTGACAAAAATTATTAGATATCTGATGGGCAAATCGCTAGAAAGTCAGGAACAACAAAGAAGAGAGCTCATTTGTCCAGTTTTTGAAGACATACATGCGTACTGCCTAGAAAGAAAAGATGAATAACCCTATCGAAATTTCGTCTGGAACCCTGATAAAACGTCTTTGGGTCCGCTGCCGCAACACATACGGGTTACAAGAATAAAAAATGAATTCTATCAGACCTAACAATGGAGTAATTAACCCCAATCTCACGAACAACTGTCACCATTTACCTAGCCTAGAACTCTCATTTATAGAATAGAGCACAGCACGTGAAGGCAGCCAGCCGTTCATCAGACAAAAAATAAGAGAGCTGATCTCTAGTAGTGACCGGCATTTTGCGCACAACCTATACTACCTAAATAACGAACCCGAAGATAGGCCCCTTCTGGAAGTGCACGATTTTTTTTCACACAAAAAATTCTCATACTTTTTACCGTTTTTTCCGTTGTCGACATATTACCGTAATTCTGATCCGAGAAGCCACATATACCGCACATGAAGCTGGAGCTGTTTGCGAGAGTCGACTGTATTATTCAGCTTATTTGCGCGCCAAAGAGCTTTCCATAGAGAACCATAACATAGCCAGCGGAGCACGTCCCATTAGGCACATCACAACGAAATAATTCCGTGTCATAATACGACGAGAAGATGTGCGTTTTATGTGGAAATGCAAAAGCGCACGATCGTCGGTTCAAAGGCGACCGACGCGAAGCGAATTCTTCTCGACAAATGCTACACATTCATTATGATGATTAAAGCGGCTTTGTGTTTTTCACGATGAAAAAATGATTCTGCACATTAGCGATGAAACATGAGACAGTTGTGGGGAGGATAAAAAGGTCTTTTTTGCAATTATTCTCTGAAATAGCTCCCATTTACAGATGCATATCAGCATGTTCACTACGAGAAATGAGGGAATGTCAGTGTGATGCCGAAGAGGACAACTATTGTTATTTATGCTGCGGTAACGCCGACCATCCATGTCTACCAGCTCATCATCACAACATTTTGAGGTAAAAAAAAACTATTTTGAGTCCTTTTAGTTGGAGTTATTGTTGTCTGAACACCATTACCATTAGTTCTTGAAGAATTAAAAATCTCTAGTCCTACTGCTTCCAAGTTCTCTCTCCTTGAAACCTCGGCATGATGTTAAACTTCTTAAATGCTGCTGTCTCTAACGAGCTTGGTAGCGTGGATCAAATTTTTATTACGACCTGACGTTTCGACCCTTTCGTCGTCCTCAGAGGCCAAAAAAGCGGCTCGAAATTCCCTGACCTTATAGAACTAATGTCGAAGGAGGTTAGTAAGGCGGATCAAATTGCTTCGGAGGCCTAAAAAGTGGCTCGAAATTCACTGACCTTATAGAACCACCCGCTTGGCCGGGAACTTCTTTAAGGAAAAGGTCGAAACGCCAGGCCATAATAAAAATTTGATCCACCTTACTAACCTCGTTCGGCACAACAGCATTCAAGAAGTCTAGCCCTACTGTTTCTTCAATATGAGGGCAATTGTACATCAGAATATATAAAGCTCAGTGACAGTATTTTCTAGCTATCAAATTCATTCTTTTCCCTCTTTCTGACGGAGAGAAATTTCACAAAAAAATCATAATTAGAGAGAGGCGTTTTCTTCAATTTCTTAGCGTGAAGTATAGGAAGCACTAAGCATTTTATCCTCATAGTTCTCCTGGCTAGAGGAATTATCCTCATTGTGTAGGATAATTAAGTTGTCCTTTATGCCTTTTCTCCTGAATAAGTCAGCATCACCTTTCCTACCACCTAGTAGCACACACTTTATATCTACTTGGAAACATGTTAGATTAGAACGACTTTCTACGAGCGGACTAGCTACCGTTTCCTTTGTTACTCATGGATCGTTGCGTGTCAGGGAGAATAAGTGCAGATGACCTAATAAGAGTATCGGTGGGTGAATAAGGATCTATAGCGTCGTGGTTATCGTTAGAGAAGATCATCTGAATTGTCTGAGCCGACGTACTACCAATGACTGACTAGCTATCATTTGGCAAAAATGTGCTCCAATGTAAACGGGACGTGGTCAGTTTCGGAGGTCTACATTCTCATATGAGGATTAGCTCGGCCAGCGAAGCGTTGTCCATTCAGAAGGCGAATCCAATCTCTAAACCGATTTATGTTGCCGGAGTCCCTCGACGAACAGCGGCCGCCGCTGCTACTGCACTCATGAAGCATCATGCCACGAACATCGTGCTCAACTAAGTCCCCAATGAATGCGCCTCCAATAGTTTTCGCTATCTACTACCATAAGGGCTCATCCTTTAGACAATTTAGTGAAAAGCTCCTCCGCCGCCTCGTATGGTGCGTCAGTGAGAGGAAAAAAAGTAATTCATCACGAGCGAAAATTGAACAGTGCCGTAATTCACGTCCGTTCGAGTTATTGTTCCGAATCGTCGCGGTTCTGATGAAAGAATCCTCGACTCACCGAACGTTCCTTCCTCATTTCTACCAAATTCAAGGGATCGGGGAAAAGGGTGAACACCCTCTTTGAAGCGTTTCTCTATCAAGCCGTTGATATTACGAATGTTACGCTATTTGGATAGTGTGTTCATCGGGTTTTGTTGACAATGCACCACAATAATTGTGTTATCTAGCGTCATCAGGCAAAATATGCCGTCCATTTCCACTCTCTAGGAAGCTTAGCCTTCGATAAATATAATAATATTTACTGAAGGTGTCTACATCCTCTCACTGAAGCAACTGCAAAGCTTTCATAGCTTGGAGGAGGGTGGAGACTTATTACAACGAATTTCTCGTTTCAATGGACCATTTCGTGGATTTCCCAGATGTCATTAATCGAGTCCGCAAGTGAAGGGCACTGGAGATGTTGAGCTGGGGACGAAGCGCAAAAGCTCTTGATAGCCTCCACCCGATGGAAGGCTGGGTGCGGCTTTCCTCGTGGGAATTCCTGACCTAACGGGGAACGGAAGGATGGCAGTCGGACGATATGAAAACGCAGTCAAGAATAACAAAATGTCTGGAATCTTAACGAGACCAGAACTTTGAAAAGTTCAAACGAGACGAGCTGGTGCCAAAACCACGTGAGAAGGGAAACGTTGCTGGTCAATGTAGAAGAGACCATTCGAGTCCCCCACTGAGTGGAATCATTCGAAGCGGAAAATTTGCCCGAAATTCGGTTAGGACCCCATTACGCGCTTTTAGCTGTTCCATATAACAAGTACAGATGTTGAATTGGCGAATAGATTTCTCTTGAGAAAAGATCAGACGGATGGGAAGGACGTTCTCAAAGCAGTTACTTCTCTCTATTAGGGAGAAAAAGTTTACTGTGAGCAGAATACCAAACTAGCGTTACCGTATGGTCTAACATGTACCAAATCTGCTCTTTTCAATTAGTCCTTTCGCATGAACTCTCTGGAAGCTCTTTGGTAGCCCGAGAAACGCGTAATTTATAGCAAGATTGATTCGCTCTCTTTGTCCGGAGCGAAGCGATTTGACGTGCTGTAAATTGAAGGGCATAGATGCGCTGGGAGAGCCGGTAGGAAACTGACATATTGTGGCCGATATCCCTAATTCCTACCTCGACTTTAGCACATTCCCATGAGCAACGAATGTCGTTATTTTTGTATCAGAGGGGTAGCGCTTCAAGTTGGGACCATTATGTTGAGAAAAGGGGGAATAAGATGATCCTACTATATAACAAGCGGAACCGCGATGTTTGTAACGCGTGGCCCATATGGGTCCCGTCGCGATAGTCTGCTACCGTACACCAAATGCACCCGAGCCACAAGGAGGCTGATGAAATTGCTTAATTTCTTTTCAATCTCCCAATTCTTCGATTTCAATCTGGCAAATCTCTCAATTTCAATCAGATTTTGACTGATTAAGTGGAATAAGGCCAAAATTTCCTAAATTTCCATTTCATTTGAGTCGGCCGGTAGGCCGCTGGAGTGCTGGTATAAGAATTGGTGAGGCAGTACTTTTCGTGGATTCATCGCGAACTCGTCGACCTCACTAATCGTCGGGGGGATTCAGCAATTCGACGCGCCTAATACTTGCCGGTGGCGGTGAATCATTGGGGAGCAGTGGCGCACACGGGGATATGTGCTTCTAGTGGGAGAGCACCGATCGTCGTCCAGGTCGTTGTCGTTGTCGAGAACGCTCAGCTTCACCCGCCGACCGATGACGGCTCCTATTTCTTCTCGACGAATGCTCGTGCGCGCAGGTGCGGAAATGCATCGACGCGAAGTAAATTCGCAAGCCGCTAATGAAATTATGCTGCTGCAGCCAGCACCCACCACCACCACCACCCACCAACACCAATAATTCGTTAATATTGAGCATAGACTCGACGATAGCGAACAACTCAACAGACTCACTTGTTGATTGACTTAGATATTTGGAGATGCTAGGTTATTCGCAAAACACTGACATCGGACGGGAATTGAACCCGCGTCTTTCTGTTTCCGGCAGACTGCACTAACCGCTGTGCTACCGATGTACGTTGCAATTCTCCTAGCATCTTTCTTAAGCCCGGTCGGGCTATGCTATCAGCACTCACCCGTAATCACGGGAATGAGCCGGTAAGCCGTTATCGGCAGTTACCAGTCAAGCTGATAGCAACTTGGATATAACACGAAACTATTCTGCTATTTGCCGCTTTTTGTTAGCGCTTTATAGACGAGAATTAGTTGACTTGATTGACTGAGGCTGAGTTGATTGACTTAGATATTTGGAGATGCTAGGTCATTCGCAAAACACTGACATCGGACGGGAATTGAACCCGCGTCTTTCTATTTCCGGCAGACTGCACTAACCACTGTGCTACTGATGTACATTACAAATCTCCTAGACTCACTTGTGCTGAAATGTTCAGCCCAGCTATCACTGCCCCACAGTTTACCAAGGTACATCAATTCGCTGTATGTCACAAACGATTAGCGAACGCGATTGCTCAACTCGATGAATTAGAGCCCATTCAGACTCTACTGCGGCAGCAAATCAAAGTAGAGCACTGAAAAGGGGGTGCACGTATTTCCGCAATAGCTGCGCGCTTTTGCAGCCGTCCACTGGACTGCCGTTGGCTAAAAAACTTATTAGTGCATACTAGGATAGGATGTAGCAATGATGGTGCTAGATTTATCGCAAAAATCGCATCTCAGGCGCGATTCGAACCCGCATCTCAACCCATCCGGGCTGTGCACTAAGCACTATGCTACTGAGACGGCCATTTGCGTATCTCTAGCACATTCCTTGAGCCCCAAGGCTTTTTTTACTTCCAGCACACCCGTAATAACGGGTTGAGCCAGTGAGCCGTATTCGGCATTGCACTAGTTAAGCTGACAGCATTTACAATTAACGTGAAATTCCAGTTTTATTACCGCTTTTCTGCGGGTTTCTATTATATATACTAAAATAGTGATTTTTGCAAAGAAATTTGAAAACGGATACTGCGCTACTGCGCAGCTGCCGCGCGCGACGCCGATCCTTGTTTCATCACTGCTGCGGCAGCAACGCAGTAGAGTCTGAACGGCCTATAGGTCTTGGGATGTCCATAAAAGCGCACTCTAGGTAAGAGACAGCAACAACGCCCACAAATATGTGCATAAATAGGATGGCTATTATATGGTTGATATTCTGACGTATGAGTAATAAGTGCACAAGCGAAAGAATATGTTCTATACGGCGGCTCTCGGTGTCATCGGAATGCTCCAACAACGCTCATGATTATTTCAGGCCAAACGGCGAGCGCTGGGAACGCGAGGCGTGCTCTCGATGTCGAATGCACGGAGCACATTTGGAGGGTTTGCCGTGTGATGATACGGATCCGGCCCGTCTATGCATTACTGGACGATGCTCAAACTCCGTCTGTCATACACGACAACCGGGATCGTTCTGCGATCGCAAGTTAGTCTTCCGTATCATTACTGAAAACTATGAAAAGATTCATCGAAAAGGATAGACATTGCTACATCATACACTCAAATGTCTGTCACTGTAACGCTGGAGTAAGTGCGCAAGAATTTCTCCTTAAAAAATTTCCCCCTTCTACATAGTTCTAGGTAAGTCAATGCACATGCAAGTAGAGCCTGCTGAACAAGTTTCGATTCTTCGGGCTTTTCACGGAGCAAACGACTATCGCGCAAATTGTTCTGCTCTTTACTATTCTATGCGTGCTATTGACAACGAAAGGCAGCATACATGAGAGAGAGAAAAAGGACAAAGTAATGGCGTCTGAGTCCCGATTGTGAACGGGTGCACACCTGAAGGTGCCCCATAATTATCGCACTCAAAATGTTTTCCAACTGGACGGCGGTCACCCGGAGGTTTCACCATCCGCTAAAGTATATGTGCGGAAACTCTTACTCAGATTGTCCTCATTTCATTTCCGGAAAGATCTGGAAGCGTCGAAAAACGTCATAACATTAGAGGCAGAATTTAGAGCACAACTGCGAATTCTGTAGAGTAGTTAGTCCCCGAGGGGATCATTTTAGCTTTGAAGAACACACTAATTGAACTTTTCCAACGTACCGAGCGCTGAACTGAGGTATTCTCTAACGATAAGTCAAGAATTTCCCAGCTCTTGTCCTATAGTTTTAAAATGTTTCCCATGGAAGTAATTTAGTAACCGATTTTTATCAGATAATTCCACGATGACTGATGCGAAACCTCATGGAAAATTTATAATTGACATACATGACGAACAAACGTTTTTTATCAGGGACAAGAGCAAATGCAATGAAAGCTTGAAAACAAGCGCTTGCCCCGGAACACAATATGGTTATATATTGGTTTTTGCCGGATTATACTAAGACGCTCTTGGAAATGCGATTTGTGAGACAGCACAATTCTCGAGTGTTCCTGCTGCTATTTGTTTATGGTGAACGCAAAACGAATAGACCGATAAAACCTCCAGCTGAACGTTCTTAAATAAACTTCTGGTCATGACCTTCTATGCCTAACAAGAGAAATCTTTTAAATTGCATTTGTCCCGGAACCATAATGGAAAACGCGCTTTCTAATTCTGTTCTCTCCGCTTTCATTTGAGAAATTTCTTCGAGCACATCTTCGTATATCCTGAGGGGAAATCTTGCTGCGTGTTTCGAGTATAAACCGAAGGTCAGCTACTCTACCCAGTAAGATCGAACGGCAAATGTTGTTGGTGATAGTTCAAATCTGACGACATGAAGGCGTCGCGGAACATTCGCCTTTCCCCTCTTGCAAAAACGGCTGAAACTCGATAACAAGGTCTTAATGAAGAGAGTGGAAATGTTCGACAGAAAAAGTGCGAGAGGAAGCAGAGAAACTTCACCAGCTGCGGGACTTAGCACATATTACACAACAGAGAATGGAGGAGGTTTTTTGCGACAACGGTTTCAATTACATAAGCTTCTCGAATCGGATTAGGAATAATCATCGACTACTTAGTAGCACCCTGTAGTTAGATTTTCCGGACATAACAGTCCATAGCAATCTAATTCACACTGCAAAGTTCCCTCTACTCTAGTTCTAGCGATAACGTAATCATTCTGAAAAAAGAAAAGAATTTCCGCGAATGTAAACGTGCACCTAGACAACTAGCCGTAACACATATTTGAATAATTCTGTCTGATACGGTGATTCGCTAATGAGCAGCTAGTTCTCGTGCTTCGCATCTTTAAGTGTGTCTCATATAATATTCATAGCACTTTGTGAGATTTCTCAACTGATTTCGTGGTGATTTAATATCTGAACACCTGCGGCGCTGGGAGCATAGGATTCAAAGAAATTCACCTGCCCATTGCTCCAAGTGGCTGATTCACAGTGAGTGTACAGAGAAAACTCAAAGAAGCACCGACTGTTGAACATTTTCGTCTCGCTCATTTTTAATTTCAAATTAAATTAAATAGGTTTCACTAGTGGCAATCCCAAACAGAGTCTTTGGCTTAGTTCCCAGTGAAATCTGTGCAAATACGTTTCAAAATTAGCCATTCGTTACTAGGCCTAACGACTCCCCATGCTCCGATGCAAATCGCTGAATAAACTCGCCTACAACTGCATCACGCAGTCATTTGGAGAATCGCAGTCATCGTCAGCCTTTCAAGCCTATAGCAATGCAGTTCGATTTCAAATTTGCTATAGAAATTCGCACTTAGCATGGAATCGTCACTAGAACCAGCGAATAGATCTAGTCAAGACGTTTTCACTAGAATGGGTTGTCCCTATTGTGATACATGAAAACTACTGCTATCCTTAAATAGAATATTTGTTAAATATTCATTATTTATATAACATCTTATTATATAATAAGCGAAACCGCGATTATATAATAAGCGAAACCGCGATGTTTGTAATGGGTGGCTCATATGGGTCCCGTCGCGATAGTCTGTTACCGTGTTACCGTACCAAATGCACCCAAGCGACAAGGGAGCTGATGAAATTGCTTCATATCTTTTCAATCTCCCAATTCTTCGATTTCAATCTCCCAAAATTCTCCCGAAATTTCCTAAGTTTCCATTTCATTTGAGTCGGCCGATAGGCCGCTGTAGTGCTGGTATTACGATAATCAACACATTTGATAAATATTTGTTACTATTTCAGAATGGAAAAGATTTGCGTGGACAACACATGCGAGAATCCTTGTGCGCGATTCGCTCCACACCTAATGGTATGCGATTGTCCGGCTATTGACCAAGACACTGGTTTCGCTTCCGACGACAGATGTCAACTATGCTGTTATGATTTCAATTTGGTGAGTAGGGTTGGCACTAAATTCTCTCTTACTCCTGTATTTCTCATGTTCTTCAACTTCTTTCTTTTCGTCGTCATCTCTCACTTTTTCTATCCGCCTACTCCTATCCAACCTCTGCACAACGGCTCAGCAACGACGAGCACTTATTGGCATTCCATCTCACTGACACGAGTGACAAATATGTACTGCACTATTGATTCACTCACATTAATGTCTCTTTGAGCTCAGCTTGCCATTGAGACGTGCGTACAAAGAAGAAATTTCAAAAACAAAAGTGCTACATAAACCATAGAATCTCTAAAGATTATCGTCTTTCAGAAACCAGCGAATCGACGCTGCCAAAATGCCTACCGCAAATACAAGGTGATGGATCTGTTTCAAAAACCGATATGGAGAGTAGGTTTAGAATGTGCCGGAGGGAAAACTTGTAACAAATATGGAGTCTGCGCCTCGTGCCAGCTCAAATATACCGGTCTTCTGTTGTCTTTTATCATTCTATCACGAGTAATTTGGTGAATTGAAGAAACGATCTCTGTCGTCCTGTTCTATCTCGAATTGGCTTCAATACGTACCTTCATCCATGTGATTTCCGGTGTTGGGGTTCCAGTGACTGAGCAGTCAAGTACAAATGGTCGGCCAATGATTATTGACGGATTGAGGTCGGTGATGTCGTTGAAGCGTGGTCCTTCTTTAATTAGTCAAAAATCAGTCATTTCTTGTTGCACTTCCTCAGATTATTCTGAATTGAACACGAATGCGGTAGCGTGTCCTTAGGGGACTGATTAACGCCGACACCTTAACCTTTACCTTTACCAATTCCTAATTCATCTTACCTAAGACGGATATTTCGAACGTTTTCCTCGCCTCTCCTGCCTCGTTTCTTGCCACACAAATATATTCACCGGAATCGCTCAGCTGAGCATTGCTAATCTCAACGCTTCGATCGATAACCTGTAAAAAATAACGAAGCTCTTCAATTAATTTTCTTCACGTGTGACAAGAACATAGATGGGCCAATTATCATAGGTTTGAACTGCCCGTTTCGCACGCGACTATGCATACCTTATAATTCAAAGAGGAACTCTAATTTGCTTAACGATTACCTCAACAGTTGGGCTCAGCTGTCCGTTGGGTGCCGGTTGACCATGAATAAGCCACTGGGTAGTGATGTTACCGATTCCCGACACCACTCGACATACGATGCTCCTCGATTCGCCCACATTCATGTCCAAATGTTCGAAGTCGCTTTCCATTACTGGAGGCCCTAAAATAAGGAGATTATTGCCAATTCGAGACAGATCTCTTGCCTTATTCTTCACATCTTTCACTTTTCAAATGCCTTAAACGAGATCAATAGCGATGAACTCAGTTTCTCGTTGCATCTCCGCTAGAATTTGCTCGAACAAATGTTTATTTTCACACCTGTAAGTCGTACGACAAAGTCTCGCGTTGCATTTCCGGCTTTGTTGCTCGCTCGACATGTATACTTGCCAGACTTCTGCCCGTCAATGTTTGTGATAATAAGTGTTTCCTTTTGACTGATCATTTTGTAGAATTCTCCGTCTTCTATCGGTGCATCGTCGTGATACCATGTGATCTGAAAATGAACGGTCATTGAACAGCCACAATGCAATCACGGTCAATGCTCATAGAAGTGCGGAATATGTGTAATCCTATGCTTGAAATGTTACTTTGAAGTTCTGCTACGCTCTAGAAAAAAAAGTGGAAGAAACGAACGATGTGTAACAGAACTTCATATCATTTTAACGAAAATACTGCTCGACGCTTCATCATCTGCTTCTATGATCAGCATTAATCACATCCGGTTATCATCTCATTTTCATCTGGTTCTTTTGATCTCCGTTGATGTATTTCTTGTGTATTTATTTGAGAGCTCACAAAATCTGTGACGTTAGACATAGTTCACTTTGTTCAGGTATTAAGTGATGCATCTGATGCATAAATATTTCCGCCGTTAGCAAGACTTTTTTCGAGGCAATTTGAGCATTTCCTGGATTCAACAACGTTTTCATCCGACTCGCTATTGAGAGAAAGAACTTAGGAAGGGAGACTTTAGGAGAGGAATACCGCCACTGAGAGGAAAACCTTTCAAAAAAGAATTTTGTTCACCTCCGGGAACGGATCCCCATCCACAATGCAGTCGATTCCCAATTGTGATCCTGGGATAGCATTTTGCAGCGATTCCGATGAGGTCAGCTCATTTATCGATGGTGGCACTGTAAAAGCTCATGTCAGGAGAGCAACAAAAAATACTTTATAAAAAAAACAAGTTTCTGCAAAATCTCACCAAGGACAGTTACGTCGTATGTTTTTCTCACCTCACCAGCTGCATTTCGAACGATGCAGGTGTACCTGAGAAGTGATTTGACAAAGAAGCTACTTACAAAAGCAAATCAAATGAGGAACCGAACCTTCCACTGTCGGTGGTACGCGCTGAAAGAATATGTAGACGACGACCAGTGGAAGGAATCTAAACTGCGCCATAAGTATGTTTATTTATTTATTTATTTATTTATTTATTCATTCAAATGCACTATTCGTACGCCAGAGAAAATATCGATAAAGTAATATGAACAAAATGTTGAACGATTCCAACTTCGACTGTCCGTTAATCTTGGCATTTATGATAATCACGCGCAGTTTTTCTTCAGCCGAATAAAGGAAATATATTTTACCATCTTGGTTTGCTGAAGAAGAACTGCGCGTGTTGAACGATTGTTAGAGGAATAAAGGCAAATTTGAAGCAATATTCGTTCACAAAAACAGAGAAATGGTTAAGGTAATGAATGACTTAGTTATTGAAAAATGCTGACCTGCAAGTAGCTGTCCTCGCGAAGCGTTTTTTGTGTAATTGTTTCACCAGCTTTCTGCCATTCGACGTCAACAGGAGACTCGGTGTTATCCCACTAAATGAAATGGTATGAGAATAAGTTCTGGGTAAAACTTCATCAATTTCATCGTTGAATTTGCTGTTTACCTCACAGAGAAGATCTTCTCGAGAGTTCTCAATGACATCAAGTTTTTCGTGTTTCTTTCCGAGAATAGACGGCACCGAAATGACTTCGAGTATCGTTTCCAAGTCATCTGATCCGACAGCGTTGGTTGCTATACATGTGTACCTGCAGATTTTTAGATGAAGACTGCATTAAGGTAAATCGCAGTTACCGCGGGCTGCATGATAATTACGGAGGACGGTATAATGAGGTCAAACTCATAAGCTCGTCACTGTGGCGAGCTCAAGAAGCGTTCACTTCTCACTTAAGAATTTAAAATTTCTGAGCGGATTGTAAACCACAAGGTAGACCATGTTATTCTGACGCTAACCATGTGATTTCAGCCAAAATAAGTAAAAATGAAGAAAGATTCAAAGATATGGCACATGCGCAACGCTGGATAGATATTGAGGCCTAACTCATTATACCATCCTCCGTAATTACAGCCTTTGAGTATCATTAAACCTAGCGACATTAATGTATAGTGAATGATAAAGCACCTGGCCTTGTCACTCGTTTGCGTATTACTTATTTGAAGCTGCTTTCCTTCGTCAACAAACACAAATCTAGGTGACGGTGAAAGCGTTTGTCCGTCACGTAACCTGAAATGTCCAAACGTTCACCAATCATTACGATTTCAACGATTATTGGGTATATTAAATGGTAGCGATTGTAGCTATACTTACCATGTGATGACCGGAGGGGGTGATCCACTTACAGGACAGTTCAGAACAGATACCTTGCCAGCGTTTACCTGCACACGACGCACAAGATTAGGACCGTCGAAGAAAGGTGCCTCTGGAACATGTATGTATGTTTTGCCTAATGAAAAAGGAAGTCTATTGATGTTGAAATCACCCAAGAGGTTGACATTGAAATCACGGCTAGCCTTTCCTGCTGCATTGTTGGCGACGCAAGTGTATCTGAATAAGGAGGAATAGAGTAGAAGAATGAGAATTAGGGCCCGTTCACACTTTACTGCGTTGCTGCTGCAGTAATGATGAAACATATGGATCGACGTCGCGCGCGGCAGCTGCGCAGCAGCGCAGTATCCGGCTTCTAATTTCTTTGCGAAAACCATCCATATCGCCGACTATGCACTAAATCGTTTTTTGACCAACGACAGTCCAGTGGACAGCCGGAAAAACGCGCAGCTATTGCGGAAACACGCGCACATCCCCTTTTTACTGCTCTACTTTGGTTTACTGCCGCAGTAGAGTCTGAACGGGCCCTTGAAAACCGCAAAAGAGCAGATATCAAGTAGTACTACTCACTTGCCGACGTCGTCCTTGTTCAGACTGAGGAAGTACAATTTTTGGCCATTTGCTGAAGTCTTGATACTTTGCGAATGAGCAACAGGGCGGCCGTCCTTTGAAAAAATAGCATTTGAGGCGGAAAGGAAATCGAACCGATAACCTACGAGAGTAATGTACTTCTTTCACTGGAATTTCAGTTTTCTCTTCAATACCGGCGGTTTTTTGTTGAGAAACTCTGGGCCGATACATCTACATATTCTTTTCCATGTACGTCTCCAAGTAAAGACTGAACACAGTGAAGTTGGGCCGGCATCTGACCGTCATCCGATTCTTTGTTCTCCAGGGGAAAAGACTAGAAAAGCAGAACTGCCACATCAAGTCCAAAAAAGAGTAATCGAGGCGAGACAAAGACCTCACGAAGTCACGCATGTAACGCCACATCACCAACAGCGTTTCCTTCAAGAAAAAAAACATCTGAAGGGGAGATTCGCAGATATTTCTCTCGTGGTTAACACCTAATCGAAAAGACTAAACCTGTGTTTAAGATCGCTACCTTAAACCAAGCTATCGTCGGACTAGGTTTGCCATACACCGGACAAGAGATTGTCGCTGTTCTTCCGGAAACTTCTTGCACATCAACGGAAGCACCATCGGGTTCGATACGAGGAGGCGCTGAATAACTTACAATTATTTCACAATTTTTTAATACGATTGCAGTATATTTTATTTTATTTTATTTGCACTATTAGGTGTGCCAAATGAAACACTTGAATATCATCAAACAACGACACCGTGCCCAATCTCGAGTAAAAAACTGGAATAAAGAATATAGAATAATAAATAATAATAATAGATATTCATAATACACGTACTCATCACATTTACTAGCACATCCTGATCGAGTTTTCCTGCTTTATTGGACGCCTCACATGTATATCGACCAGAATCTTGCTCCTAAATATCGGGATTTTGGGAAATTAAATAATAATTAATTATATAGTAAGTCGTTGCAGTCTCACCTCAATGTTGGCAATTACTATTTCGCTTCCGATGATTTGAGCTGATTTTATCACTGAACTTATATTGCTTGCATGAAGAGGATCACCGTCTTTTTGCCATGAAATGATTGGCTCGGGTTTTCCAGTAGAAACGCACGACAATGTCACCGATGTGTTCTCAACCACAGTTCTAAAAAGATCTTACTGTTATGAAGTTTTTCCTTTTTCTTTTCGTAGACTTTCATAGACTTTTCGGGATTATCCTACTATATAAAAAGCGAAACCCAAGCGATGTTTTTCATGGGTGACTCACATGGGTCCCGCAGCGATTGCCGGTTACCGTACTCTCAGGGACGCATTTCATCAGTTCAGCTCGCCATCTTTTGCTACACGCTATTTGTTTCTTTATTTCAGTTCATGTATTTTTGTTTTCAGTGTGTATTTAGCAGCCGTTTGTCGGCCGGCAGTCCGCTGAATGGCTGGTCTACAGAAATGGTAAGCACAGCGTTTACCTATTTTTGTCCTTATCCAGCATGACGATGTTTGGAGGAACCAAAACCGTCAACTTGTAGTCCACACGAGTCTCTCCGGCATCGTTCTTTATTCGGCAAGTGTATGCGCCCTCATTTGAGACCGTAACACTGAAGAAAATGTAATTAGAACTATAATGACCATTATTAAAAACGAACTAACTTATGGACATTCAACTTTCTTCCATCGGGTGATCTGCTGACACCGGGACTGTTTTCAGGAATCGGTTTAAGATCGTGCAACCTACAACGAGATTTCGTATACAAACGTAAAATTGATAATAAAACTCTGGTTAGCTACCATGCAATATGTCCCTTGAAAGTCGGTTCGGCGATAGGACAACGGAAATGTGCCACATGTCCTTCCAGCACTTCAATCGTGTCTTTGATTCCAGGAGCAATAACAGGACGTGCTAAAGACAATACCCTATGAATTTCTGATTATCTTAAGACCGAGTACTAGGACTAACTAATAATTTCCAGATCGAAGTTAATCTCTGCGCTTCCAACTTCATTTTTGACTTGGCAAGTGTATGATCCTCGGTGACCTGAAAAAATACCAATTACCTCGACGAAGTTTTTTTATTTTTTCTGATTCAGAGCTATATCATTGTGAATTAAATCTTGAAACTCTATGGCTAGCAGACAGACAACATGCCAACCTTTTTCTGCATGACTGATCTTGAATTGCTGTCCCTCTGAAAGAGTTCGCCATGACTTCAGTCCAACTATCGATCGTCCATCCTGTCAGCTAATTACTTCTACTCATAAAATACTGCAGAATTATAAGAAAAGAACAACCAGAACTCTAAGAACAACCTTTTTCCAAATTATCGTTGGTTTCGGACTGCCTTCCACTTCACACGGTAAAATTATCGAGTTGTTCTCTATGACTGTATACTCCCCTCCTTCGTTGAGTATAGTTGGTGGAACTTGAAAATACGATATCTTTTACAGAACTAGATGATGTAAGCAGTACGAGTTCATTCAAATTATGTGCTCTAGAAAATAGCAAATTCGTAATTCAAACCTTGTACTTGCAGCTTGTAGGTTTTAGTCGCTTCACCCGCTGGATTTCTTGCGGTGCAGATGAATATACCCTCGTCAGTGGGTTGCGCAGACGGAACGAACAAATTGCGACCACCGGCTAAAATCTGAAAAAAAATTTATAGTTTTTTTTGGCTCAAAGTCATCGACTCTGGGAAATCCCTGTCCCAACCTGCAAATTTCCATCGCTGCCTGTCACCGGAGTTTGTTGATGAGACCACGACAATTCTGCTCCATATGAGCTATTCACAGGGCAGACTAGTGTAGCTGGTCGATTTATATGGACCTTAAAGGAGACAAATAATCAAATCTATGAAACCAAGCTGAAGAGAAAACTACAGTACCAGACGTGTCTTTTGATCAAAAGCCGAAAAAGCCGGAAAAAACCGCTCCGAAGCGGATTTTTCGAATAACTTTCTTACAATTCAACTATTTGTGAAATTAGGCCCAGATTTGAGCTCAGCAGCTCGACCCCTATCGTTTGGTGTATAAATTACCCACAGCTTAGAGTTTTTACAAAATATCGAATTTTTTGCGTGTCCCTCGTATCCATCGATTGCATTGTCGTTGACGGGGGCCCCACCAGGGGACCCCATCAACGACGAGGCCAACGGGAGGCTTCGCGTGGTAGCCTCTTCGAGCCACCCCGTGGGGACTCCCACTCCTGGCTCGGTGCAATGAGCGACGTATATCTATAGGCGACGAGGAGGGGGCGGAGCCTAGTCGGTGGTGAGTCACCAAGCGAGGGACCGAAGCGGCAACGGGATCCGAAAATCGAGGGGTCAAAAATCGACTGAAAGCAAGTTTCACGAATTTGGAAAAAGTGTATATGGATGGATGGAGCTCGAGCTGCTGAGCTCAAATCTAGGCCTAATTTCACAAACATTTGAATTATAAGAAAGTCATTCGAAAAAGCCGCTTTGGAGCGGTTTTTGCCGGCTTTTTCGGATTTTGATCAAAAGACACGTCCGGTACTGTAGAAGTGGTTTGGGACCTTATAACAAGAGCAAGAGGAGAGTAATAATCATTCAGATTCGACATTGAAAGCATGCTTACCTTCACTACCGTAACGTTTTCATCGCTATCGAATACGGGTTTTTGAATAACCCGGACGTTGAATGTTTTCTCAGCTGATCCAGCTTTGTTCGATAGAGCACAGCGAAACACTCCGGCATGTTCAGGTTTTACACCACTCACGGTTACCGTATAGTTGTTGTGTAAAGCCTAAAGTAAAAAAAATATCAAGATAAGCTACTGCTGCTTCTCAGATAAATCGATGCATTTAACCTGAACATCAGAAGGAAGCCGTTCTCCTTCCTTTGACCAGACTATGTCCGCTTCGGGAGTTGAGTCATGGTCACAGTTGAGTATCATATTGTGGCCTTCCACAACATCGACATCCTCGACCAGTGAGCCTTTTACCACGGGAGCCACTGAACCATCAATCAAATTTAGTAAACCCAACATCGAAAAGTGAAATATGAAATATCGAAAGATACCCAGCACAACGACGTTAATGTCGCGAGCTACCTCTCCAGCGCTGTTCTTGGCAATACATGTGAAAGTGTCAGAGTCGGACGGCTGGACGTTAACAAGAACGAGACGTGTCTTGTCCATTGTGAAGATTGTTGGAGTGTCCTGCAACAATCACATTACATTTAACCCAAAGACATGAAAATATGATTCATATGTCGTTGATACCTCTATAGTGCGTCCTTGCCTTCGCCAAGTTATCTCGACATCAGCTCCAGCGCTTACTGGACACTGCAGAATTGCGGATTGTGATTCAATAACCTCGACTACTGCAGTCTCTTCGGAGTCCATGATAGTCGGCGGTTTGATGACCTAAATTAGTAGAATGTGAAAAAATTAAAAGCGGCGTTACCCGACTTCAAATGTAACTAGGGAAGGACTTATTTGTCGTACCTGAACGAAGAAATCTCTGGTGATCGATCCTGCCTTGTTAGTAACCAAGCATGTGAATCGGTGTGAGGTCATTCCTTGCGAGACCATTGTGAGACGTTGCCCATTGTCGCTAGAAATAGATGATTGTCATCTATTCATTTTGTTTAGTGGGATCGCAATGATAATACCTCAGGGCGTCTCGTGAAACAGTCATTCCATCCTTTCGCCATTCTATAGCTGGAGTAGGAGATCCTTTTACAACACATCCCAAATTCACAGGAGCGCCACTGTTGACCTGTATGTCCTGCTCGATTTGCTTTTCGACGAATTCGGGTGGTTCTGAAATAGTAAGAACTATCGTCGATACAACGACTCCCACGTCTCCCTCACCCCGCCCCCTTTTTGGGGTCAGGGTGTGCCTCACCTGTTAACCATATACTCGTACAATCACCTTGCACTGATCATAAACGGTTATACTACTTGTGTTCTTTGCTCTCAAATTGGTCTGGTTCAGCAAATCCACCGAACCCCCATAAAGTCGATCTCCTCTTGGCTGTATTATTATCGGCATATAAGTCTCACAAGTCTCAGTACCACACTAACAGTACAGAGTGGCTGAGCAGGTTTTTTGTAATAGTGAAATGAAACGATGAAAGAGAGAAGAAAGATGAAAAAACCTAAGACAACGACGTGGATATTTCGTCGATTTTCGCCCGCTGTATTCCGTACGATGCAGGTGTAAGTGCCAGCATTGGCGGGAGTAACACCGACCAAGAAAATCCGTTGACCATCCAGTGGCACTTGAGCGTTGAGTCTTTCATTGTCTGCTTCATTTTCAAGTTCATTCCTAACTCATTGTTTTACTGTTTGGTTTGTTGTTGTTAGATTATCGGAGCCGTTCTGAAATGCTGGTTAAAAAACGGAATAAATAGGACTGTAAGAGTAGGTGCTCATTAAATAAAGGCAATTTTCTCAACATCTCCTCGACTTCTGGAAAAAAAGAAACGCGCTTACCAAACGCCAATTAGCAGCTGCGCTGTCGTCTCCAACACTGTCAACTTCACATGATAGCGTAACAGTCTTCCCAGTGACCACTTCAACCGTCTCGTCATCTCCAACTCGGGGAGGAGCTGAAAAACTGGAACCCTATGAACATTCGAATCTAATTAAAAAGCCTTGCACATAGGACTACATTTCTAGAACATTAAGCTCCGTTGTTCCTTGCGTATAACTGCCTGGAGGGGCTGTGTATCTTAAATGCCCCTTGGCCATATTTAGACTTTTTTTACTAATGCTTCATAAGGTTGCAAATATTTCCTGTGAATTTTGCTTCTTCTAACCCTCCGATGACCTTCTCGGCTCCCGAGGGTTGGGTTAACTACGGTCAGTTGCAGGACGTGCCCAGGGCGTTTATTTCTTTCCATCGGAAGGTCTCTGATTTGATAATACATTTTTCTTAAATCTTATCTCTGTAGTGTTCTCTGTTAGGTTTCTGAGCTGTTTTGTGTTGGAGTTTGGTTTTTATAGTGATGTTTCTGTTTTTTTTTGGCGCGTCCTTGGACGTAGCTAAATAAATAAATAAGTAAATAAATGAATAAATAATTCTGGCTCAGCTAAACGCACCTTTAACGGACAACTCCACATCGATATCTATACTTCCACCACTGTGCTGAGCTACACAGTGATAGACGGTAGAGTGATCCAATGTTGCGTTTTCAATTATTATCTGTAATTTGAACAATTATAAATCGAAAAGGTTCTTTATTTCGCAACCATAAGAGTTCTAGACTCACCGAGTTGTTATCGTCAGAGAGCCTGATGCCTCTGGAACTCTCATCGTCCTTCAGTATCCTACCATCAACGACCCAACTTATCGAAGGAGCCGGATGTCCACTTACAGGGCATCCAATTTCTACACGTGAACCTTCGAATACGGATGGTTTTCGTTTCCATTGGCTTTCATCGATACTGAGTGGAACTGAATAAACAGCTATTGGTAGTTATAAAAAATAAAGAATAGTATAAAAATTTAAAAAAAATAGTTATAAAAAATAGGCTTAGAAAACGTGCTCACCTACTACTTCAACATCGAAAGCTTTGCTACTTTCTCCAGCCAAGTTGCGAGCAACACACCTGTACAAGCCGGCATCGGCAACATCGGCCTTGAAAGAGGCACAAATTTTCAAAAATGGATGTTTTTGGAAAAGAATTTTCCTTCGTTAACATCCAACATGAATCTGAGTGACATACCTTAACTACAAGAAGTCTATGTTTGTCTTCAGAGAAAATAATGTTGGGGTTGCTGTCAGAGAGGGCAACACCGTCCAAATACCACGTCACCTGTAATACTTTTTGTCGAGAACGATTAGGAGACTATAGTCATAAAATTCCGCAAAATCAGCGGTTACTCTACAGGGCCCAGATTCATGAACGGACGAGCGGTCTCAGAAACCGCGGCGCAGCCAGAACCAGACGGCAGAGTCGATGAGAGATTGCGTTGAACATAGGTGGGCGCCGTTCGGGCTATATCTCGGGGTTTATCGGGGGTTTACCAATGGTGAATCTGGGCCCGGAATGAAACTTACCTCCGGCTGTGGGAATGAGGCGGTAGCAACCACAGGACAATAAAGATTGAGAGACTGTTGTACTTTGACTGATTCGAGAGAAACTCTGCTTCCATCAACGATTTCCGGAGGAACTGTAGAAAAGAATATCAGTCTCAATATTAGCATTTGAGGGTGGAACTGTAAGACTCACCTATCACACTTAGACGAACCACTTTTTCAGCTATACCGGCAGGATTTGATGCTATACAGGTGTAGAAAGCGGCATCTTCTCTGCTCACAAACTCTATTTTCAGCAAATTTCCTGAAAGCTCAAATCAGCTGCGTTCAACCGTTCAATTTACAAGATGCAATGAATTCACCTTCAGTTGACATTCCCTGTTGAGACTGAATGGGTACACCGCGACGTGACCATTGAATTTCGGGTGCAGGATGACCTTCGGCATGGCAACGAATTTCAACCTTAAAAATCACCCGCTTCAGCCCCTACTATATGAGTTATCTCCCAAAGAATTGCGTGAAATGTACTAACAAGATCTCCTTCTACAGCAGTATAGTTGGTGATTGTTGTGGGAAGAATTACAGGAGGCTCTGAAGTGTGAAATTGTAAATATTGAAGTATAAAAGGTCATAATTCCCACTGACAAACCTTGAACAACAACATTGGTGACTTGGCTGTCGCTGCCGACCGGATTTCTCACTTCACACATGTATTGTCCAGCATCACTCGTCTAAAGTTCATATAATTTGCTCCATTTGCTCCATCATGTCATTCCACAATAAAAAAAATACCTTTGTGTTCAGAATTCTCAGTGTACCAGCAGAATCTATGCTCACTCCATCTTCGTCATCTGTGTGAATCTAAACACTCTAAACTTTACTCCAGTCACCACGTTTCCTTTAGAGGTCACTGTAGCAGAATAATTAACTGAATTTAATAATCATTGTGGTCTCCTAAATGTAGAAGAAACAGAAATGATTTTATAATGTCACACAAATGCCTAACTGGTAGAGTTTCAACCGATCTTTACAATGTTGTAAAATTTTCTCCTAGCAGGACTCGCAACGGTGGCCTGACCATTGGTGGCATAGTAGTCAAAAGTCAAATAAGATCCAACTTTTTCTGCAATAGAGTGTGCCGCAAGTACAGAATTTAAAAAAACGTTTTCTGTCACTATCTCCGGTGTCATTTAAGACTCTTCTCAATAAGGAACGCAATCTACTTGAAGTCTAATAATAAGTTGCAAGCCTCCTCATCTGTCTGTAAGCTTCGCCGTAAGGCACCAAGTTTAGGATGATAGTTCATTCGTGTTTCTTATCATTTTCTTTCTTCTTCCCTAACTTCTACGTTGCCACTTCAACCTCTTTTCTATACTTGCTCAGTTGTCGCACAGAATCGGTTGCATTTCGTTGGTTGAATTGTTGTTTTTGTTGTTCTGTCCGTGAAGTATTATCAACGTTGAATAAAGTATAAGTATCAACTTCCCAGCGCCCAACATGTATTCTCCTCACCTGTATTCCATCCTTTTTCCATATTCTTTCTGGTTCTGGAGTTCCTCTTGCTTTGCAAGGGATTTCGAGCACCAAATCACGAACAACCTCGATTTCACTCTTTGCACCGTGGATCATTTCGGGTTTTTCTTGTACCTGAACGAGAACTTCTTTATGTGAGAAATTGATATATTGAACGTTAGGAAAGAATGGACAAGCATTCCAGCTCAAATATGATTTGATATGCCCATGAAAACATTTTATATAAATATATTCACCTCGAGACTATAGGTTATTGAATCATCACCAGCAAGATTCGACACCACACAAATATAGTGTCCGGTGTTATCCAGTTGAACGGCTGGCAAAATAAGATCACCGTCTTCAGTAAGCTCGTGCTAAAGCATGAATTTCATTTACTTGAATGCTACTGATCCAACATTTCACTTTCGATTCCTCTCTTTTGATACTCGCACCCGAAATGCTAACAGCTCGAGGAAAACGAACTTCTATAGTGGTCGTTGCAACACTTTGACCTTCGTAGCTCCAAATTCGGATCGGTGGCGGTATAGCACGAGCCGGACATGGTAGTGTGACTGTCTCGTTCAGTAGAGCAGCTATATTGATTGTCTGAATCAGTGCAGTGAAATTTTGAGTGAAATTAGAACTCAATTTATATAAAATTGATTGTATTTAATAAAATTAATTATATCGATGTACCTCTCCACTTCCGTCAATGATTGGTGCGGTGTGTACTGTCAGTGTTACAACTCGTTCGTCTTTTCCGACTTCATTCGATGCTACGCATTTCAGCTGACCCCTGTAAGATTTCGACGAGTTCTACAAACGAAGAAGTAAACAAATAAATAAAAAACAAGAATATGAATAGAGTAAGGATGTAACCTGTGCGTTTCTTCGACGTAGTCAATTGTAAGCGAACCATCCTCGTCAACGAAACCTTCCTCGAATTCCTCGCCATTCAGGTACCTGATAAGACAAATCGAATGACTTAAAATAACGAAAAAACGCAAAATAACGGGAAAGTGAAGCTTACAAAATAGAGGGTAAATACTAACATAGAACACACAACGGATTATTTTTGAAATTCTACTGTCTTTTCGAACATCATGATTGAAATCGTTCCAATAAAAATGTTTAAGGGCTGTTTTTAAACGAGAATACTATAGTTCTTTGAAGAGATTAATGTAAGTTCATGTGACAGCTTACTACAAAATAATGCTAAGGGAAACCATTTTATTTCCGGCAGCGGATCCATGAGCACATCGCATGGAATTTTTACTGGTGTTCCTTGGATGAGATTGAACGAGCTCTGTCCAGGTGAGATCACAGGAGCACCAATTACTCTGACGTATGTAGACTGAAAAAGGTTCCACATTTACTTCTTTAAATACGGAGGTCCCTCAGTAACCGCATGGCTTTTCAACCTTTAAATAAATAGCTTCCGCGAAATTGCTTAGGTTTTAACTTTTTTCGTGTGTGTGTGTTAACATTTTTATTCTTTGTACTGACTCTATTTACGTTACTGTTGACTTAATGTATTTGACGTATTGTACTCTTAACTTTTCGGCGCTCTATTTGATACTCATTCTTCTTTCGAACGATTGTCTTAAACATCGTGACAAATAAATAAATAACTAAATAAATAAAAAGAGCAACTATTTCTCCTCAACGTGATGCTCCAACATAGCCAATAATCTTTTTAAAATTCACAGTGGTAGGATGAGAGCTCACCTTTTCACTCTCTCCTGCTGGATTCATAGCCGTACAGGTGTACGTACCTGCGTGGCTTGTGTCAGCGTCAAGGATTGTGAGGGTGTTCTCCTGCTGAAAATGGTCTGCAAAGATGTTTAGAGAGATTGAAATGAAACTATATCGCCTACACTTCTATGTATTGCTCTACTAAAGGCTTCGTACGGTCAGAATTTATCGTAGACGCTGCGTTTAAATGTCTGAATGAGTTCGATACCGAAATGATGTAGTCCTTCGAATTGATGCTAATAGGCCTTCCATCGAGACTCCACGTAACCGCTGGCGTTGGTGTGCCACGAACATCACAAGATAATTCCATACTCTGTCCTTCACGAACAGTCATCTCAGCATCTTCTCGATCATCCAGATTGAACTCTGGTTTCTCTGAACACGAACATGCACACGTAACACGTGCAACGGGGGATACACAGAAACCTTGTGCGGTTCAATGATCACATAAAGAGGATTGATATGTTAGCCAGCTACAAAGGGACCTCAAATTCTGCTTTCAACATGCTAGAAGGAGGAGAAGGAGGAAAATATGAATTATTTTGTGAACACATGCGATCATCTTATTGTTATAAACAAAGGGAAGGGCTCTTATTCAACTGAAATGTTCCAGAACGTACTGATTAATTGCACGTTCACCACCAACGATGCATTTCCTGCGGGCGATATTGCAACACAAGTGTATTGGCCTTCGTTTTCAGGACTTCCGTTACGAATTAGAAGTGATGTGCCGTCTCCTTCTACCTGGAATACACATCGGTAATAAAAATATTACGATGAAAGACTGGATGCTCATGCCGCGGTTAATCTCTCACAATTTTACTCCTTAGACCCTTCTATAACAAGGGGCGGGCTATGGAAACTACATCTTCCCAGACTTAACACAATCATTAGAGCTAATTTCTATACTGTTATAGCAGGTCTTGCTTATTTTCAATTAATAAAACTGCTCCCATTCCGCACTCTGAGGCCTGTTTCAGACGCATTGCATCAAACTCAATTCTCACTATTTAATTACTTTCCTATGTCTGCCTCAAACAGCGTACACAAATAAATTAATTAAAAAATTACTGAACGAGGATACGACTAAAACAAAGACCATACAATGAGAGACGAACTCGGCTTGATAGGTACGCCGTCTCTAAGCCACTGAATTTCCGGTCTCGGCGTTCCAAGAACAACCACACACGATAGTCGCAGATCTTCTCCTTCCGTCAACAGCTCTTCAGGAGGAACATGACCCAGCACAGGAGACACTGAAAAACTATGGCCACTTTGATGTTGTCACAATGTACGATTACATGGGTAACAACCACACCTAAGCCAGATATCACCACAGTTATCGTTTTCGATTGTTGGCCATAGTCGTTCTTTGCTGTGCAAGTGAAAGCAGCTTCGTCTTCGAGTTGCGCATCTAAAATTCACGTCTCAGAAAAAATATATATTCATTACATAAGCGTACACTTATGTTGGAAGGAGTTACTTCAACGGTACAGACACGAGCATAATAAAATCGCAATGAGGCAAAATTAATGAAACAGAAATGATGGATTGAAACTAAAGAGAAATCATTCGGGGAAAAATGGGATAAGGGTTTTCTGAGGCTATTGATGCTAACATTGAGAGAAGACTTCCTAAGCAGCTTCTCAAACAAGGGCAGCGTCCTGTTGACGAAAAAGTACCGGCGACAATTGGATCTTGCGGTGCTGACCCGAACTTTCCTGGTCCCTCCTCTCGTGGAAGACTCTCTCACTGATAAGAAGTCCTCGAGTCTGATAGCGCACTTACCGAAGAAAATTTTGTAGAAAAGAATCATATCATTGGCTTTCCTTCTTGTACACAGTTTTTCTAGACCAAGATTGGCAGTTCCCTCGGAACTGGAGGGGGTTTGATCATAAAGAAAACTGAGCATTCTGATCATCAGTTGCCTCGTAAAGTTGTTTTGAACTTTCTCCAGCTTATCGATACTAGTGTGCTTGTAAGGCGAAAATACAGGAGTTCCATATTCTAATAGTGGCCTTACGTAGGATATGTAGGCACAAATGAGGGCCTCAGGTTTTCTAGTAAATAGGGCTCGAAACAATTTAGACACCATCATATTACCTTTGTTTGCAATGGCGTGACAGTGTTTATCAAAATCGAGATTCTTAGTAACTAAGAATCCTAGATCCCTGATTTCTTCAACCCTCTCAATGGGAGAGCCATCGAGGTGGTACTGGTGCTTAGGATTAGTGCTTCCCAAGTGTAGAACTTTGGTTTTGATTTTAGAAATTGGTAGTTTCCAATTGACCGACCACGCCTGTAGCGTGACTATCGAACGCTGTAGGGCTAAGAAATCATCCTCAGTATATATGTACATTCCGAAAAATTTGATATCGTCGGCAAAAGCGCTAAACTCTACTTCATCAGCGCTCAGAATGTTGGCCAGTTCGTACGTTTAGATGTTAAACAATATAGGCGATAAAACACCGCCTTGGGGCACACAACTGGGAATCACTAAGCGGAAGAGTAGCGTAATATGCGACTAATCCAAGAATGCTCCTAGTCAACCCCTCCTCCGACGAATACTGTAAGCGCAACTAACTTGTAATAAGAAGCTGGCCATCCGACAACAAAGTGTAACGGGAATCATCGAGATATTCCAATGAAACTCCGTTTCGTTGCCATGTAATAACCGGTGGCGGATGACCGACGGCTCTGCATGGAAGGGCAACCTAAATGATGTCAAGAAAGTGCTTCAACAGTACTACTGAGCCAATTGATGAGTGCACACCTGTCTTTCAATGTTGACTCGAACTGTTTCCGGTGAAGGTACTATTGAAGGCATGCTTCCGACAGCCAATTTCACGACCCCAATTTCTCGTCCGGCAATATTTTCAGCAACGCAGGAATAGGAGCCAGCATCACTGGTTTGGACTTCCTTGATGCAACAATTATTGACTACAGATATTATTTATGTCAAATTTTCTGACAAATATTCAGAACATACCGTGATCTCTAGGTGAGTGCCATCTATAACAATGTGATGATTGCTGTGATTCAACAGTTCTCTTCCTTCTCGGAACCAGTGAATTTGAGGGAATGGTGCAGATTCCAATATCTGATTTATCACCTCCTTGCTGATATATATATGAAATTGTCCAATTTACTAGTAAACTCACAACACAGTCGAAGCTGACGCTTTCGCCCCTACCGACTATTGACTTGCTCTGTTTTAGCTGAACTCGTGGAGCAACTGAAAAAAATTGTTTCAAATCTCAAAATCGCACCCGTCCAGTAGAAAAGCTTACCGGCCACGTAAACCATAGCTGTGTCTGCGTGAGTTCCAGCAGCTGAAATAGCTCGACATTCATAGACACCAGCATCCGTTGGATATGGATCTCGTACGATGAGGTCATCTATAATACAAAAAATTGCCTAAAAAGGAACACCGAACAACACGTTTCGATAAGGACACGAACTCTTGAAGGTGACGTAGTACTTGTGATCAGGTTGAATACGGGTTCCGTTGAAGAACCAATGAGATTGAGGTGGTGGATCGCCGTCAACGTAGCAAGAAAGATTGAATTTTGTATGGACGACGAAGTGAACAGTGTGCGGTGACACAGAAGCCTTTGGTAGTTCAAGAATCTAAAAAATTGCATTTCAATTTTTCGCGCTCGTGGATAATGAATCGGAACGGATTTTACCCTTAGCATGACGTGCTGATTCGTCATTCCTCCTCGATTCCTCGCTTGACATTCATACACTCCTCCATCAGCGCGAGATGACTGATGAATGCGAAGGGTTCCATTCGGGTAGACCATCTGAAATGAACATATTTTTTCGAATATATTCACAGTGCATTCCTGTGACTTCTGACGCCACCTACAGGACCGGACGCGCCGCAACGATAAAACGGCGGCAGCAGCGCCTCGGAACGCCGAAATTCGCCGTTTTTTTAATGACATCTTTAAAATTGGTTTATTTGCAAAAATAAGCATATATTCGAGCTTAGCAGCTTGAGCTCCATCCATACATAAGCACTTTTCACAAATTCGTGGAACATGTTTTCAGTCGATTTTTTGACCCCTCGATTTTCGGATCGCGTTGCTGCTTCGACCCCTCGCTTGGTGACTCACCACCGAATAGACTCCGCCCCCTCATCGCCGACTATATCTATGCGGTCCGTCTTTTCCTAGCGTCCCAAGCTAAGAGTAGGGGCCCCACGGGGTGGCTCGGAGGGGCTACCCCGCGGGGCCCCCCATTGGGCATGGGATGCAAATGAACTGTGGTCGGGTCCTCCCGAGTCACCACGCGTGGACACCAAAACGGCGCATTTCGGCGCTTCGAAGCGCCGCTATCGCCGTTTTATCGTTGCGGCGCGTCCGGTACTGCAGATATGCTAACAAGGGTAACAAGCACACCTAAGCCAGATATCACCACAGTTATCGTTTTCGCGCGTTCGGTACTGTGTGTGCCTCACTGAGTGCTACAAGCTCCTACAGTATACCGACTTACAGTGTTGACGCCGTTTAGAACCGTGACACCGTATCGTAGCCATCTGATTTCCACCTTACTGGTTGATTGAGTCTGACAATGAAGAAATGCCGGATGACCTAGCGAGACGGAGATGTTGCTACGAGCGGTGATTAAGGGTGGAGATTCTGTAAAAATTAGATATTTAAATCGGTCTCAACCCCAAAAGCTTCACTACAGCTCAATCATCTGATATAAACTCGGTGTGCTTACCTCTAATATCCAGAAATGTTTTCACCGAGTGATTGCCGTTAGCGCTTACAACAATACATTGATATTCTCCTCGATCTAGTGAAGTCACCTCTGGAATGTTCCAAATGGCGGTGTCTGTCATTCTAAAAATTCTCATTTACGACAAGGGTTAGTTTTCAAACTCATTCTCATTTTTTTATTATTGTCATGACAAGTCGATTTAGACATCTGCAAAGTCACCAAATGGAAGGAACTATAACGTACTGATAAAATAACGGTCCACCAATACGTTGATTGTCCTTAGTCCAATATAATGTGAACGGTGAAGCGCTTTCAATGCTGCACGTTAGGTTGGCATCCTACAAACGGACTTCTATTGGAAGAAAATGGAATAAAGCAAAGTAAATGTTCTGTAGAATGGTCACTATCAATAGGAATCGTAATCAGAACTAAAACCAGACAGCTCCACTCACCATTGAAGAGAAAGCAGTAGTCATTGGGTTCATGTAAGCTCGTGGTCCACCCACAGCAACACTACCAATAGCTGTGGGAGCTATTCGTTGAAATTCATAACCCTGAACGAAAAAAATCCGAGCTTGTAAAAACACTATCCACAAGGGTGAAATAATAGACCACTGCTCACTTACGTCTTGATCAAATCCCTTCACCCGTACGAAGAACAAGTCGCTGGGTGGAATAAATGGTCCAACAAAATACATTCCATAGACTTCCCTGTGTTGCGTAGCATTGGAAGCATATATCGTGTTACCTACAAATATTTAAAAACGTTGAATTTTGAACGAAAAACTGTGCGGCCTTGCTGGCGCCTATATCTATGCCTTTGGACTACTTTGCAGTAAACTGCTATAAACGATGATAAATAAAACAAAATCTAATGTAATTAAAAAGACAGACATCAGAACACATCATGAATAAGAAAAGAAAAATTGAAAAATCGATAAATCAACCACAAAAAATCATTGAAAATTACAAATAAAATCAGAGATATTCACCATAGTAATCCATTAGCGCTATTTCCCCAACGTTGCCCGGCGGCAATAGATTAGTCATGTTCACCAGAAGATAAGTATTCTGATTCGAAACCGGTCTCGGACGAGCCTGAAGACAAATTCATGAATTAAACAGAAAAAAAATGAAAAAATCTGCAGACAACTTCACCAGTTCGATGTTGTTCAACGGTCTTGTAGCGAAGCCATATTTGAAATCAATGCTACCGTGGCCAAATATTCGAATCGTGTGCTTCAACCGAGAATTGGTGATGACCTACAACGCCAGATTAACTACGAAGATATTTTTCCAAGTTTTTACCGAAAAAATAGGAAATCAAACTGACCTGCCAGTTCCCTGGCTGCGGATCCTTTAATCTGATCAGCTTTACGTTTTTCAGGTCAATAGTTCCTCCTTCTTGGCTATAAACCTTCTTATCCACGTGACGCCCTTGATTAAGAGTTTATTAAGGTGAAATAAGAGCTATAAAAATGGGTTCTCAAAAAATGACAAACCTGAAGGGTCCCTCAGAGTGATGTCGAGCACATCCTCATCATCTTTGTCGCCAGATAATGACAGAGTTAATTCAGTAACGAAGTGATCAATAGGAATGTTGCGCACTATCGCTCCACCGTTTTCTCTCACTTCATACAGTATGTGAATCTTGAAAAAGACTGATTTGAATCACTGATATTTTATTTATCAACAGAATGCCTGTGATAAACTTGTAGTGAAATTCAACCTTTTTCTGCTTCACGGCGTATCGCACATATTCCAATATGGTGGAGACGTCACTCTTCTCGAGATGGAACACCTTAAACGGTATCATTACGGGATTTTTACAGCACAAAAAATTATTGGAAATTCACTTGTCCGAATGAAGCAGCAGCAATTTTCTCATAGACGCGGAAACCTGGATGTGTCCTATTCCCGCAATCACCAGTCATGACGAATACAACCTGTTGCGAAGAAAACAAATTCAAAATCAAGACAAAAGTGACCTCTGTGAAAAGACTTACAGAGCTTTGCTTTTCCTGAATCATGTTTAGAACGGTGTCCTCGAGGTCGTAGTCCTTCGATCGTGCGTCGGTGAAGACGTAGATGAACGACGATGGAAGAGATATCTCGAGAGCTTTCTGGATTCCTAAAAAAATTTTATTAATCACTGAGCAATCTACCACAAAGGGGCTTAGTCTTCCACAATTTATGCCTCTAGTCATTCTTGATGACAGCTGAGTAATGCATTTGACCCGGTTGTCATTAAGATCGACGAAAAGGTGGAGAGCTCTACCAAATCCTTTCAACTTAGGGGAATCAGCTTTTTCCAAATATCCGAGTAGCGATGTGATCAGTCCGTTCCAATTTGGGTCTTCCCAGCCGAGTTACAAAGTTGTTCTCACGGCCTCGGCTTTTGAACGGGAGCAATTGAGTCAGCTGTCCGGCTGGTTTACATCGACACCTTTCCAGCTACTGAGACAGGTATCACGTATCATTGACAGATATCCGCACTGCGCTCAGATTTGATCGGTGCAATTCCAACCACTTTTCATTTCAAACAAAAGATGGGCCAATTTGTGAAGAATAGGACCCCGAAAAGGAGAACGCGAATCCGTACATAAGCCTCAAGGCGTCACTTTTCACCAAATAGGTGACGTCTGCTAGAGATGCACCTGTAAGAGTCTTTTCTGGACAATCTCCACCACCATGAACATAAACTTTCGCAAGTTGTCGCATGAAATAAGCCGCATCTGTAGTGTTTATGATTTCGCCGAGATCTGAAACAAGACTTCGTTATATTTACTTGATTTACATTTGAATCAAAGGGTTTCATTGAACTGTTACATTTTTGTTTCCTCCACTCTTATCATCTTTCTATCGCCGTTCTTCACCCAACAGTTGCGTTTTGCTACCCGCCAACATAAATTATAGCCTCACACCAGGTGGGTCGAGTGCCTCGTGTTTGAAATAGGTGACAGACATTGATCTTCAGAACAGGAATCAGAACAAGGAATATTCAACAAGTGATTCTTGGCAAGCCAAACTCAAAAGTTGAAGTCGAGTTATTTATTTATTTATTTATTTATTTATTTATTTAACTACGCACATTGGCGTGCTAAAAAACTACAAGTCAAAGCGGTTAGTAGGGCAGTCATGAATTTGCTGAAAAAGAAACTCAACCAAAACAAAGAAAAAACTCAAATTGTAGTTATGAGTTATGAGGTTCACGTGTATGAGACGACAAACTAGGCCACGAAAGTGCAATATTATAACTAGCCAGTGTTTCTGTTTTTTGTTCAAAAATTTAAAAACAAGAAATATGTTGGTTTTCCCCTAAAGGGTAGAGTGGAATAATGGCAAAAAATGAAGACCATAACTCACACGGATCATGGAACGGGACCATAATGTAATTGTAAATCAACTTCTCCCTCTGTTGTGTGACCGTTTGGAAGATCTTCCTCGCGCCTTCACGAACTTGCAACAGATCATCAAACATTGAACCAGTAATATCAAAGACGAACGTTAATGAACTCTTTCCGGTCATATCGTCATTGAATGACGACGGTCTTTGACCTGAGTGACTGACCAACATAGGAATATGTATTAAGAGCAGAATCGACAGTCTGAAGGGCAGCATTCTCCCTAGAAAATGAATTCAATAATCACTGTTGAATAATACCTTTAGTGTACACACGATGAGTTGCGGTCAAAGTTTTTTCCAAGCAATTGGGATGCTGAGATGGAAAGATTTCCTTCTTGAACCAGAGGGGTTTATGCTAAAATATGTGCTTAGGTTTCGAAGGAAGGAGAAGTTGTAGAGAAAAAACTATAGAGAGCGAGAAAATCTCGAACCAATGACATTTCCAAAATTAATGAACGAAAACAAGCGGTTGCGAACACAACCCACTGTTATTCCCTGGTCCTCTCTGTTTCACGCTCATCTCAGAGGGGTGGAGAAAGGCGTGCGAAAGAGCGGCTGTTCAGTCCTTCCAATCCAGTGCCTGAATGAAATCGGACAATGTACAGATTCATGAAGAGCTCAAAAATTGGAAAGATTACTCGCTCTTCTAAAAGCTGCTCACGTAACTTGGAGCGAGTCCTAGGATGACTACAGGAACGCATCTCTGATGAATACGTTTCCATGCGAACGCACGAGAATATCTTTATGGTACAGCAGTGGCGGTCTTTTATAGGGCCCTACGAGGGGCGTGGGACCACTCGATTAACCAGATAGTCATGGGTCAATTATCACTGACCACTATCACTGACTATTATCACTATCATGACAGCTGGTCTTCTTTTCCTCAAAAGTCTCCATTCGAGGTTTTAGATCTGTGCTGTTGTAGCTCATCGTTCTACTGAAATGGCTGCTAAGTTTTGAGTTTACCTACCCATTTTCCGATTCAAATTCAGAGTCCCTGACCATCAGATCCCCGATCAGGCTGCACAGAGGGTGAAACGGGAACGATCTTGAAAGACTGCTTGCTTTGTAAGGTCTCGTTAAAATAGTTGTGACCCCAATGCCTTCCTCAAGCAGTACTTCTTCAAGTTTAGAGAATGAGGGTCTGTTGTCGGAGAACAAGGCCCTGTTACAAAGCCGTTAAGGTATTTGCTTAAGCACTAATTTGCTGCGCATGCTATGGACACGGTTGCATAGATTTTTAGTTTTTATAACCACAGGTGGCTAACGCTGATCATACTTAACAAATGACTAACACAAAAATGAGATCAACCAACACGCCGGTGAACATATTTCTCTCAGCTGTTCACCGACAACGGACGAGCCTATTTATACTACCGAAAGACAAACATTCCTCTTAGATGACACTGGTGGTAATGTTGAACACATTTGTACTCGAGTTAATATATCACTGACAGCCCCTTTTGAGAAGAAAACGACAGCGGCATCAGAGTGCTAAGAACAGACATTTCTGCCAATTTCACCTGTTGACCACCTGCTACTCCATTACAAAAGGCTAATGCGGTCAGAAGTTCGCTCTAATATCTCTATTTCTTGATCTATCTGGCGATCATTACATATTTTCACGTTCAAATATAGAAACCAGATTCGTAACACTTGATCTAGCACCTGAATGACTTGGCTTCAAGAGTATTTTCACTTATTCCAATCTTCCAAAGCAAGTAGCACCATCCAAACAGTGATACCGCCCTATCCCCAATGCATCTTGTACCACCCTAACGGTCAACGGTACTAAATCTTATAGGACCAAGCACAGGAGCTTATTTGAAAACCCTTCCCTCAATTCACCGCCTCATTCCATCAATTGACACCACACGGAATTAGATGAACAATCGTTCGTCACCAATTCGTTTTGTACTTCACTCAACAACGCTATCTACCCTCCTCTTCCTCTTTTTTCAATGACACCACACCGTTTATTCCATTCAATATAATCTTTATGCGCCAAACATTTCACACACATGGACAAGTTGCTCCCTAGCGAGGAGTCAGATAATAGAAAAATAGAAATCTATGGACCTTCAGCACAACTTTGCAAAGAGAAATTAGCAAAAAAGCCATATCAACCAAAAAAGGAACATATGGAAATCGACAGCTATGAAGTGTTCGAGCAATGTAGAAAGAAAGGAAATAAGAGGCATAGACAACAACAGAATCCGTGCGTAACACGACACGTTTTTCGAGAGGATTCCACATGAAAGCTTTTGCTTCCGATCAAACGGGCAAATTCTAAGGGAAAGCATGTTGTATGTTCTGATCATCTGAACACTAAAACCCCCCCATGAATATGTGCGTTGCACGATCAATCAATAATCTACATAGGACAAAATACTACCAAGTTTCTAAAGTGAATAATCTCATTGAAGGTTTCTGATTACCTACTTAGCTTCCGCGTCGACTAGCTACACTCTGATCTTACAGTACGGAACGTTTCCGAGATCGTCTTTTCATGTTTAACATTCTACTGCAACGGTCACCATCAGTAAAGTATACAGTTCAAGTGAAAAAAGACATTGATTTCCTATGGTATGACACAGAAATCGGAAATTATATTTCAAATTGATTTTTTCCAGTATACAATGTTATTTCAGAGTAGTTGAGATCAAAGCAAAGTTAGACTAGGAAAATGACATACTTTTGTACTCCCTTGAATGAATACTACTTCTATCCATACCGAGTATGACGTCAACACAGACCACGTTCCCTGCAGGGTGTGTTTCAAAGTGGCACATATGCAGAATGTCAAAGCATTCTGTACAAAAGCTCCTATCCTGACTTATTGTTTGTTAGCCAAAAAGCTCTCCACAATTCCGCATTCGATTTCGAACAGTCTGAAACGAAGTACGGTAGCAAAAAATGACTTGGCGGGCAAAAATTCTTTTTCACATTTGATTTAACAAAACCTCAAACATCACAATAATCATGAAAACTAGGTGCAATACCATTTCCATATTATGAAAGTGGCTTCAGCAGGAAGTCGAACTCCGCTTTCTTTTAATTCGACCCAATTGGTAGTGAGAAGACCTCCCAGAAACCCTCAAAATACCGAAGAAAGTCCGACATACCAACATTGTGAAATCATAAGCCGTTTAGAAGAACGTTCATAAAAGAGTCGCAGTCGTTCATTCTTCCAAAAGAAGGTATATACTTCACCAATTCGTATAGGTACAAAACGTGCTTCTAAAAAAATAATCGTAGATAATCTCAAAAAACCTCGAAAGACACTTCGAAACATATCGAACTAACGCACAGTGAATGCTGGAAGAAGCAGAAGCAGATTCCCAATCCGGTGTTCCACATCTGTGACACCCTCACCTTCAAAATAGCGGTGCAACTCTTTTACTGCATTGCTGGATGCCTGGAACAATTTTATAACAGACAATGTGCTATTGTACCTTAATATATAGGCAGAGGTCAGAGGATTCTCCTGTCGTAGAAGAAAGAAGCATTTTGAGAAAAGGACAAAACTTAAGATAGAATAACCGAAATGAACACGAACGCACCGTGCGGGCTACTTCAATGCCACTGAGTGTCAATCCTACGTTTCCAGGATTCCAAAACATGATCATTCGCAGCGCCATCATTTCACCAACTTTCAGACCCATTCGCTTCATCGGAATAACGAGATCTTCCAACATAGCCTTTGTCTCCGTGCCGTACATCCTTAATTTTCATCCGATTTTTGAATGAGACGCAAATTCATGAAGTGATAAAAGGGGAACAACCTACAGCCTAGGATTAAAGTTTACCTCAGTTATTATATATATTTCACGTAAAATAAGAGTATGCGGATAAATGTACGAAGTATGCCAGTGATTTTTTTCAGTATCGTTCACCCATGAACAGGAAGAATGGGTAACACGAGCGCAATGGATGTACAAAGTGATTCGAAGAAAAATTTAAATACAAAAAACTTACATGAATTCAGCAGTCTCCTTGTCCGGATTTTCACTGCAGATTCCTTTTGGAGGCTCGAACGGTTTCACGTAATTATTATTCACCAGCACAATTCTGTCCTCAAATCCGAGCTCCATGGTATGGAATAAATTGTCCAGAAGCAGATATCGCAATGAGAACGCGCGTAAAAGTTTCGCCTAAATAAAAACACGTTTGGAGCTCCAGGCTTTGTGAATGAGAAAGAACCACGACAATCACCTTGTCCATCGGATCGAGCAGAAGACAAAACTCGGGGAGTTTCTCAGCCCACTCAAACATTAGCACCATTTGCACTTGAAATAAATTAGTATAGTCTTCCGGTGTAGCGATGCGACGCAAAGCCACGTCCTTAACAATCCGCTAATCGGCTTATAAACAAAGGAAATTAGAGTGTAGTCACGTTCTAAAAATTCTGACTAACTTACGCCATCGTTCGAAAGTATTTCTTCCAACGAGTAGCATAGCATGGCACGCCGACGTCTTTTTTGATCCTCGTATTCAAAACATTGCCTTGCGACTAGTCCAACACCAGGTAAAGGACTCGGTGGCATCTCCGGCAGAAACAGACCCTCAAATAGCATTCATTGCACCCGGAAAAAGGTCTGAGCTCTTGGAAACGTTAGTAAATACGATAATAAATGATGAACGATGTATTAACCAACCCCAATATCAGCAGAATTTGTTCCAGCCAAACTGCTGAACGCTCCGGTTGGACTCGTGTCATATCCCAATAGATCGCTTTCAAGCTTCGGTGTGATTGAACCACTCTGAATCCATAGGTAGGCAAAAATACGCGAATAACATTGAAAATGAACTTGCGCAAAACAACTCACATCCCTGCGAGGCTTTTCAGCTTCTCCGTTGGAATTATATACAGTTGTACCACGTTCATTTGCCGATGAAAGCCCATCACGCTTTGGTTGCACCGCTAAATGTATTCATTCAAGGATGTACCTGATGGTTGTACAATATTTCAACAAAAACAAAACAACAGTTAAAGAAGTAACACGAAACTACAAAACGCGGGTTCAATTCCCGTCCGATGGCAGTGTTTTGCGAATAACCTAGCATCTCCAAATATATAAAGAAGTAACCTTTCTTATCCATACCCACAGCGATGCATTTTGCTAGTCGACAGGCTCTACATGCACATCTGGCAGCTGCAATGATAACGGATATAAAGAAGAAAGCACAATTAACGACTATTTGTTGGAAAGATTGAAAGTTAATGCTCATTAACGAGAGTTTAGACTCTGCCCGAGAAAACAGGCTACATTGTTGTCGGTTGCAAAACATGACTCATCATCATTTTCATCGCTGGGTCATCCGTCTGGCAAATCCACTTTAATTACCATCAAGAATCAGTGGAAACCCGGGGACGCGGTACGGCACCCCTTTTTTATACAAAAACAATACAAATAGCTAAATTGAGCTAAAATACAAAAACTCGAACAAAACCGCAGCAAGCGATACTATTCACTCTAACATGAGAGAAAATCGGTGCACGGGAGGGTGATCATGAATTGTCTATCAATGCAAAAATTCTTATCAGAGTTCGACACCGATCATTGTTAGCTCAGGAAGTTGTTCATACTCTACATAGAACTGCATAGAGAACCTGCTCCTTGCGTAAACGTCCGTCTCACATCAATAATCGACACGTTTAGATCTAATCGGCATGGTTCAATTTTCTGAAACTCAAAATCAACTAACTTCGATCCACAAGACAGTGCCCTCCACGGCGGCAGATAAACTGTTGATCATAGGTTATAGCACGACGGAAAAACGCATTGCATCCTCGGCACGATCGAACACCATAGTGAAATCCATCAGCTGAATCACCACAAACAACGCATTGTTCTGAAATAATGTTCAGGTGATAAATGGAATTCATTATATTACGTTCGCTATTTCAGAAGTAGAACAAAACAATGTAACTTCGTACATACGCTAACGGGGCTACCTCTGCCTCCTGATAGAATAAAAAAGCAAAATCGAATAGCTCAAAGTACTTATAATTCGAGTCGGAAAATGATAGAAGTTGACACTTACCAGTTTGACACAAAATCTCCAACGGTGTTCCATCATTTCTAGATGATGACATGTGCCACTGTTTCTTAAAAAAACATCTTTACAGAGCGGTTATGCAAACGATAAAGAATGCGGTTTGAGAGGTTATTGGCTTCCTAGCTAGTTTAATTTAGCCGAGGCCGAAATAGGGTATGTAATCGGTGAATTATAGTCGGTTCCTAAATAACAATCTACGTTCAACTCCATCCAAAATGTTCTCTGTCGGTGCAGCTATGCATACGAAGATGCATTGTGTGATAGCGGCAACGCTGTTATTGATAAAATACTCGCGACAAAAAAGTTCGAACACGTGACTATCGACCAGTCGTCGACCGAAGAATTCACAATTTTGCAGAGTAGTGTTACGGAAAAATACTGTTACGGGTAACCTCACCAGTTAGTGTGAGTGTAGATGAAAACCTTGGTAATTATAAAGAAAATCATAGAATTTCCGAAACAATCTCATTAACCTAGAAACAAAACAAGCGAAAATGCCTCAAGTGCCCAAAACTTCGCGATACATTCGAAAAAGTCGCACTTTAATAGCAATTGCAGACACAATTAAGAAAAAGTATGGTCAATTATAAGGTAACGCGTCGTAGGATCTCTCCAACAAACATCTACCAATCACACGCTTTCAAAGCAAACATACAGCTGTTACTTCATAAAGTGATGAACATAATAGATAAGAAAATTTGGAAATACTCACTATGAATGTGAACTGTAGAAGAGTTGCACTAACAATTCAAGGTCGTTACTCAGTAATTCAGAACGAAAGTTACTATGGCGGCTGCACAGCGACGTCACCATTGGAGCGCGTTAACCCCCAAACCCTAAACTGCGATTTTTTCGACGAGTTACATCACGATGACTTGTTTTCAACCTTCACTTTTCAAATCGACCTCATATTTGTCACCCATTGTGCACTAATATTGTGAACTTCCGTGCAGAATGATTTTACAATTCTCCTTTCCAAATATTTTCGTTGATAGTGTTTCAATCCTTTGCGTTAATATATTTTTCACGATGAGCTTCTTGAACTCCACTTTAGTTTATCAATACAAATCTGAGTCGAAAGGAAATAAGACTGAAGCTCGGCAGTTTTGATCCTAACCATTTTTTTTCATATTTGACGCAGTTTCACACGTTGTCATTTATTGGTCGCAAATTTTGCATTTGAAAGAGTCCAGTGACGTAAAATAACCGATATGAAATGTCCTGGTACATCAAGTTGGTCCTTAAACAGAAGAAAACATGTGTTTAGTGTAATATGAGACAATAGAAATGAAGTCGAGGAAGGATAACAGTGTTACCTTACATTCTTTACTGCACTTTACTTTATTAACGATTATCCAATCAACAAAACTTAGCAGAATGTAAAGGAACACTTATACAACACGCGACTATTGGACATGATGGTATTAATATAAACATAAAAAATCAAAATAGGATCAAAATGTGGCTCGTGATAATTTTTGATTTTATGAGATCGTATTAAAAATAAATAAAATAAATAAGTAATAAATAAAGCGTGGGTATATGAGAAGGAGTCTCGTGAGAAAACCTTGTCCTCAATCATATTCTCCATTCAACTGAATCGTCCTCCTCGTATTTTGAACGTTTGGCAGTTGTTTTTTATGCTTCTATTTCGTTTTTTCTTCGTATCTATCTTCATACCTGCTACTGAAGAACATTAGAAGTTTGGGCGTCGATGTGAATCCAGCTTTTTAAGGTGCACTAGCTTTCGAAGGTTGAGTGCTGCCTATGGTTCATGAGAACGATGCTGCATATAGAGGTAGGTATCAATTCTAGGCACCCAGAGCTCCATTTTACATCTAAAAAGCTATGTTTCCGCTTTAAAATTTTTCAAAGTTGAAGAAGTAAGTGAGAAAAAGGTAAAGGAAGAGGCTGATTCTAGGCATATATACACTGCTGGGAAGTTTTTGAAAATAGAAGAAGTAAGTAAACGGTGAAGGTTTTGAGGACGATTTTTGCAATGAGTGCGACGGAAACTGTCCAGAAATGATAGGGACACCCGAGAAAAAACAGCTTTACGAACCAGATAGGATGGATCGCTGTCTTAAGCTCTCCAACGCAGTAATAAATCCTGTTAATCGCATTATTCTTCCAATAAAGGTGTTCTCTGGGATTTTTCATCAGAACTAGCTCAAAAGAACTTGCTGGTCATTGATCGCTGAGTATAGGCATATAAATGCCAAACAGTGATTTCCGTCATTAAGAAGATCTATTTTTCTCTGAACTTGAACCTCCTGTCACTTTTAGGCGTTGCTTGGGACGATGCGTTGAAGTTCTGTAAGGACTTTGCCGCTGGCGCTTCTGCAGCCGTTGTGGCTAAAACCTTAATTGCTCCTGTCGAGCGAGTCAAACTCATTCTTCAGGTAATTGGAGATGTTACTTGGGATGATACGTTTGACATAAATAAACTACAGCGCACCTAAGGGATTGATCCTTTCTAGAGGTCTGAATTATTTCATTTACAGTTGCAAAATGCACAAACCTCATTGCCGGTGGAAAAACGCTACAATGGATTAATCGATTGTTTTATTCGTGTTCCCAAGGAACAAGGTTTTCTCTCGTTCTGGAGAGGAAACTGGGTTAACATTCTCAGGTCGTGTAGTCAGGTTTGTTTTTCTTTTTGATTTTTCTGGCCCACGATGATAAACTACGTGGCCATTCGATGTTCGGTGAAAATTCAACTAAGACTACAGATTATTATGTGTTTTAAGGAATCGCTAGGATTTGCTTTCAAAGATTTTTTCAAAATATGGACGTTAAATGGTGTAGATGGCATTGAGCATCGCTATCGATTTTTGATAGGTTGGTTTCTCTTCTGTAATTCTTTTTAGTCGTATTTGCACGTCCTGAGTACGTGAAAATTTGAAAATAAATCCCAGTTGTCAAGGTTGAGTTCAACATAATCGTTCTTTCGTCACACCTAAATCACCTGAACGGTCTAACGAGCTTGACCTTGTAAACCGTCCTCGTTAATTACCGACTGTGATTGCAATTATAACTTGCCTCGGGCAGTAATTTAATTGAAGAATGTCTGTTTTAGCTCAATTTAGCTATAAACCCTTACTTTTTCTAAGTATATCACACGACTTATTCAACTTTCAGGTAATATTATGGCCGGTGGCGGAGCAGGTATTGCCACTTATATGATTATTTATCCTCTGGATTTCGTTCGAACGAGGCTAGCTATAGACTTAGGGAAGAGTAGGAAGGTATGTGTCAAGCTATTTTCGCTACTGTTTTATTGAACTGGTCTCTATTCGCTCATGGTATTTGATTTCAGAATCGCGAATTTGTAGGAATGTTCGATTGTGTACGCAAAATAGTGAAACACGACGGAATAGTCGGCATATACAAGTTAGTTCCAGTTCTTCCACTTATCCGCCTCACTACTTCTGTTGCTTTTTTATTTTTTACATTTACATTTATTTGTTTCCAGTCCATGGTGGGCTAAACGTTGAAATCTAGTGGGTTACAGCCGACTGGGATATAATGTTAGTAACATAGAAAGAAGAAAAACAACACAAAAAATTAAACACGGTTAGTAACAAATCAATGAAATCATTGAGATAATTCTCAATGGAAGCCCTTCGGCAGCTTTTGAGGGAAAAAGGAAGGAAACATAATGATAGGACGAAGACAAGACCCGTTAGGTTAACGCCAGGGGTTTAAAGGCTAGCAAAAGGTAGCTTGAACTACCAATGGAGGAACAAGGGCGGGTCTATGGTAAAAACCCCTTAAACTGGTGTATTTCTTGTGTAATTCTGCTGAACCAGCTCGTTGGACACTTCAGAGGGCTGCTGCCGTCACTTCAGTACATCGTCGTCTATCGGGGTGCCTATTATGGCCTTTTCGATTCCGCAAAGCCACTTGTTGCTAAAGATGGACATACGCTTGGATTTTGGAGGGCATTCGCCGTGGGCCAGGTGCCGGTTATCATTAAAAATCTGGCGTAAATTGTAAATTATTTTTTAATCCTTGCAGGTTGTCACACTAATCGCAGCAATGCTCTCCTACCCTTTGGATACTGTGAGGCGGCGAATCATGATGGGTGCAGGAAAGAAGGAATTCATGTACAAAGGAACAATTGACTGCGCCAAGGTGTCTTTTTGTAGCTTAAAGGTAATACTTCTTGCAATGATGGAACCATAAGCTTTTATTTTAGTATATCTACATCAACGAGGGATGGAAGTCCTTCTTCAGCGGAGCGATGATAAATGCTATGCGTGGTACGGGTGCTGCTCTAGTACTTGCGCTCTATAACGAGATGACCAAATTTATTTGAACTTATGTTGATATTTTCAATGTTATTCTAGGTGTCTAGTTCTTCCATGGTGTTACATGTACAGATCTTTAACAGTTGTCGGTATCTCAACTCAGGCATAGCTTTTGATTTTTAACACGTAGTTGAGAACCTAGCGAGAAATACTATTAATATTTCGTAGTATTGTTAGGTGTGTTGTAAACCAAATGCTGTAAGCATGTAGGAAAATTCTGAATACTGTTGCTACCTCAATGCCTTCAGCTTGTGTGCACCTCCGGTCATATCATATCCGTTTTGTTATCTCCTGTCCTCCGCGGAAATGTGGTAATTCCAGCTTTCAAAATAAAGTGAACTTACCTCACCTGTTTTTGTCTCGTTGAGACAATTTGCTTTCATCTCTTGCGCGTTGATAAATCTTTATTCCTCCAGGGCCGAGATTCATCATTGGTAAACCCCCGATAAACCCCAAGATATGGCCCGAACGGCGCCCACCTTTTTCTACTTATCCTAAACTTCCTATTTTAAACGCAATCTCTCATCGACTCTGTCGTCTGCTTCTGACTACGCTGCGGTTTCGGAGACCGCTCGTCCGTTCATGAATCTGGATCGAGGTCATTCGCAGTCTTATTGCAGGTGATTTGGCTTTTGGCAATATTTGGGTAACAACTTGAAGTGTGAAAGCCGCTAGGGGAATGATGTCCTCTAATCAACCTCCTCGTACCGCGTTCCCCGAGGCTATTGCTGCGAAATTTCGACAATTTGCTGGGAATTCAGCAAACGAAGTTCACGACTGAATCATTCTAGGCAACATTGGATGAAAGTCACTCTTCTCATCCTTTTCTCAAGGGAAATCGCTCATAAACAGAAGAGTCACAGAAAGCACTATTTGTTTTCAACCATGGCACTGGACGGAGCCGTTGCTTTCTCTCGAACCCGAGGTGATTCATCGTAAGAGCTTACCCGAAGAACTCTGTTTGTCTTAGATCCCTTGAGGACCGCAACAATTTATGCCCTGCCTTAATCATATCTTTCCCTTTGGAGCATAGAAATTCCCATTCAATAGCCACAATTACTGTATATGTACTTCTTGGTACAACAACAACAGACAGGCACTTGTCCTGGGCCCGGATTCATCTTTCGTAAACCCCCGATAAACCCCGAGACATAGCCCGAACGGCGCCAACCTTTTTCTTCTTATCCTAAACTTCCTATGTTAAACGCAATCTCTCATCGACTCTGTCGTCTGCTTCTGTCTGCGCCGCGGTTTCGGAAACCGCTCGTCCGTTCGTGAATCTGGGCCCTGCTGCCCTTGAAAGAGTTATGTTGTTGTCTAATGACACAAGTAACAACAAGTATGAACAACAACTATGTAATTCACGATCAAATAACCGCTATAAATAAAAATTTATAAATACAAGGAGTATCACAGAATTTCACAGATAGCTCTCTAATAATCATGCTGAGGTCTATAATATATGGTACGAATAGCTTACATTATGCTCTACCGCGATAATCTATCACTGTCAACCCTTTCTCATTCGAAATTATCTTCTTCATTTTTTGAACTTTTTGGACTGTGAATTTCAATGATACAGTATGAAACGGCAGCATAAGTTTTCGAGATAATTGGAATGAGTAGAAATTGATGAGCTACAGCAATCATACGATATGCTCTCGACTGGAATGGATCCGACACAGCCGGGCACATGATGTTGTTGAGATTCACCCGAGAATACTGAAATTTGTGCTGTGGTTTTCATGATGTTAGCAGATTCAAGAACATTGGAAGACTTTCCACTAACCAGAGCAACTGCTTGAAGAACAACGAAATGGTATAAAAGAAAGGTGCAGAGACCGAACGCTGTCCATGTGAAGTCGTAAATGTGCTCCGGTTCGTACGCTCCTTAAGATATTATTTTTCTCCACAACACAATCAAATTAAAACTAAATCAGTAGCTATAAAACTACAATGCAACTTCTACGAGACCCTCCGTAGACGGTGGGTATATCGTTAATTGAATCAAACGAATGACGACTAACACGGAACTGAAAACACCTCCGATCACTACATACCTTGTCCCTATCTACGTATCGACATTTCCAATTGCGGTTAACCCAAAATGATCCCAACTTCATAGCTAAAGACAGTACCAAATTGAGCTCACCTCGTAGCCACATTAGATAGAATGGTGTAACGATGATGGCTAAGTGTTGAGCGTAATAAACGAACACTTCACCCGGCAGCTAGAAGTAGATGATTGACGTCGAGGAGGACATAGCTGTGATGAATAGCATGAATACTTACCACTCTCGTGTTTAGGATTGGAAAAGCGAGGGCAAAGAATGCCCCCGGCATGAAGTACATGTTTAGCCGGAAAACGAAGCAAGCTTTTCTGAATTAGCACATTGTATCATAACTGGTGAGAAGCTGAGTAAAAATTTTCCGCCTACTTGTCACGTGCGTCCATTGACAAAAGAAGTAGTTGCATGGCAGTGGTGATGTGACAAGGATTTAGTAGAAAAATTGCGGTTCTAAAGAAAATGAATTCTTTTTTCGGAAGGCATAGCGTTAAGTCTCAAATGCTAATCCGGCATTATTCAACTTAACGGACTCCAGTCGTCGATTTTTTCAATTGTTTGACCACGAATCTGCTGCCCATTTTTCACGTGGATGGTCTTGGACCACCCAAATCGCTACTTGGGTGGTCCAGTCAGGATCACCGATTCCGCCGAACTTTTTTACGGGGGTTCTCTGGTGTCCTGAACACGATGGTGAAGTCCGTTTTCCAAATGGCGGCCGAATACGGTAGTTATAGGTGAGTCTCACCAGAGCCCAGATTCATGAACGGACGAGCGGTCTCCGAAACCGCGGCGCAGTCAGAAGGAGACCATACAGTCGATGAGAGATTGCGTTTAACATAGGAAGTTTAGGACAAGAAGACAAAGGCGGGCGCCGTTCGGGCTATGTCCCGGGGTTTATCGGAGGTTTACCAATGATGAATCTGGGCACAGGGAACCCCCAAAGACAAATTTTCAGCGGAATCGGTGATCCTGTCTGGGCCAGCAAGTAGTCGATATAGATGGTCTGAGGCGATCAGGGGAAAAACGGACTTCACCATCCACCATGTTCAGGACCCCAAATAACCCCCATCGAGAAGGTTCAGCGAAATCGATGATCCTGATTGGACCACCAAAGTAGCGATTTGGGTGGTCCGGGACCACCCACGTAAAAAACGGACGGCAGATTCGTGAGCAGCGCCCTCAATTACCTCTTGTGCAAAGTTTCAACGAATTTCGAATTTCAAAAAAAAAAATCGAGGACTGCAGTCCGTTAAGACGTTGTGCCGGTAATCCTTACTTTGATATAAGTTTAAATGCAAGTTCTGCACCGAATATAATGCTGTATATAGTGAGAATCGCATAACGAGAATAACAACGAGGTCTCGATGCAAAACTACAATCTAGAACCGGTAGCGCGTTGAATACAACACGTAGAGCAATCGGAACGAATAAAGCCGTTTCACCGAACAGTTGCCAGGTAGGTAGATACTGAAAATAGCGTTGATGGCTAAAATATGAAAAATGAATCTGAAAAAAGGTGAAAATGATCGTACCGACATGCATTCTTCTCCTCCATTGCCTTTAATTGAATGATTCACACCTCCAGTTGCAAAGTCCCACAAGAGACTAGACATAGGCTGAGCTGGACCAACTGACTGCCAGCTACCGCCACATTACCTTTGAGAATTTCTGTTCAGATTGCAGCGAACTACTAGAGGACATTGTTTGCAATGCGATTGTCAATTGTTGTTTATATATCGATGAAATTGGAGAAGAATGAGGAAAACAGATCAATGTGTCGTTTGATGTTAGGGCTGTTTGTCTCAATGGGCGGAACAGTGGATAGCGGAAGCCGACACACAAGTGGCTCTCATTCTACGCCAACATTTCCCCTGTCATTCGGCCAGAACGGTGCCATCACATAATAGTCGATGATCAAAATCCAATTTTTATTTACAAAAACAGTCCACGGTCCACTGTTCCAGTACGGAAAAATAACGTACATATACCGCTAAGCTAGATGTGGTTTATCCACCTTTTCAGCTACGCAACGAGTACGAGTGACTTTCGTTCCCAGCCGTTCAACCGACAATTGTCCATTGTTGAAGAGGCTGAATGAAGCGACTTCCAGCCGTCAAAACTGCTCAGGAAGCGAGTTAGTCAATTACCGGAAAAACGTACGTTAACCAGTGAAAAAGGTGACTGACTCGAGAGAAATTCGTGAAATGCAAGAGCAAGAATTCGCGGTGCGTGAAAGGCCTCGGTATGGTAGCGAACGCAGTAGCAGTCAGGTGGAAAACGGATTAAACGCGTGAGAACAAATCCAGAAAAGCACGTCATCAGTTGGGGCGAATAAGACCCCAAGCCACGGTGTATGATGGAAAAAAATCACCATTATGAAGTTGAAGAAAGGCTAACAAAATCTTGGAATATGTGAGCAGCCCGCTGAAGTGGAGCGATGTGCCGAATAGTGGTGAGAACAAAAACTAGAAAATAGCTTTTCGTGGAAGAGAAGAAAGGATTTGTCAACGTTGCAGGATGCACATGGTGCCGAAATTAAATTCGCACAAAAAACAATCTAATTCCCAACTTGTCTAAGAATAACAGACAAGGAAATAGTCTAAGGAAGAAGGACGATCTATACCGAAATCATTGTTGCATCTCAAAGCCAACTGAGACGGTGCTTAGTGGACGGACACCTTCACAATTCTTAGGTTACAAATACCACATCTACATACGTCGTCTAGCGAATTGTTTTCGTGCCACAACTGGAATAATTATCTCGGAATGTTGGATCGAAAGAAATGAGCTCGTAAATCGAATGCAAAGAAAAAACTGGCAAAATTTCATAGTCACGTGTTGATGTGCAGGTGATGTCAGGCAGACCACACCACACAGTAGAATGAATGTTGAGTATATCAGAAGTGCACAGATTTTTCGTGAAGCATAATGCTGGTCTCTGCATTACAAATGGGTTTTATATCAAGAAAAGCATGTTTGGAACGGATTCACCACGGTGAAGCTACCCATAATAGAACTCACAAAAGGCGAAAGAGTCGGCAGCCATTAATATTTATTTATTTATGCTTATTTGATATTCTAAAATGTTACATTTTTAGCATTATTATTATTATTATTATTATTATTATTATTATTATTATTTATTACGTGCGTTCAAGACACACGTTTGATACAATCAGAACAACAAGTACAGAACAACAAGTGTATATAGTCAGAAACAGTGAAACGAAAAAAGTTCTAATGCTCAAGCAGTCGATATTTGGCCATGCGCTTGAAGCCATAAAGAGAAGAGGAGCAGGCAGAAATACCCACATTAAATTTCAATAAGCTAGAAGGTGCCCTACAGGTGAAAGAGGCTGCCCGAACTGTGGTCCTCGGTTTGGAATAAGACAACTTATACGACCCCCCACGGGGCCTGGAAGGTACTAACCTATATGAACCCGAAACGGTACTCAATAAGATACGTTTCAACATTTCGGATATGATGCAAACATCCCTTAGCTTACGACGCTACTCCAGAGTATGTAAGCCTAGATACCTATTTCTTATGTCCGCTCGAGGGACTCTACCCTCGAGCGAACATAAGAAATAGGTATTAGTATTGTATTTATTTGATATGCTATCACTATAATATTTTTATTTATGTATTTTATATTTAGTTATAGTTTGATGATATTTTAATATTAGTGTTGCATTTATTTAATATGCTAGCAGAATCTGAAGAAGTCTGAAACTGTGTTGTATTGCTCGTAGGTGCTAAGTCAGCAAAAGCATTGAGTGAAGCGTTATAATCGATGACCAACAGCGCCACATTGGGTTATCCCGTCGTCACATTATGTATGAATAAGAATCGGAAGTGGGAGAAGATAGTAGCGTGACGCTCAGCGAAATCTTCTTCGCTGACTTTCCACTCCCTCAAACTCCCTCAAATCCTCAGAAAAAAAAGAAATATTCCCATGGAAAGACGTTCTTTAGCTGAGGAATCGTGCAGCAGCTTCCGATGAGTCCCTTGATATTTTCGTGAAGCATTAGGCTTCAATTGATTCAGGAATGTTTATGGAGTATGCGGAAGTCGGAGCCGAACTTCACGCCAGCTACTGAGTTAGTGGCGAGAGAATTGATGGAAAAGCCTGCAGGATGGACCACCTCAGAAATTGTTATCGAATAAAGTGATAAATACACCGTGATGGGTCATAGAAGAACGGAAAAACCTTACGCAATTTTCATCACAAGGAGTAGAACAAGTGCTGGCTTCGAAGGAGTGTGCACGATGAATGCATTTCCGGCCTAATTAACGGTATCGATTCTTTTAATGGCCAATCGAGCTATGAGGCAGCGGAGGTCCTCCAAAACACATTTGCAATAGCAAAATCGAAGCAACGAATAGATGTAGCATATCATGAAACTTATGGACAGGTGTGAAATGCCGCCAAAAAAGTCGAGAAGCAACGGAACTTCAGCTATTTGTGTCGTAACTGCCACGTCGTTGGGCTGAAGACTTCAAAAACTCATTCCGGAATATTGAAAAAGATAGATTCTAATTCAGGTGCTTGTCGAAAAGATTATTTTTTCTTTTATTCGAAAGAGGATTTTAATATTCAGTGGAACATTGACGGGCAGACGCACGAAGCGCTTCTCCCAGGTTTTTTTTTCGAAAATTGTGGGTAATGAACAGCAATAATGAACCAGAAAGATCCCGTGGCACATGCTGATAAATAGCGAGCACGCCCGGATTTTTCCAGATGATTTATGAAAAGCAACGAAACATGACAGTTGGAACGCGAAGCACGAGAAAACATTCCAGTGTAGCTATAAAACTGCACCGCTGGGAAAATAGTGACCGTCCAAAGTTCATCTTTTTTGAGAATCTAAGGAACAACTCAACGTTAAACAAAGCAGCAAGAACAAGGTAACCGTAATGCTGTTCAAATGAAAGGATATTTCCGACAAGTCATCGTTGCTCATGAGATTCTTCCAGATTACTGAAGCGGGTGGCTGCTGCTCGCCAGTGTCTAATCCATATCTGCCCAATGCGGACCACTTACGAGCGTTCCGTTGGACACGATCGATTCTTCTGCTCAAATAAGAGCTGAGGAATGAATGAGGTACTAGGAATTTTCGATGGGTGAAACGAAGCTGCAGCTGCAGTGAATGTGTTTGGAATTCTTTGGTCTGAAATAAAAAAAAAACTGGCAAAAAAAGAAAATTGCCAACACTAATATACTCGAATAGCTAGATGATACACTTTAATATTTTAGAAAAATGAGACGTGAGGTCGGTTGAGCTGTGTCGGCGAGATCAATACATCTAGTGATGTTTGTTGGAGAGTCGTACAAAGAAGTAGTAAAGAGTGAGAGTACGAGACGTTCGAGGGAAGAGGCGTGGGGAGACCGCAATCAGTTGCTTGCATGAATAACAACACAATCCTGTTTGGGGGTGGGGAAGGGGAAGGGGAAGGGGTAGGGGAGGGGGAAGCAGAGCGATGGCTGGCTGTGTTGACAGCGGTTCTGTGTGCCAAAACTACACAGACAATGATATCATTAAATGTTATTGCGTTATGACTTTGTATTCGTAAGCTTAGATAACAACGAGAGGTTGTAATGGTGATGATGGAGCGCTTGTCACCCTAACATCGTTCTCCATGGCAACCTAATTTCCTACGTTAACAACAGACGTGAGTCAACTATCTCTGCTAGAAAAGCTACGAGACGTATATCGGCGCTTGCATTCCTATACGTCCGAAAATATTTGACCCGTTTCACGGGGATTAAGCAATATCGAGGGATCTACACAAGACTTCATAAATGCCCATATATTGGCCCGGTGTTTTATGTAATACCTTTAAGTCTGGTACAGTTAGCTTGATGAATTGATCTAGGAAAAAGAAGCAGCATTTGAAAATTCCGATCCCATAACTAAGGAGGTTACGAGTGGTGCTGGCAGCGCCGAAACAGATAAATTCCTTCTTCTTTCAGTGACAGGGTCACCTCCAAAACACATTTAAAGACTTACTTCCAGAAGGAATGAGAATGTGTGGAAGAGCGCTGTGCCAAAACACGAGCCGAAATGAAGACCAACTGTGATCAATTTAGAAGTTTATTCATTGAACGGCCGATTAATCTAATTGGAGCAGGAAGTGCTGGACGACATGAGGTTCGACGGCTAAACTGACTAAATGAAACCCCTATCAGAAACGTTCTCAGGAATAAGTATTGGAAGGATTAAATAAAAACGTAAGCTCGTTTCGTCCCTTAACTTAGACGAGCGAAAAAGTAAACAAAACAGCCTCCACAGGACTCATCAGTAAGCTAGGGAAGCTCGTAAAAGAAATATGTAAAAGATAAAGCCAAAAAAATAAAAGGATAGGTGAAAGCAAAAGAAGGAATGGAAACTGACCTTGTACCAGAGATCCGGGTCGATAACAAACCATAGCGGGAAAAACGGGATAGACATATCAACGCAACTCAAACTTGGGTAATTAAACCATAGATAGGCAATGCACCACGATGTGATTTGCGTTACAACAATACCGCAGAGAATGGATAAAGGGATGGTGCGGAATGCATGGGAACGACGAGATAAGGCTGTAGCCCTAGAGAGGCAACATCCATCAATTTCCTATTCTTTCTGGTAAGCTGGAATCCTGAATCTGATCTCTAAACAGTATCACACGCAATACGCTGTGGCACGGCAGCACAAACCTTTGTACTGTATCATACTGTAGAGTAGTTCATCAGAAGTGCATCACCTCATAGTTCGACAGCGTACATGGTAATAACTCGCACCGCAAGCGGTTTGTCTGTCACGTTCTTTGATAAGCCCTGTTACAGCTATTCTGGTGATTTCTTTAACAAAAGATCCCAGAACTCGTATGCTGCTTTGCCGAACGAGGTTAGGATGGTGGTTTCAAGGAGAGAGAGCTTGAAGGATCCCAGAACTACTCATCAGGGGTCATCGTTGGGCTCCATATCCTCCTTGCTTCTTTCGCATATTACAGGGACCGTATCATTACCTGCAGTCGTTCATTGCCAATAACCACTGAACCATCTCACAGCAGCCACGTGCTGCTCTCATCCTATCCGTATCGGTGGTTTTGCTATCCCACTCACTTCAAGGAAAATATCGACCACCTAAAGCCCCTCACCATAGTCATAAACTCCACGATTGGCTTCGATCAGCTACAGGTCAGGGCGCTGTGATCATGAAAATGGACCACTAAGTGAAGTTTCAAATGAATCAGAGTAGGAAACGCAACTGTACCGAAAAATTGATCTCTCTAAGTGATGTTTCCAGTGGAAAGTTCTAGACGAACTATTGAATTCTACTACCCGAAACTTGGCCGACCCCCTTAACGATCGGATGTTCCGCATTCTCTTACGAGATGAAATCAAGCAATTCTACCCCTTTAGGGGTCATCTACGAACCCGATGAAGACTACCTAGCTGCTTGAAGTCTAGTTTTTCTCGTGTTTTTATTTGCTCCAATTTTTTTGCCGACCCCTCGTTTTCCATCTCGCAGCCAGCGCCGGCCACCCAACGATTGGTTTCGATCAGCTGCCGGTCAGGGCGCTGTGATCACCAATATGAACAATTGAGTAAAGTTTTAAATAAAGTAGAATGGAGTAGTTAACCGCGTCAAAAAATCAGTCTCTCTACGGGATGTTTCTAGTAGAAAGCTCTCAACGAACCATTAAATTCTACTCCCCGAAACTTAGCCGACCCCTCTAACGACCGGGAGTACGGCATTCCCTCTTGGGACGGAACCTAACCATTCTACCCCTTTAGGGGTCACCTACGAACCCAATGAAGACTACCTAGCTGCTTGAAGTGCAGTTTTTCTCGAATTTTTATTTCCTCCATTTTTTTGCCGACCCCTCGTTTACCATCTCGCAGCCAGCGCCGGCCACCCAACGATTGGTTTCGATCAGATGCCGGTCAGGAGGCGATGATCACAAAAATGAACCATTAAGCAAAGTTTTAGATGAAGTGGAATAGGAAACTCAACTGCATCGAAAAATCAATCTTCCTAAGGGATGTTTCTAGTAGAAAGTTCTCGACGAATCATTAAATTCTACTACCCGAAACTTGGCCGACCCCCTTAACTATCGGATGTTCCGCATCCTCTTACGAGATGAAATCAAGCAATTCTACCCCTTTAGGGGTCACCTACGAACCCAATGAAGACTACCTAGCTGCTTGAAGTCTAGTTTTTCTCGTGTTTTTATTTGCTCCAATTTTTTTGCCGACCCCTCGTTTTCCATCTCGCAGCCAGCGCCGGCCACCCAACGATTGGTTTCGATCAGCTGCCGGTCAGGGCGCTGTGATCACCAATATGAACAATTGAGTAAAGTTTTAAATAAAGTAGAATAGAGTAGTTAACCGCGTCAAAAAATCAGTCTCTCTACGGGATGTTTCTAGTAGAAAGCTCTCAACGAACCATTAAATTCTACTCCCCGAAACTTAGCCGACCCCTCTAACGACCGGGAGTACGGCATTCCCTTATAGAACGAACTCAAACCATTCTACCCCTATAGGGGTCATCTACGAACCCAATGGAGACTACCTAGCTGCTTGAAGTGCAGTTTTTCTCGAATTTTTATTTTCTCCATTTTTTTGCCGACCCCTCGTTTACCATCTCGCAGCCAGCGCCGGCCACCCAACGATTGGTTTCGATCAGCTGCAGGTCAGAGCGCGGTGATCACCAAAATGAACTGTTGGGTGATGTTTTTAAAAAAGCGGCGCAAGGAGTTCAACAGCATCAAAAAGTCAGCCTTCCTAAGAGATGTTAAAAGGAAGAGGTTCTCAGCTAAGTACTGAATTTCACAATCGTAACCGTGACCGGACTCTGCCCAGAAACACATCTCTTACCATCCACCGCTGGCCACCCAGAGCTGATAAGCGGACACCGACCACCCTTTGGATTCTGCAGGCTGTCGATAGTACTGTTCTATGTGAGAAATCAGCCTGTGTAAAGGTGTTGATGTGGTACAGTGGGCGGTGGTTTTAATTCCCAGGCGAGAGGGTATGGGTTCGCTTCATCTGCAGCATTTCCGATTTGCGTTCATCACACTGGTACATACGTATGCACGCTCGTTCGCATTTTTTCAGGAATCCGACCCTACTATATATCATAACCAAATATACAATTGATTCAGTCCTCCTCGTGTAGTCACAGAATGCGGTCGACTTCGCCACACTCTGTCGAACTCACCAGCTGACCGTTCCAAGATAAGAAGACCCAGTCCAATACGCAGTTGCCGAGCGTGGACTGTATCTCAAGAATATCAGCAGATTTTCTCCGCACACTCAACGTAAAGTCTCAAGTGAGCTGCGTTTGACCATTTTTGAATCTACCATGGAAAGTTTGGTGTCTGGAAAAAGAAGCAAGGGGAGACCGAGAACTTGATGGCTAGACGATACTACTTACTATCGAAGACGAAAGGCAAAGGATATGATCGACTGAGAATGGATGGTTAATGATGCGACTAAGAAATCTGCTGACCTCTTCGCAAGAGAGACTCGAATATCACTGCCTTTGCGATGCAAGAGTATAAAGAATAAAGAGTAAAGGATACATAATTGATTCTGACCCTATCACCCAGTCAGCGGCTTATCGGCTGTTGACTTACTTCTTTCCAGTAACTGAGACTTGAGGACATACTGATCGTCTCCATCGAGACCGTCCACAACGAAAATCTTCTGTGTGTAGAAAACCATCATATAATACTTATTCGTCCGGTGCATCATCTTGAAACTTCTCTCTAGATCAAAAAAATCCATTAAAACCACTTGCTTGTGAATGATCTTCATGGGTGAAGGACATCGGATAACCTCTTTTGGTTGGGTGTACTTAGCAGAGTGGAGAGGGGGTTCGATGGTCGACTTCTTACTCGTCGAGAAGGCGTAGCTGTAGATAATCTTCATGGAACCACCACCCAAGAAGTTCATATCGGCTTGTAGTGCATCACCTTTTCGTTGGTTCCTAAGAAAAGATGGTTATGTTTGCATAGTTATTGAACACGGCAGACAACCTTCCACTGAATGGAATCCGGACACGTACCGAGCGTCTCACATCAGGTAAGTTACGCTTTTATATAATATTTATATTACATTCTGCTTGATTCTTCCACAGGTATCTCATCCTCATCCTGGATGATGAAACCACCAAGTCGACGTTACACTGGGTACGACATCGAGAAGGAAGCAAAACAAACGAATAGCGTCCTGTTCTGGAGAAGTACTTCATGTGTATAGCACATTTATCATAGACTCGTTGTAAATAAATTATACACATGCTCCTTTCTATACTGGAACCGCTCTCTTAAATCGATATCTGACAACTTTACGAGTAACGTGTACGTGTCATAAAGCATTGTGGACGACCACGTTAACAGCCATGCCAGCTGGCTGAGCAGACGGAAATTACGGTAGCCACGACCGGGTTCACGCAATATAAGTTCCTAAAAGGATATGTTGTTGCAGAACGGCTGCATCCGTCGAGACGAACGAACTAGTAGAAAGTCTTGCCAACTATCATGGCACTTTGTAAATGAAAATTTGAAAAAAAAAACAAATAAAAAATGGAAAGGGCAGAGGTGTTGCCTTTATGCCCACTCTTAAGCACTATTTGTCATGTATTCTGCTGGTAAATGTGAAAAATGTGATACAGCCTGAAGCCCTGCATTAGATGAGTGTCTGATCCTCCTTTCAAACTTTATCGGAACAAGAACTGATACATTTTTCTAGAGGCAGATATCTACGAATGTTGAAATACCTCCTGACATAGCAGACGTAGCTGGAATCGTTCTCCGTCCCTTGTTCACAGCAGCAAGAAAAAACTCATCATCAACGAAGTCGGCGCTTCTTTTTACCCTGGGGGATCACGCCCTTCGTGCCGCTTACGACTTTACCGTAATGCTTCCAGAATGTCACGAGCTGTGCAATTAGCTAAATTCGTCCCCATCTAGCCGGTCGGAGGAAGAGAATCAGTTGGCTACCCCAAATGACCCTTACACGCCTTTAATTATGCATAACTTTTTCCAGCAGCTAGGCTAATTTGAACTCTGACAATGTTAGAAGTCACTTTGTGAAGGATTTCTTCCTCTTCCTAGATGCAGGGAAGAAATAAAAGAGAAGTTCCTAGTTTCTAGTCGAAATCGAGAGATCCTAGTCGTTTGATGGTCTTCTAAGTGTGGATCAGAGTTTCTAATTTGTGTATTATTCCAGATCCCAGACATGAAAAGCCAGTGATCATCATAACTTTTTAGCTGATACTGCTCAAGGACCAGTGGTAATTGTGTTTTGCATCACGTACTAGAGCGACTTCTTCATTAATATCTCACTCATCTAAGTCCTAAAAAATATAATGTAGAAGTCCAATGGGCTCGTTAAATAGTAAAATGTCATGCTTTAGATAGGGCACCGCACATATGCCATGATAGTAGGCAAGACTTTCTACTAGTATTTAAAAGCATAGATAACGATTGACACTAATCTTGCCAAATGCATTAGTTGGCTCAAGAAGTGATCAATATGTAAGATCTGAAAGGACGGGTTCAAAAGTCTCATGTATATCGTTTCAACATGATATGATCCATGGCTAGATAGCTGCTCCTGAACAATACTTGTTAGATCTGATGTAAAGTGACATGGTTTCGTATATACACTTTTTGCCATTTTGTTGGTGTCTGATATTGTCTTTATTAAAAGCCTTTGCTATTGTGCTAAACCTCCTTTTTTACCGTTTTTACAGGTTTTCATCGGTAGTGGTTTTTTTCCATTTTTGTTCTATTGGTGCTAGTTACGTTACCGATATTTTGATTAAATGAATAAATGAATAATAGATATTGCTCCTGTATAATCCACACAAAGCTGATGCAGGTTTTTGAATTGTGCTGAGTGAGTTTTCCGTTTAAATTCTTGACCTCTGGTATCCTCTTTAATATTTATTCACCTTTTTGCTCTCCTATTCTGGCAGTAAACCCCACTTAGATGGTACTTCGATGAGATCCAATGGCAGACAAACACCGAAAACGGCAAGACGCAGAAAAATTTCTGTTTTGTTCAGAATTTCATTTCGTGTATCACTATGCTCCCTCTTGCGGCTGCTGGTTTGCGTTGGGGGCAACCTCCTATTCATAATTTATCTCTGTTTTGCCGCCGCGTCTATTAATTTGTGACGGATGAATAATTTAAAGCCCGACGGTAGCAGGGCCGGCGAAGGAATCCGGTGCTGCAAGAATTCTTTGCCCTAGATGTCGGCTTGATGTTCTTCACTGGAAGTTGATTGTACAGAATCAGAAATAGCGGACACTGAGGCTTTGAACGGATTCACTCTTCTTTATTGCGACTTAGCCCAGTTCAATATCTATTTCCGTAATAAAGTATGAATCAATAGCGAAATGCCATTACGTTGAAAAGGCAAGTTATGAGTGCACTATTGTTAATGCACTCTTCACATCTCTGAGGTGCTCAGAAATATGAGAGTAGTTTGATCGTTTGGGGCAAAGATGAATGTTACAGTAGCTTGACACCGTCCTATTTAAGCCGGATGGTAACTACGGGTTGGAAGCAAACTGATGAATTTGGAGCTTACTTCTGCACTTTCTTTCCTAATTTATTCAGCCCTGACCTTTTTAATTTCTACTTTTCTATTTCCACTTTTTGAAGCTGCAATTGTTACATCGTTCACCTCTGCTACTAGAACTACTTTTGTTGTCTTCAAACAGTCTGCTATATAGCCAACTTGGTGTGGTTCATATGATATGTTACTAATGAGAATTTTATTGTGAATTACTATGAATGTTCCACTAACAAGTTGAGTATTTGTTTTGGTTAAGAATTCTCCAAGTTCGCTCTTCTTGATAGCTCGGCATGATGTTATAACTGTGTTATGCTTCTGTGCCGGACGGTGGACCACGGAGTAAGTCATTGGATTTCTCTCGATTTCTCAATTTCGTGGAGGATTGTATGAGTTCGTCAAAAACGCTAGGAACGATGCGGCGTTTGGCCGTTCAGATCAAGGGTCAGTTCAGTTTCGGACCACTTTTTAGGCCTCTGAAGACGACGTTCAAGTCGAAACGTTAGGCCAATAAACATCTGGTTCACCATACTAACCTCGTCCGGCACAGAAGCATAACACTGTTTTGGTTAAGTTTCTTCTTCAGCAAATCCATAACTGTCCTACTAACCGCTTCGACTTGTATTTTTTAGCACGCCAATGTGCCTAGGTATATGAATAAAATAATTAAATATAGCTGATGCCGATTCCTGATCCATTCAAATTCGGTATCTTTCCGATTTCTCCACTCGAAATTTTGATGTATGTAGAGCTCCAATGGTACCTCGGTACTCCCACTCAAGGCACCGATCTGATAACTCGTATCATGACAAACGATAACAATAACAAACAATAACAAGCGTGTCTAAGGGAAGTGATACTTATCACCTAGTGCTTTAATACTACAGTTGAACGGTGTGTTTTCTGAAGGTACAAGCAATGAGAACCGCGCAACAGCTTGTGCGAGATGCGAATGAATGATTCTTTTTAGAATGATGATATGAATTATCAGATAGGTGTCGGCCTTGAGTGGGAGTACCGGTACCTCTATTAGTGGATGGTACACAGCAAAGGTGTGCACATGCATTACGTCCCCACCTGTGCCAAAGCTTTGTCAACACATCGTCCATTCGTCGGCAAGAGCTAAGACCAGAGCTTCTAGACAAGTCCTTGTATTAAGGTGTCATCGCCCACCTATGTTGTTTTAGGCTTGTTGTTATTACAGGTGCTACATACCTGCAACTGTATAACTATCAATTAATTCAGACGTAGCATATCCTTTTAACGTATCAGTAGCTATAAATGGATAGTGATTTCCGGCCCAGTGTGTTAACATGACGAAGGGCTAGCTAATTGGTCTAAATTGGTGGCTGATGTGTTCCGAAACGGATGACATGTTTCAGGCGCCAGCTGACAGGTGGTGCCAATGGCCGGGTGAACCGCTAGCAGCTCTGCTTAATGTGTCATAATTTTTGCGACAGCACACCATATTGCGGGAATGGGCGCTGGACACAGAGGGAGAGAGCGCTCCATGGAGAGTGGACGGCCATCCATCGATGCCATTACATAATTACGTGAAGTGGCCCGAGAGCAGGCATGGCGCATCGTCGCTCAGCTTCATGGTGAACGACTCCGGCCCGTTCGGGAAAGTGCTCTGCGCCTGATGCATCATCCCAGGCAAATCCCCTCAAGCAACACCATAAGCTCCTTATTCGTTTCAGTGGCGATGTTGAAATCTTCATTCAAATCAACAGTGTCAATTTCGACCACTATTTATTTATTCACTTATTTGAAATGCACTTATCGTGCGCCGGAGAAAACTCGATTCAAATAAGACAGTAAAAGTCAACAATGGTAGAAATCAAAACAAACACCAATTGAACAGTAATCCGCAAAACTAAAGCCTGACTATTTCAATAACAAGATGTGAGCAATCAGAGCATAAAGCAACACGAGACCCTCTGTCTGATCTATCTATCACTATCAAGGTCTCAAATGCTAAAGGTCTCAAACAGCTCCCAATCGAAAGCGGCCTGAATACGGAAGGCAGAGACTCGTTTCCCAAATTTACAACTGTGCAACTACGCAGAAGGTTTAAGGATAAAAATTGTGACAGTACATGCTCAGTTTAGTGTCACAAATTTATTTAGAAGGACCAAAGCGATCTTGAAAAAAATCACAGAATCGAAGCATGAAATTCCCGGAGCACAAGCTTAAATAAGCTTCTGGAGGAGTGCTTTTAAATCAGCTCAGCGAGTGAGACTCCACGACATCAATAAGAGCCTAGAAACTGAGGGCAGAAGGAAGAACTGCCCATTGAAAAATTTCTATCACTTCAGATAATCGATTTTAGGGCAATTATCTGCTCAGTGCCTTATGGTGCTTTTCATCACTAATCGGGGATCACTGCCTGCTAATGTCTAATCGCTGAAACAGGGATTCACTATTTGCCGTGGAAGAAGCTGAGCCTACCTTTTGAGCTAGTATGACATTGAAAATTCTAACAAACATTGTTATATCGTTATCACAACTTTGAAAACTCGATCAGTGAATTATTATGAGTTCTCGGCAGGTCATGAAAGAGATTCATCCATTGATTCTGTCAAAGTGGATGCTACTGAGGTACAATCTTTCATGTGTTATGCTTCAGCATAGAATGCGAGCTGTTCGGCAGAAAATTGTGGGCAGCTATGTCAGGAGAAGATAATTTTCGTGAGGCATCGGTACATTGTTACCTAGTCGCACTATTACAGTACCTTGAGCAGCAGACGGGCGCCATCTTGAAGGGCGGCTGGCTTCTGATTGGCCGAGAGGCGGAGCCGAGCTGCAGCAGCTTCAGCCTCCACGAATATCCATGACGGCACTGGCTCGCTTCCACAACGGCATTTCATACGAAATTTCACTTTAACCTGATCTAATTTGTTAAATTTTTATCAAAATTTATGTTCTTGATAGAAAAGACAAAAAGAAAAGAAAAAGCCTCGGGGTGGGATCATCTTTCAGAAAATTTTCATGCCGGGTGCATTAATATCAAAAAGAAGAAGCCCTATCCGGATATACTGGCGCGTAGAAACCCTCACCCTCACCTCAACTGTTGTTAACCAACGGAAGAAGGGCTTCGCTTCAAGTGGGTCACATGTACGGCTTCATGCATGCAGACGGGAATGGTGTTTGCTTCACTTCTTTTACTATAATCGATTTGTACGAAGCTGATATCGCATTTTCGTTCAAATTTTTTGAAAAAATGCTCATTTCTTCCTGCTCTTCTTTTTGTCGTCTTTTTCTTGTCATCATAATGCTCGCTTTTTGGTTTTCAAACACGAATGCAAGGACTCGGTGAAGGAGGATCGAACGAGGCGACAGTAACGCAGAAAGATTTCTCATCATCTCCAAACGGTAGGTCCTCTAAGGAGCTCACGTATTTACTTGTTCTCACCATAAAATGATTTCTTCATCTGTTATAATCACGTGCTGATAAGGTAACGTTAAACTTACGGAGAAGTATGGTGACGACAGATTGAACAGCAAGGTAGCTGACACGTTTCTAAAAGGAAGAATTATCGCCAATGAATTATTGTTCTGGGAAATATGGCCAAGATAATTTCCATCGGTATTAACGTATGGACCATATTTCCAGCGTCGATGTTGGTCACCATAATTTCTTAGCTGAGTGAAACAGGACTTTTCAAGTTCCCCTATTTCTCACTTCATCTTCTTCTTATGTTCTTTGAGAGTTCGAAATTTTTGTGATTTTTGATGCAGCTGAAGAGAAACTCCTCTTTCTCGTATGTTTTTATTGTTTTCATCCTTTGGTAGGGTGATTTTATTACTTTATTTCACTACTTTACTATTAAGCAATTTAGCTCTTTAGGACCGCTTCGAAGCAACACTTTCATTTTTTATCATCTGTAGGGACTATTTTTGCAACCCTTTCCATTTTGTTAATAATCGATCCAAAGTGCGGGTTCCAATAACTTACATACTTAGATACTTAGATGTAAGGTCTACTGAAAGGTAAGGTGTATTTTAATAAGGTCTACTCCGAATTCCGTTTCACGTTGGTCTGACATCTAATGTAAAAAAAGGTGTTGTATTTCAATCGATTAGCTGGTTTCTCGTGCATTAACACCTCCTCGTAGGATAAGCCTCTAGATGGGATGCTCGAGACGCCAGCTGGATAAACGCGTATTTAGCGGTGTTAACAGCGCTTTGTGACAGGTGGTTGGCCGTCGCACTCAGTCTCTCACCTACCTGTTAACCTGAGCGCATCTGCTGTGTTTGTGTGTGTATGTTGGTCTTTACCGACATCAACGGCCAAACAAACCCGTTGTCACCTCCTCATCTTTCGCTTGTAGCCCGAGAAAACTAAAAATTATAATCCTTATCCGGGTCAATTTTCTGAAAATCAAACACCATACCTTGTACCGTTTCATCCTCCTCATTTTATGTCATGTTCAATGATCATAATTCTCTTCCCTCACAGCTGTCAAGAAAAACCAAATTTATTCTTGAAGTGTATTCTTCAGAAAATGCTTTGTCAAAAATAATGAGAATCTTGAGAATGAGAAAAGACAGTGATGACAAAGTCACCCGCATTATTTCCGCTCCTATGGACTTCCTCCAACTCCTTCATATGCACAAATCGGCCCCTTAAAATATTTCGGTATGGTTCCTTTTTAATCTCTGTTCGGCAGAGGAATTTGTACTGTAGATTTTATAGCTACATAGATTTTATAGCTGTAATAGCTACATAGATTTTATAGCTGTAACTGATGTCTTCTTCTTCTCTTTGTCAATAGCAGGTGCATTGGTTTGATTCGGTGTTGTTCTTTTCTCCAAAAAAGGCAAAAACTCAAATTGATAGCTCAAAGGCTATAACTATCAACGATGGTTCTTACACATATTTATTGTTGATTGAGACTGGACACCTCGAGAGTCCGCAAAACCCCAAAGTCTACCTAATTTTTCCTGAACTTCAGTTTGATGACTAAGATATTGCAACGCATTCTGAGCATCTAATGATGAAGAGAAACTTTTACCTTAAAATCTACCCTTAGTAGATTTTGATCTAATGTGTAAGGACACCGCTGAAAATAGAGCTATGATACCAGGATTCCTGGCGGCCTATCTCTCATCGTTGCTCATAGGGCCTTGTTCGGTAGTGGTTATGCATCTACGTGTTAAATTATTCCAATAAACGATCCATCATTTCAGAGAGATGCGTGCTGTGTGTGTGCTCACGTTGTGACGCGCCGATTCGAGAGAGGTTCGTCAATCGAGTCCTTGAACGGTGAGAATCTCCCTTCAACATATTAATCCGTGATCAAGATTCCAGTAAAAATGTCGCGCTCATCACATCTCTGCTTTTCGAACTTTCATAGAAGGAATTTCCTTAGGTGAAAGAGGATTTTTTTTCTTGGAAGAATTTTCCTAGAAGCGGAGTCCAATATTCATCTTTGCCTTGGGCCGAGGTTTTTTTATTGGGAGAACTAAATCTTGGTAGACTCACATGGGATAGGTTGCGCTCAAGGAGCATAGCAAACGAGGAATTCAATGTCTCTTCATGAGCTGTTAGTAGACTCACACTTATAGAATGCTTAGCGTTAATGGTTGGTGCAATCTTACTGATGATCTTCCATTCAGGATTAATCATATTTTATCTTTCTCTTGCTTTTCTTGCCTATATAGGGTTCAGAGGCAAGACAGGCGTCTTTTCTTTCTTCTTATTCTCCGATAATATATACCTTTACTGTTTCTATACATCACTTTCTTATTTACATTACAGATCATATCACACCGACTGTCTTCGATGTTACGTCTGTCATGAAGCACTGACATCAACTTGCTTCATGAAAGAAGACTCGCTTTTCTGCAAAGACCACTTCTACAAGTGAGCTACTTTGCAATTCTTCGTTGATGTTTTTTGAAGGTTTTTGAAGCTCAAACTTCTGGTAAAATCCTTGCTGTCATTTGTTCAAATTTTCCATCGAACAACTGTACTTGTAGACGCTTCGGAACGAAATGTACGCGATGTGGCGACGGAATCATCCCTGATTCTGCTGTCCGGAAAGCATCAGGCCAGTTTCTCTCATCATTTTGTTCCTCTATAACTTTTCTTTCATTTCACGGCGACGAAATGCACAGCCATATGATCAGAGAAGTGTGAAAATCATACTGTGGTTTTGCTCTCTTTGTGTTCTTGTTACTTGTTCCTGATGTTCTATTTTCTTCTATAAGCTTCTACATTCGATTAAAAATTACTACAATGTCGCACGCGATTTCCACACAAATTCTGAGCATTTTCGTTATTCTTGCTTTCAAGTGTTCTGCAATTTTCTCACACGGTATCCTCACTTGAGCACCCATCACTGGCCGCCGCACGAGGGCGGAGCGAAAGGAGAATGGGTGGAGGAATGAGAAAATGAAAATGACCGCTCTCCAGCCGTTAGAATTTTTCGTTAATCAAGTAAACAGTTCGGTAGTCTTATTGCAACAGTGTGTGATGTTACCGTAACAGTTCGTGATTCACTTTCTTTTATAGGTCATGTCTACCACGTCGCCTGCTTCCAGTGTGTTGTCTGCAAGCGAGAACTCAAAACCGGTGAAGAATTCTACCTGATACCGGATGATGGTCGTCTAGTATGCAAGAATGATTACGAGTTGGCCAGAGAAAAATGTAAGTAACAACAACTGTATCGATACAAAATCGTTCTTTGTGGATTCCATCAAGTACCGTAAGGTGCAGTGGTAAGAGGCGCTGCTGACACCTGCACGGTCGATCGATCCTCGGCCGGGCCAGCTAAGCCTTCCGTCCCTCTGCGGTCGGGTAAATTGGTACCAGATTTGTCTGGAAAGGTAAAATCAATGACTTGGTATAGCCGATGGCTCTAGTAAGTCATTGTATAAGCCAAACACGTATTCACGTACTCAAGCTTCTACGATTCTGATTTGAACACGAATGCAGCGGCGAGTCCTTCGAGGATTGATCAACGCCGACACCTGTTCTATTCAATTCAATTCTATTCTATTTATTACACGGGAAAACGCCGTGTGTAGTAATCAAGAAACATCGAACAATGAACAATCAAAACATAAGTAACATTGAAGCAATTGGGAACACTGCTAGTAACACATCGATATTTAACAACTGATAGTAATCAAATCAACTAAACAACATAAAAATTGTCGAATTTTACGTAATCAAGTACCGGTCTAACGCGTTTTTGAATGCCTGAATTCCGCTCGGCAACAGTTTAGACCTACTGATTTGTAAATGACACCTTTGATTTTTTTACCTTTCCTACCTTTTCTTACAAGGTGGCAGAATCTCAACATCGATCGCACTCAAATAACCATTGTAGAAGAGATTTCTGCAAAACGAATCAAATCCCGATTCCGCCACCTTTCTGGAACTTTTGGGAACTTCCGGCGACCTCTTACTGGACATTTTACTTTATCGTCGGTTCGGTCACTGAGAGTCAACAACTAATTGCCTGATTGCCTGAAAAGCTTACTTACATGACAGAAATTTTCCCAAAAAGCTGAATAGGGCTTACAGAAATTTTTCCTACACCTATGGGACCTGAGGGTTGTCCAAAATCAGGTAATTGGTGTGGGAATAAAGTGCTGATTAGAGCGGCACCATGAGAACGGCCGGGTGGTGCGAGGGAGAAATTCAGGCGAGAAACCACGCGGCTAGCGTTGACAACCGCTGGTCCGCCCCTAAGCCGTATAACTCTCTTTCAGTGATCCCGCTCCGTTCGGTTTTATGCTCAGCTGACGTCTTTATCACCTGAATTTCAACACTGTTCAGTTTTAGCCACCGACGCCGACATGGATGTGAGCAGTAAGCGGCCACGAACGACAATTTCCGCGAAAAGTCTCGACACTCTTAAACAGGTTGGTCACAAATGTTTCTTCCAGATTTGTTTTCCTAAAATTTCAACTTCCCTTTTTATCCGGTGACACATCTTATTTTTCATATTCTTTCGTACGTAAGGTAGTCCGCTCGTAGCTATGTGATCTGCCCCCAGCACTAATTACCTATAACCCAATAATTAATTGTATCGTTGTGCATTGCGACTAGGTAACAATGGTGATGCCTTACGAAAATTGCCGATTTCTTGGAGCGAGATACTTTTGGTTGCTTTTGAATTTTTGTGAAGGGCAGAGAGCAAATTTCCATTGTATTTTTTGAAGCTGATCTTGATGTGAGTTCGAAATGCGACTCGGAAGTTGCTCTATCGGAACAGAAACATTGATATTGAGTCTTACACCGAGTCAAATATGAAAACGTATTTTAAATTTTTTTAGGCCTACACAGCAAGCAGCAAGCCAGCTCGTCATGTCAGAGAACAGCTCGCTGCCGAGACTGGTTTGGATATGAGGGTTGTACAGGTATGTCACACATACTTTTATTGTATAATGCTAATAAAGGGTGTAAAAAGAAAAGGGTGGATGAGGGGTCACAAAGCAATAATTACCTAATTGTGCAAATCAAATGCTACACTCCTTTCACCTGTTCAGTTCATTCAAAACGATTTTCCTCTACAAGACGTGTACCCACAGTTCTGTCGCCTAATAGCATCTCAGCAATGCCAATTTGAAGAAAAATCGCTAGGGTTCAGTTTGAACCGAATGAAACACTACACACTAGTTCTCTGCAACAGAGTGAGATGGCTTTGTCGAGCACAAGCGAAGTTGATTATCAAGTTCTTGTCTCCTCACTATGGTAACGTAGCCTGATAATCTCACATTGCCGTGAGAGCCCCAATATTACGGGTGGTTGCGAGACACGTCGCCCCGACACTGACTTCAATCTACGTAATGAACACTTCACGATCGACGAACGATTCCATTAATTTTCGATGTCCAAATATGTAGAGGCGTGCGTACATATTTATAGTGTTAATGATTATCTGATTATTGATTACCTCTTTTCAGATACCACATCATTAATGGAATAGTGTGTAAGGGCTCGTTTAGGGCTTGTTCAGACGACGCGCGTCGAAAATGCAAAATTGAAGCTCAATAAATAATTAACGTCATTGATCGAATTTGCTCCTTTGCGTTAGTGGCGCAGTCCGGTTGCGCCTCATATAGGCAAAAAAAATTAGGCATATAATCACATAGGAAAGAAATTGAACGAAAAAAGTGAGTTTTTTCAAAATTTCCATTAATAAGGAATAGCAGCCTTCTAAAAAACCCGAGCAACCAGTAAGTTTGCCTATATGAGGCGCAACCGGACTGCGTCACTAATGCAAAAGAGCAAATTCGATCAAGGGCGTTAATTATCGATTGAGCTTCGATTTTGCATTTTCGACGCGCGTCGTCTGAACAAGCCCTTAGACGTGGGGCGGCACGCGGCGCGACGTAATGCAAAAGATGCAAATCGACCATAGCGTGGGAATTCCCGATATGCATCTTCTGCATTAGGTCGCGCCGTGTGCCGCCCCACGTCTAAACGAGCCCTTAGTAGTGCATTATGACCATTTGTTTGATTGTGTGTGTGTTTTTAGAGCTCTCTCTCACGTGTGGCTTATACGTGCGTAAATAAATAAATAAATAAAATAGTAAGCTGATTACGGCTGTTCCATTGATTTCGAATGGAAATTAGTTTATGTGCGTTTCCTCCTTACTATGTACGATTTTTGCTAACATTTTGAGATCCGCTATTCAATCCCTTCTAGGTCTGGTTCCAAAACAGGCGTGCCAAGGAGAAGCGACTGAAAAAAGATGCTGGTCGACGATGGGGTCAGAATGGCAACATAAAAACAGATAGCGACAGCAACTCACCCTCTGGAAGCGTGAACGGACAGAGTCCAGCATATGGTTCGATTTTGAGAACTTTCCAATTTATTTCTCTATTGTATAAATTCTGAGATTTTGTGGAGTTCGCCAATATTTTAAATACTTTATTTGCTTTAGGATGCACTGACCAGACCGAGACTGAACACCAAGCTGTTGATGTCCAATATTCAGGTGAAAAGTGTTTGCAGTATTTACGTTATAGGGCCCTTACAGACCAGACGACAAAAAATTGAGCGACGAATTCGCAGTCTTCACCGCGCCGGTGACCGCGCGTTGCAGCGCGGTGTCGTCGTCGCTTTCGATTAGAGCAATGCGGCCGCCGCAAACGTCGCGTTGGACGAGAATGCTCGTCGTCGTGTGTTTCGCTCAATTTCAATTATAACGGCTAATTCGTCGCTCAAATTGCACGTCGTCAGGTTTGTAAGGGCCCATACCGTGTCTTATTTGGGCAAGTTTAGGCATACCTAGATTATAACAGTAAAAAAACATGTTTAGTGTCCGAAATGGAAAACTATTCCGGTCTCCCTCGTCCCGAACTTGGTCTCGCACCAGCTGGCGCATTGTTGGGGATGGACGCTTTTCCGGTGAGTCGATTTTAGCGGATTTTCTTCTGCTTTCAAAAATTTCATCTTGATTCATCCTCACAGCTCTGAGCTCAGAAGAAATGTTCTATTTCCAGATGGCACAAACCATAGCACAGGAGCATCAGTTTTACGTGCCAGCACCTCAACCTGTCCAACCGCATTTGAATATTACCCTTAGTGGGTTGATGCATAACTATCTTATTTGAAAAAAATTACAAATATTAATTCAATATCTCAGAGTACTGCGCTTGAAATTACTTATGCGAGATTAATGTCATACATTCCTGTGAAGCTCGCAGAATACAACGATACTTGCTAGTCATATGCATGGTTCCTAACGATCTAAATTTCTTTGCACTTTTTGTTTGTATGCTGCACTGTTCAGTTTCAAGCTCTTTTTTTCAAGTTTAATCTTTCCTTAGCTCTAGAAACTATCCTTCTTACTTGAAAGTTCTTCAAGGTATTAGACCGTAGAGTAGGATTAGTCCATCACATAAGGGGTGAAGAATCTCCCAATTTCCAAACAATTACTCAAAATGCTACTCAAAGGTAAGGTGCCATGGCCAACTTTCCTGAAGACTTGAAACAATTCCATATTCTGTTGACTTCCGTGCCAACCACTAGTTTACAAAGAGTCACTTCAAGTGATTGACGATACATAAATCTGTTTTTGACCCCAGTAAGGTAACAAATTCGTTTGTCCAACAGCTCATATTTTTCTAAACGTTGAGGCCAAAGAAATAGCTTTTTTTTTCGAATTCTCCAACAATATGTTATCCTTTTCGCGCCCATGTTATGCTGGTGAAGCAGAATTCTGCAGTGAAACTTACTCCGATCCTCATCTTATTTTACTTCTAGTCTAGTCTCTATCAACTACGTAGTTCTAAATGTACCAGTTGTTTTTTTGTTTCGCGTTTTTCGCCAATACAAATCTTTTCACTTTCACTTTCATGTAAGCTTATGTGTTTGGATTTCGAAAGCTATGCTGCTTTCGAAAGTTGTTGAGCGTGATCGTTACAATCTTTTCTATTACTCTGATCTCAGAATGAAATGTTGAATATGTGTATTAATGTCTGAAATAAATATGCCAACTTCTGCTGAACGGTTTCACGTGCTATTCTCTCGCAGCCAATGTGACTTGTTTTTTTTTCGTTAGAATCCTACTATATATAAAAAACGAAACCCAAGCGATGTTTGTCATGGGTGGCTCATATGGGTCCCGCCGCGATAGTCTGTTACCGTACACCAAATGCACCCAAGCGACAAGGGAACTGATGAAGTTACTTCATTTCCTGGTTAAGTGGAATAATGCCGAAGTTTCCATAATTTCCATTTCATTTGAATCGGCCGATAGGCCGCTGGAAATCTGGCGGTAAAAATTACACCAAGACAAGAGGTTTTGATATTTTCATGGAGTCCGGACGATATTCATGAACAGAATGAAGTAGTCGCAGAAATGTAGCGCTGGTATGTGACAATAAACAGTTGTCAAAGACAGAAAACAAGACGGATCGGTACACTATTCTACAACATTAAGCGATGATTCCAGGCAATTCAGTCAAGTGAATATTTGCAACAATAAAATGCATGGAAAGGCACGTGTTTGGAAACACGAAAACTTTGTCAAAGAAAGAGCAGAATGTAGTCGTTCATTGGAACGATGATGCAGTTACAACGACGTTCACAGGTGCATAAGTTGTATTACCCAACTAAAATTGAATCGTACGCACACAGGAGACATTTACAAATGGCGACATCACACCATTGGCCCTCCTCGGCATTACTGCAAGGTTTGGGTTCGCGAGAGAACAGGTCGAAAATGGAAGTGGAAACAACAAACAAAATCCATTGTGCTACGAAACAAGCTATGAAGAACATTCTCAGTGAGCTGTGATGGATCGATGTCCTGCTTGAATAGAGCCCGTAACAATGCAACAATGCAAGTAGTTCAAGTTCTGCAGCAGTTCAAGTGTCGGCGTATGGAAGATTCTCAACCAGAAGTTGGATGTCAGCCGAACGCTGGAACATTCACTGTTAGCATTAAACTTGTTTGAACCAAAATTTTTGAGAAAAGAAAACTATGGGAAAATTAAGCCCTGGCAAACGAAATTTAGATTTAAATCTTGGCGATGTTTTTTCTAAACTTTGAGGTATATTGTAAGTAGTGTTATTTCATATTACTTCACAGGTGAGCCACCTTGTAGCGTTCTTCTCAAAGAGAGTAGACGAGTTCTTGACAAGTACTTGATCGCGCTTCCGCAAGCAATCGTCCACCTTGCTTTGTCGAAGGCAGCGATTCGGTAGACAAGATGACTTCCTTGCAATTTAACGTAAAATGTAGCAAATCAAAGCAATATCAACAAAGCGAAAATGTCAAAGTGCGAAAAATTTCTAAGCGTGTACGAGATTAAAAGCGGAATTCAAATTTCCATAATACGAGAGTCCGAAAAGGCAGTAACTACAGCACCGGACGCGCCGCAACGATAAAGCGGCGGTAGCGGCGCTCCGAAGCGCCGAAATGCTCCGTTTCGGGGTCTATGCGTCGTGACCCGCGTGGTAGCTCTTCGAGTCACCCCGTGGGGACTCCTATCGCTAGCTTGGGGTGCTACAAAAAGACGCGCCGCATATTTATGGGAGGCGAGGAGGGGCGTAGCCTAGTCTGTGGTGATTCACCAACCAAGGGGCCGAAGCGGCAACGGGATCGAAAATCGAGGACTCAAAAAATCGACTGAAAACAAGTTCCACGAATTTAGGAAAAGTGTATATGGAAGGATAGAGCTCATGCTGCTATGCTCGAATATATACTTGCTTTTACAAATAAATCAATTTTAAAGAAGTTATTGAAAAACGGCGGGATTCGGCGCTCCGAAGCGCCGCTACCGCCGTTTTATCGCTGCGGCACTTCCGGTACTGCAAAGCAACGAAATGGCATATTTCTTTCAGTTAGTTGTGTGCCAATAGCATAATGTTAATTGAACGGCAGAATATCACATTGATTCCACCGCTACATCGCTCGGTATGTATCTGAAAGTCTTAAAATGTAAAATTGTGCAAAATACCTTGCTGTATGGCAACGTTTCGTGTGGAGGTGTCGTTCGTCTTTCAACACTGGCGGCAGGAGCAAACTGGTCGTCATTGTTGTAGTACTAAAAGAGTGTTATGGAAAACTATTCATTAGTTGGAAAAACCCACTACAAAAGTACCTTGTAGGACAGATTGCCGTTCGGCTTCGACTCAGTGGTGATAGCTGATGTTTCCATTGGTTTTTTGTCTTCAATCTGACTATGATGGCTCAATGATGTTTTCATTCGATCCCATGGCTCTGGGGAGTATTGAGATTGATAATAGTGTCTACCGGCCGGTAGAAACCCTTCTTCTGGCTTAAAATGAGCATTTATTTATTTATTTATTTATTACGTCAGATGACGCGCCCGAAACAAAAAATATAGCACAGGGTAAGAAGAAAGACAACAAATGAAAAACCGAATTCCGAAAAATGAATTTTGTGATCCAGATGAAGACTGAATTGCTTCGCATTCATTCCAAACGTCAACTACTGCTGACGTATATGAGAAAATTATGGAAAAAATGATTTAAAAACAAACTCACATAGCGCATCAGTGATCGTTGCCTCCGGCGACGTGAACTTCTACCTTGCACTATGCGAAGGAGCAGAAATCCGCACACGCCAATCACTGATATGACGACGAGACCGATTGTCATGTTACGGAGATCCATAATATAGTCGGTCATTCGATGCATGTCGTCAGCCACATAGAATTAAATAAATAAACAGCTATATTAGGTAATGTAAAATAAAAAAGGTGTTTTAAGAGTCAAATATGAGACTTTGCTTTAACTGTTTTATATGCCTCAGTACATGACATACCTGAATCATTTTCGGGATGCCCCTGAAGATCACGTTCATGTCTGGATATTGGTGATGATGGTCCATTAGATCTTGACTCTGGTGACTAGAGGGGCCACTACCCATCCTGAAAAACGCTGAATATAAAAGATACACACATAAATTGGTGGAGAATACATAGTAGACAGTGGGTAGATAGTGAAATCTTTTACTATGTGGCGTGGGGCAGGTTCGTTTCCGAGCGTTTTACCCTGTAACACCCTGGACCAGATTCATCATTGGTAAACCCCCGATAAACCTCGATATGAAGCCCGTACGGCACCCATCTTTTTCTACGTATCCTTAACTTCCTATGTTAAACGCAATCACTCATCGACCCTTCCGTCTGGGTTCTGGCTGCGCCGCGGTTTCGGAGACCGCTCGTCCGTTCATGAATCTGGGCCACTGTCTCCCTCCCTTCGCCATTATACATGACTATACCCAGGCAAAATCACAAGATCTTCATCTTGTCATCCTCGCAGTATTGGTGGGATATTGGTCGCGTCATTTTCGTTAATAATCACAATCAAAGGCAAATAGGTCAGCAAACGTTGACTAGTGGTAAACAGCAAATAACGCAGAATTCGCAAAAAACGAGAGAAGACTAGAGAAGGGCGGAATAGTTCGTTAAAAAATAATGGCACATATGAATTGAATAAATAAGGAGAAATCAAATCAAAATCATCGCAAAATCAAAGCAGCACCTGAAATCACCTTGGCCAAAAACGCAGATTCAAATACATCAAAGTATGTGCGGCTTCAGGAAAATGCCTTGGCTTTTATCCAAAACTCAGCCGAAACGTGGACTTGAGGAAATACGACGATCGAAGAACAGTCTCCTTCAACTAATTTTGCTTGTGGTCGTGACAGCTGGTTGACTGACAGATTATTGATGGATTTGCTCTTGTTCTTTACACAGTTGAACGTAAATTGTTCTTGGAAATCTACACTGATCAACCTCGGTAGAGCTCCGATGTCGCAGTTTTTTTGCGGTTTAGAAGACGATGTTATAGTGATGTAATAAAACAATTATTGTTAAATCTGAAAACGGCTCAAAGCACTGTACGTCACCAAAGAGGATTTACTGAAGTTGAACCCACTGTTCGAAATTTAAAAAAAAAACAGAAGTGCTGGATGTCATATTATAGCGGCACATTTTATACACTTGCTCAGTTGTCGTACAGAATTGGAATTGTTGTTTTTGATCTTCCGTCCGTGAATGGTATTCACGTTGAATAAAGAGAAACGGTAAGACATCATGTTTTCAAAGAGTTATGGCGTTTTTGAATCCATTATTCGAAAAAAGGACAGAACTTTTTTTTACAACCTATATTACACAAAAACAAGGTGAGAGAAACTGGCACTGAAATTCGATATTGTAAAAGAGAGAAACAACACATACTCCTATGCTATGTCTCGCTATTTGTCTCAACTGAGTGCTCGATAGATAGTGTCGAATATTTTTAAAAATAAGAACGTATTTAAGAATATATATTTCGATTATGGTCAACGTGCAGATTTACAAGCTGTAAAACTAAAAGAATAAGAAGCACCAGAAACCAAGAGCACGACAGCATTGATCAAGCAAACAGTGATGTTCCGACACAATACTCACTTAGGAACAAGGAACAGGTAAAAGGAAACCGGAGCACTAATGAGGTAAAGTGATGACAAGTGGCACCGAGTGGCGAAAAGGGCGATTGCTTCGTTTTCCTTCCTCCAACCCTCTTCAGAGCCGAACTGGAGGAACACGATTTGATCACTGACAAAACACCGTTGCTCGATCAAGTCATAGATGTTTCACCTCATCAAATTATTGACATCAAGAAATAGCACGTGTACTGATGGGAAAGCTAAGAGAGTAAACTGGATAAGTAGTTTAAAGCTATCGAATCACGAAATCCAAGGCGAAAATCTGGAGAAAAGAACCGGCAAAATGAACCTCCGAAGGAAGAAGAAACATCGGTGTAATATATCAAAACCATGGCTGCGAAAAGTTTTGGAATCTGATGCGTGGATGATCGCCAAGAGTCCGAACGGCATCAGCCGTGCATGTAAAAAAACGAACGATTCCACTATTACAACATCGTCTAAGAACCACAGACAACAGTTGACAACGGCAATGATTTAAGCGATTGCTACATCGAGCAAGGCAGAGCATCACTTGCAACTGCTCTGATGAATCCACTGGGAGGCATGTCATTAATGTTAATGTAAAAGAGCTTTCATATCACAATTGAGTGTACTGGATCTCATTTCAACACGAATCGGAAACCCTCGACAGTTTATCAAACGAAAGATGACAATCAAAAAATTCAGCTAAAAATTTCTGAGGAGCAACCGACTTATAGAAATTTGTCGATCGACGAAAGTGGCTATAAGATTGACCATAGGATTAACATCTCCATAGAAACTGGCATCTGTTCAGGTCTCCCTTAAAATTGGAGATGGAAAGAATGGAGAAACATATTAGGTTATTACATAACTAATTATTTTCCGTTTTTTTTTCAAGCTTCTGTTGTGCGCCTAGTAGAGAAGCTTCCAAAAACATCTAGACAGCATTCGATAGAGAATTATTTGCTCTTTCACGACATTCATCTGCCATTCACGAAACGTTGAAATTTTGATAACTTTTTGATCATTGAAGTTGAAATCAAAAATGAGAAAAATTGACCCCACCGACAGTGAATTTTCCCTTCTTCGTTTCGAGACTTCCTGCAAAACTGTACACGAACATCTGGAAGTAGAGAAAATTTCTCTATAAAACAGTGTACAGTTTATTTTGGTTTTCCTTGGTTTTTCTTTACTTACAGAGCCTCAAAGTGGGGTATCTCAAAGAGAACAATAATTTTTGGATGCTTGTGCTGCCTTTCTGCCGAACGTTTTCCATCAGCTCTAAACACGTCACTAGAGAGCATTTGTTGCTCTATCAGATAGTATGTTTATTCTTCCACGCTATCCGTTTTTTAAAACCTTTTATCATGAAAGCGTTTTCAAAATTCCTCGACGTGTAAAACTTTTCGTTGAAAACCTTTTGCAGAATTTCAAGCATCATTCGAAAGAGGAGGATTTGGGCTGAAAGAAGATGCATCACAGCTTTTTAATCGCACCAGGTTTTGTTAAACTTTTAGGTCGACAAAGTGGAGGTTAACGGGCGACTTCGACGGCTCGCGTGGCCGCGTAATATTTAACATTTATACAATGAGTTTGTTGTCTAGGATCGCTCTGTTTCTAATAACTAATACATTTGTTTTTTGAGCACGTTTATGATAAGCGTAAATGAATGAATAAATGAATATAATCGTGCTTAAATTTCTGAAGAAGTGTTAGAGTTTCACGTAAGCGGAGGAGATAAAGCGAGATAATTCAACGTAAAATATAGGCACTATTTGGCGAGCTTTAATTAGCTTTTCGATGCAATGAAATATAAACGGAATGTCTCAGCAGCAAAATCTAGTGCTTTGCGAAAAGGCCGCATTACACAGCAGGAATGCCGACGAGATAAGCGATAAACAATTGAAACCTGGAAACACATGAGCAAACGTGGTCGGCAGCGATGGCAGATGAAGAGCGCCAGCACTTGATCCATTGCAGATCAATATCATTCAGAACATTTTTAGCGACTGATCCGTTGTTGTTCAGTTGTTCATCGATAATAAATCAGTTCAAGCTCAAACAAAATAATAAAAAGTCGCTCGGATTCCTGAGCGTTCATCGATGAAAATGTGTAATGCAGTGGTCTTGACGGCGAGTCGTCGACATGTGAAGCGCGGGGTAGAACAGTGCTGCTTTAAACTAATTGTGCCCCTCAGCTCTGATCAACATCAATCACCTTTCACGCCAGTTGTGCACATTAACGTGGATGTCGCTTTTTAGAAAATCCGCTTCGTTGCACACGGAGTCCTCAAATTTCTGCTAACACTCGCTCCACTCCTCTTGTTACCCAACCACTTCGATACCACGATTCATCACCGATCTTATTTTGCATACGCATCATGAAGTCTCCTATCTCTCGTACTCGAGATTTTATTCGCTAGGGGTTGAGTTATTTGCTTCTATCAATTCGCTACTGAGCATTTTGGGCTGCAACTACACCCCGGTGCAAAATTATAGGTCCACCCCGCAATTTGTCCATAAGTGTTCAAATAACCTATTGAGGGGATCTCGTAACATTACTGTCATACTCCTCACCATCGAAAACTTAGATATAAAAATTCTGGGCGGGATGTCTTGTCATTGTAAGATACTACAATTTGTTATTGAAAAACCAGAGATAATGACCGGTGCATAACTATAGCTTCATTTCATTAAGAGCTGTCTGTTTTCAGAAATACGAACATTGAAGTTAAGTTCAGTGCTTTGTTACATTACCTTCGTTATAAACGACGTCAAACATTCTACGTAGCATACTTCGGATAAGATTATCAAGAACAGTTTGCTCTACATGAGCCCAAGCATCAAGAATGGCGTTCTTCAGATCAGGAACCGAGGTGTAAGTGGTACCGTTCTTGTAAACATTGTGAACAAGAATATCCCACAAATTTTCTAAAGGGTTCAGATCTGGAGAACAATCGGGTCACGCTAAAAGTTGGATTCTGTTGGAATCGAACCAACTCGCAGTTGACCTCAACACGTGTGTGGGAGCATTGTCTTGCTGGAAGATGAGATTGCGCCCACGAAATCTTCTCAAAGAGAGGTATTCTTTTAGCAGTTCCTGATAATGTTCGCTGTCCATATTACATGATACAAACTCCAAAGCGACAAGTTCACATCCGGAAAATGCTGCCCAGATCATAACACTTCCACCGCCAATGTTGCGTCTAGAGAATACTGGTTTCTCCATTCTCCAGTAGCGCTTGTAACCGTCGGACCCATCAAGGTTCCACTTTTTCTCATCGAAAAATATCACCTGAAAACTAGAGATGCTTTTCTACGCCCACGACTTATGGACAAATCGCGGGGTGAACCTATAATTTTCACCGGGTGTATAGTGGAAATTGGACGGGGCAAATTCCACCCGAATTCGCACGGTTGTAGCCCGGATGTTCTGGTGTCTTCCACCCTTTTTGTTGCACTGAGCTGGCTAGACCTTAGTGCCTGTCAGACCGAAGTTATCCTACTAGCTCTAGCAGCACCTATCTCAACAATGATAGTAACCGACTGGTTTTTAACGGGACCAGGAAGGCTTCCCCCGCATTCATTCGTATACTGTGGCGCTGGTCACTCTGGAATGCAGCATAAGTTACTAAGATTTTACATTATTTTGTTTTTGGTTTTTAGTTGAAATTCAGCACAATAAGGTTCTTTAGGATCACTCGTGTCTGCTTCCTGTGGCGCACGTAACAGTGTAAGATAAATAAATAAATAAATAAATCTCAGTTTGGCTATCACTATTTGTCCAATTTATAAAAAAGGTCCAAGCTTCGACAATTTGCTCCATCTAAACAGTTGAAGACATTCGCAAAATTTTATTTCGCCACCGTTCTGGAGTGGTGCAGAAAATGATCAGCTCAAAGCGACAACGGTCCGTTCACATTTCAATTCAGGCATCAAATCAACAGTCATAAGCAACCATAGCCTTTAGGTACTACTATAACAGTACGAAAAGGATCAACGAGAATAGTATTCACAACGTGGCATGACGAGATTGTTTAGAACACGACCCTTCGTCCGGCGTTACCGATTTGTAATGAAACTGCCCGGAGCCGTTGCAATCCTGATGGTCGTCTCGATTCCGTTGGTTTTCGATCATTTTGGTCCTTTGCATTGGTATCGTTACCTGTCGTGACTGCATTTGGAGCCTGAAATTCACATGAGCATGAATTAAAATGAGTTTAAAAGACAACTATCCACTGCATGCGTGATATCTCAAGATCTTACACTGTGTGATTTCTTGACGAGCAGCGGAGCAGTGAAATCAAGCACGAAAGCACCTATTGGAGCTGTGATGAGAACTGCTACTATACAACTGGTAACTACCTGAAAAGAGGGATTGTAACGTTACTGTATTACCCTAGAGCCACAGGAATTCTATTAAAAGTGAGTAAGCCTACAAATGCTGCTTCTTTTTTGAATTGTGGAAACTCCTCAGCAAGCACAAATAGATTCGGTCCAAGCGCAGCCTATAATAGTCTTTCTGTGTATGTTTAGTCATTCAGCGAAAAGACCTGGGCCCAGATTCATCATTGGTAAACCCACGATAAACCTCGAGATATAGTCCGAACGGCGCCCTCTTTGTCTACTTATCCTAAACTATCCATGTTGAACGCAATCTCTCATCGACTCTGCCGTCTGGTTCTGGTAGCGCCACGGTTTCGGAGACCGCTCGTCCGTTCATGAATCTGGGCCCTGGATTTTGTGCTCACCTGTACCGTAGCTTTTGGAACTAGCGACCATACCACAATGAATTGCTCGCCGTAACTCAAAGGAGAACAGACGACAATGGCAAAACCACTCGCTAAGCGAGCAAGAGTTCCGGCAATAACAAGAATTATGGCTTCTAACACAGAATGCAGTGATACCTTAACACTGACTGATCTGATTCTGTACGAATAAAATCTTTGGGAAACTTACCCGGTTGAAATCAAGAAATGTTCCCACAAGAGAAAACAGTAACGGAGAAGCGACATAGTTCCACAGTTTTGCGAAGAAATTCGCTACTGGAACCAGCTGCAAGTCAATAGAAATGTAAAAAGTCCGATTACAGCTTTTATATTCATGTGAGTACCTTTTTCGGGTTATCCGTTCGCCATCGTGAAGGAGCAACAAAACAAAGTATAAGACAAGCAACTACACCAGGAAATCCGTGATTGATAGCAGTCATTCCTTTAGATGTTGGATTACACATTCGCAAATGACGAGAAGGTAAAATATTCAGAAAAGTAATAAGAGCAAACCTGTTATAATACCAATGCTGAGGAATATGATCAGAAGTATCCTTATTGTGTGCGTGCTCTTCCGATTTGGAAGAGGGAAGTACCAAAGAAAGCGCCCTGAATTTGCTCAATACAAACCAACAAGTTTTTGTTCAAATTTTGTCAAATCTCAGAAGTTTTTAGTTCTGGGATCTAATCAAACAGCATTTGACTGTACATAAGAAAAAAGTGAAATTGAAAAACATACCTATGAATATTCCAATGATTCCACACAGAATCATTTCGCCAACATTTCGAACCAGATTACCGAATTTCGATTCTGAACGAAATTAAACTTGTTAATGTTCCGATATGGTGCAGGTGGCCAATTCTAACCGTTTGTAAATGTAACAGCCGACATAAGAGTGACAGTGATAATGGAGAACGTGTTGTCGAAACAGCACGCAGCTGGAACAAAACACGGAATATTCTGAAAAACTCGTGAAGTTAGGAAAGTTGTTGTAAAATATTTATTAAAAAAGCCCTAACTTTATCCGTGCCCAGATCCTGCTTTTGCAATTTGATCATTACTGGACCGCAGACAGCGGGCGAAACAGTTGCCAGCATGAATCTGTAAAACATGAAGTATGTAAACGCAAGATTGGTTTCGATTTTAATCTGAAAAAGCTGAAACTAAGCTCATACCCTCCAATCACTCCAAACTCAATCGGGATATTGAAGAATATGACCGATACAATGGCTATCACAGCTGCTTCTGCAATCGCAGAAAGAACTCCAAGAGCTAAGGGATATGCCTGAAACCGTTTTTAGTGGTCGACAAAATCAGACAGAAACACGATAAGTTGTGACCGTATATTATATTTTTTTACCTCAGGAGAATCGCTAGGCCTTTTTTAACGAAGCAATCTCGTCTTTGATGGTATTCTGAGTTTAGCTTTACTTGTTTTAATGCTATGTCATGTTTATTTCAAGGTTTTACTTGATTTGTGTCTGTTTGTTTTCCCCGTCTGTTTAGCGCGTCTTCTGACGTATTCAATAAATAAATGAATAAATAAATAAATAAACAAACAAATATTAAGACAGTTTCAGAAAAATTCAACTTGTACATGAACTTACAGGATTTTCCCTGATGTATGTACCATTAATGCCGAGACCCCATCGAATAATAATGCAGACCAGACATAATTTTCTTATTATGTAATGCCAGTAGTCGTTCAGATACACAACGTTCGACAGTGCAGGAATATTAGTAATGAAGAATCCTACTAGTAGTGAACCTGAACAGTACTGTATGGAAAACCCAAACTTCCTACAGTAATTAAATAAACGTACCGAACAGTGACGGTAACTTGGCGAGTGTCGCAAGGTAACCGACTACAACTGAAGAAATCCAGAAGAAGAATATTGAGAACGATGATGATATCATTTCGTCCATTGTGCTATTTGCAGACAATTTCATGTGCTCATATGGATGCACTGGAATATTTTATAAAAATATTGTATGAAAATGGAAAACTGGGAAACAATTGCCCTACGTAGTTGGCGTCCAACAATCGCAGCTAACGATACGTACATTGCAGCAGCTAAGATTGTAAAGGAAACGATGAGGTTTGCCTGAAGCAAACTACCATGGAGACAAGGAACCAAATAAATCCCATTACGACGATGTACCTGAGGGTTTTGCACGAAGTCGTGGATCGCTTTTCGAATTTGGCCACCGTATCGATAGTCCATGCCTGAAAAATAAATACTTGGAGTGTATCTTGAGCTGAGTTCTGAAGAGAGCACGAGGAGAATAGCATGTTGTATGGAAAAATAAGAAGTATCAAATATCATGAGATAAACATTCAGGCAATCGAGCGGAATTAGATGTACATTGCACAGTCCACACTGCACGACCACACACCATTGGAAATTGACCAAGCCAACAAACACCGGCTGAGAGGTTCTTTGCATACCAAATTTTATCGGCCGTACAGAGAGAGGAAAACGGAGGACAACAGCATAAATTCCAGTTGTTCCGAAACTCATAATTTCTGCTAATAAATTCTTTACTCTCTAATACATGCCACACAAAGGAGTGAGCTAGGGTGGCAATTTGTAGTTAACCCGACCCGTTTAATGTCTTGTTATTCACTTAGATAAATTGATTAAAAACTTTCTAATAAAATGCATAATTTCATACTAGAGCTATTATGGGACTGGTAAATCTGTGTCAAGATATTGAACGTGTTATGAAACGAAAACTTTGCACAGCGTTAAACGATGCCGGAAAACCGATGCTTCCAACAATGCTCATGGCAGCCGTTAAAGGCCCTTTCGTAAACTGTACTTTCAACAACGATGTCGCAGAGGGTGTTTTTATACGTGAAAAAAGAGAAAAAAGAAAAGGAGTGGAAAGTACGATGGCGGCCCTAATATCATCGTCACCGTTCGTTCGTCATCCAGACAGCCTATAGTTCATACATGGAAGGGTCAGAGAACGAGATTATCTGGGTCTTTGCATTCATAGCCGCTATGTTTTTGCATTAGTATCGAGAATTAGGTGAGTTCGTGCCCTATTCATATTCATGAAAACCGCCACTGATACGATGGATTAATGGTAAACAATCTTTTTGTAGGTTGGTGTAACTAAATAACAGTCTGGAAACAGAATAATGCAACGAATTGCATCAGACGAAAAGTTGCCTGCACTGATTCTTTCGATCAATCCTACTATGAACAGAAAAAGAAAAGAAGATTATTATACGTGAGGAACGCTCACATAAACTAATGTCAGAGGGGTGCATAGTTTTACGAATGTGGGAGAACGTACAATTACTTCCTTCAAACAAAAATTAGCAAAATTTGAATACTGATTATCAAAATTGTGCTCTTGAGAAAAATCAGGAAAGTTGTAATTTTTGCTGTCACTTTTGCATCTTTCAGTAGCGAGCCATGAACACTTCAAAGGACACTTTTTGTTTACAGAGGTGATAAAGAGTAATGACAACAAATCATTCAGAATTTAAGGTGCTATAAGCTATTGTACGTGACCTGCAGAAGAACAACCATGCTTTGTCGAACGCAGACCTCGGAAAATAAAAATATTTGTCCTAATATAGAAAAAGAATCACCAAACAGCCAACTTAATTGGTGAACTGATAATGATTGTCTATTCTTTCGCGTCTGTGGGTTTATGGGTTCTGTTGACGTGCGTTTCCTGCTTGGCAAAAGCTTGCGCAACAGAAAAAAGGCAGAAGCGATTTTGTCACGTGTGTAATGGTGTTGGTTTAGGAACTTTCGACTGTGTTCGAGTAGTAATCTGAGAAAGATGTTAACCAATAAAAATCGTAATCAGAAGGACACAATTTTAATGGATGTGTTGTTGACATTTTGAACTTTGCCTGCGCTCAAGAGCTCACTGAGCTCAAGAAGTAAGTTCGAGCTCCATCTCAGTGATTCTCCCCACTCTTCCTTTATTAATGGGGCGGAAAGCGAATCACCCTTATCTTCTTTTACCCTTATCTTCCTTATATCATGCTTTTTCAGTCTGACCTGTCCAGCCCTTTAACACCTGGCCATATAGAAACGAAGATATTAATAGTGACCAGTTGAAAGCCCGATTTCGTAGAATTAAATAAAATGAAATTTTCAGAGAAACAGTGGAAAAGAATTGAAATTGAATTGGAAAAGAATTTTGCGACGCCACCCTGATATTCGTCAATCAAAACTTCCACGCTCACATCAGTGGCGGTAGCAACGATTGGTTTCACACTTTAAATTGAATTATTTTAAATGTAAATTTTAAATTTTGATCAAACCATGCCGAACCGTGAACGAATGATGTGTATGAATCAGATGGCGAATGTCACCAGTAATATGTACAACGACAGAACAATATCGATGAAGACACTCAGATCTTATCTCGAGTTTCTAAGAACGCTCCCTAAAAACGTTAACGGGCAACACAGAGAACCGAGTTTCTCCACTACTTAAGGTGGATTCCTATTTTCGAATAAACGGATGTTTATGGGAGGATAGGCGTACACCAGGCCCTACCAACTTCGCATCCGCCCAGGATGAGCCTCTTTCTTTGACACTAAGGCCCGACTTGGGACAATTGCCTAAACTCATGAGTACAACCCCCCTCGAGGAAGTGTGTCCAGAATGTGAGCAGAAGGTAAAATCCGACATCAAATCATCACCTACTTAGATTAATCCGTGCATTGGACAAGTAGCGTTAATATTTCTTCTGCAACGTTAACATTCAATGCCCTACGGCAAATACTTCTCAGCTATGTTACCTGTACACTGAAAGGGTCGTCGCCGATCTCATATTTAATAGTTGTTGAGCCGCTTCCCTCTTTGAGTTACTATACCTTCACTTTTCTGGGTCAGCTAACATTTTCGTTTCGTAATAAAAGACTTTAAAATCAAGCGGTAGTACCGTCTGTAACTGTTACAGTTCATTCTAAAGTTAGAAAGAGTGGGCATAGATCGTTTGAGGTATGCGAAGAGTGAAAGTTATGGAACGGAAGTTTGACAGCTTGAATAAAACTCTTTCTACACAAAACGTTCAGTTGAAGACGGTGAGCAAAAGGAATAGGAAATACGTATTATGATCAATAGCCCGGTTCCTCCATGTACTCTGTTATCTTAGATCAGTTCGAGTTTAACCGGTATTACGAGAGGCGTCAACTTGTAACGCTTCAATCTATTGTGTCGTATCGGGGTTAAAAAATCGTCAAAAAACGTAAGAAAAAGTAACAAAGGGCGTATTAGATGAAGCGCTGCCATGTAGAGAGTCACCTGTTCGAGTGGCTAAGGGTTACTCACATTTTAGGGCTCTTGTTCTCTCAAAAATGACCAAAAGAGAGGTCACCGAGTAGATTAATACTACAATGGAACAGCAAATTATTTATTTTGCCGTGTTTTTCTGCATATCCGACCATACATATAAGATACTCGGACGTTGAATTTCTATCGATAGTGCTGCAGTAGTTTTCTCCGCGCTACTCTTCTCATGTTATAGATTGTCTCTGAAAGTATAGCAACATTCTGAATGAAGGATAAGAAAAGTTGTGCCATGAATTTGAAAAATTTTCTCAATTCAAAGTCTTATACAGCATCTTAATAGCTGCATGAGCATCACCACGTAGTGATTCTTGTTCGTCAGTCAGTGTTCCACGTTCCTCTGACAATCGTAAACAACGAGCTTGTCGATGTGCTTTGGGATGAAACTGAAACTTGGGTAAATATAATTATGAAAGAAAATTGGAATGAAACTGACATTTTGGTTAATAAAATTACAAAACCGCTGAGCTAAGCAGCATTTTATTCTGAAAATCCACTTTTGAATATTCATTGGCAGCTATCGAATGAGAAGAACAGTTTTTGTCCCCCATCAGGAAATCATATGTTGTCCGAATCGGCGATTTCAAATCCGAGTGATAATCGGAATGGGATTCCATAGTTTTACTGAAAGGCTAACGACCTTGAAATTTTTTTTGTTCCTCTACGACACGTTTCGGACGAATGCGATAAAAAGACAGTTCTTGAAGGCCGTCTCTGCGCTGACAATGTCTAGCGTCAACACACACGTACTTCGACGAGTAAACTTGTGCTCATCTCCACCTTTCTACAACTTTCGATTTGATACCGTTAGCAGCTGATACGCAGTTCGATTTTGTTTCAGAGTTTCAAAAACCTGTTCTTTTTTGCGCTCTTATTTGATCATCAAAAGCGACGTTCACTCCAGATTGTGAGTTTCATTCAAACTCAGCTTAGCTGAAAACAAAGCCTCATTTCTGCACCTTAAGAATTGATTTTATTGATTCGCTTTCAATTTTTTGATATGTTTGAGCGGTTCCTATTTATATTTTAAAGCTAAATTAATATCCAATGCTAATCAATATCATTTCCTACCTTCAAGCATATGAACGTTTTCTCTCAAGCAACACATTTTCGTTCCAATCATACTCATCATTTTTTTCTTAATCACGATTCAACGAGTAAAAGTTCATGAAGATGAGATCAGTTTTCCGCGTAAATGGAGCACGACGAAAAGATTAGATCTCGTGCGCTTCCTCGGCTGAATCTTGGCATCCTAATGGAAGTAAACAATAGTAACGGCAGGGCCTGGAAATTTAAAGCAAATACTAGGTGGTCCAGAAATTAGTGCATGTTTCGGCATACATTATTTTTTGAGCGGCACGTTTTCTCAGAGCAGTACTTTCTCCTCCGGAAGTCCAGATTTTTTTGCTACAGGAACAAGTCAGCTGGTTTCTTATTGGTAGAGATGTGTAGACTACAATGGCTTTTGTTTTGATTCATGAACGTTTCATTGAGCTGAGATATGTTGTTTTGAAGTTTGAGGTTGAAAAACTGCATTAATTTCCGGATAACTTAGTACTAGCAAAACTATACAATACTACAACAAGCAAGCATCAGCAAAACTTTGTAAGCTTTCGGACCTCCTTTTAAACCCATTGTTTGGCTCGCAGTTCCGGCTTTAAAAGTGTAATATATCACTGACCACGCTCTTAAAAAGTCTATAAACCAACACGTCACAGGAGTGTTGGCTGGGCACCATAAGCCGCTCTGCAACTCGTCACGAATTTCATTAGGTCGTTGGGAAAACACAATTTCTGGGAACAAGTGCGATTGAAGAGCGGTGGGGAAGCACGCAATTATAGGCGATGCCTCTTAAGTCGTTCAAAACCACATACACGCTAATATCATCCATTTATGTTTGCGTTAGATGTTTACAACCTTCCATTACTGTAGCCGATCGATAAACCATAATGTGTCGTTACACCGTCTAAAAATAGGCCACCTACATTTTCCTCGCTCCATCGAAGCACGTTCATGTACACGTTCCGTTGACGCCTACCTGACATCCCTCATGGCTCGTCTTTTCTGTGACAGCTGACTTCGAAAAATCATACTGGATGAGGACTATTCATCTTTCGCATAAACATAATTATTTTATGCAAGAATATTAAGAGAAGAAGTCGGTAGAGTTGAAAACTGTTCCTAAGAGTAGGATCCGATACAGCCACAACAATATGGCAGTCATTTCCTTCCGTGTCAAAATGAAATGCTTCTCAAACGAAGTGTGTTGTAGCTCACAAAGTAGAGGACTAGAGAGAAAAAAGTGCCGACAAAGTAAAAGGAAGGATTAGGAAATGTTCGAGTTGGTGGCTAGAAAAGAAAATGAGAGATTAAGGGCAGAAGAGCGGCAGGTGAAAGGCTAACAGGAGGATCTATAAGCAGGATACATTGTAATGTCATTGTGAAGGTTCTCGTTTCCAGTCGTATCCAATAGTACTGCAAAAATCTTCCTCCAGTTTACCTTTAACTTACCTAAACACCGACGATATTCAAGAAGGCGACAAGTAAAGTAGAAGTGAAAAGGTGTCGAGCAGTGAACGGAGGATCCCGCCACCACCTTACCCTTCACCAACACATTCATGGGGAACGTTCTTATTTTCTAGTTCTTGTCTTGGGAATCCTCAAAAAATGGGATTCCAAATGGCCTTCTGTCTTTTCTTTGAGGCTTGGCATCAGGGGTGCGCGAAAATTTTTTCTGAAAAAGCGGAAGACGGAACACGGAAACGAAAATAGTGCAAAATCACTAAGTTGTTGGAATTTAGCCAAAATTGCATCATAAAACGTTTCCATTTCTGTTTCCAATGGTATCCGTAGAATGCTCGGTTTCTTTTCACTGGAATGTGTCCTTTATTCTGGTGAAGGCGTTCTACGTTTGGTGATAGTTTCAAAGTAAACGGTGGGAATTCCTCACAAAACCCATCTCAATTACATTCCTCTTTATAAACTTCATTATAAATCAAAGCCACCGCAAGTATAGAAAGGCAAATCTTTTTTTGGCGTGATGGACAAGAATGCTTCACAAATAGAATTAGAAGTCTGAAACGAGCATGTGATGGTGGGGAAACAGTAGTGTTTCAAGATTCTCGGGAGAGAGGCTTTTTCTCAGATCATTTACAATGAAACCAGTGAAAGAGAACAATCCCTCCCAGTCGGACGATGTTACAGGTGCCGACAAATACTCATATTGAGTTTTCTTAGGGCTGTTCAATTCGTTGCACCGGTTTCACCCTTCCAGAATTTTGAATGGATCGTACCGACGTCAGCACAATAACTTCAGTCTCCGTTGTGTTGGCCTGCACAGTGCAGCCCTTCGATTTCTTCTTCCGTTTCCATGTTCCGCCCAAAAAAAAGCGGAACACGGAAACGAAACGGATGGGCAAAAACGGCCGGAAACCGGAATTCGGAACATGGAAACGGAAAATCCGCACACCCCTGCTTGGCATGTATCTGTAATAAGGAACCCACTAGCATAATGATTAGTACCATCCAAAAACTGCCAGCTAGCCAACGGCCATGACCGTCTTTTGATGTAATGTGAACAGGTGACAGGGAGGTAGCTGAGACAAAAAGGTTTCTGAAAAGCACATTCTCACGAAAATGTGAAGCTTTCAGAAAGTTGTCGAGTTCAGTGGTTAGAATCTGTTGAGCACACATCACCTGCTGTCCTTTGGGCGTTACAAAAAATGCTCAGATGCTAGACTGTGTTCGTTTGCTTCGTACAGCTTTTCTACTTCATCTGCCCCTATTCCACTGGCTAGTAAAGCAGGGTAAAATGTGAAATTGGGCTGAAAAGCAGCTTTTTGAACGTAGAATATAATAATCGATCAGCCTATCATGTCGGGGAGGTTCTCAAATGTTGAGAAGTTATTTCAACTGATGTACGTCATCTACATGTACTTCTTCGCAGCCAGCTTGTGCTTAAGGGCTTTGAACACGTTACTTCTTTTTTCCTTCCTGTTTTTATTTCTTTCTTTCAGCAAGTCTTATATGCTAGCTCTTCCGGGGTTCCAGTCTGATTCTCAGAGCAGCTAATCTAGCCCATGTTGAGCGTTTTTGGCAGCAATTGCTGAGATTTTTTGGGCTTGCTATACACCTACGGTAATTTTTCGGGGCACAGGCTTCTTGTCCCCGTCATATTCGTCCGGTTTGAATGCATTGCTCTTGGTTTAGATACCACTATACAAGGACGAGTTACTGGCATAGAGCTTCGTTGTCCCCCACCGTAGGGCAGCCGAATGCATGACGTGATAGATTACCTCGTTACCTTCCCTACTCGATTTTTTTACTTTCTGGTTCGGTTATTCTCAATATTAGCTGTTCGTAATTTTCTAGCCCTTCAAGCGTTTCAGGCTTGCTGTTAGTTGGGCTCATGCCCTATTCTCCTTTATCCGTGTAAACAGCTGGAGCGAGGTTTCTTATTATGATATTAGTCAATATTGATGTCTTTGGAACTGCTCACCCTAGACGTATTATTTGTTCTGTCTCGTCCCATTTTGTGTTGTATTGTGGCGCGTCTTACAATGTATTTAAATAAATGAATAAATCGGTACTTTTCCGCTTAATGCCCAATTATCATATCATGACCAACCATATCATGCTCGTGTCTTAATGTACACCCTTGGAGCGGTCTTATCATATCGTGCTTTTCGATATCATACCATTTCGCATCCACCTACGGTCGTGTGCAGCCTGTCTGATCTGCCTGATAAAGAAGGAAAAGCCGTTCTTTTCTCGCAAGAGTGAGTTTTTCCAAAAGAGAGATGTTTCGTAGGTTATCGTATGAAGCTGTTTTCTAGCTTAGATAAGTCGTTGATTTTGTTTAACAGCTTGATAATAAATTGGTTATGGCTCGATCATGATATGATAAGACGGCTTCAAGGTGTATGTGCATTAAGCTATAAGCATGATGTGATACGCTTGGGTGCGATATGATAATTGGGCATTAAGAGGAAAAGTACCAATAAATCAATAAATGCCCAGCAAAATCCTCCTGTCTCTTAATATGCCAGTTATTGAGTGAAATAGAATAGAATGAGTGGGTGGGTGTGCATGACATGGACTTCATTTATCTATCTGAACTCCTCCACGCGCATAACGGACGCGAACTCCCAATCACTTAGTGTAAATCGCGGCTGTGGGGCGCCATCAGTCGTACGATGCGCAATTGCTCTTTTTCCACTACAATCTGATATTCTTTAGTGATCTAACGTCATTGTCGTATGTGATCGTACCACCACAGACGCTCAATCTTCATCGTTTACTTTTCTCACCTTCATTTTCTCTTTTTTTCAAACCCCACGGCCTCCATGACTCAAAATTCACATTTAGAATGTAGCCGCGGGAAGTTGAGTATTTTTGCTTCCTTTATCGTTCAGGTAGTTTATTGTTTATTTACCGATATACTCGATTTTTCTCCTTCCGGCGACAACTGTCCACTGCCGAACATTAGCCGATCTGTGTTCGGCCGTCGGAGATCAACTGACCCGTTGACGACGTGGCTATGACAACAACAAGATGAACGCCAGTAGGCTATAGATATTGACAAATTTTAGCTTCCTTAATAGAAAATCAGATCGCTTCATCCTCAGTGTACACAGACCGCCATATTTGCTTTAATTATACGGACAAGGACGAGTGCAGTGACCAAATCTCTGTTCTTCGATATCTAATCAATTTTCAATCATCCCATCGTCCCACACCAGCCATTTGTAGGATTTTAGAGCGCCCGACCCTTACTTTGACTAAATTGGCTTATATAAATTGTCTTCTTATCGATCCATTCAAGAAGTACCATCACCTCAGTGGCAACGGAACATGTGAGACACCCTAATATTTCTGATGTCCGACACTGATCCATTAATTTTGAGTTCTCTGTCACAGCGTAGCATTTGTCATCTTCTCGCTGGCATCTGTTCCACAGAAGCACTGTCAGTTTTGCAAGAATTGCTACTTATTTTTGGTTGTTTTTCACTCGAACTGTTGATGGGTGAATCGACGAGTCTGGAGAATCTGGAGGCTGATTGCTTTTTCTATGGATTCGCTTGAAGCGTTTCACATACATAGTGGCTACGGGAACTTTTCATTGATGAATCGCTGCTTTCCTTATTTCTTTTGTACATTACGTTTTTTTATAACCGAACAGCACAGCTGTCAGTGTGAATTGATGAACCTGGTACTATGGTTGATCAATGTCACGTTGGTAGCCACTTGAACGAGCATTGACAAGTTTGCAAACGTCGTCTGTACTGGAACTCAGCTTTACGTCCAGAGCTTCACAGCGGTCGGGTGGGGAGCTCCTCTCGCTCTTTTTTTCATTTCTTTTGAGCGGTTACTTCTCCAATTATATTTAAATTCTTGTACAGTACCGCTCACAGCTTTTGATCAAAAGACAGAAAAATTTTCGGTATTTTCGGCTTTTTCAAATAACTTTCTTGAAAATCAGCTTTTCAAAATGTATCGAACACTGCCGTGTTTTCCAATTTTTTCGTTTACTGGAAAGTTTTCCTATAAACAAGGTACACCATTCGATAGAGCTCGAGCTGCTGAATACGGCAGTGTTCAATACATTTTGAAAAACTGATTTAAAAAAAAGTTATTTGAAAAAGCCGAAGAACCGAAAATTTTCGGTTTTTCCGTCTATTGATCAAAAGCCGTGAGCGGTACTGTAGTTGCGAACAGTACACGGTTGGACTAACACGTTTATTCATGTATGGGGGGTTTACATTTTTTGGTTTATACACTCTATTATCAATATCCTCCATTATCACTCCATCCTCTTCTCTCACCCCTCTACACTTGCCATACTCCCTTTACTCCACTTCATTCCAGAATGTTCGTTCGTTGAACTCCTTATCTTATGTGTCTCCCAACGATTATTTAGTAGAATTTTCTTTTATCCGTCGTTATTGCACCTTCAATTTACAGATAGATTAAAGTAAACCATATCATTTTACTGATTTCATTTTTGTCATAACCTCTTGAATGTGCAGTCGCAAAGACAGCTGATTAATGCCACTGGCCAGTGTTAAAAGATGACGCCTACACCATCGAACCGAGACAGCTGTTCGTGTTCACTCATGTTGGGCGAATCTCTGCATTATATGTAGTCTGCTAAGTGCATTTGTTCCAACGATTATTAGTTTAAAATTGCGTCAAGGAATTCCTACATGGTTTCAATGTCAGCGACAGAATGTGAGATTTACCACAGTAACAGTTGCAACAATGCACTACCACTTGCTACACACACCATTTTTGTCACTGTTTTCTATCTCCTCTTCTGGTGCCACCTTACATGACTCATGTTATGTCGTACGATAGCATGATTTTATAGAATATGATATTTGACATGAGCCAAGCTCTTTTTAGGGGCAACAATCTGGGAAACCGGCGGCCCAGTGGGAAGAAGAACTCACACTAGCCACGCCGTCGAGGTATGTCTTACTTTCCGGCATGTTTTGGAAGAAATACCATGGTTTACTACACTGATATGTGATAATATATCATCGAATCATCTAAGGACCGGTTTGAACTCAGAACGAATTCAACCTTTCAGGCCAACTCTACCTTTGGTCCATTTCAGGGCAGATTTTTCAATCACAAACAATGTCTTCAAATGACTTGCGGCTCGATTTACACAGGTGAGTCAATGTATTTGTAGTTCAAGTGCAACTAAGTTTAGAATCGCTAGTGCTGTAATTACCGAGCGCGATATAGTGACAATGACCTCATTAGCTCGTTCTACAGGCAAGGTTAAAGAACGTACGAATACTGTTTTCAAAACAGTCGAAATATATTTCCTCAATGTATGATCATTCAAATATTTGATTCCCCGCTCGTTGAATACATTGATAGGAGGAGTAGTTTCCTTGCACTACTCCCCATCTCATTTATTAGATACCTAATTTTTATTTTCATGTACCTAACGTGGACCATACAACATCAATGAAACCACAAAAAGTGAAGGAGACAGCAGAAATGAGGAATATGCACTAAAAGGGAAACAAATAAACCAATACAGAAACTTCCATTTATGATATCACTGTGTATATCACCATATGGCTTATAGCCAGGACGTGATCACTTTCATATTTTTGTTGATAAAATTAATAAAATCAGTTACGTTAAAGTTATTCAGTTAATCAGTTAATTACAGGTCATTGCAATTTATATATTTTTTCAGTTCCTCTATGGACTCACACTTGACAACACTATCAAGGAGTGCTACTACCAGTAATGTACATTCGTCGAAGGCATTCGGAGAGAAGACCACAGTCAGCTTGATTTTTTATTTATTTTTATTTTTCTCCTGTTCCAAGTGAGCGAAACACTGAAATCCAGCGGGATTCAGCCGACTAGGATATGATGCTAGTAACATAAAAAAAAACTATTAAACAAAAAAAACACGGTTTGTAACAATTTAATGAAATCATTGAGATAATCCTTGAGGGATGCCGTTCAGCGGCATTAAAAAAAAGTAGAAAAGAACGAAGCATTTGTATAGGATTAAGTAGGGTCCCGTTAGGTCAACGATGGGGTTTAGGGCCTAGCAAAAGGTAGCTCGTATGAGAAGAACATCCACCTTTTTAAGCGCGCTAAAGATATTAGATTGGTGCAAAAGTTCTCGGACATTTGGGTTACAAGACAGTTTATTTTATAATATCTGAAAAATAGCAAGGAGCCATTCGAAGTAGACGCCGTTAATATCAATGGTCCTCTCTTCTCAATACCATTTTTTGACTAGAGTTGAAAATACCGGGGAAACCCTTCTCAAATTCAAGAAGCACAAATGTCCGAGAACTTTTGCACCAACCTAACACTACTACCCAAAGATACTACTATCTAGATACTAGTTCGTTTCTCAGTTGCCTGAACAACGTTATTCCATTAAATGATATACGTGTCATATTTAGATGAATAAAGAAGATCATGACCGTGAAAGGATGCGATGGTTCTTAAGGCTTGAAGAAATCGAATCACGACTTGCGGATTCAGAACGCCTCAATGCCGACATGCATCAAATAAGGGCGGAACTGGTATGATGACTAGATCGCTATTCTAATCCTTAGTAATGGAGGTTTATTCGTAAGGACACATTTAGTACGATGATATAGATGCCCTAAGTGTGTTTTTATGTAATTTTTCAAGTTTCTGAAACTACTGGCACTATGTCATTTTGTAAAAACCATGAAACAGGATTGGTGTCCTGATAGAGGCGCAGTAGATAAATCTACTGGTGTGTTTCAACGCTCTCCGCAACTATCGTGACCTAATTCCATGTCGTTTAATCCCGTTGCATATTTCAAACGAAGTCATTGAGTGGCAACTAATAGAATGGGGTCGAACCATACACCACAATATCAAATTTATTGTGGTGTGCGTATATTTTCGTTAGCTACTTCACGCTTAGTACTATAAGAAGGCTTTTCTCTGTGGAATATCATATTATTCATTCAGAACAAGAAAATCGTAGAATTAGAGAAGAGCCAACGACCACTAATCGAGCAGAATCGAAAAGTCAACGATCGAAATAAAATTCTACAACAGGAAGTGAAGAAGTTGGAACAGAAACTAGGGCATAGCCAAGACGACTTCCTCACTTTAGTGAGTCCTGATATCCAGAATCACTCATCCGGGCTCACCAAAATATTATTTCCTACTTTCAGAAAAATGCTCACGAACGGCTTATGAAGGAGCATTTACAACTAAAGGAGAAACGAGCATATCCTGAAAAATTGGAAGAACTTGAGCGATATCGCGCTCAAGTGTTAGAATACTCCAAGTGTATAACGGCGCTGAGATGTTCCGGCCTAGTAAGTTTGACTATAACTATATAGGAGCTTTATTTATTGAATTTTTTTAAAAATTTCTTTTCTTTTCAGGAAAGAGATCGTCGGTATGAGGTGCTTGTTCAAAAATTCAAGCGATTACGACGGTGCATGAAGAAGGACGAAGATGATCGCCAGAGGTATTTTAATGTTGCAATTTATTGTAGAGCCTTTAAAGAGGATGTGACCTAGTTCTCGCGTAGCATTTTCACAAGGATAGTTTGTGTATTTCTGCAACAGCCATTTTTTCACTATTTTACGGTTCATTTACAGCCTTGGCGAAAGTGACTGTTCGGCTGAGAGTTCGGTGAATCTCGACAAGATCGCTGAGGATCTTGAGGTGAAGAATCTCACAGTACATTCGTTATAGACTGAATGCGATTGATGGGGGACACCGTTTCTCCGCCTCAGTGCGATTGATTGTCGGCACCATTTAATCGCAAAGTGGCCTTGACATAACGGCTGTCAAAACCAACTTGTCCTTACTCGTTCAACAGCCGACATTTAATGTCTTCATTACCCTTATTCTTGACTCAGAAAAACTCTCATCCACTGTTATCCGCCGTTTTCGGTAGTGCTGATTTATTCGTCTGGCTGAAAATTCGTGATAATAAGCGAACAAATCGCCCCTCTGCTACCAACCAATATCTATAGGGCATAGCAGTGCTATGGAAATATTTCATTTCATTCCACGTCCGGCTCTCAATAAATCTCAGAATTGTTGTCATTGTGGAAGGTCCGGTACTTGAAGCAAAAACCAAGATTGATATAACAATTTATTCGGGCTAACATTTCGGTTAAAGGTTTTTTATAAACTGTGATATCAATCTTGGTTTTGGCTTCACGTACCGCATTTTCCACAATTCATTTCAATTTCATGGTGCTGAAATTTCAGTGTCAGACACAATTTGTCTTTTGTTGACTTACAGTGATCCGTCGCTTTTCCGATTTCCTAACAGCTTTTCTTTTCTTCTAACGGTATAGACCAGCTATTCTGCTTCCAAATAGTCATTTTCAGTCGTTCAACACTGATATTGAACTCAATTACCAAGCACTTTATCGTGAGAACTCGGAGTTACAAAAGGAGATACAGGTAGTTCCATCGATAGACTTTGTTAAGAGTAGCAGCCAATTCGTTTTCTTTTCAAGGACCTAAAATTGAATCCTGCTCAACTGGATGATACTTCACTACGGGAGCAGCTTAACTGTGCACACGCAACTATTAATCAACAACAAGTATTAATAAACAACAGTAAGGACACGGTGAGTGTAAATGTGTAATAAGTTATGGTGCATTACTTACTGAATTTTGTTTTATTTGCCATTTTTTTCTTTTTTTTTTGAAGATGCTGCAAGTGGACCAACTGAAGAATGTCGTCGTCAGTCAGACGGAACGCATTCGTGAACTCGAACATCAAATCGAAGACATGGAAAGGGAGCTGTGCGCGTCCCGAGAAGCTCACGATCTTCTCGAGTTCCAAGTTCTCGAGAACGAACAGATCACAAAGTGCAATGTAGGAAAATTTACGCTTTTCTACCTATTTTTTAAAGAGTGACTTATTTAAGCTTCTGCAGGGCATTGCATCAGCCGCTCATCACCAAGACAAGTGCTATGGAACAGAGGAATTGGTCAAAGATCGCTCTGACAAAAGCTGTGAAACAAGCGATCTCAGCGATGAAATCAGTGAAGAGCTGCAAAAGGTCAGTTCATTTTTGTCCATCTAGAAGATGGCTCATTAGGCTCGATCACACAATGAGATGTGAATGTAGACCTAAGCAAAACCTATAACCTACTCCTGTCGTCTAACCAATCTGGAAATGTCTCGGTGGAATGATTCTAATTATATTTCTTATTCTCTTTACTTTTATTCCTTTGTTCTTCTTTGATTCTTATCTCGCTTTCAACCTTTTTGCGCCAGAACCAAACTAAACTACTAAGCTTTCCATTCGGTTAACCGTATTTTAGCCTTTGGTAAACCCTAACAGTAAAACGCTAGAGCGTTTCCTATCTTCAAGATAAAATGATACTGAAAGTCCTTGTGATTCTAACAGAGAAAATGTTTCTGTAGTGGGATGAATACTGTGGAGGAAATACATGTGATATATGCAACGAACTCACTGTATAAATAACTTCTTGTTGAATGACGCTCTAGCAGAGGAAACTTTTGCTTATTTGTTTAATTCTCTTTTGCTTATTACACTTCCTTTTGTTACGTATCGCTGCAAGATTTTTCGACATCCCTACGAACTGGGTCACCGTGAAGTCGCCGAATGTCATCTACACTTACAACAATCTTCTTCAACAAGCTTCGCCTACACGGGAGGAAATTAACGAACGAATTCCAAGAACGACATCAACTGCGTGTATCCGGGAGCAGAGTCCCGTTATACCACGGGTTCATCGCCTCTCACCACTCTTATTACAACTGAAGTAACACAGGTTCGCAATTCATCAATCTTCAGCAAATCAATACTACAAAATAACCAACCTCAATTTGAAACAATTTCTTCGATCGGTACGTTATTATGGGCCTGTCTGTGGTTCTATGTTTGCTAACAGTCCATGTCTAACGATGCATCTTACCGGGCTCACTCAACCCTACCCAAGGACGTGCTGCTAGTAATGAAATGATGTAGTAATTTGGTAACGGAGCGCTAGTAATTTATCGTTCCATGTTCAGATGCAGGATTCACCTTCAAGAAGAAAACGAAAGAAGACAGAATATCGCGGAGTTGTAGAGTTGGAGGCAAAATTGGCACAACATGAAAAAGCACAAAAAGAATTGGCTGAGTTGAAGAAGAAGCTAGCCGAGAACGAGGCAGTGCAGCAGGAGGTTACAAAACTAAGGAAGAAACTGAAAGAGAATGAAAGTCGGAAGCTCAAAAGCATGGAACTGGAAAAAAAGCTGGCAGAGAGTGAAGCTGCACAGCAAGAGATCGACGATTTGAAGAAGAAATTGGCTGAAAGCGAAGCGAAATACAAAGCAGTGCAGCAAGAGGTTTCGGTTCTAGAATCGAAGCTGGCTGAAAATGAGATCACTCAAAATGAGGTCGTGGATTTGAGACAAAAATTGGCCGAGCACGAGCTGATACAACGAGAAGCGACTGAGTTGAGGGAGAAATTGGTCGAATTTGAGGCAGTCCAGCAGGAAGTTGCACTATTGAAGAAAAAGCTGACCGAAAACGAAATAATGCAGCAGGATTTTGTGGAGTTGGAGAAAAAAGTGGCGCATAGTGAAGATGTGCGACAGGAAGTGACCAATTTGAGGAAGAAATTGGCTGATAGCTTAGCTGAAAACGACGTAATACAGCAAGAAATTACAACATTGAGAGCAAGGCTAGCTGAAAACGAGATCGCTCAATGTGAGTTGATTGAGCTGAGGAGGAAATTGGCCGATTATGACGAGACAACACGAAAAGTGTCTGAGTTGAAGGAAAGACTGGTCGATTTCGAGGCACTGCAGAACGAAGTTGCAGTATTGAAGAAGAAGCTAGCAGAGACCGAAGAAGACCAGAAGAAAATGGCGGGGTTAGAGGAAAAGCTGGCACATAGTGAAACTGCTCAACAAGAGGCTGCCGATTTGAGGGCCAGATTGGCTGAAAGCGTAACCGAAAACGAAGTATTGCAGAACGAGGTTGCTGCCTTGAGGGCGAAGTTGACTGAAAATGAGTCATCTCAAAAAGAGCTCCTTCAGTTGAGGAGGAAATTAGTTGAACACGAGGAGTTGCAGCTGGAAGTTGAAGGGTTGAAAGAGAAGCTGGCTCAGCAGAAGTTTGAAGAATTGGAAAAGGAACTGGCTCAGAATGAAGCAGCACAACAAGAAGCAGCCAAGCTAAAGTTACAAGAAGTTGAAAAGTTGAAAAAGAGGGTGGATGAAAATGAGATACAACAGCAAACATTGGCCGAATCGGAAAAGATTCAACTGGAAGGTGAGACTGTGCAGAAGAAATTGGAAGAGCTGGAGAAGAAGCTGGTCGAGAGCGAGAAAACGCAACAAGAGCTCGTTCTGTTGAGAGCGAAACTAGCCGAGAATGAGAAACTGCAGCAGGAAGTACTTGGATTGAAGAAAAGACTATCTGAAAACGAAATAACACAACAGGAGGTGGTACTGTTGAAGAGAAAATTGGCGGAAAACGAAACAACGAAAGAGGAAGTCGTAGAGTTGAAAAAGCGGTTATCTGAAAACGGAATAATACAACAAAAGCTGGTCGGAGTGGAGAAGAAGCTAGCCGAGTTTGATTCTGTTCGGGAAAACGTAAGTTTCTATCCTTCCAATGCCACCACGACTTTGTACACTTTGTGCATATATCACAAAATCACTCAAATCTCTTTACGGTCTCGCTCCGCAGCCATATTTTTCACCTTCTCAATAATGTTATTTGAATGAGAAACCAGACTCAAATAGTGGACGGATCCCCCTAATAATTTTACGGCACTTTTTAGATAATTTTTCATAGATTGTTAATTAAGCATAGGATCGTAGCTTTTCTTCTAAGGGCAAAAAATGAAACTAATTCAAGGAAGTTTCATTTTTTTGCCCATTTGAATCTTCCTTTCAAAATAGATCCTCTTTGTGAGCTTAAATGTTTCTGCTCTCGATCTGTCCTATGCCCATCACTTCATCATGTCTAAGTGAACTGTGATATGAAACGATGATGTAATTCAAGATCACCGAAGAAATGCGAAAATCTTCGAAGGATTTGGCAAAAATGAAATACCAGCTCCAGTGTAGAGATACGGAGTTGGAACAGGAAAAGAAACTCACTGAAAGGCTCAACGAGTGAGTTACAAGTTGAGTGATTTTTCCTTCTACAATTTCAATCATTTCGTTTTGCAGACAAATGCAGGTTACGGTAAATAAAAACAAACAATTGAAAGACTCGTCTCGCAAAGCAGAACAGGAACTGGCAAGAGTTGGTAAACTGTACGATGACTGTAAAATGACTGTTGCATCACTTGAGAAGGAAAACGAGGAGGTGATTTTATATTTTCATTCGAGTAGTAAAAATGATATTCTATGAATGTTCTACGAAGGTAGACTTGTCTCCAAGACTTTTGATAAACCATTCTTTACAGTTGGGCATCAAATTGGCGAGCTTAACCGAGGAAAATAGTAAGCTTCGAGAAGACCAAAGACCTTCGATCAGGTGCGCCATGCGAATACATTTTCTACATACAACAGCACCGGAGATGTCTTTTGATTGACTTTTGACTTCCCGGAAAATCCGCTTAGGAGCGTTCCAAAGCGGCTTTTTTCAATAACTCAAATGTCAACTATTCGTGAAAGAAGACACTTTTTGAAGTGCAGCTGCCCGACCTCTATCGTTTGATATATAAATTGTCCACACCTGTTTTTTTTTGAAATATTATCCCCTTAAATCTCGCCGGGTATCAATTTACCCGACGCCGGATTGATTGAAAGTTTAACGTTTCCTACGGATACACGGTTCTACCGATCTTTGAATACCAGTCGACAGAGCTCTGAGATCAAATATATGTATATTTTTACAAATAATTGAGTTTCAACAAGGTTATTGAAAAAAAAGCCGCTCTGGACCGCTTCAAAGCGTCTTTTTCGAGAAGTGATCAAAAGACAGGTCCGGTACCGTATTAACTCTATTATAGGCGTTTTTTTTTTCAGAACGGAGCTGGAAAGGAGGTACGAGGAGATCCGCTATAGGCTCAATATGGCTTTGGACAAGATTCATGAATATGAGGTGAGTTGTAGGATGTAGAACGGCTAATAAAGATGTTTATCCGACGTTTTTGTTTCAGTTAGTACTTGAATCGGTTGACAAAGGTGGAGACTCTAATTTATGTGATATTTTGCAGCAGGATATTGTTCAGGTGGGTATTCTTAAACAGTAGTTCTATCTAACCACGATGTTACCCTATGCATACCTTTACTTATGGTATCAAATCGCTGGAGCAGCATTCCATGCCATAAAAGTAATTACAGTACCGAACGCGCCGCAACGATAAAACGGCGGTAGCGGCGCTCAAGAGCGCCGAAATGCGCCGTTTCGGTGTCCACGCGTGGTGACCCGGACAGAGCCATCCGTAGTTCATTTGCGCCCCATGCCCACCGGGGGCCACGCGTGGTAGCTCCTTCGAGCCACCCCGTGGGGCTCCCTACTCCTAGCTTGGGACGCTTGGAAAGGACGCGCCGCATATTTATAGGCGGCGTGGAGGAGGCGGAGCCTAGTCGGTGCAACAGGCGCCACGTATTTATATTCAATGAGGAGGGGGCGGAGCCTAGTCGGTGGTGAGTCACCAAGCGACGGACCGAAGCGGCAACGGGATCCGAAAATCGAGGGGTCAAAAAAATCGACAGAAAACAAGTTCCACGAATTTGGGAAAAGTGTATATGGAGGAATAGAGCTCAAGCTGCTAAGCTCGAATATATACTTATTTTTGAAAATAAACCAATTTTAAAGGAGTTCTTTAAAAACGGCGGTTTCGGCGCTCCGAGACGCCACTGCCGCCGTTTTATCGTTGCGGCGCGTCCGGTACGGTACATGATTACAGATCAAAGAGTACAATGCACACTTGGAGCGACAGTTCAATGCTCAGACCAGCATCATTGAGGCGTTGAAGAAAAAAGTGCTTGAGGTGTGACAATTCGCGATTCGTCATCACCATCCATATTACAACATCTCTGTAACGTGTTCAACAATTTTAATGCAAACATTTTCCAGCAGAAAGTCTTCAACGATCTTATTCACAATCTAGCGCGAATGGATGAAGTAAGCGATGTGCAGGAACATCTCAGCAATTGCATGAAAACCGTCGACGGTGATAATAAAATGCTAATGGAAAAGCTCGCTTGCATTATTCAGGTGAATATAAAATAATGTGAATACGTTTGCGTTCTGGAAGAGCGATCCGATTCTAGTTCAAACCAGAGTTTCTGCGCAAATCTTGCTCAAATAGTAATTTTGACAAATCTTGTGATGTCCTCTTGTATATAACCTTTCAGGGAAAACATCCGGCGCAATCCTAAATGGTTGGAATGGAAAATTTGTTTCACAGAAGACAACAACAACACGACATGGAATCATCATGAAGACGCACTTAGTGATCTCATCGGAACTTAATGTATATGAAACTTGATGTGGAATGATTTACGTTGATCGTTAGCGGGTCGTTTGACTTGCATATTGGTGTCAAAGTGGAGATGAAAACCAATTTTAGAAGTATTTTCAGCTACCACGACAATAGAACATTAGTCTTACCAGCCATTCAGCGTCCTGCTGGCGGCCAAACGGCTTCAAAGGGGGGGGGGGGTTCGCTGACACTACAAATGAAAAGCAATAGCATCAAAAACAATAGCACTAAAAACATTGAAAACAAAAAACGAAGATCAAAAATCATGCAGTTAAAGACGGCGAGGGACTGATGAAATACGCCCTGGGAGTACGGTAACAGACTATCGCGGCGGGACCCATATGAGCCATCCATGATGGGTATCGCTTGGGTTTCGCTTATTATTTATTTATCTATTACATGAACAAGCCATGCAACAGTGATATGATTAATAAAATGACAGACAGTCAACATCAACATTAATTCCATTTCATAATTTTGAACATAAGTTTTCACTGAATAGGATTAGTGGGTTGAGGTGTGTTCAGATGACGGTCTAACATTTTAGGGAAACATTTAAAATCACTTGGTATGGAAAATTTTTTACGTAGCTTAACCATATCAGAACCAGCACGTAGGATTAGTAGAAGTAGGCTAATTAGGGCGATGTGAGCCCGGAGAAGATTTGTGTCATTAATTGCTGCCAATGGAAAGGTTATCCAATCATCTCTCTTATTCCAGTAGAGTCTCCCTATACTCTTATGATGTTGCTAGGGTTGAAGTTCAGTTCTCAAGATGTGTGGCCAGCTCAGTTTACTGTTCATCTATCACAATCATACATTCATCAGTGTTTGCTCGCCAACCATGTCGTTTAGCAGGTCTTGATGGGTGGAACGACATCTCAGTAAGCAAACCTCTAAGCAGACAGCATTAGATCGTGTTTTTATGTAGAGACAGCGATGAAATCGATTCATCGAGGCGTCGCCATTTTCGTCGCGAAGCGGCAAAACCAGATTTGCAGGAAACCGGCGACGACGTCGTTTCCTATAGCCGTTCCACCACTGTTGGACGTGGAAAAGCATCTTGCTCATCTCAGTATTCAGTGTCATTAGCAGCTTCTGCCCTCGTCTCGTCTCCTGACAAATGTGCCATCGATCTTCAGATCTGTTGAAAAGAGCTGCTCCGGCTTACCATAACTCACTCTTACCTGGACGTGGATATACACAGAGCTCTTCCTTGTTTTTTGTTCGTTTCAGAAGGTCGTAGTTTCTGGTGAAAATCTGTGCAAAATCGCGTTGAATGAAGCGTTTAACTCGACCGTTGTGCTAGGTGCTGCTAACATAAACATTTATTAAACATATGTAAACAGGTTACGAGGAATGCCTACGTGTTATTGGTGTTCTGCACAACTCACTGACCATGTTCACGACCGTTGTCATCGTCTGTTGTGACAAAGGTTTGCTGTATGGGAGTGTAACGACTGCTAGAGCGACCTTGATGCGCGACGGATCTTCGAGAAACGAGACGTGAGAGAAGAGCGACATGATTCCGTCCGACAGCGCAACTCTCTCTCTCCTCTCCTCTCTCTCCTTCTTCTTCATGTCTTTCTCTGTCGCCATTCGACGATTTTCTTCACATCGCATTTTTCTCAGAACTGGTTAAGAGAAGATGGGCAACAGCTGGAACGTCTGGAGTTCTGTGCAGCGAACGCCTCGGCACCTCAGTGAGATTCCCAGGCTTTGCAAGCTTCTTCTAGTTCATTGTGGTAGACCACGCCCACATTGGTTAGATTACTTCTCAAACCAACGGAAAACTTACCCAAGTACAGAAACCAGTTCACTTAAGGCAGTGCAGGGAAACTGAGTCAGGGGCGTGTCAACGACTATGTATAAGTAATAGGCGCTGTCACATTTTTACTATGTTGTGCTTCCAGATCGCAGCGCATCAGTTCGCCTGACTTTTTTGTTGTATAGTTTATAACATTTTATTTCTACATTATTACAAAATATTTAAGAATCAAGAAAATCTCTTTCCGGTGACCTGTGAGAGCTGCCAAGAAGGTACTAAGCTAAAGGGTTCCATGAAGGAACAACAAGAATGTGACATTCCACGTCATCTAACGTTAGTGCGTGACGGCACCCCTCGAGTGTGGAACAATAGAGAATGACACGTAGTAACAGCGCTGTCAAGTCCTATCCGCCCAGCTAACTTTCCATCCTACGTATATAATTCATTATTGTTCGATCATCCCATCATATCCACTTATTTTCCTCTCAATGACATGTCTGATTCGTACAAAGAAGTTCTAATTATTCTTATGATTAATATAAAAACAATATATAATTATGCTATCAAAGAGTTCATTTTACGCTCCTTTCAGTGTGATTCAGTCCTAGCAGAGAAGAGTTGCAGTTGATGACTTGAAGTTCCGGTCAACAAATCATTCTCCTTAGCTTTACTGAGAAACAGTCCTACAGTAGTCCTACAGTTTTTTACCTGTTTTTACCGGTACTGTTTCTTCCATTTCTGTTCCATTGGTGCTAGCTACGTTACCGATATTTTGAATGAATGAATAAATCGGTGAACGTTCCGGAACCGTCACCTGCATCCAACATTAATGAAAGGTGCAGCATCCTTGAAGAAAAGTAGCAACGATAATGAAATGAAACGGTTGTGTAACCGTTGGTAGTCAACAGTTAGGTATGCTGCTGGAGGCGTCTTTAGTGAATCGGGTGACATTATGGGTAGAAACCGGCTTGCTAGCGTTGCTGGCAACACATCCAGTTGGATAAGAACAGCCTTTTGGGCATATACCTTGTACAACATCTTTTTTCTCTGTGCTGCAACAATTCAGGTGTCTGTGTGCTCGCTTTCATTTCCTACCTGTCCGCTTTTCTTTTTTTCTACCAACGCCACCAACCTCCGACCGAAGCCATCCAGAACGTTTCACGAAATCGTAAGGAATTCCAATCGAGGTGCTTTAATTGATGAAGTTTCTAATCGTCGTCGTCGTGTTATTGCGTTCCGTCTGACCCAGCCAGCATCGTCAAAGAGCTCATCGTCGTCGCTTTCGCTCCAACCATATTACACTAAACGCTCGCTCGCTCCTCACCATGGGTCGGAGCAGCGTTCACTCCGAATTGACTACTTCACACCTCTTCCTCCTACTCCTCTACTTCATCAACGACCTTATTTTCATGTTGTCCAGGTCATCATACGTTGTTTCTGTGGAGACGTGCCTGAAAATGTCCTTATATCCCTCACAACAACGTCGCTGTCGCGTGTTTGTTCCCTCAACAATGTAGCTTACTAAACCATTAGTGCATGCTAGTAGATTTTCTGTATTTCTGTTCAAATACATTTTTATATGAGTTTTCTTGCTCAAAATTTCTAACTGCCCCAAACGAGAAATGCAGAAAGAACACAAAAATGCGAAAAGAACATTAAAAAACGGAGTGGGTGCGGCTCTTGGAGATGAGCGTGTAAGTATGTTCCTGATGCGGGTCGAACCTGAGTGCACGTGAACGCTAGTGAGAGTGAATCGATGGCCAGATGACCCAAATGGTGTGCGAATGGGATCGAAAGGTCAACACGACAATTATTTCCCAGTGTTCCGGGATCTGGCAGTCTTAATGTGGAACGTTTTCTCGAAATGAATCACATTAATTCGTATATTCGTTCATTTGATGTTGATTCGTGACAATTTAATGGCATTTGCTGTTCAGTTCCACTTGACTTCGATGAAGAAGACCGCTCTCAGTCTGCCTTCGAATCCTTCCGTTTTCTATTTCCCGTGTTTTTTTTTTACCTGAGCCTTTCTCTCTCGTTTATTCTAAACTTCTGCTTCATACATCTGCACACGTAATACATTCTCATGATATAGTGAGGCACTTAGACCAGCGCACTGCGTTAACATTACGACATCCAGTGAACAGCACGATCTGCACGTAATTGGGGAACATTCGCAGCTGGTTTCTAGCAGGATTGGGCTAGATCTTAATTTAGATCTTAAAAGAGCTAGGCCTTTGATGTTCAGCCTAATGCACGTTAAAATCATCTAAAAATCTCATTTGATATTCTGCTAGTCTCCTGACTCTTGCTTGGCTGATCCTGAGTGCTTAGTCTTGACTTTAACCCATCTATCACCTATAATACGCTTTGATCCAGATTGAATTCTACCGGTCAAATAAGTAAACTGACGTCACGTCTGCCTGGAATTCAATCGAATTTAATCGATTCGAATCGATCGGCATCGTTTTTCTTTGTAATAGGCTGGGGACAAGGTGGGCGAGTGAAGCGGATCACTTCGCAGACATTCCACGCTGAGACGCAACTGTTCAAATTTTAGTAGAATGCTGTGAAAAGCTACTTTTGAAAGTTTTAGTAAACGGAAGGTGAACTCTATGACGATTGTTTTCCAGCAAGGTCACGCTCAATGAGAGCAGACGGGTCACAATAAAATTCTATGAGGACTGAGTTTTTCTAAATGGGAGATGAGTGAAATTAGTAGGCGAAAACGCTCAGCGATAGTAAAAAAAAATAAATTGTGAAAATGTAAATTAGCGAGATGCTCCATCTATTTCTGCCTACGGCGATTCGTAGCGATGCAATTGTTAGAAACTTTCCTGTAATTGCTCACCATATGTAGATGAAGCGTGTTAACATTTTTACTCATTGTTTTGACTCTATTTATTTTATTTTTTATTTAATTTATTTAAAAATGCACTAAAGTGCGCACAACTCAGAAAACATATGGAAAACACATGTATGATAGAATTACAGTACAGTACAGCAGTAATGCTTATACAACGACAATAACATTAGCTGAATAATTACGAAAACAAAACAGAATCTTATGTAAAACAGTTATTATCCAGAGCAAGGAAATTTAAAAAAACTGGAACGTTAGAATTTAAAAGCTAGAATTCACCTTACTGTTGACTTAATGTATCTGACGTATTGAACTCTCAACTTTTCGGCGTTCTATTTGATACACATTCTTTTATCTCTTATTCTTTTATCTCCTGTCTTAAGCATCGTAATAAATAAATAAATAAATACATAAAAATGGATGTTGAATTAGATCGTTGAATCGTCCAATAAGACTACATCTGCTCGTTCGTCATATGTACATATACATTAGTCGTTGAGAGGGTCATCCCACGTCTGCACATTTGTAAACATTTAGGATTCGCCAGCCTTCCATCAGTGGAACAGAGAGAGAATCGATGATGATGTTTCGTGTAAGCGTTTGTTCGGACCAGCTACTAGAACATCACATTCGCTTTTGTATTCACCTTTAACATGCTGCTCTTTATGATTCTTCTCGAACATATACTACGTAGAATAAGAATTCAACGGAAAGTTACCCCGTTTTTAAAGTTGTCGCAGTGTAATACAGCTGAGGAAGTTCACTCATGTGTTGTCCTTACTCTGAAAACTATGTATAGCGAGGAATGAGTCAGATCTTCGTGCATTTTTGGAACGAAACACATCAATACTGTCATCGCATACTTTTTCTTTTCCTAAGCGAAACTTGAATCACGAATAGGTATTTCTATGGTCAATTTCCGCCGTTGTTTTTCGTTTTCTCAAATGTTTTGAACTTATTCTCACTGTGGTAAACGTTTTTCTCATTTTCGTTTTTCCTTTCGAAATGGTATATTTTGTGTGTTTTATCTATATCACCTTACCATTCTTCTTCGCTCCACGTTCAGCAGGCTCCGAGCGGCAACTTTGCCTCAGGCAAAGCTTTCCTTCCTGTCTTGAAATTAAAACAAAAACATACAATTTTGTGATGAGAGAGAAAGAGACATCCCTAATATTCAAACAAAGTATTGTTTGGCGTTTCATATATGATATGTGCTGAGCGTTTTTTGGCTCATATTGTTGTTGTTTATGATGTGTGTTTGTTTACATTGGATATTCTTCGAACTATCCTGCCGTTTGGTGATTGCTAAGGATACCCTTTTTATGACTCACATTATTGATATCCCTTAGAGTTCCTCATTATAGATTTGCTTTGTAGAAAACCTGTTTGAACACGGCAGCTACCTCAAATTGGAGTTTCCTCGAAACTTTTTACGCCTGATTAGTGTCTCCGCCCGACGACTGCCACCTAGCGAGTTTCGAAAAGCTGCCGACCATTCATCGTTCGCCAGGCGATTCCTCCTCTTATCGGATGGCCATCGAACAAGATTGGTCACGTTCGGGACGACGTCCCTCGCCCGGTCTCTACAACCTTTTTTCAAATGTCGATGAACATCTGAAGTCTACGTTATGGCTTGTAGCATAGTGAATAAGTGTCGGCTCAGTCGGGGCTAGATGAAGCTCGTGAGGCACCATAAGCTCATATCGCTAGGCAGCAATGCCGTGTCATTTCATATCGACATACCTCCTCTGGCGGCTCGGCGGAAATCTCATCGCCTTTTTTGTAATTTTATTTATAATAACTCTCGAGTTTATCTTTCGTCGTCTTTAGAGGCCTAAAAACTGGCTCGAAACTTCTTGACTATATAGAACTACCCGGCCAAACGTCTCATCCTCCCTAGCATTTTTGACCAACTTGCAAAAATCTCCCCACGAAACCGCAAAACCCAAGAAATCAATGACTTACCCGTGATAGTTCTATATGGTCAAGAAGTTTCGAGCCACTTTTTAGGCCTCTGAAGACGACGAAAGGGTCGAATTGGTTTCACGAAGAGAGAACTTGGGAAATTCTTGAGTTTATATTTCTTTGGTGGGTATAATTTTGGCAGCTATTACTTGTACATTTCAAGGTGACTCAAAATCTTTAGCTGCTTATTCATCTGTTACACATATAAGATTTTTGCTACTATCTTTAAGTTCAAAATTAATAAGAAGTGAAGTAAGGGGTTTAATAACTATGTTGGTGTACGGTTATACTTTTACTTATGTATTTTATTTTATTGGAGAATTTTATCACAGCTTTTCTAGTCGTATAATTTATTTTATAAAGAGACTTTTTGATTCAAGGATGATTTTTGTCTAACTAAGGAGCTATAAAAGGCATTTCTGTAAACTTCTCAGACTTCCGGTCTTCGATCTTTCCCAACTCTCTTCATTTTTATTAATAATTCCTGCTGCCATTCGAGCCATCTGTCTTTTTGATGTACCTATCAGATGACATGCTCTGTTGGGCACAAGAGCTTGGTGGCGTAGATGTTTGGGACCATTGAGTAGTCCAAGTCTCAAGTTCGAATCTCATCTGAGGCGCTAGTTTCGGAATAATCTGAGTGTCTTCGGACTGATGAGCACATTCGTCGTCGAGAATCGTTTGTCCTTACATATATCGTGTGCTCACCTGTGAACATATGCAGTTCGAATGACGTTTATTGTATGGATTTCTTCCACGTTCCCTCTGTAGCATCATTTTACATTGAAACACTTCATTATATTATTATTATATTTGAGAGGACAAACCCCTCATTTAACAAGCAAACTCAAAAATATGCCTGGGTATTACACTCTTTTTTCCCTATACTACACTCATGCGGAAGAACCACGACTTTTTATACCGGATGAAAGGATGCAGACCGATTTGATATCGTTATATCACGACAATCCTTTGATTGGTTCTTATCATGGCATTAAAAAACTTGAAGAAATGAATAAGAAATTTGTACTGATCATATCGCTTAAATTTCCTTTTTTTTCAAATCCCATTAATTCATGGAGGTATTACCCAGCCCGTTGTTGACGAGACTATTTCTATTGTCCCCAGCAGGAACGGTTTTAGCGGCTGAATTTTACATACTGTTCTCAGCTAAAAAAAAAAAGAACAACGTGTCAACAATAACACACTGAATACTACTCAAATCATACCGGTCATACGTGGCTTGTTGTTTTTCGTTATTCAATCGTAATGCTTTCAGTCGTGTTTCCTTCTATTGAGCCATTGTACTGCTGTGTTTTCGCAAGCGCTCTTGTTTTAACATCATCCAATGAATTCTCTTATGTTAATATATTTAGTATAGAATGGAATACATGCTATTATATTATGATTTCCTTTTCCTTCTCTATTTAAATCCGTAGTGGAAGCAGCTCATTGGAAAACGCTGCGAGCAGAAGCCTATGACGGGAAAATCAATGGTTTGCTGAGTTGCTAGGAACGATGTACTCGGCAGTTGTGAGCCGCATGATAAATTCTCCAACAAACCTGGCACATTCCGACATGTTTGAACTTGTTCGGTTTTGAACGTGATCCTTTCTCTTTCAGAAAGTGATATGATTTTCAAGGAATTGATAGAAAAGCTCTAGCACCCATTCTCTCGACTCTATTAGCCACAAGATTGAATCTTCGTTTGTTCATTCTTGAAAACAGACAAGTCGTCGTATGAAGGGCATCGGGAGAAGGAGAAGGACTAGCTGACATCTGCCTTTTTTCTCGACAGATCGACCAGCATCAAGAAGCTGCACTTATCCGCAATCTTTCCAACTAGATCTTACAAAAACTAGTCGTGAAGGCTATTCTTGCTTGAAACCCCTGGGGCTTTTTGTTCCATTATTGTTTATTCTGCTATGTACGAAATTTCAGGATATGTTGATTCCTCGCATGTCTTGCAATGTATTTTTCAATTTCTTTTGAAAATGTTACATTTTGTTCCTAATTCTGATGCCAACCTCCTCTGCAACTTCGTACTTAATCAGAGAACACCCATTTCGAACCCTAGATCATGCTGTTCTAGTTCCAAGCATGGGTTTTTTAGTCACAGTAATTTAGTTTGATGAGACTCGACTGACAAAGCGGCAGAAATGGTGGCTCGTCTAACAAGCAAGTTGACTTCTTACAGATCGCAGTGAGGCGTATTCTAATGGTAATGAAGACAGCATTTTCTAGAACATTCTGCATTAACATAGTTTTCTGTCCTTCCCTAAAGAAAGACATAAACCTATTGGAGAGTGTTCAAAATAACTTTACTCGGAAGTTTGTGCTGCGATGTAGCGGAGTTGATTATCGCTTCGTACCCGATGCTGAAAAAAAGCGCAAAATGTTTAACCTACATTCTTTACAAAGTAGAAGGTTTAGAAATGACTTGGTCATGACTTATAAAATACTCACTGGTAACCAAAGTAAAATTATAATAATTTCTTCGCCACCTATAACTCTTCCACCAGAGGGGGTCTACTTAAAAACCGCAAGCCGTGTGTGAGGACGAAAATTAGGTCGACTTTTTTCAGCCTCCGGATTACTCCGTTTATTTCTAAATTTATTTCTAAAGGCTGGTTACGACTTTCATTGAAGTCTTTCGAAAAACTGGTTTTTCTATCGGTTCTGGCGCAGTAAGCATACTCCGCTGGCTCAATGTTAGGCCCTTGTTATACGTTCGCTCACCCCCCAGCGTAACTCGTCCATTCAGTATCAGACACCGTGGGGCCAGACACGTTTGTACGAGTTATCATGGTGACGCTGGCGTGGTGAACTCGTACAAATGTGTCTGGCCCCACGGTGTCTGATACTGAATGGACGAGTTACGCTGGAGGGTGAGCGAACGTATAACAAGGGCCTTAGGCTTTCTCGGAGTGTTTTAGTAACTTTACAAAGAAGAATCGTTTTGTGTTTTTTGTTTTTCTGATCTGTTTTGTTGTCATTGATTTGTTGTTGCTTCTACGCGCACTGGCGTGGGCGTCATAGAAATAAATGAATTAATTAAGGAAAATCGCTCTTGACGTGGTCGATCTCCTCTCTTGCCTTTTCTATTCTCGTCTTATGATCTTCATATCGCTTTCGTTGGATTTTCGGATCGAGCGCTTTCTTGGGCATATCGACGAAAGCTATTTCTTCAGATCTTTTCTAAAAATTCCAAATTTTCCAGGTACTCGTCATGCGCTGGAGCGTGTTTCCAGCGCTAATCTATCTAGCATCATGTCAAGACTTTCATATTGGTAAGTGGTATTTCTGGCGATTTGCCACCATATAAAGGACGAGATTATGTATTGAAAAAAGGAAGTGCTTGCATGTTGAAAATCTCAATGAACATTTAGGGCACAATCATCCGGCCGCTGGTCCGGATACGGTCGATATGATCGCCAGCAAGTTAGATCCGAAGGATTCACTACAGAGTGAAATTCTGCCACCAGAGGGATTGATCGACCCCGATGGACGTCAGTTCATCGCTCCACTTCGACAGAAAACTCAACAGTTGGTTATTTCATTGAAAGCTGGCTCGTTAGCAGAGGCTAGGATAGTTCCCTAACCTCTTAGGCAGATCGGTACTGAAAATCGCGAAACAGCAGTTTTTGTAGAATCGAAAAAGAATTGCGACAAGAGGCCGAAACAATCTCGCAGCTCTTGAGCAAAGATGAAAGCCGTATCTCCCTCTCTGTATTGTTGGGCTCAATGGTCGGATGTTGCTTGGTAGTACTCAGTGGAATTCTCCCGGCATTATTTATGCCAGCTAACAGCAGTCAGTACTTGCAGACTGAAGGTAAGCTATTCCTGCTTTTGGTTTTTCAAAGGAAAATGGAAATACGGTGCACTTCGCCGTAGAGTGATGCCTAGAGTAATCCGAGCAGAAGCCATTCGAAATAGGACTTTTTTGATTTTAATGAATGAATGAATTTTAATGAAATAAAAAGAATGATTTTTAGAAGGTAAACGACGCCTCAATATGCTGCTCTCGTTTGCTGTTGGCAGTCTACTTGGAGACGTTTTCCTTCATCTATTGCCGGCTACATGGGAAGACAGCAACGGTACAGATTTATCTGATCTGTACGAGTTATTAATTTCAAGCTAGAAGATGGAGACTATCATAAGTGATGCCAGGTCACATTCAAAAGATATACAAAATACAAAAATCAACAGCGGCTCTTCAGCCATGGAATTTAGGTACCGAACTCGATTTCTATCGCATCGGACTATGCACGATAGCAGGACTTTTGATATGTCTCTTCATAGAGAAGTTATGTAGCACGACAGAAGAAAGTCAACACAAGGTTATTTTTACTGGCAGCTTACATCGTTGTAACTCATCGCGTTATTAATCAGAATAATATTCAGATCTGCGCCATCATGAACTTGGCGGCCAATCTTGTAGACAATTTTACTCATGGGTTAGCCATTGGAGCTAGTTTCACGGTTTCACCAAAGGTTCGTTTGAATGTACTGAAATAATTTACAATCGAAGCGAATCCTCGAAGGCCTATTGGGCTTAATTGTCCAATAAATAAAAAAATAATTGTGTAAATAAATAAACAAATAAATGTGTTGATTTCATTGCAGTTTGGAATGATGACGACATTTGCCATACTCGTTCATGAGATTCCGCATGAAGTTAGCGACTTTGCTATTCTACTTAGAGCAGACTTTGATAGGCTGCAAGCAGTTAAAGCCCAGGTGATTGAATTGAATTTCTTTATCCATTTTTACGATCAGGTAAACATGACATGATATGTGTATAATAAGAAAACGCACAGAATGCATTTGGACGAGGGGGTACAGAGACAAAAAGGAAACGGAAGAAACAGGGAGAAAGGAGAAAATAGGGGATGTGCTACTCAGGAGAGAAGGAAGAATAGATGTTGATGTGTCCGTGGCGATAGGTGGAAAAGATGAGGACAGCGAAAACACAGTTCACGAGAATAAGAGGTCGAAAATACAGGGTGCGCCAGCTAAATCCGGACAACAGCGACTCGGATTTTTCAAACAATCTTACGAACGCCAAATACCATTCAAATCCAGAAATCTTTTGCACATTAGTAGAGGGGTGTATTATTATTACAATGGCTCAATATAGGCTCTGTCAGCAGCAATAATCACCTTCATCCTCGACCTGAAACGTTCGCAAGCCCTCTTCAAAAAAGCTCGCTCCAAATTTGCAAATACTGCTTTACTGGCGGTTCGCAGAAATGTGACGTTAGGGTTCCTCGTCTCGTTAGCAACCCTCTCAACAACGCTCCAAACGTAGCAGCTCACGGGGTTCAAATCCGGGTTTTTCTGGGACCAGAACACCGTGGACCAAAGCATGTCCAAGTTATCGGACAACCAGTTTTGAACCAAATGGCTCGTGCGCCGTCTTGTTGAAAGACATATGGCCGTCCTGAAGACACAGCCGCTATCTAGGGAACTACTACAGTCACTGAACTTTCGCTAACTCCAACACTCTCGCCACTTTCCTCAGCGGTTGTATCGGGTCCTTCAAGATCAGCTCTTGAGCACGTTCTACGGATACTGCTGTTCTTGAAACACTTTCTCACGGATGGCTTCTCATCGCCTGAGTTGCAGAACTCTCTCCGAAAGCCTTGTACCTCGCCAGAACATCGTAAACCGTCGATCTCGAGTATCCGAAGAATCGAATGATTTCCGCATCTGCGCATTCAGCGCGAACCCTTTCGATGATTGCGACTCTTCTGTTGTACTACTCACTTATGGGAAACATTTATGCAGTTATGAGGGTATCGCTTCAAACTAGAGGGTTTTTACTTACTCTATACCAATCGGGACCTCTGTCGAAGTTACGGTTTGGCGGGAGATTTGAATTGAAATTTGTCCGGATTTGGCTGGCGCACCCTGTACAAGGTGAAGCGGTAGTAATTTAACCCAGAACCTTAGGTGATCAGTTGTCAATTTAGTTTTTGAAGTCAAATACCTAACTATAGTCGTATGATTGCCGTTTTCAGTTCGTCACTGCATCTGGAGGTATTGCTGGAGCAGCTATGGCTCTGTGGATGAGAAGCGATTTTTCGGACTCCGTCGACTGGATCCTCCCATTCACGGCAGGAGGATTTATTAACATAGCTCTGTGTCAAATCTTACCAGAGCTGAATCGTGAGAACGACAGAAGGTCGGTCATTGTTCTCTCTTTAACTACCTTAACTCATCTTTCAATTTTTCAGGCAAAACTGTATCCAACTTTTGATGGTTCTTATTGGAATGTCCGTCATGATCGCTGTCAGTCAGATGCATGTCGCTTGATGATGATGATGATCTTTCGATTTTACACTCCAACTTATCTATGCAAACGTGTTCATAGCCTTAGGTAATTCGTTTTCTGAGAAAATCCATTTTCATGGGTCTGTGGATGGTTAATCATGGAATTTTGTACCACTCTCATGCAGTGCTTTTACCCTGTGTTCCAACGCCGAACTGGTGCCTTGCCAAAATTTTTATGAAAAAACTGTTTGTATTATAAACCCATTTGTTATCTGTGCTTATAACAACGATGTGATATCATCAAACACCATTGGACAATCGTGACAGTTTACAATTCATCGAGCCAATTCTGAGACGAACAATAGAACTATAAATTAAAAAAGATTTTCATTAACTTTTTTTGCTGCCAGATGTGCCGATTCACCATCGATGACAGGTGGGTGGACAAATTTTGGGTCTCAAAAAATCTGAGGGCACGTCAAAATAGGTAGGACAAGACTCGTTTTACTGATTGAAAAAAAAAACCAAAGGGAGGTGAAGCTATAAAAAACCACGAATCCCAAAATGGGTTAGAACGTTTGTGATTCTCTGGGTTCGAGCCATTTCACTTCAAATAACACAAAATAATTGATGGCAAATGAATTATTTGAGAGACCCGCATTCATCATTGGTAAACCACCGATAAACCCTGAGATATAGCCTGTGAACGGCGCGCACCTTTCTCTACGTATCCTACACTTCCTATGTTAAAGGCAATTTCTCATCGACTCTGCCGTCTGGCTCTGGCTGCGCCGCGGTTTCGGAGACCGCTGATCCGTTCGTGAATTTGGGCCCAGTGTAAAATCCGCCCACCATTGAACAAAATCCAAGATATAGTCAAGATCGAATAGAGCGATCTCTCATCGACTCTGCCGTCTGGCTCTGGCTGCGCCGATCCGTTTGAATCTGTAACACAGTGAACAATAAACGGAATACAAACAATACCACGTATCAAATCGTTGAAACTACACACAGAAAATCATACGTTTCGATCAAACGTTGACACATTTGCCTTATTGAAGGAATTTTCTATTTATAGTTGGTGGTCCTAACGTAATTTTAGTAGAAAAGAGGCAGTTCTTCCCTGTTACAACGATCGATAAAACAGAATGAATCGATAGAAACCATACAGTACACTGCTGATTACAGAACATAAACATATAGAACAAATATAAAATCTACTTGAGGAGCTCATCCAATATCGTCTCTTTATGACATCCTTTCAAAAACAAACAAGTGTAGCAAATTTCACCACGTCAACAACCATAGTTGAAGATTATAGGACATGTTTGACATAAAATTAGAACATAACCTATATATCAAAAATCGACACGGTATTTTACCTTTATTTTGCGTCAAAACGAAGAAAAATACGGCAGCGTCAATCAACGTCAAATGATTCCATTAATCTATTTTCGACTATAAACGCTAAGTAGAATGACTTGCAAAAATAACATGTGTGGTGAACATGTATTTTTCGATACATTGAACCCCGCACAAATTGCATCTCCATGGATCGTTTTCGGTGTGTAATCCTTTGTGTAAAAGATGCATAGTCTCGTCAAAAAACGTAATTCCACACGGTACACATTCCTGAAACAAATCATTCAGTGCATTTTGTTTTTATTTGAACAGAAAAAAGACAATATCTCACCAGAGGCTCTTTCGTCTTTGCAGAGTTCGTTGCCATTGCGGCGGCGTTGTCAGCTGGTGGAGAATTTGGTGCACAGCCTGGGTTGTCATCTGTTGACCATAGGTTCATCGTGGGTTCGATGGAGGTTTTGCTCTAAAATGTGCTAATAAAATAATAAAACAAAATGCTTTTACGATGCAATTTTTACATAATTTTAAGTGTATGTAACTGCAGTGCAATTATGTAGCTTTTTTGAATGACTTATATGTTTGGAGATGCTAGGTTATTCGTAAAACACTGACATCGGACCGGAATTGAACCCGCGCCTTTCTGTTTCCGGCAGACTGCGCTAACCACTGTGCTACCGATTTACGTTACAGACCCCCAGCATCTTTCTTAACCCCGGTCGGTCTGTTGCTATCAGCACTCACCCGTAAACACGGGATTGAGCCGGTAAGCCGTTATCGGCAGTTACCAGTTAAGCTGATAGCATTTTTGATATAACACGAAAGTATTTCATAATTTATATTTATTATTATTTTTATATTTTTATTTATAAATACTTCTATGTAGTTTTTGTTGATGACTGAAGAACGTACCGATGTGGACGTTGTCGGATGCTTTAATGACGAATTAAGGCACATAATCAGTAGATCCTCGCTCGTGATGCCACAAGACATCTCCTGAAAATGTGGGCTTTACTGACTGTAACTCCAAAAAGACATCATTTATTTGTTTCTATGTACTTCGTCTAGTGTCAACCGTTCCTTTCTTGACTACGATACCAGTGGGAGATCGATAGCATTCACTGCCATTAAAAAAAAGTTAGTCGAAAAAAATGTATGTGGAACCTGATCGCAGTCCGGGCTGAACGAAGTCTCGGAGCAGTCACTTTGATTGGGACTGATCCCTTTTTTACACACAGGCAATGGATAGAGGGGTGATTCGCAGTTGGACTGTACTCGATTGCGTTTCGATGGCAAACCACCACCATTCGATTTCGATGACGCGTCAACACCATACTGAAAATGCGAGTCGTTGAATTTCGATACTCTACACATCTCGTCGGCGACTGTACATACTTCTCGATCGTCGTGTCGGGTTTGGTAATGGAGGAGAAGTCGGCGAGAGTTCGCAAAAAGCAGCGAACATCGTTTACAACACGCCGGTGAGGTGACCGAAATACTATGCGCCTCGTCCAGGTGTGATCTGAAATCGGATACTTCGAAAGTTGTCAAATTATCGAGGAGAGCATCTCTGTATGATCCGTATCATCGTATGTACCTCAGTGTGGAGTGTTGACTGAATTTTCTCGAACAAAACGCCACCGGACAATCGAAATCGACACCTGTCTTAATGTGCGTCATCGAGTGTTCTTGCATCTGAAAATGTGTTCAGCGTGCTAGATTGAGCATCCCTGGTTGAAAGATGAATCATTGTGGAACATTCCAAGGAGAATCGTTTAAAGGGATCTCATTGTCAAGGCCTTTCTTGCGCAACCGCCAGTCTTAAGAAACCGTTGACCTTGAAGGTGTGGAAAACGCAGTAATGGATATCGTGCCATCTTAAAGCGATCGTCCTTGGATGTTGAAGACTCGAAGACTCTAACCTAACGTGTAAACAGTATTGATGAAGTGAAAACGTTTTAGTAGGCATTATTCATTGCGATGATCATTCTCATTCGTGTTTTCTCTATCCGTACCTGATCTTTTCGGAAAAACCGCTTCTTGCAATAGCGACATTCGTATGGTTTAACACCGCTGTGCCTCATGCGATGCCGATGCATATTAGCCTGAAACCAGCTGCGCGTAATGACTTTCGTCTCGTTTTATCCATTCATCGGACGTTCGGTTACCTTCTGACTGAACTGCATCTGACAAATGTCACACTGATACATTTGTCCTTGATGGCGAGCATGGGCATCCTGAACAAAACAATTGATAAACAAATAGCTAGACAAATAGTTCAGATCCTAACCAACACCAAAAACAAGATAAGGATGAAAGAGATCAGAAGCTCTGTTTGGACAAAATTCGCTTGAACAAGTGACACTACACAGACGAGAAAATAATTCACCTAGTATTGGAATTATTCGGTCTAGAACAACGAGATGCTCACCAAATGGCTTTTCATATGCTGAGACATGTAGGTAGTAAAGTTGCAATGTGGACACACATGAACAGTTTTGCTGGTTTTGGTGACAACAGCCGGTAGCTGCTCTTGGAATCTGGGCGTGTCTGAAGTGTACAGATTTGATACAGATAATACGTGAACACCAGTTGTAGATGAACAGCTGGTTTCGAAGACAAACCTTCGTATGAGGTATTCTCACAAGTTGTGCTCACTGGTGAGTTTTTCTCCGGCACAGAATTCGGCGATAACGTCGACGAATCGCTTTCGGTCCACTCAATTGTCTTTAAATACAATATGATGCGTAAAGAGTGAAAAAATCGGATAGAATAAAGTGAGATGAGTGAGGCGAAGAGGCGCAACATCCGACAATTTCATTCGTTAGGGATGTGTGATAGTCAAACGTGGATAGTTATCTAATCGGCGCGAGAAATTGTTGTGTCTATGCTTTAATTGGTCCCTAGAGGTACGAATGCCTCAAAGCGGGAATATATACTATATAAGCTGATAAAAATGGTAACACATAAAACAAGGACACATTCTCTCACCTGTGCGTGAGACAGTCCACCGCTTGAAGATCGATTATGCTCCTCTTCATGGTGCTCTAGAAACAAAATCATTTGGGGTAAAATCAATTGGGTATTCAGTAATCCTTCAACAACTATTTGCCTTAGATTGAAGCACAGAGGTGAAGAGACTTTGCTGAACAGGTGTAATCTGAACTCACCGATATGTGATGTGAATACTTCCATACTAGACGTAGTGAAACCACATTCCGTACAAGCATTTAATTCATCCATTATACAGTTGCCTATAACAACACCGTTGAAGCTAACAGAATCTGATATTGAAATATATCCGTATGTGGAAAGCAATTGTAATCAGTGTCTCTCGATTCGATAATTTAGCCGGTTTTTCCAACGATGGCACTGCAAAATAACCTTTGAACGGAAATTGAATGAAGTTACTCCGAGAAAACGATACCCAACGATGAAACATCATTGATGAATACCGTTCAGAATGATCGACAAAGAAGGCGGAGAGCTTCAGAAGAGGAAGAAATCCAAGTTGATGAAGAACAACAATGTCCACAAATGTGGAGAGTGTTCATAATATCGGTGCAATTATACACCTAATTATATATAAATGCCGCTTTGCATCGCGTTGATTCTAGCCTGTTGTTAAGGATATGCTCCAGATAGTCGGATATCTATCGGCCACGAGTCACTAGAATGGTACAGTAGCTGGCAAAAGCTAGGAATATTCGAACTAGACGATTTTTTTTCTTCGAAAAAAGATGTATTCCAGAAGCGGGAGTTATGGAGATGAACGATGAAGTCGGATGACTTCTGTATAGAACGGAAGAAGTGTGGAGTGGAATACGGTTGGTAGCTGACTGTCGGGTGCGGTATTGACCGACCAATGTCCACGTTTGAGTGACCCTTCCGCGAGCCCCGGCTGTTTGTCCTCTGTGAGTTTCCGCTCACTCGGTCGGATCTTAGTAGAAGCAAACTCAACACAGATAAGCTGCCCATATCGATCTGTTCACCGATGGACTTGACTTTGACGACTACCAAAGCCATTCACCTCAAAACACTCGACTTATGAAGAAACAAAAAACGATATCATCCAGTAGATACCCATATCATAGACTGCATTTCTTTTGTAACCACGCCACATCGGAATACAATAGGATATCCAAACATATCACCATACCCACTAAACTCGCACAGTTCAAGAAACTAGTTAACCAGCTTCTAGTTGATGGATAGTTGCTCTATTGCGCTATTTTTGTTTTAGCTCTCAATGGCATTTTCTTCTTGTTATCACTGAATGCTTATTGATGTTTGTTCTTAATTCTTTCACATGAAACACGTGTGTTATCATGTAATAAATAATAATAATAATAATATGTTCACAATAACAGCATACCAACACCTCTCATAGGACGCGAAGATGTCAATATCACAAAAAATTCGAAATGATTTCAACAGCAAAGGTGTTTTTTCTGACAAGAAGAAGTTTCCGTGGACACTACTGGAAACTCGGCGCACAATACGGAACGTTCAGTTCAGTGTAAGTCGGACTGGAGAATGATTAACGTTCATGTTATCGTAGGACCATAATTCTAAAGTTACGACGCTTGTACCTGTGCTCCAGGTGCAACGCGATTTCGAGCATGGATCGGCGCGAAATTTGATTAACGTGACAGACCTTGAGGATTATGAGATCTCGAGGCAGTAGTTCTAATTTGAGAGCTAATCAATTCGAGAATGATGAAGTTGAAAACGGACTGAAATCAGTGAGTGGAAGAGTAGAATTGAGATTTGAGAGCAGCGGCATATCGGACCGGCAATGGCAGTGACACACGTGCACAGGATGAGACGACGTTCTTCCTCAGGACTGCAGATCAAACCCCGGAAAATCCGCCCCCGATAATCGATAGGACCACCGGACGAAGAACAACACCATGACACGAAAGAACAACGCCGGCACTGAATACAGAAGTTCAGCAATTCACGTCGGAAAGTGGAATTCATGAATTACGACGATAAAGTGTTTCTGCACCTGCATGGACTACCTCGAGCAATTTATTGTCGGAAGACCAGGGTAGTTATCACCTGATACGCGATACTACGCTAATTAGCACCAAGGTGTTAATTCATGCGAGAATGTATGCTTGACGACGTCGTTTAGAGGTACTGAACCAGTAAGCTTTGTAGATCATTCGCGCTGAAGAATCGCGAAAAATGGAATTTCATAGTCGTCATACGACGACGTTGAACAACGAACGGGACCTGTGACTAGGATGCATATACCCACAACAACAGGCGATATAACCACAAAAGTGTTGAATAGCACCAGTAAGCCGGGATTGAGGACAATCGGTAAATCTCATGTATGTACACGTTAGCTATCCACGTTCACTGTTGAACAATTTGATGACGTGGAAAAAAATGAGTAGTTTGTGGAAGAAATGATGATGATAATCGTTAGACAGTTGAGACAGATAACAGATAACAACGATGATAACCATATAGAAATCACGTTTCACTGATATTTGACGATAATGAGCATTTGTCTAGGCTCACACACACACACACAGACACAACTTCCGAAGCGAGGTTGAGAGTTATGGCAAAGCGAAATTGATTGAGCGGGAGCGAAAGCGGGTATCCTTGAACGCGGCGAAAGTTGTGACCTTGTGCGGCCTTCACCTCTGTAAGCCGTCTGGATTGCTTAAAATAGGCATTGACGTTTTCGTCGTCTTCGTCTTTCAACGGACGAAAAAAATACCACAACCACTTCGGAAAACCTTAGAGAAAACACTCGGCACAGTTTGCACTTCTACACTTCAACTACAATATACAAAAGTTAACGGTTCATCACGAAATGAACACTGTCAGGACAGCGATGGAAGAGTTTAGGCAGAAATGAACGGATGGACGATGTTAAAAAGAGCTCTACTGGGACACCGCACAACATTCCGACACAGTCTGTCTGTTGGACGGAGATGCAAGTGATAAAGTCATCGCATAGCAGCTTCTGTCACGGTTTGTTGGGGTGTCCTCCGCCAGAAGTCATCGTGCTCTTTTCATCGACAAAAAGACTTTCCCTAGCTAAACTATAATATGAGCAGAATTGAAGCATAGGTGAACTCAAAACATAGCAGAGCATTTCTCAAGCGTTTCGAGAGAGAGTTGTACCTGTGTAGGTGGATCTGAAGCATGACAGTGAGTAGAAAACATATTAGGTTGTTGCAAAAATCCTGCAACACTTTTCAAAATAACAGCTATTTATTCAAACGAAATCTCAGTCATATAATCACCATTCAGATCTATGGCTCTTCCTCATCTTTCGGGCAACTTCTCAATTCCTCTCCGCCAGAACTCTGGGAGCTGTGACGGAGAAAAGTTGGCCGACCTCTATTTCCAGTTCGTCTCGGTTGTCGAATTCCATATCTCAGTGTTGCTCTATGGACCAGAATAAGTGATAATCTGAACGAGCAAGGTCTGGAGAATAAGGTGGAAGCGGTAGAACTTCCCGTCATGCGATAAAAACGTCCTGAAAGGGAAAAGTCTACCTCTTGAATGACAACGCTCGTCCTCATGTCGCAAGAGAGAAAATTCAGGATTTAGGCTGGGAAGTTCTACCGCATCCACCTTATTCTCCAGACCTTGCCCTTTCAGATTATCACTCATTCTGGTTCTTAAAGCAACACTTTCGAGATATGGAATTCGACAACCGAGACCAACTGGAAATAGAGGTCGGCCAATTTTTTTCGTCACAGCTCGTAGAGTTCTGGCGGAAAGGAACTGAAAAGTTGCCCAAAAGATGGGGAAGAGTCATATATACATATGAATGGTGATTATATCGTTGACTGAGATTTTGTTTCAATAAATTGCTGTCATTTTGAAGAATGTTGCAAAAGTGTTGCAAGACTTTTGCAACAATCTAATTCAGAGCAAACAATTACTGGAGAACGACCAGAAGTATTTACGGTCGAAGGTAAAAAAACAAAAAGAAATCGTCGAATTGACAAAGTTGCCGCGTTAACAGTTACAAATTACAACATCCAGATAGTATTTGCTTGAGTTTCGAAGATGTTTCGCAACGAGGAACGGAGCTGTATTGGCCCAAATTATTGTGTCGGAATGGCATGACAAAAAAACGTAAACAGTTAATAGGAATGAAGTGGCAAAGCGACGCGATAACCGCATAATTATAAGCGGCTTGGGCGATTTTCATATCTCCGAATCCAGATTCCAGTTCCAAATTAACAGAGCAGAGCTGTTGCGCGATCGGCAATATTCCGTCCGCTCTGAACAGGTAGGTGAGACGCGGCCGAGCGCCCCCGACGCTTTCAACTCGTCGTCGTCGTCTTTCATTCCAAAGATTCTGGGATGCCGTCATTGAAAATTTCCCGAGATGTATCAAAAATCTACAAGGACACTTCTCGTCACACCTATTCTACGACAAAAAAACCCTTTTTATGGAGTAGAATGAAAAAAGTTCTCGTACGCTGCAAAAAACAAAGGCTGGAAAATCATCGGAACCTGGGAACTGTTCATGTAACATTTAACATTGATCCTTCATTGTTAACAAATGGAAATCGCATATGGAGAAGAACTATATACAACTATAACCACAGAATATTCAATAAACGGTGTTCCGTCTACCTTTGAGAAAAAGTTGAACCGAGCAAATGTTTTTGAAATTAAAATCAGCACGATGTAGTGCTTCAGCTAACCAGATAAACGGTCTTTTGGAGGCTATCAGGAGGGACATTTGCTTTTATAGTGAGTTTTCGTATTTCGCAATCCGAATTCTCATACTCGAAAACACCACGAGACGGCAAGGAACTTCATTGAAGGCTGGAGCAGAACATCCTGGGAAAAAGCTAGAGCTCTGTTACCCGAGCTCAAAGGTCCACCAGTGCATAGCAGAAGCTCTGTTTTTGTCACCAATGAAGACTTGTTGGAGAATTATGGCTAGCCCAGCAGGTACCTTTAATTACGTCAAGGTGCCTACTGGGCCAGCCAGGTTAACTAGGTGCCACCATATCTTTCCAATGGCAAAACAGAGAACCCCTTCCGTAACTAGCTCACCCTACTAGTGGAGATCTCCTACTCAAGATGAACGAGCTCCCGAAAGGAGACATCGCAAAAGGATTGTAAAATACCTGGGGAATCCCAATATTTACCTAGGCTCCATCTGCGACTACCCAATTGTTGGCATATGTTCAGGAATGAACTGAAAAATGATGGATTGATGGGGAAATCGCCGTAACAGTTTTGTTTGAAACTCGGCGAGCTACGCCTAGCAAAAAGCGATGGATAAAGTGAAGTCCGAACATCAGCTGTCCGTTAAGCAACCTATAGTTAAGTAAAGGCTAAAGCCTAGAAGTTCCCTGCATAGTTATTGCCCCTCCTCCAGGGCCCAGATTCATGAACGGTCAAGCGGTCTCCGAAACCGCGGCGCAGCCAGAACCAGACGGCAGAGTCGATGAGAGATTGCGTTTAACATAGGAAGTTTGGGATAAGTAGACAAAGATGGGCGCCGTTCGGGCTATATCTCGGGGTTTATCGGGGGTTTACCAATAACGAATCTGGGCCCAGGATAGTGTTCATGGTGAAACCTTGCGGTTACACATAAAACAGATCGCTAGTGCTGGAGTCAACCTTTGGCCCATAGCCAACCCTTGAGTTTGCGAAAAAAATAAAAAATATTGCCCTGACCATCTGAATATGTTGTGTTGGCTATGGGCCGAGGCTTGGCTGTGGGACAAAGGTTGGCTCCAGTACTTGCGTTTTGTTTTATGAAGTGCGACTTGCGGTTATTCTCTTTCAATTCGCATGAGATCCAACTGCAGGATGGGCCAGTGGTTTTTTACCGTAAGAGGAACACAACAAAAAAGAGAAAATTTTTGAAAATATGGACTTGAAGTGAATTGTTGGCGGATTTTAATGCTCGATGTACAATAAACGATCTATGTAAACCACCAAATTGGCATCGTCTGTTGTCGATTCAATCGTTCTGGTGAGGCGCGATCAGGTTCAGGTGTTTCCTCTCTTCAAATTTGCGCGCGAGACATTTTCGCGCTAAACAAGAAGAAGAAGAAGCCATTTGCGACAACCGGTCACGGAGCAATCCCAGAAACTGTTCAAGGTCTACATCGTACGAGGTGAATTCCTGAACTTTGACTAACAACCCTGACGGAACGACAGTAAACCACCTCTCTTTTGGTAGTCATTGAATTGTATAACACCTTGGCCCTGTGATCAAATGTTAGTCGAAACTTTCATCGAACCATAGATCGCGCTACGACGCGACTGACGTGAAGTAGTCCTATTGGGTAAAGTTACGTTGTATCGCTTTTAATGTCGGTTCGAGAAGTTCTCACCACATGTGCGTCAACGGCGCAGAAATATGGCTACTTCTCCATCTGAAATGTGGAAATGAGCTAAATAAAAATTGCATTGTGTACTTTAAACTGTACCCTTCGATACTAAACTTGAAACTTGATCCTAAACATCCAATTTTTGTCGTATCCCAACCCTTGGGTTAAAGCTGGCCACGATGTTGCTGTTTGTCCTCTCAGTCACTCGTTTCGGACCACCCTCAGGTGAAAAACCGATGACAAAAAATTGGGACCGCTAGTGATAGGTTTGATGTTCGCCGGTAATCCGAAAAGCGGACAAAAAGCAGTGAACTTTCGGACCATAATTTGGTCATCCGCTTACAGAGCCCTGATGATTCCTCATTTACCGCTTCTGATTTCATTCTGAACAACTAAACATTGCAAAGAAAATACCAATTTATTTTCTACTCATAATAACACAATAACAAAACACACTAAATAACATAATCGTTGTTCAGCTGAACAACGTTCGTCTTATTTTCCTCCAGATTGATTTTCCCCTTGGTTTTTTTTTCTCTGATCGAAGTATGAAATTCACAAAGTCATTTCTGGTGGGAAACACTTGTTCCCACGAGTTACACTGAAAGATTTATTGGAAAGTTGTTGAACATGATCGGTTTTTATGCTGATTTTGTAAGCCGAGTCTTCGTATTGATTCCTTCACTTATTCATCTGTTCCTGTTCTTTACAACGTCTGATAAATGTTGAATAGAGAGAAGAGGGCTCTTTCAGATCACAAAGGTTAACTCTGCCACGTTCCCATGCTCTATCACGTATCGTAATTCACAAATGTCGTGTCACGGCATCGCTTCAGCAAACCGGTCAGCCTCACACTAAACGGGCCCCCACTCTCGTCACGACATAGTTGTGCCGCAAGAATCGACTGTACAGTGTCCCCGAAGGGCTTTTCCCTAGGATTGGGTAACCCCCAGGTTTTATGCTTTCCATGGAAGCGGCCGTCACTGTTCTTATGTACAGAGCCGGAGGCAAAAATTACGCGAATACCGGAACTGAGGTGCTTGTTAATGAAGAATCGAACTCAAACTGAGCACATTGAACGATCCACTTGAGGGCAACAACTCTGCAAAAGTTCTTCTTCTGTTCAGCAAAGCACGAGCAGCTGCCCGCTTATTTTGTTGTCGGATCTTCTTTTTTTCTGGATGGAATCTCATTTTTCACCAATCACCATCGATAATCTTTTTACTCGTAGCAGGAGGACGCATCTGATCGTTCGATGCTGAGAAATCCAGGATATTCAGCTCCATTGTCAATACTGCTTCGATATCGATTTTACCCTTTTAACAATTTCGTTATTTTTCCGGTTGTTGATCACTCCAAATTGAATTGATTCAACAAAGTTCCAGTTTATCCCTAACTAGGCGCTTTATTCGATACTGACTTCTGGTTCAATTATATCGAAGGTTAGAGGGTTTGCCTCTCATTAGAATAGGGATAAATGTTGCCAGGAAATGGAATATTCTGGATATGCTCGATTATATAATAACATGACAAATTGAGCAGAAAAATAAGCATTCCAGTCGAATCGAAGGACTTTCCTTAGACTGCAAGACTCCGCTCTTTCTGTCTTTGATGTTAACATTCACCGTTAATGTTCGTTTTATGTTATTCACAAACCTACAGTACCGGACGTGTCTTTTGATCAAAAGCCGAAAAAGCAGGCAAAACCGCTCCAAAGCGGCTTTTTCGAATAACTTTCTTATAATTCAACTATTTGTGAAATTAGGCCTATATTTGAGCTCAGCAGCTCGAGCTCTATCCATCCATGTACACTTTTTCCAAATTCGTGAAACTTGCTTTCAATGCTTTTCTTTTGATCAAAAGCCACGTCCAGTACTGTATATGTTTCATTTGTGTTATCTTATGTTGGCTCACTGGTTTTTTTTTGTATATCGCATGGTGCATTCATGTAATATGCATAATTTCAATTAGTATAAGGAGCAAATGATTCTGTTACATTGGTTTTTATTTGTTTTTTTTTTCAAATGACCTACCTGCGCCAATTATCGATATCGATAACTGACATGAGTCGACACTGGCTAGACCTCACTTCAGTGCTATTTCTGCCGCACAGGCGCCCTCTATCTGACCTGTTTTCTCACATTTTGCTCTGCTTTTTCTTATTCTTTGTATCATATCATCTGCAGTGATTTAAAGTGCTTCCGACAACATGTGTTCGGTCTTGTGACGCATATGCACTAGTTCTGCCACATAAATATGTGTGATTTCCATGCACGCAGGTTTTTCTCTTTCACTATAAATCGTGTGGACATGTAAAGCTATCTATTCGTTACTATCCCCACTTATCAGCTTCTCCTTTCTTATCTCATAAGAATCGATGTCCATTAGAAATACGTCTCAAATGCCGGTAGTATGATTAACAATAAGGTGTCTTTTGCTGTAGGGATCAATCCAATTAGAAAACAGACCAACCATATGCCTCTTAGATCTCCTCTTATTATAGATAATGTCTGAAGTTAGGGTTAGAGAGTTTGATTCTCCTGTTTTTGATTTCGAAGGCTTTGGCTGGCCGCATGTCTCAGAAGCATGGAGTGGTCAGGGTAATCACAACATTGCAATCGGCTCAATTTTTTCAGTAATAGTCCTTTTGCTCATATTTGGCCGTAAGTTACGCTAAGAATTTCCTCCTACGATGTGTTTCTATTCATCACTGTCGAATTGTGATCCTAAGAATCTCTTTTCGAACGCCTCCTCACATAGCTATGTCGCGCGATATTTTTTGACCCCTCCGATTTTAGCAATTTTCCACTTAGTCCTTCGGTGCATGTTTTTGCTTTTTTAATGAAGACATTCCTGCAATTTTGGATGTCTCCGTTTCCATTTCTATTCAGTTCCCGTAGGCAACAGAATTATACCGTCAAAACTACATCTCTGCTAATTTTTGGAAAATGAAACAAATATTTTTTTGAGATTTTTTAAAAATTGTCTGTAAGGGTCCCCCGTTGAGGGGGTGCAATCGGAAGAAATCGCTATTTTCTCATTCCTTAGCTCAAATTGGGCACGGTTTTCGAGTCTAAAAGAATACCATTGTAAAGGACTATATATGTATTTGCTACGAAATTTTTGGAAAATGAAACCTCGCGTTTTTTCAAAATTCTCGAAAATTTCCGAGAATTTCGAAAAAAAGTTTCCATTGTTCATAAGGGTCCCGCCTTTGGAAGTTGCAATTTGATAAAATCACTATTTTCTCATTCCTTAGCTCAAATTGGGAGCGGTTTGTGCCTCTGTCACGGTGGTGAGTTTGCGAAAGGCCCGTTTTTTGAGTCCAAAAGAACAACACCGAAAAGTGCAATATTTCTTCTACAAAACTTTTGGAAAATGTAACAACAAATTTTTTCGAAATTTTGGAATTTTTTCGAAAAATTTCATGATGGTGTCCTCTTTGGAGGGTGAAATTGGGAAAATCGCTATTTCCTCGCCCCTTAGCTCAGATTGGGTCCGTTTTTCGAGTCTAAAAGAATAACTGAGTACAATATTTCTGCCACAAAAATTTTGGAAAATGTAGCAACAAGTTACTTCGAAAATTTTCCTAATGGTGTCCTCTTTGGAGGGTGAAATCGGGAAAATCGCTATTTTCTCCCTCCTGAGCTCAAATTGGGCCCATTTTTCGAGTCTAAAAGAGCAACATTGTAAAGGGCTATATCCATGCTACAAAATTTCTGGGAAATGAAACAACAAGTTTTTTCGAAATTTTTGAAATTTTTTGAAAAATGTTCGTAACGGTCCCCTCTTTGGAGGGCGCAATCGTAGAAAATCGCTATTTTCTCGCTCCTTAGCTCAGATTGGGTCCGTTTTTCGAGTCTAAAAGAATAATTAAGTAAAATATTTCTGCCACAAAATTGTAAGGTAAGGTAAAGGTAAAGGTGTCGGCGTTGATCAGTCCCCAAAGGACGCGCCCCCAAAGGCCACAAAATAGTAGGAAAATGAAACAACAAGTTATTTCAAAAAATTTCATGATGGTGCCCTATTTTGGAGGGTGAAATCGGGACAATCGCTATTTTCTCCCCCTGAGCTCAAATTGGGCCCGGTTTTCGAGCATCTCAGAATCAGCCGGTCAAATATGGATGCACTCCTTTTCCTTTTGTCATTTATCCCCTTAGGTTATTCACATAAAACCAAATTATATCACTCTAATTAGGCTGTTCGCTCCTAAACATGCTTTCTGACTTGGCCTGCTTTAACATCATGAGTTCCAGTGTCATTTGCAGAATCCGTGCCGATGTTATTAAATTTTAGCAGGCCATCGAGACTTTTGCAGGTTTAATGAAATTGCGCACAGATATTGATTTCACAGCCATATAGCCCCGAAGAGTGCAAGTTATCGCCCTATGAGATGCATTCATTGGCTGATATCAGTGGCGTTTGTAGAACAAGATTAGGTGCAAGGTTTATCGCTATTGTGCCGATCCCAACTCGAACCATATTTCGTCACGATGGGAAAATACGGTATAATCTTTTCTGAAGAGCATCTTGATAAATTGCGACATGAGCAGGAAAAGAATTCATTCTGATGTTGCACTCTGTGGACATATTCGTTAGATCCGATATTGTATGCTAGAACACTCTTTGGCGCCCTACTTTCATGATTATTTATTCCTTTACCTGATGATATCACACCAATTTTTGTAGATTCCGTTTATACTGGCGGGAAAAATATGTCCTCCTTGGTTTGCTGAGAGGAGTTTTCCATTCAATCCAGCCCTGGTAAATACAGACAGACAATAACCTTGTGAATCGTTCCTAGTTTTTTCTCAAACACGTTAGCGACTGGACTCGATCCGTTTTTTTCTCATTTTTCGATCCAAAATTCCTTTACCTTCCTCTTTTGCGGCCAGCTCTAGTCAGGCTCAGAAAGTTGCTTCTACTCTATTCTCGGAGACTTAAAATGTTCTGCGTTGATCCGTTCCATTGACGTGCATGTCCAGAATCAGGTCACCTTTATTGCAATCATGGTGACTTTCGAATAACATCCCACTGCAGATATTTCAACCCCTTTATTGTTAAGTTTTGGATAAGTAGGGGAAATCATTCCTGCATCAGTAACTGCAAAACCTCCTAAAAAAGGCCTAACTTCCTAACACCTCCTAAACTCGTGCTTACCGTGTCTCTGCCAACAGTTAAGTGAACTACAATATGTTCGTCAGTGCCTTCATTATTTTGGACGTATGCACTAGCAGTTTGTTTTGTACTGAACGGATGAGAAGCTTTGGTGTCCCCTTGCTGAACCTTTGAAAAAAATCGTCAAATTCTTTGGTGGGTTTTCAGAAGACACATGTTCGGGTCCTACACGACCTATACGATACGAGGGCATTTAGAAATGGCGCTATGTGGGTTGGGGGTGCAGGATGGTGGTCCGCAACTTTACGTCGACTTGAACGTGTTATCATTGTTGTATCTGCCACTGTTTACGATCAACTCGGTCGGTTTTGACATGTTTGACATGTAAACTCTTCAGAATTGTTCACACCTCAACATTTTAACCAGCATAGAGTCGACGCAATATTACAGATCACCACCCTGCACCCCCCAACACACATAGCACCTTAGAAATTCTAGTCGTTCTAGTTTCTAGTGAGAGAGGCGTTCGTCTCGGACGGCACGCGAGCCATTGTCGTGTCAGCAGCTGTAGTTCGAGTCATTCTAATGTCATCGTTCCAAAGAGTTCCTCCAAATGTGTGTGCGTGCTGAAATCTAGTCGGAATTCAGCGCTACTGTTCAGTATGGAGAGTGAGTGCGCGTGCAGTGTGATCCGGTAATTAGCGTGTTTCAAGGTAATGGAGCAGTGCCGGCGCATCTAACTAAGCAAATTGTTGCCCGCTGGCGGCCTCTCGCCGAGGACTCTCGTGGAATTGATTACGACGTGGTTATTACTCGAATTCTCTAACCTCTCCGCTTCCATTCGTCGATGTCCCGGGAGAGGAGCGGACGGGGACGGGTGCGGTGGTGGGGATGTGGAGGGGGTGAGAAGGGAGGGGGTGAGTGAGGAGGGTAGTAGGGAAAGGGGAGAGCTGCTGGGTGGCTGGCCGTCATTCTGAACGCCTCCGATGGCGGACGACCACGGCGGCGACGGCGACGGCGACGTCGCGCGCGCGACCATCCACCGCGACCACGACGCCATCGGCGGTGCCGTCGATGATCACCATGTGTCATCATGTCTACTACTCAATCATGTCCACAGTGTAGATGATCAAGTAGATGAATATGGAGGTGATCTGACTGGACGATGGCTACAGTCGCGTGCGTTCGCGCCGCGGTTCTCACATCGATTCCTCTCAAGGCAGGAACGCCTTTCCGGCCCTGCAGCATTTGAGCTCGTGCATAGCTTCCGTGTTTAATGCCTCCCCCCACCCCTGCCGTCTCCCTGTCGTGAAGCTGGCGCTTTTTATTCGACCCCACCTTTTCGAATTACGCAATGATCGGTGCTGGACGTGTGCATCGAGCTTCTCGGTCAGCAATTCGCCACCAGCGGATTCGACGGAACGCAGCTGAACGCACCGATGACGTTTGTCACGTTTGGTGTCGAGTAGCTATCATATTCGTCGAAAACAATCGAGATCGAAAGCTGCCGGCGATGAGTCGTCACTGACCATCATTCGCGTGATACGATGAACATCCTCTGAAGTCATAGACGGCTGGTGATGTCGCTGGCCAGACACTTTTTTCCCTCAGGAAGAGAACCAATTGGCGCCAGACGTCCTTGTAGTGCTTGCCGTCCCCTACTCGCTTCCGGATCATCTCTGGTGTTTTTTTGCTGTGGAGCTCGACTGCTCGTCTTCCATGAACAATGAGATCACGCATTTGGAGCTCGAAATAGTGCTTTGAGAATTCTTTGGTGATGGTGAAGTCATCTCGTCAAGACGGACAGAATTCGCGAATAAATGAGACACGCCGCCGAGAAAGGGAGCCCACTAGTTGTGCGACTTGGCACGTAGAACACTTTTCACGCAGATGTCACCATGTTCTCTAACCATCGCATGATAAATTGACAGCTCTTATTTCCTTGTTTTTTTCATTTTTCCACATTTCTTTGTCAACATCCTTTCATTGCTTCACATGCTCACCATGAATTTCACCTAGACAGCTTTTTTTCTAGAATATTATTTCCTTCCGGGAAACTATCTTTGCAAAATGACGGAAGTGTTTGAGGCAAAAGTTTGCATTTACTTGCAAATATCCGCTTCGCTGTTCCGTTCGATTTTTTCCATGTAATCGGCGTTGTTTCACGTAAACAATTGGGAAAGCAGAAGAGTTCGTTCGTCCACTTTGCTTAGTTGCAGTGTTCTTTTAAATCGCCTAATGAGAGACTGGAAACACTCGAAATTTCTCGAATGAAACGATCTTAGCTATAATCTGTTAAATGGCAGTCATTCTATGTAATTCTGATTCCTCTTACATTTTCGTATTATATTTTTATGAAGAATAGTATAGAATTCTCCTACATCCTTTTCAGCAGCAGTAGTTATGCTTGACGAATGCTCTCGAGATTTATGCCTTTGGGTGACTCATCGCGACAAGGTTCATAGGAATAATGATGTATTTGCCGTTAGTATGAGATCCTACTTGAGCTTTTTCGTGGTTTGAAAAACTGATTCTGGACCTCTACTTATCCTTCAGCTGCTTCTAATAATGCAATGCGGTAGTTTGACTTCTGTTGTTGTCAATTTCGTCAATTATGTTAATCCGGCGTCACTCCCAAGTGTCCGTAGGCTTTAGTGAACAATGTTCAGAGATTTACTGAGTTAGAATCCTTACTCTTCTCTCTCCTTGTAAGATCAATTATTCTACAAATCAACAAGATCAGCTGTGACAATTTTGCTCATGAATCACTCATAATGACTGCGTATGAAGGGTGTGTCAACTCGGTCACCTATCGGCTTCTACTCCTCGAAATTCTCGTCCAGAGGATTTTGTAGATTTCTACGGCTCGGGGCGAAGTCCTGTTGTCGCCTAGGGTATTTCAGCCAGGTTTAGTGTTGGTGGGCTGAAGACTTTGGAGAGTGGGTTGGATTTATGTCCACGTATCTTTATCCGTATCCGTAGTATCTCTTCGGAAACGTCTTCTTCGTGAGCTTGTCATGCTTCATTGCAATTTCGCATTTGGACGTGAATAAGTGGGAAGAGGAGGAGAAGGAGGAGGAGAGGGGTTGAAATGTGTCGTCGTTGGGCAGGAATTCTGTTGGGTGAAAGTCGCCCCCCGGTCGTCCTCCCCCACTCTGCCCGCACCTCCCCACCCGTCCCTTAATGTTGGTGTGTTCTTTAGCCTATGCTAGTAGCGATGGCGCATCGATCGGGGGGACCTCTCCGAGTTGGATTTTCCCGTGCTCGACGCAATTGGATTGTGCAGAAGGATGACGCTGTCATTCATCCCCACCTCTTCGGCATCCCCTCACCCGACAAGAATCGTCGCCGTCGTCGTCGTCGTCGCTCGGTGCGCGCCTTTTCCCTTTTTTTCTTTTTTTTTTCTTTCGAAGTACTCCAATGTCTCTCGTCGACATGCCCCGACAGGAATCGCTTATTTCGTAGATTTCGATATGTATACCATTTTCACTTTGATTTGGACGTTTTTCAAACCACGTGGGACGTTTTTCAAATCAACCAGGACGCTTTGTGTTCTCAGCGCCTACAGATATCAGGACGCATGGTTTTTAAAGCAAACATGACCTAAGGGTAAATTCCCAGACGGACTATGCCATGTCTGAAGGTAGCTAGATTTTCTGGAACATTCCCTAGCGCAAATAGGATATAATAAACAGAAATGAGGGATGTGAACGTCACAAGTTGGGAACAGAAGACGTCCGACGTGGTTTGAAAAACGTCCGACGTGATTTAAAAAGTGTCCAATCCAAAGTATCCAATGGTATATCACCTCTGTCATAGCATTCCATGTGTCGTCGAACCCAACTCTTGTAAAAGCAAGCACTTCATTTGTAATTAAATCCACGTCCGGCTCTCGATGAATCTTGGCATTGTGGTCAATGTGGAAAGTCTGGTACTCAAAGCCAAAAAACCAAGATTGATATTACAGTTTATTCGGACTAACGTTTCGGCGTCCTCCCCTTCTTCAGAGCCTGAACAAGTCGAGTTCAACCTGAGAAACTACCCACTCAGCACCGCATCAAATTCTTAGAAAAAAAAAAGAGAGAACTGAATGACCATCGAGCAAATGAAAAAGGGGCTCAGAAAAGGCTAACTTTTTTTATAAGTGGACTAGTGAAGTCCACTACACACCCGTAGCTGGTAGAATACGTGGGTGACTGACGGTTCACACCTAGGGACCACCCGCCTAGAGGACTTCTGGGGCATGACCTGGAAGGTCAAGACCACACATGTCGACGAACGGTGCCAGCTACTAGGTAATTAAATCGTAATTTTTCTATCTTACCCACGCCTTTTCTTCATCCCTCCATATCCACATTACGCCTACACACAACACGCACAAAAGGTTAGACTCTTGACGAGTCACAGAGCTGAAATATGTGACTTCTGGCTCATCCGGAATGCAGACGCAGGAAACCTTTTTCTTTCACTTTCATGTCCATCAAGCGATGGCGATCTCCGAACGCCTCACTTCCTCGGCCGGCTTTCTTCATCAACTCTGTCCATCGTTCCACGATCTCAGCTTAAGCTCGTACGTTTGACCTCAGGGCATCCACCTTGACATCGGTGCCATTTCTTTTTCCACAAATTCCCCTTATTATTGTCCGTCGAAGGACCAAAATGTTTCCAAATGTGACGAGTTGTCCACAGTCTGCCTATGTGTTACACGCCACATTTGCGATGTGCGTTGCGAGTCAACGACTCTTTTTTCGTTTCTTCGTGATTTTGCACGATTATTGGGTGCGTTTCGATGCAGCGTCTCTCGAACATCCGTTCCTATTCCTCTCCTCACTCCACTCTCCATCAAAATGCCCTAGTTCTCTGAGCATTCGTCATCGTCCCCTTACACACCACTTTCAATGTTCACCATTTTTCCTTCTCTTTCAAAAGGTTTTTCATGCAGTGAGCATTTTATTCTTGGAGGATAGGTTTCAAGTTAATGACTCGAGGACTTGGAACTTTTCCTTTTCCATTTGTCTTGTTTTTAGGGTAATGGAACTGCAGAGATCGAAGAGTTCCGGTCGGCTTGAGGTTGGAAGAATCGTAAATTAGGACGTTCCCCTGGCAAACGCTTTCGATTTCTCATTCGATTTTTAGGCGGAAGAACTCACTGATCCTGAAACTTTTCTAATATTTTTTTGTTGGAACTGCTCGTTACCTCGATTTCGTGACACCATTTCCATGAAGCCTTTTTTGCTTATATTGATTGCCATTTGTCAAGTTTCGGTCCTAAATTAATGTCAACCTTTCCCTTGATCCACGTTGGAACGGTGTCGTTTCTGGTCATTGTTAAAATGTCGAAGAATTCGTCAGATTTTTTTTGTGAACACTCCCCCACACTAGCACTTGCCGGCTGTCAAAAAATAGCTGAGAAATGAGGTCGAGTGGCTGTCAGTTGTGGAATAATTAACGTTTCGAGTAAGAGAAACCGCCTGCTGTTTAATAGTAGTGCAACCACCCATTCAGATAAAGTGTTCTGTTCCACCAAAATAACAGCTAAATTAATTGAAGTGGTAAATGACGAATAACTAAAAAATTGTTGTGTTCTGCCACGAGTACATAATCATTTGCTCAATTATTCAATCAATTTTTCCAAAAAATCTGCTAAATGGATTTTCACCAATAGACCTTGTTTTCGATTTTCTAATGAATGCTCACTCTTGACCACGCTTAGAAGACATTATCAGAGGCATTTTTCACTCCTCTATCACCTCACCGTTTCTTGTTGCTTCACTTATCTTGTTCATACCCTTATTACCAATCATTATCTACATATTTTCTGATTTTCTACAATTTTTTGCCGATCTTCCGCAGGATGTTAGCGATCATTCATCGGGGTGTACTACTTAAAGCTGGTCAGCTCATCTGACAAAGGCAATATTGCTGAATCATTTCGTCCCATTTCGGTCTAAGCGTATGGTCCGTCAGGCATAATATTCAATTTTTGAATGTAGTTCACGAGATTTTTTTTCATCCATGAGTTATGTTCTTCTTTCACATGGCGCCATCGATTTCGCCATGTTGTCTGGCAACGCTGAATTCTGTTGCGAGGTTACTCCTTGGGATTGTACTAAACATAAATCGAAATCCTCTCCTTCATCTCTTTGACATCGCTTTCCAGTTGTATATCCTGTTATCATTCAAGTTTGACTATTAGTTCTATATTCACTTGGCGTAATAACCGTATTAGTGATCTGATTAATTAGTTAAGACGTGATATGATACACAGTTATACAAAATGTATATGATGAAAAATTTGTGACTACTGGGCTACCACTACCATTTTTGTAGGTTTACCCCTGTAAACTTTTCAATGATTCCGGGTTACAATAAAAATCGTTAACATTTTTTATCTTGCGGGCTTTACTTACCTTCCGCCTATCCCTAATTATTAGGTTGTAACCCTTCCAATTGAACTTTTACCACGTCTTAATTTTTCAAATTTATTTCTTTGAAACAGGACCCAATTGAGATATGTATGGTACGTTATAACACTACAATGTGTCGCCTTGGGCCCCATGTTTAAGGCTTCATAATTTAAAGAAATTCTAACGAAATCAAATGGGCGATAAATAGATCAGAAGAGTCTAATGAAATGTTATCGATAAGAGAGATTGGTTGAAGCTTTCTGGTTTTACATGCGTATGAAAAAATATTCAGTCGACAGGTTGACAACCTCGATATTATATAAGTTTCTAATCGTCGCTTTTTATGGAATGTCTGTTGCACAGGGATCATTTACAAACATAGTTGTTCTGAAAATTTGTTCCAGCTTTTTTCTGATCTGTAGCTAACTGTGGGTCTGAGCCATATTTTAATTATTTTTAATTTATTTATTTAACTAAGCACATTGGGGTGCAAAAAATGCAAGTCAAAGTGGTTAGCAGGACAGTCATGGATTTGCTGAAGAAGAAACTTAACCAAAACAAAGAAAAAACTCAGATTGTTAGTGGAACATTCATAGAAATTCACAATAAAAAATCTTATTAGTAACATATTATATTTTGATCGTCACTTTTTATGGAATGCTATATAGCAGATAATTTGAAACATAATTGTTCTGAAAATTTGTTCCAGCTTTTTTCTGATCTGTAGCTTACTGTCGTTCTGAGCCATATTTTAGTAGAACATCTTGTTCTCTGCGGTTATGCTCTGCATATGTGTCCACAATCGTTAATGCGAAGAGAGACGGCAGTTCATCGAAGAAATCTCGTCGCTTCACATATGTGATTCGTGTTTTTCCAGCTCCATTTGCTTTTTTTTTCACCGCGTTGATCCTCTGCATTCCCAGCTGTTCTCGTCACTTGTCGCCATTGTTCTCGACTCGCTCCGAAATCCCTGGCATCACTTTTTGTGAACATTTTATAGTGGTTTCAATGCCAAAAACATTCACTGATGTTCATGCATCCGATGACGATTGACACCACAGACAACAATATCTAGAAAGCTGCTCGAAAAGCTCTGCTACAAATCTAAGCGGAAACCTTTTGCGCTTTTCTAATGTTTCACGTCTATGTCTTTCAAAACGATTAGAAGAAATGGTCAAATTCAAAAGAACCATCCGAATTTTGAGGACAATGAGCAGTTTCACTTTTGCTCTATTCCCTTCGTCACTTTCATGGATATTTTTGAATGAAAATAATTTTGGAGTGTGCCATGAATGACGTGTAATGTTGTATCCTCCCTGAAATGTTTACTCCAGCTATCCATAAGCGCATAAGTCGTGGCGGTTATGATGTATACCTCGATATTTAGGAATATAACTGTATTTGTGAACGTCAACTAACTCAATAGCGAATTCGAGTAACTCGTGGATTAGGGATAATTTCCGGGAACGTTTCATAGACTTTTTACTTCGAGGCGCTTATCTTGTTTACGAATAATCGGCAAAGTTTTCGGGAATGCTAAGCGATTAGGAGAATTGTCAGATGCTGTTTGAGCTGCTCGTCACTACATATACATCTTATTCGCAGCTCATCCTGTCTCTCATGATACACCTGTGATTTTTGTGGCACATATCAGCTGTTTGAATTATCAGTTTCAAGGAGGGAGTTCTCATCTAGAAGGCTCCCAGTTTGCTCTCATTTTGTATCAAGTTCTGTTGAAATTGGGATATGAAGAAACAGTTTCGGTTTTAGCAGAATTCTCTTTGACGTCGTTTCTGAAAGAAAATGTGTGGAAACGTGTAGGGTTTGAGAGGGAATTCAAGAGTTGAGGTGCGGGTCGGAATTTTTCACTTTCCAGTCGCGTATGTTCACACACTGCTGAACAACTGCAATTTTATTATAACCGACCTGGGCCCACATTCATCATGGTAAACCCCCATAAACTCCGAGATATAGCCTGTGAACGGCGCGCACCTTTCTCTGCTTATCCTAAACTTCCTATGATAAACGCAATCTCTCATCGACTCTGCCGTCTGGTTCTGGTTGCGCCGCGGTTTCGGAGACCGCTGGTCCGTTCATGAATTTGGGCCCTGGTCCCTGATACAATAGACGACGTGTGGAGCACGTGCGGAATGGAGAAGGAATGAAACACACATCATTTTATTCTAACGCTTTAGATCATATCAGTATCACAGTCTTCATATTCTAGCTTCCATAATTCGTGTTGAGTCGCTATCTGCGACCATTTGTGGTCCTTGATCGTGATCGGACGGCGTCGGCGTTATTGGATCTTTCTCAGTGACATTATTTTCGAATTTTAGCTATTACCGGTGCACATTAGAAGTGTGTTTGGAACTCTCGGCGATTGAAGGCGTTGAGAGAATCTCTATCGCAACGAGGGGACACTGTCGACGTCGTTAACGGCGGCTTCGGAAGGCGGCGATCAGTTGGCGGCCGCCACCGATCGGCCGCCGACGAGCACCGCCGACTCCGAACAACTCGACGCATCCAACTTTGCTACGAACAACTCGACGTTACATCCAACAAGAAGGAACGAGAAACATTAAATCTTTTGAACACTGATACAAGGACTGCATCGCATTTCAATACTGGAGGAGAGCATTACTTATAAGGCGTAGAAAGGATCAATTTGTTGCTTTTAGTGCATTTTTTGAAAGAATGGGCGTATAGAAGGGCATCCTCTGAAGAACGAGTTTACAAAACGCCAATTTTCTACAGAAGTGGGCTGATAATAATTTGAATACACAAACTACGTCAGTAATTTTCTTCGCGATTCCAGCGTGTTAACTTCAAAAAATTCATTACGAACTGTTGAATTTGGAACTGTATGGTGGAAAAACCCATTATACTCAAATTTCCTAGTTCACTCACGAACAATGTCTTTTCTCTTGTGTGCCGCGCAGGTCGAATATAAGTTTTATATTACGTATTTTTTTGTCGTATAGTATCATGAAGAGGTTTCAAGAGGCGGTTTCATTTTTTGCTAACACGGTCGAGCAATCGATCCTCGCCTGAACTGACCATGCCTTGCACCCTCCGGGGTCTTCTATAGCATGTAGAATGATGAAGATGAACGGATCGAAACATCCTATCCTATTCTACCAATAAATAGATGAAATTTCGATGTCTGTTTGTCAACGTTAGGTTCCCGCCGCGATTGCCCGTTACCGTACTCCCAGTGAACCCATATCGTCCCCGCCGTCTGCATTGAACACCGGCTGAAGAGAAAATTTTTGTTTCTTAGGGTGTAGTGCCAAATTGAAACCGATTTGCTTCTCATTAAGAGGAAAACAAAAGCTTCTGAACAGACGTTCGACGGCCGATAGGACACTGAACGGCTGGTTTGAAAGAAAAGAGAAACGATGTAACAAAACGGGCGGATGGGCGCTCACCGATTTTGGGCCACTCCTTGCCGGCCGGATCTTGGGCTATCAGTAATCAAACAAACAGTCCGACATGATCAACGAGCTGCTACGAACTTCGTCGCTCCCCCCCTCCCTCCTGCCCCATCACATTCGACTGCTGGGTACTTTTCCTCTTAATTCCCAATTATCATATCATGCCCGACCGTATTCGATATCATACCATTTCGCATCCACCTATGAACGTGTGCAGCCTGTTTAATCTGCCTGATGTGAAAGAAGAAGCCGTTTTTTTTTCTCGCAAGCATGACATGATAAGACCGCTTCAAGGATGTGCAGTAAGATATGAGCATGATATGATACGCTTGGGTGATAATTGGGCATTAAGAGGAAAAGTACCGACTGCTGTTCTGCTGGGACGAACCACTGTTGACTAGTTTCTATAGAAATTACATATGCTTGCTACTTTGAACGTAGCATTGGTAGGTGGTGCTACTGATACCCGTAAAGGCTATTAGTCTATCCTTATCCAGGATATCTAAACTAAACTAAGATAGCCCTAAAACTCTACGGGGACAGATAAATTGATAGTACACTTCTCTGGGAAGTTAGAGGCACTGATTTGGTTTAGCGGCTGTCCGCGGGAAGTCGTTGCATAGAACAAATCCATTCAGTACGCCTCTACGATTCTGAATGGAAGACGAACACGTGGCTCGTCCCTAGTTAACGGATCAGAGCCGACATCTTTACCTTCTACCTTTACAAATATTTGGTTTCTTATAAGAAAATGCCGTTGGAATTTACGTCGGCCTGAGCACTTGCTGGTCACCCTTGACAATCAATTTTTTAGCCTCATGTCCTGAAGTCCAGAAGACGTCGGCACGATCACTCACAAACTTTCGCTCATTCCCATTCACTCCTTCCAGTACTTCTCCCTATCTGCTTCATGCAGATCTGCTCCGCTTACCCGACTGTTTTCTGAAACGTAATGAGAGTGTGAGAGCGTATCTTCCGTCTAGTCAACAAGCCGTATCCCATAAAGTCGTCCGGCACGCAAAGGCACCACCGAGGAAACGACGTCACACTTCAGAAGACTTTGAAGATACGGATTATCTTCGACAAAATAACCAGTCGCTTTAGTGATCCATTTCACCCATCGACTCTAGAAAGACTATGAGCCTCTGCCTGGATTTTTTAAAATTGAATAAATGTCAGTTACTATTCAGTATTTCCCACCAACTACCATCATCGCTTTAGTGATCCATTTCACCCATCGACTCTAGACTATGAACCTGAGCCTGGAAAATTCATTTTGAGGAGCAGCTTATATGAGCACTGGGATTTTGAGGAAGAAAAGAAGACGGTCAAATGTCGAAGAAAAACCAGTAGTAGTAAGTAGGAAGTGATACGGTATGAATAATTTCTCACTTGGAGGTTTTTTTTCCAAGCCGCAGTCCACGCTAACAAAAACGTTTGTCACGCGAGCAGCTGTGTTTTCCAATGATGTCCTAGGGCGATGACCATAGATCTACCATTGAAGCTTTGTCGCTGGTGAACTTTGAATCCAGAAGCTCAAACCTTTTTGTTCTTTGACCTCTCGATGCTCTGTTTTCAGAGATGATATCTATCTATTTCAGCATAGCGATGGCCTCGGTGTTTCGGAAACAAATGCGAGTCGTGATATGAAGGTAAGCGACAAGTTTTCGTAGCAATTGGGCAGTATTCGCTTTGATAATCTTAATCATTCAGATATTTAAACGGGTATTACGAGATCCAAAACTACGACAGCCATTTCAAGTATTTCTGGAGCAACAATTCTGTGCAGAAAATCTGAATTTTTATGTGGCAGTGGAACGGTTTCGTGAAATGCAGTTCAACAACGAAAGCAAGGTTGGTGCCGAACGTGTTCATTTGGCATGGACCACTTCTATTTTTCGAAAAGTTAATTGTACTGATAGATCCCTCTGGTTGATTCCAGGCAGGCTCTTTTTTGGCTCCTCTGAAGATGTAAATGAAGAGCACCTTTTCGCTTTAGCTTTTGATCACTACCTTTTCTATAAAAGAAACAAATTGATAAGAAGTTTTTCTTTCTCCATTTCTGGTCATTCCTGTTTTTTGCATAATGAGGTTGTAAGGTAGAAGTTCTTATTTAATGAATATATGTATCGACGAAATTTCCGTCCTCTTCAGAGTGATGAAAAGTATTTTCACTTAACTCCCGTGTTGATAGCTCGCGATGCCTGGTGGTGGTAAGATAAGATCTTTTCTGAACACTTCCATACCTTCTTGCTGGGCTTACTAATTCTCAGAGTAGTGGTTCAGCTGGATCAGCGTAGAGATGCTTATGAATTTTTTTCTTTTTAGTTTCTGACGATAAATGCTCCATTCAGGCATCGGAACGGGCCGCTTTCGCTCGGCACATCTACGAACGGCACTTCGCTTCGAATAGCACAGAACCGGTCAATGTCGACAATTCGACAAGTAAACGGATTCGAGAAACCATGCAATCGGGCAAGTATCCTCGAAACACGTTCGATTTGGCTCAGTATCAGGTGAGAAATTCAAGTCGTTCAGGTGCCCTTATTTTTCCTTTTTTGAATGTGAAAATGAATAAACTGACCAGCCTAGTAGAACAGAACAATCTAGCTTGCGTTCGTTTCAAATTGAAAAGACGTTAGAGCTCGACATCTGTTAGTCACGTGGACTAATTGATTTTTTGCATAATTTTGCGAAAAAAAATTGAGGCTCGCACCTCCTTGAAATGCAAACAAAGGTTGAGGCAGACCTTAGAGGGTATTGCTATATGCTGCTGGTCGTGCTAATTAGGTGCAGTTTTTTTTTATTGATATGCTTTATTTTCTAGATTTTTCATTTGCTCAAGTACGATTGCTGGCCGCGGTTTCTACGAGCGGGTGGTGTGCAGCCAGAATTTTCCGACGAAGATCTAGCTGAAGAGGACGAATGGCAACATAGACTCGACATAGGAGGTAAATACGTGATAGAAAGATTAAATTAAGAAAACCGCCGTATGACATATTTGATTTGGCAGATGCGAGGACAGGTTGGATTGATTACTAATAGAAGTAGGTGGTGTAATTGTGGTGCCAACGTCGTCGCAAAAATCGCGACTCAAGCGGGATTCGAGCTTGCTTTTCGAGCCTATCCCGAGGCATTGTGGTGTTACACCGCCACACCACTGAGCCCACGGTTCTCCTTGACGTACTATTATTGAATATCTTCTACCCTCAAAAAGAGCAACGCCGAATTCTTTTTACCGACACCTGTAATTATCACAATGAGTGCTGGAGGCAAAAGCCGTCGGCTAAGTGATGCAGAGGCCTAACATCATAGAGGCTCGTTGCAGTGATTCATCATTACATCTACTTCCAGTAGACCTAGCAGTAAATACCCAGAAAAAAGTAGAGCTCTAGGTGAATTGATTTTCATTGCAGAAGATTTATCGAAAAGTCATGGCCAACGAACAGCAAGTGAGGGTGATCGTCAAGCGTCGACGAGTCTGTTGACGTTGTGTTCGGATCGGAAAAAGGTTTGTTCTCGAGTGAACGCGACAGTACGTGTTGAGTGTTGCTGCTGGTGGTTTTGCCTTGTCTATTGTCATGTCAGTCCCTTCTGCAATGCATGTGTTTTCCAGTTTGCTGACAAGGAGAAACTTCGTTCATTGTTGTGGCACGGGTTCGATCGGTTCTCACGAAAGCTTCGTCGTGAGCCTGTTGCGCGCTCGACCGGCGGTTCACCACTAGGGCCACGTTTATCACATCAGATGATGCATCGGACGAGCAGCTCAAGGGCGATCGACGAATCACATCGTTCATGCTCATCATCTGATGAGAATGACATCATCACCACGACAACACATCACACTGCACGTGGTGGACCCATCGGTGGTTCGTCGTCGTCGGCGGCGTCCGGTTCAAATCGTAGACATCAGTTCGCCACCGCTGGAAAGCAATATTCCATGCCCACTGAGGTAGGCGCCGACGTTTGGATATGTTGTAAGCGATCGCCCCCCGGAACTATTCCTTTCCCATCACCATCAATCTGGATCGTGTCTCTTCGTCTTCTTCTTTTCCTCCTTTCATCTTCTTCTACGTCGTTATGTTCAGTCATGTCACTGGTTTCGCTGTCATTTCAGTCGCCTGGTTCAGTTGTGTTCGTGTTGTTGGTCGATGTAGCGTTCTGAGATCGGACAGACCTCTGAAGATTAGCATTTCACTTCACTGCTTTCTCCACCACTTGCATACTACTATTTGAGACTGAAATTAGCAGCGAACTAATGAGCCTGACAATAAGGGACAGGGCATGTGGTAGGAGGGTAACCTAAGACGCGTTGAGCCCTGAGGGTGGTAATGCCATCGCGTGACGACGCGACCAAGTTCTAGGTTGGGGCTTGTTTAGACGCCGCGCGGCGAAAATGCAAAATTGAAGCGCAATCAATAACTAACGTCCTTGATCGAATTCGCTCCTTTGCATTAGTGGCGCAGTCTGGTGGCTCCCCATATAGGCAAACTTACTGGTCGTTCGGGTTTTTTTAGAAGGTTGCTGTTCCTTATTAAAGGACATTTTGACGAAATTCATTTTTTTCGTTTATATTCTTCCCTATGTGATTATATGCCTAACTTTTTGCTTAGACGCGGCGCCACCGGACTGCGCCACTAACGCAAAGGAGCAAATTCGATCAATGACGTTAATTATTGATTGTGTTTCGATTTTGCATTTTCGCCGCGCGCCCTCTAAAAGAGGCCGTATAAGACTAAAGACGCAAGAGACTTTTAACACATTGACGACCATCCGACCCACCGGTGGGTCAGACTTTTTCGAAGTGTCGTTTTGTCCAACTTTTGAGAAACTCCCAATTTTTTTCGTAAGGAACATGTTACCATTATCCCAAAGGTGCTGTAAACATCGTGTTTCAGTGAATTAATTTTTCAAAGCACATTTTACATTGTAAACAAAACTACTTCGGCACTATTCGAGGGATTCCGCCTTCCGGATTCCCCTCCAGGAATTTTTTTTCGGCTGACCGTCGTCAAACGTCATCTTTGGGGGTTATCGAGGGCGCTGGACACGATGGTGATGTCCGTTTTCCGAATTACGAGCGAAGGCGACCCACGTCGCAAATAAAGTAGTCTGATCCAATCAATGCCACCGACAATAGCAAATCTGACATCTCCTGTATAAAAATTATACTGAAATATAGCTTCATCACTCATTCTCTGTTATTTATTTACCGGTGTGAAGCAGAGGGTTTTTGTGTGCAGCTATATGACGTGCATGACACCTGCCATCACGTTCATCATAGTGTTGTGAAGCGATCGAGGCTGAAAAACAATGAAAGTGAGCTGGAGCAGAGTCACTGAACAGCGGCGACTCGGCCGATATTATTCGCATCGTTCTAGCATATTCTAGGCTTCATTTCTTGATTTTCTGCATGATTTTCCGCATTATTGCCTGTCTTCTTAGGCAAAACGGAGATCCGGTGAAGTCACTTATTTCCTGGGTGGCTATGCTACTCTTCCACTTGACTTTTGAGCATAACCCTTGATTTCCTAGACTTCTTCAGCACTTTTCTTCTGCAGTGAGTTTATGTATGTCTTCCTTGCTTTTGGCTTTAGCTGCTGCCCTGTTGCTCTTCATCAAACCACATCACCTTGTGATCGGGAGACCCTTTTTAACCACGCATAGAACAGGATCCAGATGTTGTAGTAAAAAATATCACGTAAGGTAAGAATCAGGTGTTCCTCTTGGGCCCAGATTCATGAACAGATCAGCGGTCTCCGAAACCGCGGCGCAGCCAGAGCCAGGCGGCAGAGTTGATGAGAGATCGCGTTTAACATTGGAAGTTTAGGAGAAGAGGAGATAGGTGCGTGCCGTGCACAGGCTATATCTCGGGGTTTATCGGGGTTTACCATTGATGAATGTGGGCCATGGCTTCTTCTACATTACCTCTCTTTCTATCTCAAACTAACGGTAACTTCGTGATCCGATACGATCACCCTCTCTTTGATTAATTGAGGGCGATTAGCCGAAAGTGAACTCAATGGAAGCTCATGGGCATGGGTCATAAGCTATGCTGTATTACTTTATTATTAATATTGAATAAGAGACGCTATCCTTGAACATGGCTCCACCGACGTCTTCGGGATCCCCGAATGAACTAATTTCAACTATCGTCGATGTTGCTTCGTGAAACCATCGACCGACCTGTGCCCTATTGTGCATGTGCTCTGACAATGTCCGAAGTTACTCTCAGATTTTATAGCCAAGCATGCATTCAGATCGTTTCGTTTCAACTGTTTCCCTTTGATGTTTGTGTTGTTAGTGAAATAATGCCGATTTTTTAATTCAAATTTTACTTGGAATTCAGATGACTGCGGTACGTTCACCGTATCGACATCTTTCACCAACTCGAACCGAACCCAAACATTGCCGTTTGATGACGGGTGATACATGTACCACGGAAGTTGTTGAGTTGAACGATCCGGTGAGTTCTGCTCTGAGCTTAGTTGGCATTTCATTTTTTTCAGTACAAAATTTACCAAGTTACCATGCATTTTCGTGGAATTGTGTCTCTTGTTATAGACGATATCTGTGCGACAATGGACGCAAAACATTGCGGCCTCGTTAGGAATGGATAAGAGGTCAATAGAAGCTGTAGACGCCGAGGTAACAGAAGCAAAACATTACGGAGATCTTATTTTCTTCCTTTCTTCCAACTACAACTCACAAACAATTTATTATAGACGTGTAGCACGATAGATCCAGCAAGGCAGGCCATTGATGCTCTTCAGTCACGCTCTGTACGAATTGTTCCAGTAGTGATGTTTGCGGTTGAGATTCTTCCACCTAACTATCAATTTCGGAATCCCAGCAGTACACCAACGAAGTGAGACAAGCTACCGTACTTGATAAGTGGGAACATTTTTATCTATCAGTCATCTTATCAGAGTGATAATGGTTCGAGCTCGTCAGTCGTTGTCCATCGGTGGAGTGCTGAGACCTTTGCTAAGCAAGTATTCGGTGGATATCAGTACTGTTGCCGTTGTGTTCACCGGCACACTGGATATGGTACGAAATTCCGTTTCAATCGGGACCATCGGACAGCGTAGTCTGACTATCATGAGCCAGGCTCAGTACAATGGTAAGTTTATATCGAATAAAAAAAGTTTCTCGCGTTATTTCGTTGAAAATTTAAATTTTCAGAACGTGTAAGTGCTGGTAAAAAGGAGGCAATGACAGCGAAGGATCCAGCTGCAGCATCATCTATCTTCAGTACCGTTCAAAATCTTCAATTTCATCAGCACGGCGACATCTCCTACTGCGAACTGCCGAATGAGTCGGAACGTCTCAAACATGCCCAGAAGGTATTATCTTGTTTTTGAGTTCTCCGCTGATCGAGTAATTCTATGGAGCGAAAATTAATTTTGGATTGTCATATTTTTTTAAGGATCACTCGATAAGTCTGATAAAATTCGTGAGAAAAGCATCAGCGGCAGTGACAACGAAGGAAGAAACAACACGAGTTATTGGACATCGAAATACTGGTCGAAGGAAATCCATTGGACAAGGAAGCAGTGCAGGTGTATACTGTGGAGAGGATGTTTCTCCAGAGGGTCAACGAGGGCCGATTCGAAAGCGATTGAGCTTTTTCAAGAACGTGAGCACATATTGTTCTCCCTAAAGGCTTTTGTAGTACTTAACGCCGAATTCCATGTTTGGATATACACTACCGGACATATCGTTTGATCAATTCCCGGAAAAGCCGCTAAGGAGCGTTCCAAAGCGGTTTTTTTGAATAATCTTGTTGAAACTCAATTATTTGTAAAAATATCTATATATTTGAGCTCAGGAGCTCGAGCTCTATCCATCCATATACACTTTTCCGAAATTCGTGGAACTTAATTTCAGTCGATTTCTTTTGACCCCTCGATTTTCGGATCCCGTTGCCGCTTCGGTACCTCGCTTGGCGACTCACCACCGACTAAGCTCCGCCCCCTCCTCGCCGCCTTTAATTATGCGGCTCGCGTTGCATCGAGTTAGGAGTAGGTGTCCCCACGGGGTGGCTCGAAGAAGCTACCACGCGGGGCCATCTCGTTGGGCATCTTCGTTGTTGGGGCCGCCGTTGGGTCCCACGTCAACGACGAGGCAATCGATGGATACGAAGGATACGCAAAAATTGATATTTTGAAAAGATTTTCAGGTGTGAATAATTTATACACCAAACGATAGAGCTCGAGCTGCTCAGCTCAAATATATTTTTACAAATAATTGAATTTCAACAAAGGTATTCGAAAAAGCCGCTTTGGAAGTTCCTAAGCGGCTTTTCCGAGAAGTGATCAAAGGATATGTCTGGTAGTGTACTAGTGTTTTGCTTTAGCTAACCCTCTACCCAATAGCTCATTTTCAGAAAGGCAAAGACACGTGCTACGATCGTCCGTCTACCAGTTCGGCGCATGGAGAAAGTCCAAATTTGGACGCCCGAGAGAAATCCGCCTCGACATCTCAACGGCAGCAGCCCCCTCCTCCACCATCAGAAGCCGTTGCAGCAACTCCAGCTGAAATGCCTCCTTCACTGTCATCCGTTGGTAAATCTACCTCGGCTGCACCGACAACCGAACGAACATCGAATGGTGACGCACCACGTACCCCGGCAATATTTTCGTCCAAAGTCTGCAGTGATGGCGAGGATATTTCATCGAAAGAGCGGGGATGGCAAGCAGCTGCATACGTTTAGGTGCTATGGTGCGATTTCATGTTTCTGGGTGCGCCAGTGCCTACATTTTTCTCGCCCTTTAAAAACTGCCCGGTGGCAGAAACTGTCGCAGACTCGACGATCTCGTTACCACAACTCTCGTATTTAGCCGATGGTGTAGTGTTGTGTGGCTCATGCAGAGTTTAATACAGTCGCTGGTTTCCATCTTGGCCTTACCCTAAGCCTGAAATCTTTTTGAAGCACCGACCGTTCAGTCGAATGATGTCGCTTGATGTGATTATGACTCATGTTCGTACAGATTTGGCTGTAAACAAAAAACCATGATGTCATCTGATCGAAAAATTGATGAGCTTCGCGTATTTTACTATTTATGTAAGGGCAACGACGAAGATGTGGGTATTGTGTTGTGTTTATATTCCAATGAGACCTGATCATCTTGTTACGATGCTAAGAGCATGAGCCGGTCTCTACATAATTGCCCTCTATGAACCACTGGCACAATGACGTTCTAATTAGGGTAGGTATTAACTGTCCTTATGTATTTGTCCACCATAAATAATTAGCGGCTAGAAATAAGGTGAAAAAATAGTTTCTGCTTCTTTTGCAGACCGACGCTCAAACGTTCATAGCTGCACTATAGAAAATTATCACCATCCTATCAGCAAAACACTGACGCACCCTACGTTACTTTACTATCACTACTGGACGTACAATTTCTCGCTCCATGTCGCTGCCACTGTATGACCTAATAGGAACTAATTGTTTTTTCTTTGTTTGTCGTACTACCATTCACAGAAACAATGCTTCGAGTTTGTTTTCTGAGGTGATTCAACCTCTTATCTGGGTAGTTCGTTGTGTTAATAATTCGCCATTTTATCCTTTTGGCCATACATACTTGCTATTCTATGATCTGTGGTGATCCTAGACGCTGAAAACTGGTGCATATTCATCCAGAGGTAGGGAGTGACAGCCGAATTCCTTCTACTACAGTACCGGACGTGTCTGTTGATCAAAAGCCGAAAAAGCCGGCAAAAACCGCCCCAAAGCGGCTTTTTCGAATAACTTTCTTATAATTCAACTATTTGTGAAATTAGGCCCAGATTTGAGCTCAGCAGCTCGAGCCCTATAGTTTGGTGTATGAATTACCCACACCTGAGTTTTTACAAAATATCGATTTTTTGCGTGTCCCTCGTATCCATCGATTGTCTCGTCGTTGACGGGTACCCCAACAGGGGACCCCGTCAACGACGATGCCAACGGGAGGTCCCGCGTGGTAGCCTCTTCGAGCCACCCCGTGGGGACTCCCACTCCTGGCTCGGTGCAACGTGCGTTGCATATTTATATGCAGCGAGGGAGGGCGGAGCTTAGTCGGTGGTGAGTCACCAAGCGAGGGACCGAAGCGGCAACGGGATCCGAAAATCGAGGGGTCGAAAAATCGACTAAAAGCTAGTTTCACGAATTTGGAAAAAGGGTATATGGATGGATAGAGCTCGAGCTGCTGAGCTCAAATCTATGCCTAATTTCACAAACAGTTCAATTATAAGAAAGTTATTCGAAAAAGCCGCTTTGAAGCAGTTTTTGCCGCCTTTTTCGTCTTTTGATCAAAAGACACGTCCGATACTGTACATATACATTCTCACCACGAAATAGCGCTCTGAAATTTTTGTAAAAACGCGGATAGGGAGCTCAAGTGGTCCAACATAATCTTTTTCTGAATATCCTCCCGACATCGTTAACTTGTGGGAGTTGTGGGTTCTTTACCTGGGATAAGATTGCTTCTCAAATATAAAGGTCCTTTAAACAAAGTTCCAGTGTCGCGATCAGCACTCTGAACAACAGCTCTTTTGTGCCATGTTTATAGAAGGACATTTCAACTCTGGTTTGTAGCAGTCGAACAGTGTCATAATGTTTTGAATGTATACGTAGTGTTGATTTTTACAGTGACATACATGTGCAGCACTTTCATTCATTTGCGATCTCCTCATTTGAATTCCTTTTCTCTTACCATCGGTTAAAACTGAATTGGTGTAAAAATAAACATTACTGTGCATTTAGCGAGCAGTGATTTGTCATTTGTTGTTACTCAATTATAGGATATTTTTGCTAATGATTTTGGCATTTCAATGTGTACTGTATTGTTTCACGTCTTGTTTTTTTTTCTTTACTTTTATTCTTACCTTTCATTTAGAATTACATATGTGACACTTCACGTTCACGGACACTCATTTTCGTGCTATGAAGAGCCGCTCCTATATCAGTGTTTTCGTCTCATTCACTTGTATGTCATCGCAATCGTATATGTCTTCGAGTGGGTGATTTAAAAACTGTTCTAATCACAGAGGTATGTAAATGTTTCAAAAGAACCATAAAAGGGTGGTTGACTGTAGTGAGAGCTGGGTGAAACCACTCTCCGTTACAATAGATATGGTTGGGGCTAGAAATTGTCTGTTGCACCATTGAAAAAGAGTTTTGAAATAGTGATTCCTCACCTGGGTTCGAACGACGGTGCTACCACTAAGCCAGAGACAACATATCCAAATTCCTCAAGTATCAATTTCTGGGCTCTGTGTTCAGTACCGGACGCGCCGCAACGATAAAACGGCGGTAGCGGCGTCTCGCAGCGCCGAAATCCGCCTTTTTTGAATAACTTCTTTAAAATTGGAAAAAAATAAAAATAAAATCAAAAATAAGTATATATTCGAGCTCAGCAGCTTGAGCTCTATCCCTCCATTAACACATTTCCCACATTCGTGTTCCAATGAAATGAAATGAAATTCGTGAAACTTGTTTTCAGTCGATTTTTCGACCCCTCGATTTTCGGATCCCGTTGCCGCTTCGGTCCTTCGCTTGGTGACTCACCACCGACTAGGCTCCACCCCCTCATAGCCGACTATAAATATGCGGCGCTCGTTGCACCGATTAGGCTCCGCCCCCTCCTCGCCGCCTATAAATAGGCGGCGCGTCTTTTCCTAGCGTCCCAAACTAGGAGTAGGGGACCCCCGAGGTGGCTCGAAGGAGCTACCACGCGTGGCCCCCCGCTGGGCATGGAGCGCAAAGGAACTGCGGTTGACTACGCCCTGGTCACCACGCGTGAACACCGAAACGGCGCATTTCGGCGCTCCGGAGCGCCGCTACCGCCGTTCTATCGTTGCGGCGCGTCCGGTACTGTAGATGGCATAGGCCCCGGCTACCTATCCGTTTACTGCTGTGTTTAATCATTAAGTTGTATAAATACATGTTTATTTTTCATCAAGCAAACAACTCCGTACAAATAGCACAACTTCATCGATCAAGTTAGCGCTCCACCTGAAAGTGTAATTTTACGATCACGAACGCAATTACATAGTGCGAGGTTCAGATAAGGAGTTCTTTTCGGTGTGCTAAAGAAATATTTTAGGTCCATAGCATTACTGTATTGCTTTCTTTCTTCAAAAACTTTGAACTATCCTTCTGGTTCAAAAAAGTCGTTATGACATTAAGGCATGACCATCTCGAGGGCTCCGCCATTATAACATTGGATTTACTGAAAGAGATAAACGGGATCTAGCGTCCTTTCATACAAAGTCACAAAATTGAAGGTACGAGAGTAAAAATATTAGATTTACTTTACAACTGGCTGGCAAATGCTGTCGAAAAACTCACCGCACATCGTCGACCACAAGTTGTTGACGATTTCCTCGGCGCTCATATTACTAGCGTTTGGAAGTTCTCCATTGAATGTTCCGTTGTTCTTTGACAAACCCTTGTAAAAATCTCCGTCCTAAATAAATAAGAAGGTATACAACCCTATTTCGGGGACATCCACCGCTTTTTCTCCTGGCATATTTTTGTTAGAAGAGGAACCTACGTAGAGATCGTAGAATGGCACCACAAGGTGAGTATACGGCGTAGCTAACAACTGATTGTAATCATCTGAGGTGTAACTAAAAGAATACAAATCGTTAATGAAATGGTAGGCAAGACAGTGCAAAAGAAAGCAAAAAAAATAAGTAATTGACAGTTTTTGTTATCCTTACTTTGCTATCGGCATCCATATTACTGCTTTCTTTGTGTCACTGTCACTGTAACGCGAGCACATGCATTGGTTGCTTAGTATATGGGAAAAAGTGGCTAGCAGGCTGAAAAAAGTAAATAAAAATGGTTAATTAGGCCAGTCAAAATTGTTCAGTTTATAGAGCTATAGAGACGATGAAAAAAGGTAGAAATTAGACCAACCCACGAGCGCCACTAAACTGTGGATTGGGACCGTCGGCATCGTCATTTTGTATACTTTTCATGACATAAAGTAGATTAGACACGCAAAATGTTGGAAGATTCACTCCGAGGTAAGAGTCGTAGTACGTCCATCCGGATATGCGAGAAGATCCTGTTGAAAAACTTTAAATAATAATGGAGCGATTACTTCAGAGGAATTCGTTACCATCTAATGGCATAATGGAGCCCAGCCATTGTTCAACCCGGTGTCTTCACCTTATCAGGGAAGTCTGGTGAAAATTTAAATGTCCCTGGAGGGCCTTGGGGTTCGATTACCCCGCGTGAGGGTCGATAGCTCGACCGGGCGTGTGTCAGTGGCCTCTCTTACCACTGCACCTCGTGCGCGAATTGTTTAATCCATAAAAGCTACTACCAAATGGCCCACCCCAGCAGAATAGCAGTGGGGTGCGACGAAGTTCGTAGCAGCCCGTTGATCATGTCGCACTGTTTGATTGATTATTGATAGCCCATGATCCGGCCGGCAAGGAGTAGCCCAAGATCGGTCGGCGCCCACCCCCATGCCCCTGTCTCCTCACCTCTCCGGTTCTTCTTTACATCCTTTCTTTTCTTTTCTTTTAAATGATTTGATTCGTTCATATTCATCCCTCTACATGTTCCTTATCTATAGAAGTACAAGCTATCACGCCTATTATCTCTTGAACTTCGACCGCATTCAGAGTTGGCCCAGGGCACTTCAACGTTGGAAGATTCCTCCTCTGAGCAGTAGCTGACATTTAATTTTCTCGCCTCCAAATACATACAACAATTTTAAGTTCGATGGTAATTGCTTCATTCATGGGCATCCTCAGTGGGGATAATGATTTCTGTGAACTCTAATGATCACGCTCGGAGACACTTATGTTATATGTTAGGAGGCTCTATTTCTTACCTTTATACAGGTCAACAACATCACAGCCGTCATTGTTCACCGCATCGAATCCAAGATCAAACGCTGTAGGTAGCAGATTGACGATGGATAACATCTAAATGAGGTATCAGAATGGAGTCTCTAGCAAAGAAATATACAGCTCTTTTGTGAAACGGCCTACCTTGTCTCTATATTTGTCAACTCCAACCGATAGATCTGCAGCTATGAACAAGCTCATCTGAGTATTAGCACATGCTGGTGGAGGAGCTGAAAAAACTTGTATGCGAAATTAGGCAGTAAACTTGCCAGCTTCTGATTTTTTTCAGCCCCTGTAGACTATTATACTATACGAAGATTCTGCAGGAATGCTGCACCGGATGCCACGCCATGTTCCGTCCTTTTTGTCACGACGTCAAAGTAGCTGTCGAAAGAGGCGTACGACAGGGAGACCCTATTTCTCCATGCCTCTTTTCAGTATGCTTAGAATCAACAATCCGTCGCTGCAACTGGGTACCCTTCAGAGTCGAGGTTAACGGTGTGCGACCGAATCACCTGCGGTTTGCGGATGACATCATTCTCGTAACCAAAACGCCAGAGGGTGCATCTCGGATGCTCAACGGATTGCACGAGGCGGGGAAGGAGGCTGGACTGACTATCAACACTACCAAACCGAAAGCTCTGCGAAACAGCTTCCGCTCTTTAGAGCCTGTTCTGCTCCAAGGAGTTGCGTTAAAGAGTACGTCTACTTCGGCCGACTAGTGAATATGAAGAATGATTTGAAGCCGGAAATCGAAAGAAGGAAGAGAGCAGGCTGGGCAGCGTACATCTCCATCAAAACAATGCTAGAGCGTGCTAGCAAGTCTAAGCTTCGTGCCGATCTGGTCAACACCACGGTTCTCCGGCCCTGTGCTATGCTTGCGAAATTTGGTCTCTAACGAAGATTATTAAACAAATCACTTTAACCACGACGGTGTCCGGTTTTCTTTTTTATTCATGCATTAGCCTGCAGTTCTATTTTGTTCATTTCCTCCTACATTTTCTCATTTCACTTCCTTTCCTTCGACTGATTGTTTTTATGAATATCTTTGAAGGTGCTCAGAAGATTTCGTTACAGTTCGTTGTTTGCTGTTGCCGATTCTTTTCGTGTTTGTGTTTTGTCAATTTCACATGGCATGTCCATGTAATAAACAAACAAATAAACAAACGTGAGGACCAGCTGCGTAGAGTACAGATCCCAATCGAGCGTAAGATGACCGGGATGACTCTTCGCAAGCAATGGCTTTTAAGACTGCACAAGAAGGGCGTGAGAGCTATGACCAAACTCCGAGATCTTGACATTGTAAAATTAACCTTATCGCTGCTTTATCGCTGGTTGGATTCAATGAAAATAAATCTGATTGATGTTTTTCCCTCCGGTGCATTTGCTAAAGCCTTGGAACTATATTTTTTAATCAAGGACACAGAAATTCTAGATTAACTATCAAATCTTACGTCTCGTTGGCAAAGGTTTCTCAATTCCTGGCGACACATTCACCATGGCCATCATACCAGTGTACCAGCTATCTGCCGTCTGGGTGAATCCGATCACACTTAAGTCGTTCAGGGTTGTTTGCGGAAGACTACGATTATAAGCAGACACTCCAATGCACCTGAAATGCTCATTCACCTGGTTATAGTTGAAGAAAAATTTGCGAGATCTGCCATAGAAATTATCTTACGCAATGGTGAATCCGTAGTCATCCTGAAGAACCTGCAAGATGGAAGGAGCCTTGAGTTGTCCGCTAAACAAGTTTCGTTTTTTTTTTCTGTTGCTGGTCAACTAGTCTTCAGATGATTAGTGACAAATTTCTGAATAAAATCGTACCCAGTTTGAGTGACGTAGAAGACGTAGTTGTAAGTTGTAGAATTCTGTAGCACAGCAGCATTCTGATAAATTTTCGAGAACACGCTAAAATAGCGTGTAATTTGATGGGATCATTTGAGGCTTTTTTGACAAGAAGACATGCAGTTAGATCCTGGTACTGTATAGGATCATTATTAGAATGACCATGACCTTCTCTTGTCAAATAACTTCCAACTCACTTGTCAAGCGAAAGGTTTCCGTTTCTGTTTCTGCTCGGGTAAAGTCCATTGATGGTGTTTGTGAATAGCGAGCTTGTGTATTTTTGGAACACGTTGTTCAGTTTAAATCCGAGAGCATTGTCGATAAGCATGATCATGAGATTTTCCATGTCGTATAGGCTTACGAACTGGTTTATGGACATCTGAATTATTGAAATAAGCGTGAATTGTTTTCGTTTGCTTGTCTACAGCTAAAAGTGAACTAACGATGGATGAATTATAGGCGGTGTCGTCTAAACCGACGGAATCCAGGATGAATGCCATTCCACGTATGATCGGATCTGAAATGACGCCCAATAAACAGATCTTAAAGGAAAGATAAACTGGGACCAGAGCGAGCATGACCAAATGAGCACCCAACAAGTGACAATAAGGAGCAATCACTTCAGGTTGGTAAGAAAGAAATTTAGAATTAATTAATACTCACTTTCACAGAAAGTTCCAGTGTAGCTGGACGAGCATTTACAAACGTTGCCCTGCCTTGTTCCACCATTCATGCAAACTGGTAGACTACAATCATCACCGTCCCAGTTACTGTTGCACTGGCATAAACCACTCACAATTGTGCCGTGGCCATTACATCTGTCTAAATTTTGAACTCAATATTATATCTTCTTTTGGTAATTCTAAGTGACCCGGTGGGGTTTTAAATATTTGCCCACTTGTTATCTGAAACGACTCTTGGTAGGCTCTTACCTGTTTGAGAGCAGACCAAAGCAAGCTGCTGTAGTCGCTTCAGTTTTCCAGTTGAGAACGATACAACCTAAATTCAGTCGTACAGTGATGGTTAGAGCGTGCATGAAGGTTCAGTACCGGACGCGCCGCAACGATAAAACGGCGGCAGCGGCGCATCCGAGCGCCGAAACGCGCCGTTTTTGATTAACTTCTTTAAAATTGGTTTATTTGCAAAAATAAGTATATATTCGAGCTTAGCAGCTTGAGCTCTATCGCTCCATATGCAATTTTCCCAAATTCGCAAAACTTGTTTTCAGTCGATTTTTTTTGACCCCTCGATTTTCGGATCCCGTTGCCGCTCCGGTCCCTCGCTTGGTGACTCACCACCGACTGTGCTCCGCCCCCTCCGCCGCCTATAAATATGCGGCGCGTCCTTTCCTAGCGTCCCAAGCTGAGAGTAGAGGGCCCCACGGGGTGGCTCGAAGGAGCCATCACGTGTGGCCCTCCGTTGAGCATGGGGCGCAAATGAACTGTGGTTTGCTTTGCCCGGGTCACCACGCGTGGACACCGGAACGGCGCATTTCGGCGCTCCGGAGCGCCGCTACCGCCGTTTAATCGTTGCGGCGCGTCCGGTACTGTATGTTCTAATCCTTACTTCCATTGTTGATGAACTTTTAAATGACATTTTTCTTTAACAATCCCTCTAGGTCAAATTCCATGCTTTCCACCTGTTCCAAGCACAGTTTCTGCGTTATTCAAGGACTGCCCAGATTGCAATAATATGTTTCCCGGTCGGAAGCAATAATGATCCATTTTGCAGAGGTCCTAGTTAGACGTATTTTTCATCGATTTTTAGCTCTGCTTCTCCGTTCTCCATCAGAATTTTTGTAGAACTGCGAAGTTAACATCGTGCACGGGATCAAAAGTCTTGTGCTATTCCCTGTCCTTCATTGAAAAATTTTGAAAAAAGGTGGAAATTTTTACCTGCGCCTGATAACCGAAAATGTCCTTTGTACAATTTATAGCTGCGTAATATGTGTAGATACATTGTGCCGATTTTGCCGTTGTCGGCACCAAGCTCACATCTCCCAATGTTCCATCGGTAGCCACCGGTTGCAGTTGGAAGTAAGGCATTCTCTGAAGGTCACCGACTAGCGTGTTTGCAGCATAGAATGACATGTAGTTTTCACCTAGAAAAGTTGTTTCAAATGTGATTTTTAAAATATGAATTAAATGGTTATTCGCTAATGATAAAATTCAGACGACTCATTCCACGTCCGGCTCTCGATGAATCTTTTCATCGTGGTCAATGTGGAAAGTTTGGTACTTGAAACCAAAAAACCAAGATTGATATTACAGTTTATTCGGGCTAACGTTTCGGCGTCCTCGCCTTCAGAGCCTGGAACAAGTCGAGTTTAACCTGAGAAACTACCCACTCAATACCGCATCAAATTCTCCGAAAAAATAAGAGAGAACTGAATGAAAAATAAGAAAAATAAGAGAAAACTGAAGCATTTGCTCGACGGTCGTTCAGTTTTCTCTTTTTTTCGAGAAATTGATGCGGTGTTGAGTGGGTAGTTTCTCAGGTTGAACTCGACTTGTTCCAGGCTCTGAAGAAGGCGAGGACGCCGAAACGTTAGTCCGAATAAACTGTAATATCAATCTTGCTTTTTTGGCTTTAAGTAGCAGACTTTCAGACTAGTCTATTGCTCATAGCACACTCGCATCGCCTGCTCTGAATCTCTTATAAACCTCAAATTGTGTCTTGTGTTATTTTCGGGCCAATGGAACCGCGAAACTGAGTCACCTTGTGATAGTCCAGAGAATCCCTTTTCATTCACGTTGTCCAGTTGAAACGCGTATCCGATCTGAAAATTTTACTCAAATGTTGGGTTGTTAAGCTCCTCATTCTCCTAAATTGCTCAAAGCTAAAGAATAGCAACGGAAGAGTGGGAATGGCGTGACTTCATGTCATTTGTGGGCGTACTGATTCTCGACTTCCTCTTTTTTCACATTTTTCACAATTTTTCCAAGTCACGATCGAGTCAGAAATTAGTGCTAGACGCACCTTGTAGAAATTGAGCATTTCCACAGAGAACGAACACCGATCGCTCGAAGAAATCGATATTTCGGTGGGTTCTAAAAATTCAGAATTCACTTTCACGAGCAGAAAAACGGAAGAATGTGAGGTTGTTGATAAGTCGTTGACTTTAACATTTGAGTAACGAACGGTTGGACAGCACTGAGTATTTCTTCGTGACGGAGCCAACGGAGCCAGAGACAGGAATGTCCTTCCCACCTAAATGAAGTTAGAACACCATCGCTTTCAGAAGGCATTTAAGTACTCTTATCTACCCTGTTGAACTGTCACAGCCACCGATGATCCAGAGCTGAATTTTGTATGAACGAATAGTGGAAGACTCATGGAGAACGTTTCCGGCGGAATCGTAAGAGCCACATTGCAGTCAAGCCCAGAGGCAATCACATTTAGAATAGGCGAAGATAATGATGTTGCCTTTGAAACGATCGGCACCACGTAGTTTGGAAAATAGTCCTGAACAATGTGAGGCAAATGTGTGTTTCTCGTCTTCTATCGTTTGGTTCCGATCTACTTACCTGCTCAAACTCTTTTTGATTACCGAAAATAAAAGGTATTCCGTTGCCCAACAGAGCTAGAGTTGTGTAGCTTGCCACATCTTTCTGACTGAAAATGCGAAGTTCAGCTCGACGAAGTGATAGCTGATTGAGCAGGGTTTCAGTGATTGGAAAGTTTCCTCCACGAGATAGCACTGCAACGACAGAGCGGTCGGTAACCTATAAAGACTTGTGTTACCTAACGAATTCGTTTGAAAATGCACATGAAAATGAGTATAAAAAATTTAAATTTAATTTTTAAAATTTAAAAAGTATATAAAATTTATAATTTTTTTATATCTGGAATTCTCAACGAGGGCACACATTAGTGTATTTTCAATAGTATTAGGTTGTTACAAAAGTGTTGCTACACTTTTTCAAATTAACAGCAGTTTATTCAAACAAAATTTCAGTCAACGATATAATCATTGTTCAGATCTATGACCCTTCCCCATCCTTCGGACAACTTGCCAATTCCTCTCCGCCAGTACTCCGGCAGCTGTGACGAAAAAAATTCGCCTGCCTCTATTGCCAGTTGGTCTCGGTGGTCGAATTCCATATCTCGAAGGTGTTGCTCTATGGACCAGAATAAGTGATAATCTGAAGGAGCAAGGTCTGGAGAATAAGGTGGGTGCGGTAGAACTTCCCGTCATACGCGAGAAAAACGCCCTGAAAAGGAAAACTCCACCTCTTGCACGACAACGCTCGTCCTCATGTCGTAAGAGTGACTCGTGAGAAAATTCAGGATTTAGGCTGGGAAGTTCTACCGCGTCCACCTTATTCTCCAGACCTTGCTCTTTCAGATTATCACTTATTCTGGTCCTTAGAGCAACACCTTCGAGATATGGAATCCGACAACCGAGACCAACTGACAATAGAGGTCGGCCAATTTTTTTTCGTCACAGCTCTCAGAGTTCTGGCGGAGAGGAATTGAGAAGATGCCCGAAAGATGGGGAACAGTCATAGATCTGAATGGTAATTATATCGTTGACTGAGATTTTGTTTGAATAAATTGCTGTCAATTTGAAGAATGTTGCAAAAGTGTCGCAAGACTTTTGCAACAACCTATTAGTTATTGAAACTGTCAACTGAAAAAATTCCTTTTGGTTTCATCGAATCTGCACCCAAAAATGCAAGGTAACATATTTTTGCGAGCTAGTGTATATTGCATGAATTGCAAGAGAATGTTCCCATGTTTCACTGTACCTGACTCTTCAATGCCAGCTCAATGGCATCGTATGGTGATTCAGCAGGAGCACTGGTGTTGAACTGTTGTATTTGTTGCAGAACGTCCGGTAGTAGTTGAGAGTTTGTCGACGAAAACACTACACTTGGGCTTAGACCACCACCATCTACAAAACTTTCTGATGAATCCTGATCTGCAATGTATAATTGGCGTTGAATAATGGTCAAGCTTACAATATACGACGATGGTGTTAACTCCGAGAAGAGCTTTCAAAACAGCCGGTGTTAAGGACAATTGGAGTGGAGTGTAGTAACGTTCGACGACCAAAATCAACGTGGATACCTCGTTGGCGAGATACGGTAACTGTGGAGAAGATGTGCAGTTCAGCGAACCTAAATCAGGCGACCGTTTTTTCGACAGATGTCCGCTGCACAGGTACGACTTTTTTCCCTCCGTTTATTCTTCCGCAGGCAAAAGTTGGCAAAATCAAATCGAAGCTGGCGCGGAACAAATACGAGCTCACTAAGCATAAGAAAAGTGTTCAAAAACGATTGCTCCAAATAGTAACATTTCCTGTGCCTCACCCTTCTAAAGGTGGAATTGACGACCATCGACGCGGTGTCACCATCGCCTCGGGCAACCAAATTCTTACACACTGTTTTGATCGTAGAATTCTAATTTTTCCCTGAATATTTTCTAGTTGATAATGTTGAAAATCTCTAACTTCGGATTGTCTGCCTGTAGCGATGCAACATTCTAAATTGTTGACGTGATCATGACTTGTTTGCTAAGGCCCCTGAGGATACCCTAGGCATTTAGCTATACTGGGGAAATCTATACCCTCCATCGTCTGCTTTTCCCTGTGGTGAAAGGAAGTCTTGACAACTTACTGATCTCACAAAAATCTCCGCTATACTTTCCACTTTCGCAGCTGCATGTGTTGTCAGCAAGCGTTGTGCCTGAAACCAAAAAAATTAAAACGGAAAAATTAATTTGTCGGTCACAGATCTCTCCATGGATAACTGATAGATAGCTGCCTAAACGAGCGAAATGAATTATTTACAAACGTCATGGCAATGACGTGGTCAGTGTCGAGCAAGGGGTTCATTCTTTGCCAAAAATCTAGGCACCCTTCTCTCAGGGCTCTTTTTGAAGGTAAATTCTGGTGAATCGCTTTTGTTCACTGAGAATCCTAGTGGCCGCCTGAATATTGTTTTCCTTCACTTGGAACTCAACATTGTTCTCCTACCTAAACCGTCCGACCTAGTAGATTCGATGACTGCTTCGAATTTTTTAAATATTTTTGCGTCCATAGGACAACCAAATGCTCCTCCTCCTTCCTTTGTTCCACGAATCTCAAGCTTAACACTAGTGCTTACCTCCATTTTCGCAGATTCTCGTCTCACAGCTAGCACCTCCCCATCTCACTTCACAGACGCATTCAGATGTATCCTATTTTTATTACATTACTAACTAGCGGATACTAAAAATCCATAGAAAAATCCGCACCGAATTGTATGTTCCGTGAGCGCAAGGGGTTGCACCATCGTCAAAGCATGGAAGAAGTTGTGTTCGTGTGAATCCACCCGAAGAATCCACCTGAGTTCAATTGAGTGAATACCACATTTTTAGTTCACATTCGGGAACAATTTCCATTCTGATTGCTTCTATGTTTTAAAAATGTGCCGGAACGAAAAATGTAGATACGATAGTCCATGCGACTCATTTTGAGTCTTGTACTAGTTCTGAAAAACGACAATTTCTAGTCATTTCCTCACCTGTATCTGATAAGCGGTGTTCTTTCCACCACATAGCAATTCCGTATTGACTACAAACGGATAGAGACATCCTTCTCGTGAAGTTGTCGGCGCGCTGTTGAGAAGCATCTTTAAGGATAACAAGTTCTTTTCGATTTATTATAGACGAGTAAATATTTGGAAAAAATCACTGTTGAAATCGTCACTTGGTAGAAATTGGCCAGTGTTGCGTCTAAGCGGAATATCTTACCATGCCGTTGCTATCCACCACTGTGACGTTGTGCTGTGTTGCATCCGATCCCATTACGTTCAAAGCGATGTATTGTGGTTTGTTGAAATATGAAAAGAAATAGAAAAAATATATCATTGATGGAAGACTGCAGCGTCGATTCTCAAAAAGTTTGCTCTTACAAAAGATTATGTCCGAGAAAAGACTATTTTTCACGGTAGTGTGCGGATTTTCTCTGTCCTATCGTCGTCGTTCTCTCAGAAAATTTTGAAGGAAGGGAGTATGTGTGCATTTTTCGCATGAAAGACGTGCTCATTCTTATTTTTCCTTTTTCTCTATGCGAACCAATTTTGTCGATTGATCGATTTTACATAAAAAGATGTACAGTAGAAAACGTACATACATAGAGTTTCGCTATTTCCGTCATCGATGGTAGTCGCCGAAAGCGCTACGCTGACAGATAGCGATGGAAGTTCTTCGTAGACGAAAATCTTTCCCTGCAATCAAGATTTTGTATGAATGATAGCGATAAAAATTGATATCAATCACAAATTACCCATGATGGAGATGAATTTTCACTGCCACTGCGGAGTTGTATTTTGAGCTGAAATCGTTGTTGCGAAGATCCGCTTGATGATCCGATTGGTGATTGAAGCGATATTAACGTCAGATCGCCTCCAATAGGTTGGAGATCGCAATTTTCGCTGTTGCCATTCGAGCTTTGTAACGAAGCACTTTGAACTGAAATTTAATTTAAAAAATGCGCTTGACACAGGAGCAGTTTGTTGCACCGAGCATCCCTATGTTTCCCCCCTCAAATACCCGAATAATCCTACCATATAATAAGCGAAACCCAGGCGGTGTTTGTCATGTGTGGCGCATATGGGTCCCGCCGCGATAGTCTGTTACCGTACACCAAATGCACCCACAGCGACAATTACGTAACCCCTCCAGGAACTTCCACGATTATTCCAAGCGCACCTTTTTTTGAACTTTTTACGCATTTCGTACGACGCCCGGACGGCCATTTGAACGAAATTTGGCGTGGATCTCCCCGGTAACCTAGAAACACACTGACAACGCAGAAAGTGCAGGTGGTACGCCCAGTTTTCCCGCTTCTGATTTCGATTACAGTGCAATAATTTTGCATTTTTTTACTGAATGGACCGGTTCTGAGTGGAAGCCAAACGCTCAACCATCTCCAAGCTCAAACATAGACCATGCGGGGAGCAAAATGAGAGGTGTTGGATTCTTTTAAAATTGCGGTGAAAAGCGAGGCATCATTGTACTGCGGCGCGCGCGAAGCTGCGTGTGACAGCTGGTAATAAAAAGCACAGACACCAGTGGGAAACATAAATTCTTGAAGTCCGATAGCTGTTTTGGTCGGTCCCTTTGACAATGTTTCCCGAAATATTCTCCATTTCCAATCTTTCGCGACCGCTATCTAGCGTCATAGCCTAGACATTTAGCTATACTTAGGGTATGACGCTTGATAGCGGTCGCAAAAGTTTGGAAATGGAGAATATGTCGGGAAAACATTGTCAAAGGGACCGACCAAAACACCTATTGAACTTCAAGAACTTATGTTTCCCACTGGTGTCTGTGCTTTTTATTACCCGTCAAGCGTCCCCATCAAGTGCACTTGTTCTCACCATTTGATGAGCCACCAGGAACAATAAGAACGGCAGAGTATGTGGCGTTGTCGTGAAGCATAAATGGATATGTCACTAGAGACAGGGAGTTCATCTCATCTGTGTTGAACGATCTGTATGTTACCTCATCTCGTCCAACAACGTTGTTGAAGTAAACTCCGAAATACTGAAAAATTATGACGTTTATTTTCTATTGTTATTTTGCTGATCGTTGACGTATTACCTTCCGAACAGTAGCGTAGTCACCAAATCTGAAAGCTGCACCTCCAGTGGCAGTGACAAATTCGGCGCATTTCCTGTAGAAGTCCTCGCTGACGCTACTATAGATCTCGACAAAAACGATGTAGATCTTAAAGGAATGTCAGTTTACCGGACGATTTATTGGATATTCCCTTTGTTGCAATTTTCAGTGTTAGAACTCTTCCTGTTCTTTCTAGGAAATAGAGGTAATCTCATGAATGAGCAAGTGAGCGTACCTTTATACGTTTTATAGAGAGAGTTTGTAAAATTGTATTATCATCGAATAGTTGATCTGCAGCTGAATCCACAATAAGAACGATATCTAAATGACAAACATTCTTTGTTGCCTCATTGCCAACAGCACTAGAGAGAAAATGTGTAGTAGTCAGATTGGTGTTTTGGATTTATTATTTCACTTAGAAGTAGTGCTCAAAGTTTCTGGCAATTTATTTTTTATTTATTCAACTACGCCCATTGGCGTGCTGAAAAATACATCTCAAATCGGTTAGTAGAACAGTCATGGATTTGCTGAAGAAGAAACTTGACCAAAATAAAGGAAAAAACTCAGATTGTTAGTAGAACATTCATAGTAATTCACAATAAAAATCTTATTAGAAACAAATTATATGAACCACACCAAGTGGGCTATATAGCAGACTGTTCACAACCTTAAGGCCTGAACATTATTATAGTTTTGCCTACAGGATTGCCCACTCTAAGAAAAATATCATTTTTTCGATAAGTAAGAGAAATAAAATCATCTCATTACCTGAATAACTTTCTTGGACGTACATTGCTTCCTTTAGTGCAGTAGAGTAGTCGAACATTTCGTCGGCATCGTTCTCAGTAGCATTATGGATAGTGTTCATTAAAGACGTCATAAATGTCGAGATGCTTGGCGTTTGAAAAGTCTTAAATGGGATTTTTCATTCTATAAAGGAGAACTATACAATCAATTGGGACCCCGCCCACTTATTTTCAAACTAATTTCAGAAAACAGTTGAGTAGTGCTTCCTAAAAATAAAATAGCTTACCGATTTGGGATTCGTACTCGAGAAAATGTTTGTCAAAAATGTCGAGTAGTAGTCAGGATATTTGATCATGTATGAAGTCATGTAGTCAAGAATATTGTTGGGATAGACAAAAATGTTGTCGACAGTAGAACTGAAAGCACTCAAATGTCCTGCTTAATCCGAAAGTAGGAGAAAATGAAGCTCTAATAGAATAAAGCATCTGTCCTGATAGACGCTAGGTCCAGAAAAGAGCGGCTGCCTTATTTTTCCCTTCATCCGGTTTTTCGGTTCCAGTCGATTTCGAATTTGAGTAAGCAAATCCAATAGCGCAAAAAAAGTATGGGAGTTTCAAGGTTTGAGCTTTTGATTCAAAAAGGCGTCCTGAGAATGAGCAGTCTATTCCACTACCCGATTTACTAGGGGTCATCAAGACACCCACACCTGTCTGAGTTCTCATCTCTGACATTTCGAGCGACGATGGCGAAGGTTCTTCTGAACGGAATCGATTCCAATGCTGAACTGCGACGAAGCTGAGACGAGCACTTTGCTAAATGACAAACTCGTGAATTCGAAGTTATGAAGTTAGTTCTGAAGTTCTGAAGTTTTGCTCTTCATGTCTGTTTTACATTTTGCATCTGAAAACTCACGGATGTCGTTGCTGACGTCGACTTTTGATGATATTGCCGTTATCGAAGATGTAGCAGCAGTCTGAGCCATCGCTAGAATCATCTTTCAACGAACGTATTCAAAAAATTCAAAATAATTACCGCGTATCGGCTACCTTTATCAGAGCAGAAAAACGGTACGGAAGATCCTTTTCCGTTGGATGACATCACCTGAAGCGACTACGTTAGTCGTACAAAACCCATAAGTTGGCAAATGAATTTATTTAGAATTTTAAGTTCCACACTAGAATAAAAAGAATGTGATATTGTGTTTTCAAAATATGTATAAACGAAAGGCCTTTAGTTTTTCGTCAGTTGCGGTATTTATAACTCAAAAACTGCAGGAACTTAGTTGCCTACATAATTGCTGAAGATTTTGAAGTTCTAGTAGATAGCACACTACCTGTACATAGGGTGTCCCGAAATAACGTAGTTAAAGTTACGATAGGTTAGGTTAGTACAATAAATATTTCATAAAAGCTCGAGTTTGAAATGGTACCCTTTTCATCATGAACAACAATAGGTTAGGTTAGTACAATAAATATTTCATAAAAACTCGAGTTTGAAATGGTACCCTTTTCATCATGAACAGTCTCCTAGCCCAACCCGTAATTTTGGGTGAGCCAATTGCAAACAGCCATATCCTTGGTTAGTTCGAATCGAAATGAAACGATATTGTTCCGTGGTCAATTTTTTCGGCAGTACATTTTGTCGTTCGCCACACAAATGGAATAGAAAGTAAACGCAGGAAATGAAACGGAAAATTTTCTTATTTTGTTTTAGTTTTTAGGCACTATTCAAGATGTTGTACCCCACCGCTGTGTTGAGTTTTCTCACACTAAATAGTGTGTGTCTTGAGTAGAGTCAGAACCTGCGTCTCCTCCCGCCGCACACTATTTCGCAAGGCTTTTGGCTTTTTACAGCTCAACATAGCGGTGGGGTACAACATCTTAAATAGTTCCATTTTTTATCCCAAAAATTTGCGAAAGAAACTAATTTTGCAGCCCTGTTACATTTTTAACTGGCCAACCTAACCGAAATTTGCATGGCCTACGAAACATACCTCATCAATCACCCCAAGTAACGTTGCATGTTCAGTTTACGTCACTTTATGCTGCTGCTATGTATGCATTGAAGCATTCTTTAGCTACTTTAGAATCTGATGAACGGTGGAAAACCTCAACAATCACTTACACTTATAAATCCGTTAGTTTCATTGTCGCATGTGACCGTTCCTAGAGCAACGAAGAATTGGCAGCTTCCACGGCTGCTCACTTGTGCAGAGAACGGAATGTTATTCGACATATTAACGGCGATACTGTCCGTAATTGCAGTAGTTGTATCATACACGCGACCAACCACAGTATTTGTTGACCCTAAACGACACGTAGAAGTCGAACAATCGAGCTGGAAAAACACCCAAGGGGAATAGTGACTCGATCATATGAATACCACTCGGGTAAGGCTTGGGCTTAAGGTTAGATAGTCAATGAGACTACAGTGACTGCATTCAACGGAAGCTGTTTTTTCTGTTAGAGGCAGTAGCACATTAAGAAATCATTTAACCACACAAAAATTAGGCTGCTGCTTGTCATTCAGAAGAAACTGTGGGTATCTTTATCTAGTTCAAATTCAGCTTAGATGTATCCTAATCAGCAGGGGAATTACGATGAAGATTTTACTGTTGGATCCAAAGAGTCGCTAAATAATGTGTGAAAACCCACAGTCATTACAATTATACTCTTGTTCGATGCAAGTGTGAGAAGCTGTATCGAATCCGCCTTGAGTAGTATAAGAGGGTTCGTGAATTCTGGGCTTGACCATAACCCAGAAAACTCACCAACAGTGGCGAACGGTGAAGATGCGTCCATGGAGTCGGATGAAGTCACTGCCACGAAGGTATTTAAAGCGCTTCGAGATAATAGCTGCACATTGAAGTCAGGGTTAGATCCGGAATACGAAACGGAGAATTCCGTAAAACCGCTGCTCTCCTGCCCACTGAAATTGTCGTACATTATGTTGGAGGTGAAATTCCATGATAGTTTTCGCCCTCGCAAAGGCTATTCCTTCTCGTAGTAAGGATTCGGGCTGTTTACAAGTTCCTTTCCCTGGCTATAAAGGTTGGTTAAGGGGTCCACATTGATCATTCCGCTAAGGATGCGCCACGTATTCGTGCACAATTCAAAATCGTAGAGGCACTTTGAATACGTATTTGGCCTATACAATGACTTGCGAAGGACAGACGTTCATTCCTTTTCATAATTGATTACAAACTTCACCTTTCTGCCTCGCAATGTAAGCGCATGTTTTGCTCTGGTGGGTTACGGTAGAGTTACAGTACGGTGCGGCGTCCAATCACATGCCGCGCAGTACTGTGAGCCCGCCCCTTCGCCTACAGTAAACATACGGTAGGCGCCGCGTCTCAGCCGCCACGCGCTCGCGCTGGAGCGCGTTTGTCGTTACGCGGGCTACGCTGCTGCGCAGCAGTTTCGATGGGATTTTTATCCTGCAGGGAGCTGCTATCAGGAAAACATTCCCTTCACCGTCTTCGCCCTTTGAGCTACGCTAGTGGCTTACGGCGATGAAATACACTTCAGAATTCCAAATTTTTAATCAAAAATAGTTTTTGCAATGTCAACTACGGGTTTACACGATTTTTTACTATTTAGACTATTTTTGGAGATCCTCCATGTAGCAATATTACTTCCGGTGGATCAGTGGCTTCTTTATTTGGCTGGGAAATCGCCGCTAACAACGGCTGGCGGTCAGGGTCAACTTTTACGTTCAGAGCGCTCGACGATGAAGAGCCGCAATAAAGTAAAGCTAAACTGGTAAGAATTCGTTAGTTCTCTTAGGGCGCGCCAGGCTTTCATGTCCAATTCAAAATTATGTTGCAATGTTAATTTGGGCTTTGCAACTACTAGCAAGAAGTAAGGAACGGCAGCAGCACCATACTAACAAGGGAGGTCAGTGAACTTCCCCCGACGATTCTTAACAAGACCTATATGGTCTTATAGAGCTTGAAGCGTAGATCACAGATATGTAATTAATTTTTGCTGAATGGCAGTGGGTGGTCCGAAAATTGCAAAAAAAGTAAGCACTGCTCTGACAACACTGCTGAGGGGCGCTGAATAGCCCCTGAGGTGAGAGATTCATGCAAGTGTGGTTCGATAGCGCAGCGGTACCGCAGCGGACTGTTGTTCAGAAGGCCAGGGGTTTGGATCCCGTGGTTGTGTTTTCGTTTTGCTTCAATCGCATTGATACCAAATGGTGCTCATTTTGCGATTTTGTCATGGGGATTGTAGAAAATCATGTTTGGAGCACTCTAAACCGAATAAATTTTAGTAAATGACAACATTAATATGGGTACCCAATATCTACCGTAACTTACCTTAAATTCAGAAACTAATGTTGGATTCGTGATCAGCGACCCAAATAACCCTTACACACGAAGTTTGGACGAAATCGGCGATTTTGACCCACGCACCTCACTTACCCACCCTTGCCATAGCAAGGGCTCACCAGCCCACACACAACAAAACCCGTCATTAGATACCGTCACTTGTTTCAAATCACAAAACTAGTGCTATATTCGTGACCAGCGTCTCAAGTAGTCTCATTAGCAGAGTGTGGGCGAAATGGGTAACCATGACGTCTCGAGCCTCATGTCAGGTGTAGGTAGAGTTGCCCAAGGTTGAGTCTCTGATGAATTACTGGTAATATTATGGCACCATTCAGACTCTAGCTGTCAGAAAATCGTCAGCATCCACTACCTTCGTTCCAGAAATTACCTAGGAGTCTCTCCTGGATTGCTGATCACGAATTTTACCTTTGCTTCTGGATTTCTGACTGGTGAGCGCTTGCTATGGTAAGGGTGAGTAAGTGAGTGCGTAGGTCAAAATCGCCGATTTCGTCCAAACTTCGTGTGTAGGAGTTATTTGGGTCGCTGATCACGAATCCAACATTAGTTTCTGAATTTGCGTCTGTTTAAGGTAAGTTACGGTAGATATTGGCTACCCATATTAATGTTGTCATTTACTAAATTTTGTTCGGTTTAGAGTGCTCCACACATGATTTTCTTCAATCCCCATGACAAAATCGCAAAATGAGCACCATTTGGTATCAATGCGATTGAAGCAAAACGAAAACACAAACACGGGACCCAAACCCTTGGCCTTCTGAACAGCAGTCCACTGCGGTACCGCTGCGCTATCGAACCACACGTGCATGAATCTCTCACCTCAGGGGCTATTCAGCGCCCCTCAGCAGTGTTGTCAGAGCAGTGCTTACTTTTTTTTTGCAATTTTCGGACCACCCACTGCCATTCAGCAAAAATAAATTACATATCTGTGATCTACGCTTCAAGCTCTATAGGACCATATAGGTCTTGTTAAGAATCGTCGGGGGAAGTTCACTGACCTCCCTTGTAAGAGCTGGGGAGGTGTAAAAACGGAACAACGGCCGAATTTTTGATCTTTTTTCTTCTGGATGCAATCGAAATATAAAACGAAGTAGAAATAAAACAAAAACTCAAACCTGTACATCTTCCAGAACCCAGTGTCCTGCATCAGAACTAAGCTGTTCTTTGGACTGATCGTGATGCTTTCTGCTATAAATTGAACGAGTTTGCATTCATTGTAACTAGCAATATAGAAAGCGATAGAAAATCGTACGAGCGTTGCCAAGTGATCGAAACGATAAGTAGAATTTCTCCTGTCCGACATTGTACCTCATGTTTGGAGCGGATGCGATTGGCTTCACACTGACAGTTTCGACATTGTTTACGATAAGATCGAAAATGTTGGATATCACCTAAAGAAGGGCTAATGAAGAACGAATGAAGAGCGCGTTTATTTATTTATTTATGGTTTAATCCAGTCACAAATATGGACTATATAGCAGTCGAAATAAGAAAGCTATTGGACATAGGAAGGGAGAACTAACAAAGTGAATGGCTACTAAACACAACAGTGGATCAAAAGGCGCCGCTACCTAACACCTATCGTTAAGTAATTTGGAGGGAAGATTCCGCAAGCACCCTGGACACAACAAAGCAATCAATTTGAACAAGAAGAGAAAGAAACGTGTGTCAGATTGTTGCGAAGTGCACGCTCAGAACCTGGTATTGGGGTTTCATATCGTTTTTTCCGATTAAACCGCCACAAAAGTCGACCGGTACTGGCATCTTGCCAATGAATGCAGAGCCTTCACTAGTTTCCCCGGCAATGTCTCAGCATTCTACTTTATATAGCGCAGACATTTGCTGCAACTTCCGTAACACCAGCCTCACCTGTGATACGGTGGTTACACCTAGAAGGCCTCTAGTGAAACCAGAGTATGGAGTTACGAAAAAGCCGAGAGTTGCATCCGCAATACTTCGTAGAGCTACATAATCCGGTCGCATATTGAAGTCACTATCCGCTATTATATTTGTTGGTGCTAGAGCGATCACATGAACCTAAAAAGAGAACATAGAACAAAAACGTTAGCTCGGCACATACAAACATACTTATATCGTAGCGAATAACTGTAGCACTGCATAGCAGTATTATAAAATCTTTTATGCATTTATGCAAAACTACAAGAAAATGGTGGGCATATGAATTCAGCGAACATGTCGATAAGAACCCATAATTTGGAAATCATGCTCTTATTTAGGAAATGAGTGGGATTACGCTAGTGAATCTTCCTAGATTGAAATAAACTTGAATAAGATACCTGAATCCTTCTCGATATGGCCTTCCTTATAGTATTGTTGACATTTTGAACTGTGTCCAGGGCACTGTTGGTTATAACGAGGATCTGTAGGGAACGAATTCACAGTTAAGTAGAGGAAAATCGAAAAATATGCGCAAAAATTTTGCAGCAAAAGAGGCATTTCAGTTCAGTGACTGCGTTTGGCATTTATGGAAGCGTTCTTTTGTAGTGTTGAATGGTCTAACGAAGTTTTTCATGGAAAGCTTTCGCCAGACACAAAATTCTCGCGTCTGTGTGATCCTATGGTTTTACTATGTATGAGTTCACTTGAATTTCTGGTTCGAGTCCATTGTGTTAATTTGGACTATGCTTGAATCTGTGCCAATATACGGCGCCGAAGAGGTAAAGCACCAGTTATGGAAAAAATGAACATACTGCCGGAATACGGTTTCGTTAAAGAAAGGGTGCAATTTTAGTTGTGATTCAATTACGCACTTACCCATAGGCTGTAATTATGAACAGTACTACAAGGTGTATAACAAGGTCGAGCTCTTTAGCCTGGTGATCTGCTGTGATCAAACAACGTTCACTTCACACTTTGAAATTTCACATTTCTGGACACTTTGTTAGGCAGAAGATAGATCATATCATTCTGATTACAACCATGTGTTTTTCGTGCGAAAACGAGTGAATTAAACATAGTTAGGCAGCAAAGTTTTGGCGATTAATTAGCGGCAGTAGTTTTTGATAAACTAGGCACATAGAATAGGCGCGAAAAAAATTGGAACAAACCTGAGAGTTCCCTTGCGATTGATCAATCAAAGCATCAAGATTTGCCAGACTCAATGAGTTTGGATCACAGGATGACGGAGGATCACAGATTTCCTTCGCCCTAGCCACACAGCTGTCTATATCACCTGTAGAATCTGTCAAAATCGCGCTGGTCTGAAAGTGATCCTGTTCTTTGAACAATTTTTGTATTCATTTTCGGTTGTTTCTTTGTTATAAGTGACTCGAGTCGGACATCATAATGACCTTGACTTGGTAAACAAACCGGTCATGTCTAATAGGTAATATGTGGGCGAAGGCTGCCAAAATATGATCGTAGATTAGTAGATAGACCAAATTTAAATATTAATGGCCTAACGTTCCGACCTGTTCGTCGTCAGAAGCCTTAAAAGTGGCTCAAACTTCTTATATCACATTAGGTCTATCCAGGTAGCATTTTTGGCAAACTTCGTTAAAAATGCTTGTCAAAAATTCTAAGTATTGTTCGGCGCGTGGCCGGACAGAGCTAAGATAAGAAGTTTCGAGTCACTATGTCAAAAATGTTTGTCAAAAACTTTGCCAAAAATGCTAGGGTGGTGCTGCGCTTGGCCGGACAGAGCTAAGATAAGAAGATTCGAGTCACTTTTTAGGCCTCTGACGACGACGAAAGGACGAAACGTTAGGCCAATTAATTTAATTTAATTTAATTTAATTTAATAAATTTGGTCCACCAACATACATACTAACGTCGTTCGGCACAGCAGCATGCGAGACTTCTGGCCGTAGTCTTTTGTTGTCACGGATCAATATACAATTAATTTAGCAATTTATAGAAGCAACACGTCTCACCATTGGGAAATCAATGCTCCAGTAAGCGTTGGTGAGATCGGCTTTCTGCACGGCCTGACATACTGCCACGAAAGGATCGTCCTGTACCATCGTACTACTCATGAAAGAATTGTAAGTGATCATCACGTAAACGGATTTGCTCTTCGAATCCTCGTAGAACGAATGAGTTTCACCACCAACACATTTCACTGAAATGCTCTCGCAATTGCTTCATTGCTAGCTTCTTCCCCCTGGTTTACTAGTGAAACTCGCAAGACGCACCTGGTTCACAACTTGTTCCGAGAAATCCAGGAGGACATCGACAGCCGTAATCGCTAGCATAATTGCGAAGAACGCCGTCATTTTGGCAAACCCTTTGAGTACAGGAGGACTTTGAAAAATAGGGTTTGCACACGCAGCTATTGCCAGAGTTATATCCATCATGAGCGCACGAAAGTGGACCTAAAACTAGTATGATGTAAGTACTTTAAACGATGGAGACTTCTCATTTTGTAAAGTTTATAGGTGTATTTTTTGTAGGAATTTATTGCAATTAGTAATCGACATGGAAAAAGTAACCCAGAAGAAGAAGAAATAAGCGTACCCATTGTTGCAACGTTTGCGTTAGTATCCATGAAATCGCTCCGCCCTTGATTGGCATACGCCATGTGGGTGCACAGGGCAACCAGAACGAGATCTATGCGCTTAAGACGCATATCTCTGAATTCAATTTCAGTTTGCTGGGTTTTAGAGTGACAAAGACCTAATAGACGATTTCTGGGATGCATTTATGGAAATTGGCATGAACGACAAGAACAAATAACGGCAATTTAAGGATTTATATAGAAGTTGCACTAAGCGGCATCTGCATTCAGGCGCACCTCGTCCGTTCGTTGTCGTTATCAGGACCTTAGCAGCTTATCATCGATAGCCTTAACGATTTTTCCAGTAACACCCGATTGCTCCGCATTTGTGTGCACACCGAGATTGCCGTTGAAACGTCATAAACTGTGATTCGTTTGGATAGTACCCGTGAATGCACGAGAAAGTGCTTCAATCAAACATTTTTTTGTAATCCGGTTCTATTCCATGCGTCAAAATTCTTGCGCCAAACTGCTTTTGCGTCGTTTCATCGGTAACACCTGCAATTTCTGCTTAATTTTTGGGGTGCATGGGATTGCTTTTGCATCACCAAGTAGAAAAGCGAGTAGTGGCCTCAATATGAGATCCTATTATATTATTCTACGAGGTATTGCGGAAGTGATTCGTACTCATTTAATATTCTTGAGCTAGAGGGAAGAACAAGGTTTTCGGAGTACAAGGCGCCTTCTGCCATTTGTTTTCCAAAGTTTGTAGCATTTTGTTATTTATTTATTTGGTTTTCCAGCCGATGACAGACTAAAAACTTCGATATTCTGCTTATCCCTAGTACTTGTTCCATTCTGCCAACTGGTTTGGGCATGTTGGGAGATTTGGAAAAATCGCACCCATGTGGGGTTCGAACTCTTGCCTAGTGATCGCCTCTTGTCACCATCGCTACAGTCATGTGCGCCGTCGCTAGTATCGAACCCTTTGCAAATTGGCACATCGACACTGTTCGATTCGATTGGATCGGAGTGGTCTGGCCAGGTGGGCCCGAATCGTGCGTTTCGAGAAGTTTCGTCTCGAGAACGGATTGATCGGCCCACCTTCCCGCCATCGTGTGGGCTTTGCCCATCTCCGTCTCCGACAGTACCGCACTTTCCCCTCTTGGGCAGGTTCCCTTTTGCCAATTGGCACGTCGAACGTTTCGAGAAGTTTCGTTCGAGAACGGATTGATCGGCCCACCATTCCACCGCGGGCTTGGGCCATCACCCGCCACCGCCAGTGTCCTTCCCCCCCCCCCCACCCTTGGCCTCTGGTACTCTCCGGCGTTCCCCTACGGTCTTGCACCAGGCTTCTATTCTTCCTTTATCTCTTTTTGGCCCCTAATGGTGTTCTTCGACCTTAACTCTTGTGAAGTATTCCTTGCATGTGGGACTCTGAATAGAATATAGCCAAGTGACGTCAGAGATACCCAGGTATCTAGTCTTACCCGGCCTTTTTAACCTGCGCATACCGCACATTGTTTCGATTAGCTTTTCCGCCCACGAATCTTACAGCTATAATATCGTCCGGGTTCGTTTCTGTTTTAATTAGATAACATATTGCTTCTCAGTTCCTGATGCTCTTTTCATAACTTCTACTTAATTGTTCACACTGCTCATTTCCAGCATTGGAGCACTTTTTCTAGTTCTTTAGTATGAAGATTGCAGATCTCGCGAGCGTATTGGCCTCATGGATGTCACGAGGTTCGAAAAGGAACTGCCGCGTCCTAGTGGTTTGTTGTTTTCACTTTTTTTCAAATACGGTTCTAAGCTGTTTATATTTCAGTGCTAGAGCCGCTCACGGCGGCGGCAGCACAAGTCTACCAGTGACGCGGCTTCAAAGATAAGTTTCGTGATTCTTGAAGATAGCGATTTTGATTGTATTTAATTATTTTCAGGGTTTTCATGCCGCATTCATCGTCACATTTTCGTCACCGGAAAAGGACGAGGAGCAACGTCGGCAGCGGAACAAGGGTAAGTCTTGCATGCGTGTGTGAGAGAGGGTAGAAGTGAGAGAGAGGGTCAGCAAAGGGTATGAGATGGCCGTAGGTAAGGCACGGAAAGCGAGGGATGTGACGTGTCCCTTCCCTCTCTTCTTGCCACCCTATTGACCATCTTTTACTCCCCTGACTTCCCTACACTTCATCTTACCCACCCTCCTTCCTCTGCCACTTCTCTCCCTCCCCCGTGAGCGGATGGGAGACTGAGTGAAAGGGAATGAGTGACTCACTCATCCCTTCACTCTCTCCCACCCCTCACCTCCTCCACCCCTCTTCCCCATTCCCTTCTTCTCCATAGGAGGATGCGGTTCACTGCAGAGGGCAGCCATCTGTGTCGGGATGGTGTTTGTATTTACACCTCACTGCAGACCTATTTTTTTGTGATGCATTAGATTGCACACACCCATATCATGATATCGTAATCGGCGAGTAAATTAGGTACTCATATCCGGCCGTCACCCACCTAGCCTCGTTAAATAGAGTTATCTGATATGATAGTCACGATGTTCGATGTGTTTCTTGAATTTCTGGCAATCTCGGTAGGCGCAGTTAGCTATAGGTCAGTGACGGTAGTGGATTCGGGATTATCGACTCATCTGAAATATTGTCCGGGGGAGTTTGTGGCCGCAAGTATAATAACTTTTCTTGAATGCTGTGAAAGTGGAGACTCATTGTACTAAAGGTACCTAGTGACTACTTGGGGATGTTGTTCAGTTATTATCGAAGTACTGGCTTCATTCTCAAGAAAAAGGTCAAATTGGTTTAAAAAGCGTTTTTTGCATTTGAGAAAGGGACACTAATTGGGTTAAATTTCGAGCAGTAAAGTCAGAGACTGCTCAAGCATTTCATTCGACTGCACCTACCAACTCATTTAGCACCGGTATAGGTATGTAGGTAGGGAGAATTAATTAGGATCACCAGTTAAATTAAAACTTGCCCTATGGCCGTTAGTTCAAGTGCTGATTCTGACCTTATTAATAGGTAATTGAGTTGATGACCTCCAACGAGGATGCGTGTCCATCCACCCTTTACTCTTTTGTCCCCACTCATGTTTAGGCTTGTGCTGAGGTTTGAGCTTGTCCCGAACTCTCAAATCTTCTTCTGATGCAGGACTATCCTCCAGGGCAATTTAGATCACTTGGTTTGTAAGCTTCCCACAGGAGACATTGTTTTTTCGTTACTCTCCGGGTAATTTTTTTGTAATGGACACCTCACGATGGCAAGATACCCACGTCCTTGGAGCCTCCTTACCCTCCAGCGCTTAGGGGCTCGTGACCTCTTTCCGACAACACTCACGAAGCAAATTTTACTAGGAAGGGCATTTGGAGTGCTGACCACTATTCCAGCAAAAATTCTAGAGTCGATCCTTGAATTAAAACCGCATTTGTTGATAAATAAGTTAAAATCATCCATAGCCAGAATTCGGGTCTTCCGGTATGTGCATTCGTTGACCTTTCAATTTTCGGTTGGCGTCGAGGTTTGGGTATATTCGAAACACTTTTTCCTCTGTGCCGTGGTCTCTTCTAATGCTGCACCACCATGAGGGCAGTTTGCTTGGCTTTCCGTATTTGGGGAGAATTTCTTTCTGACTCTTCGGGTGAGCTATTTTGTCACGGGTAAACGTCGATGGCAAGATATGGGGCCTCTCTTCCTCTGTGTTTTAAGCTTGAGGCTGAGTTTGACAGGTGTATGCGATTTCCTTCGGGAGGTCGAACACTTTCCGTTATGTGAATGATGATAGTTATGTGAATGATCACATACGAGGGATTCCTACTTAGGTTACCCTTAATATAATAAGTCGGTCTATTACACCTGTACATCGTTGGTGTAGATCTCTAGGAAACAAAAGTTTGTCCTTCATGGACCCTTTGTAGTAGGCGATCTGCCAGCCCCCTAGCATCCCCACCGGCGTAGATAGGCAAGGTGTAAGGGACCGATCAGAAATCTTTGAATCATACCTCGATTACGGTATCAAGAGATGATTATGTGCAATCAACCGTAACCTACCGTAAGATGGTCTCAGAGGGGTGCGAATGTAAACAGCATCCTGTGCGGGACGTCGAGCCCAGCACATCCTCACCAGTCTCACCTTCCCTTGGAGTGCGCTTCGTTTTGTGCTGATCTTCGTCTTCTTGGTGAAGTCTGAAAACATTGTTTCGTTACGAACAAGATGCGATTTTGGCAGTGGTTCAACACCACAAGGACTATTCTTCACTACTTTTTGAACATTTTGATAGAGTAAGTCGCATAGTTCAATTCGTTTTTTTTCGTTTTTGTGGTTCTGTATTTGTTTTACTGTTACCATGGAAACTGTGACCAAACGGCTTATGCAGTTCTCAGAAGTTATGATAGATGTTGAGATTTTCCGCGTACAAGAAGAACAGCTTCAAGTAGAATATTAGGCCACTGAAATCTGCACTACATCCAATGTGTTAGGATGTCCACGTTTTTAGTGAATAAAGTCGGCTTGAAAACTGATTAAGGTGAAAATGTTGCGCATTTTTGGTGATCGTTGATTGATTTCCTCTCTGATCGCGGTTATCGATATCCGGTAAATATTCGTAGCGTTACCCAGTGCTTTGGTTTTCGTCGTTGTCTCCCGTTGCATGGGTATCCGTTGATCTAGTGCCCAGGTATAGCACCGACCTTCCCCTCAGCGGGTTAACTACAAATGGTAGAGTCGAACAGGATTCCACGATACTGTTTACCGTGATTCTCTGTTCTCCACTGAAAGCTCCGGGGGCTGCAGGACTGCAAGATATCGATTAATCGATAAGACAAGTCGATAGATTGTCCATTGATTGCCGTCAAAACGTCCTTTGACATCGATTACCGGTGGGATTACTGCTGAAGTCATCGATTTATTGATCAGCGACCTTTCCCAGCTTTACCTCGTCTTCCGGTAGCTCTAAAGGCACCGTTTCCATACAATGTAAGAACTTGTCGATACCAGGGTTTCTTCTTCTTTCTTTCTTCTCTTGACAGCTATTTTTTCATGCCCCTGGGGTGCGCTGAAATCATGCATAGCTTATAGTAGTGAAAAAGTAATGTGATTATCTCAAAACAATGAGTGTAGTGCAAAACGTACGCTTTTTAACCAAACCGATGACCGTTCTTCTACTAAAAAATTCCAAAAAACTACTACCCGGCTCCAAAATCCTTCTCGCAAGCCCGTTTGTTGTACATTGCCGAGGGGTTCGCTCAAAGCAAATCGCGTATGGTAAGTTTCTTCAAACTCACGAAAATTACTGACAGACTGAGTTCAGTATCTGGCTTAACTTCTGAGCACTGCATAAGCCGTTGTGTGTCACAAAAAATCCATCTATGTTCGCAGTTATCAGAAAAGGATACACGCCAATAATATGAAAATTTATTTCAATAATGTGACTTATTCAAAAAGAGAAAAACGGATCTTCAAAAATTGTCCGGGTGTTGAGGCCTGTCGATCGCATCTTCATCTGAAAAAGACTGATTTTTCGCGAGTCTTCACCAAGGGCATGGTCGGCACAAGCAAGGTGGGCACTACCGAGGGGATGGTGTGAGAGGTGTGGGTGTTCTCGGGACTCCGTCCCCAGCAGATGGCTGCTCGGTCTGCGGTGATCCGCATCACCCTGGAGGAGATCAGGGGTGGGGAAGGATGGGTGGAGTCGAGCAGGAGGGGGTGGGAGAGTAGGCCAGCATGGGGAGGGGGGCCAGCCGAAGGGAAAGGGGAGGAGACACCTCGCCCATGGATACGGGGGCAGGTGAAAATGGTCCTACTACGCGGGCATGCATTTTTCATAAATTTTCGTGAAAAAAATGGCGGTGCCCACGTGCGACGGATGGGGGTCACTGTCCCCGTGTCTGTCCTCTCGCACACTCCCTCCCTACCACTCCACACACTCACGCCCCCCTTTCCTCACCGCTGCTCTACCTCCCCCTCTTCACTCCACCCCATTCTCCCCCACCCCTCACCTCCTCCCGGAGTGACACGGTTGGCTCCCGCCGGCGACCCATCTGCTGCGGACGGAGTCCCCCACACTCACACCTCCCGCATCACCCCCCTTGAGGTTTACCCACACTCATGAGCTGATCTTAGTCTGACTTTGGTGAAGATTCTCTCCTGAGCACCACTCTATTTCAGAAGAGGATGCACGGCCGTCAATGGCAACAACTTAACCACCCGTGCTCGGTAACGTTTATCATTTATTTACGTTTTTCTGCGGATGTTTTTGTTGTCTCACGTTGTTCACAGCATCGTTGAAATAAATAGTTTTTGTATTTTCTAACTTTTGGATAACCGTGAACATGATATATTTTCTGCGACGGAACGGCATAGAGAGGTTGCTCATAAGAACAGCTTCAGTTGATCAAATTCCTACTTTGGATTTTTCCCACGACAACAGTAAGGCCCGCTTTCTGGGACGAGGGTACAAAATCCTTACTTAGAAAAGGAAATATGGTCACGCTTCAGAAGAAGTGGAAAATCACTTAGACTAGCTAGTAATTTTTATAAAAAACGAAAATGGGGATGGGAGATTCGATGTATATTGACCACTGTACCACTACCTACTGATTAGTTCGAAATTGTAGCAGAAAGATTAGAAATCGTGAATGTGATGGTACATAACAGTCTGAAGGAGTTAATCGATTAATTACATTAGAGACGACTGGAATAAATCCCTCGGATCGGATGACTCCGACGATTTCTTGTTTGGTCCATGATATACCCAGAGGGGTAGTATACCCTTTGGCACACCCTAACGTTGGTCAAACAATTACTAGGCAGAGCCTTGAACCTATTAGCTGAACTCTCACATCAACGGAATCGTCTCACCATCGAAGGTGAGCCTTAATCCGCATCTCGGTACGTTGTCCCATCGCCATGTGAAATAGGATGTAGCCTTCCAGAACCATCTATACGGAACCCAAAGAACCAGGTCATAAATGTAGACAATAAAAGTCAGCCCGTTAAGGGAAGGCCGTCAAAATATCCGAGAATGACACTCACGGCGAGAGCAAGACGGTTTACCAATTGCCGTTAGTCTACCTACGCCCAAAGAAGAAATTATTGACTTTAAAACGAGGGCCAGGTTGCACAGCTCAACTGAAGACTGAAGCGGCCGGGTGACCTTGACGAAACAAGCCAAAAATATCATAACGCCATGCCTTGTAGTGTGAATGTGTGAGTAGAATGTAGAAAGAATTACGACGAAAGCTGAAGACCACAAGATACATCCCAGAGCGCTTGGGATTACCATAGTATCCGTCACATTACGAGCAGCATCTCCAGGGTCATTCCAAACGACACTCCACCAGATATCCTTACACCTGGCTGCGCCAACTAATTTCTTCCACATGATTTTCAGTTTATAAGTAGAAGGGATGAATTTGTGAGCGGAAGTAAGCGTTCCGAAACAATTGTACCAGTGCACTTGCCTGCGGGGCCAGACATGTTTGTACGAGTCGCGTCGACGGGATAGCTCGTACAAACGTGTCTGGCCCCACGCTGTCTGATGCTGAATGGACGAGTTTCGCAGGGTGCGAGCGAACCTATAACAAAGGCCTAATACGGGTCCTACACTTATCATGTCTTGGAACTATATATGCCGTTCAGCCACAGTTTCCACGTTCACGACGAAAACAAACAAACACCAACATCAAACAAACACAAAAACACTTCAACTATGACTTCAACGATGCAACTTCTTCGACTGCAATAATCAAAAAAGCAACGAGAAAAGCGCCTAGTGTGCTACCATTGACCGACGTGCATCTTCTTCAAGAATAGAGAAACACTATTTAAGAGCGATTTCACCAAAGTAACGGTGATCAGCGCACGAGGGTGCGCACTCCAAGAGGGATGGTGGGAGTGGTGAGGTTGTGCTGTACTCGACGTCCACGCACAGGATGTTGTTTATACCTTGACTCAACTGCAGTCGCCTTTTACGGTGTGTTGCGTTCGACTGCACAAAGTCATCTCTTGGTACCGTAATCGGCGCATAATTCAAGACTTCATGGTCAAGCCATCGCTACCATGCCTTTCTTCGCCGGTGGGGATGGTGAAAGGCTAGGAGATACTCTATTACTAAGTGGGTATAAGGGACAAATTTTTATGCCCCAGAAATCTATACCGGTGAAGTTTAAGGAGTGATACACCTAATATGTGGTGACCTGAAAAGTTTTCTTCCTGGACGGTTCTGTACGTAACCACTGGTGAAGTGGTCGACCTTCGCGACTGGTGAAGTCGCACATGCCTATCAAACTCAGCCCCAAACTCAAACCCAAAACCGAGAGGGAGAAGCCCCACATCTCGCGTTCACGGTGTATAACATACCCAAAAACTCATGGAGAAATTATGTGTCACCATGGAAAGCTTGACAAGTTGTGTCGGTCAGAATTATCCGCAAAGGGTTGCCACCAACAACAACGATCAAACAAGTGCTATGAGCTCAGAATGAACTCAGGGGCCGTATGCTCGTCTCTCCCGGCCGGGCGATGGGCGCCCATCACCTGGCCGGGCGAAGGGCGCCCATCACCTGGCCGGGCGAAGGGCGCCCATCGCCCGAGCCCCGCCCACTTTTGAACGGCGGCCTGGGGCCGTATGCTCGTCCCTCCCGGCCGGGTGATGGGTACCCATCACCCGGCCGGGCGATGGGTACCCATCGCCCGAAGGCGGGGCTCGGAATGAGCGGACGAGTTATGCGCCTTGAATGGCGCATAACTGCGCTGCGCTCCATTGCTAAATTGCTGGTACACCGCGGTACAGACCGGACCCTCTACTCGTCCGCTCATTCCGAGACCCGCCTTCGGGCGATAGGTACCCATCACCCGGCCGGGAGAGACGAGCATACGGCCCCTACTCGAAAGTGGGCGGGGCTCGGGCGATGGGCGCCCATCGCCCGGCCGGGAGAGACGAGCATACGGCCCCAGATGTCAACCCAAACCCCAAAGCGAGGAGGGTTAAAGAGAAAGCATACCAAAGAGACCCGAATAACGATAGAGGGTGGCTAATTCATCAATTTTTAAGGGCGGTTTTAATTACAAAGTCGTCCCGGCAGTTAGTATAGAGATTATTACCCCTAATGACTTTCCTAGGATTTGATTCGGTTAAATCAGTGATCTCGATTCATTTCCTCTACTCTCCTTTACGACTACTATATGGTTTTGAAGGTACAGCTGAAAAATACGCTTCCGGTGTGAATTATACGCCGCTGTGAGGCCATGTGGGACAAATTTTTGTTTCCAGAACTTTAAACCCAAGAAAAGACGCGTCACAGTCTGTCGAAAGCTTAAACCCAGGTAATGGAAGAGAAAGGAGCCCCAATGACCTAGATACCTTTCCATCGTAGGGAATCTGCGACAAGAAATCTTACAGAAACTGATTCCGAACTATGGGAAGCTTGAAAAACCATGTCAGTGAAAATCGTTGATTGCCCTAGGGGTTATGCCACACCAGAAAAGTTTCTGACAAGCTCAGAGTAACCTAGGCCTCAGCGCAACCTCCGAGGTGAGAGGGATTATATATCAACGAGTAGACAAAGATTCACATCATGAAGGAATAATTCATTTATATGGGATATGGGAAATGAATTGTAAACAGCACTCAGAACGACCTCCACTTGACAAATTCCGGTGATTCAGACTCATTTCCCCTTAACTGCAGCGGTACTACGAGGTTTGGGACATGCACTCGAAGATTAACCCATAATTTTCCACAGAAACCTAATCTAAATAGGGTCCGAGTGAGGCACCCTACAACTTATACTTGAAGAGAATTCATCCCTTTTTGAGAAATCTAGTAGGTTCAACAACAAAAGCGAAATAAAGTCACTCAATTAATTCCAGGTCCATTTTATACGAACGGTCTTCCCTCCTTCAAACCACTTGAGAAAGTGTACGTCCCAGGGATCTACTTTGAGTTGTTTTTGGCATAGACTTCTACTTAGTGCACCCTCGAACCACAGCAACCCGGTTTCTACCTGAACCTGCCGAATTTCACCAAAATTACAGACATAAAACCTACATTCGAGGTCATGAGAGGCACCCACGCCGAATGTCATTCAAGTTAAACGGATAATCCGAAATCCACCAACCCATAACAACCGAAAAATCAAAAATGTATTAAGGATTCCAAAATAACCCCCTTAAACGAGACTGGTTCGGTAAATCCTCGGTAAATCTTGAATTACGCACCGATTACGGTATCATGACATGAGTATGCTCAATCTAATGCATCACACAATGAAAGACGCTTGCAGGGAGGTGTAAATATAAGCAGCATCCCAAAGCAGATGGGTGCCTTTTAAGGCCAGTAGCCAACCCCATCCTCCCATGGAGGAGGAGGGGATGGGGGAGAGGGGGTGAAGTAGGTGAGGGGTAGAAGAGAGCGAAAGGATGAGTGAGTTTGTGATAGAGAGACATATTGGCTTACGTCTGCTCTATCACTCTCACTCATCTTCTCTAGCTCAGTCTCCCACCCGCTCACAGGGGAAGGGAGAGAACGTTGAGGGGAAGGAGGGTGGGTAAGAGGAAGTGTAGGAAAGTCAGGGGAGTGAGAGATGGTCTATAGGGTTGCAAGAAGAGAGGGAAGGGACACGCCACAACCCTCGCTTTCCCTGCCTTATCTCCGGCCATCTCACACTCCTTGCTGACCCTCTCTCTCCACTCCTACCGCCACTCTCATACGCCCTCGAATGCAGACTCACCTTTGCTCCGTGGCCGACGTCCTTCCTCTTTGTCCTTCGCGATGTAGAAAAGTGTGCGCCACAAAACCTGAACCTGAAAATACTTTGATCAAAATCATTACTGTTTTCAAAGAGACATGAAATATACCTTTTATAGCCGCGACGTTGACAGCACCGGACTGCCGCCGTCCAGAGCGGCTCGAGCACTGAAATGTAAACAGCTTAGAGCCGTATCAAAAAAAAGAAACGTTAAAGCAACTAACCACTCGAACGCGGCAGCGCCCTCGGGACCATCGACGATGGCCCTCCGTCGCGAAGTTGCGCGATCTGTAATGACCATATTCAATAACCAGAAATACTGTGCTAATGTTTCCACTTAATGACTAGAACTATTACAGAACATTTATGAAAGGAGCGTATACAGAATCGAATTGAGAAACGAACCCGGACTATTTTGTGGAAGATTTCCTTCGTCCTTTCCCTCTCCTTTCAGAGGCTTCGACGCAATGTGCTCAGGGTCACTTCATGTGCCCTTGCCTGTAAAAAGAGAAATTAATAGTAACACATAGAGTAATACTGAATAACACATATGAGCCACATAAGCACACAACTCAATAAAAAAACTACATTGGGAGAAGACGTACCTCACTTTTCCAGGAGAGACGAATTGCGAGCGGTTTACGAGACGAGTCATTGAGACATTCGTGAAATCTGTAATCGTCGTAATTCCGCTCAACATCCTTATTTCTTCATGAATTTCATAAGTACGAGAAAGAATAGAGGTATAGTGTTCAAAACGATAAGCGAACGCCGGAGAACACCCGGCCAAGGGGAAGAAAGACACTGGCGGTGGCGGGCGATGGCTCATGCCCGCGGTGGAATGGTGAGCCGCTCAATCCGTTCTCGAACGAAACATCTCGAAACGTTCGACGTGCCAATTGGCAAAAGGGAACCTGACCAAGGGGGAAAGTGCGGTACTGACGGAGACGGAGATGGCCAAAGACCACACGATGGCGGGAAGGTGAGCCGATCAATCCGTTCTCGAGACTGAACTTCTCGAAACGCACGATTCGGCCCACCTAACCAGGCTACTCCGATCCAATCGAATCGAACAGTGCCGACGTCGCAATTGGCAAAGGGTTCGATACTAGCGGCAGCGCACATGGCGGTAGCGATGATGACAAGAGGCAATCACCAGGCCAGAGATGCGAGTTCGAACCCCACGTAGGATGCGATTTTTCGAGATCTCTCAACATGCCCAGACCAGTTGGCAGATTGAAACAAGTACTAGGGACAAACAGAACATCAAAGTTTTTAACCTGCCCTCGGGTGAAAAACCAAATAAATGAATAAAAAAACGCTACAATTGGACTTTGGAAAACAAATGGCACAAAACGCCTTATTCTCCAAAAACCTTCTTTCCTTTAGCTCAATAATGTTATATTAGTAAAAATAACCTCCGCAACATCTGGAATAGTACAATCGGTTCGGAAACAATCGCACAGCGCGATAGCCCACATAGCGAGAAACGCGCTCCAGCGCGAATTTGTGGCGGCTGACCCACCGTAACCTTACTGTAAGCGAGGGGCGGGCTCACAGTACTGCTCGGCATGTGATTGGACGCCGCACCGTACTGTAACTCTACCGTAACCCACCAGAGCAAACGCGCGTGCGCTGCTCATATTGTGACGTAGCAACGTGAACTTTGTAATCAATCATGAAAGCAAATGAACGTCTGGCCTTCCCAAGTCATTGTATAGGCCAAAGACGTGTACAAGGTGCCTCTACGATTCTGAATTGTGCACGAATACGCGGCGCATCCTTAGCGGACTGATCAATGTGGACCCCCTAACCAACCTTTATAGTCAGGGAAAGAGACTTGTGATCAGCCCAACTCCTTATTCCGTGGGGTAATAGCCTTTGCGAAGGCGAAAGCTATCATGGAATTCAATCTGCAACATAATATACGACAATTCCGGTGGGCAAGAGAGCAGCGGTTTTACGAACTTCTCTGTTTCGTATTCCAGATCCAACGCTGACATGCAGCTAATGTCTCGAAGCGCTTTAAATACCTTTGTGGCAGTGGTGTTGGTGAGTTTTCTTGGTTACGGTCGAGCCCAGAATTTACCAACCCTCTTATCCTGTTAAAGGTGGATTCGATACAGCTGCTCACACTCGCACCAAACAAGAGTATGTTCGATTGTGTTTTTCACACATTATTTGGGATCCAAAAGTAGAGTCATCATCGTAATTTCCCCTGCTGATTAGGATACCACCAAGCTGAATTTGAGCTATATAAAGTACCAACCTAGAATGATAAAGTGGATAGTTTCTTGAACAGGCGTAAACATTCAAAGACGGGTTGATTTTTCTCGCAAACAAACATGTAATAGCATGACGCAGTTCTCTAAGTGAAGAAGAACATAAAATATGGGGGAACAACTTCTACATGGTACATATTCTTGAACGCTTTGACTGTTATCCTAAAAACAAAGGCATTAGTAAGCCTCCATGCATTTGAAACCCCTTGAGGAATATTTAGTTCTCGACTACAGAACGACTAGAGGTGAAAATGTTCACAGTGTGATTTTCATGTTCACCAGTACAATTTTGCAATTTCTTGACGTTCTCTCACCAAGACGGCCCATCCGGGGAGACTACACCCCAGGAAGACTACACCCACAGTTTCTTCTAAATGACAAGCAGCAGCCTAATCTTGTGTGGTTAAATTATTTTTTAGTGTTTTACTGTCTCTAACGAAAAAAATAGCTTCCGTTCAAAGGAGGTCAAGCGAGAGTAGAAGATTAGAAGAGATGTACGAAGGTTTATGAAGTTCTTAAGATACGCAAAGAAACTAGACGGTTAGCGGTAAGAGAGTAAGGTCTCTAAGAATTCCTCAGGAGCTTCTAAAGATCATAAGCTTGAAAAGGAAGATAGATGATAGAGCGACATGGAGGTGTTCAGAATTAAGGAATTTTAGGCCACCCGCCGACAAGGCGAGCGGCCAAATGAGCAAAAAATGGGCGCGAAACCGTCGACAGCCGCAGAGGATCGATGCGGCCCGCTCAGCTCGGCGATCGTGACCATCGAGACGATGATCACCATGCAACTCACAAATAACGGATCTTTAATAGCGTGATTTTCCGAGGTAAACCTAACACCTATCAGTGCCCAGTGTCGGCCTGAATCCTGGATTCGAATTCCGCCCAAGTCCCTTCTCTGACGATCAAGTTAGTGTCTTCAGAACTTCATGCGTTGGTACATACTCTACGACACCCTCAAATCGTCCTTATGGGCTTGTTCCATGCCTAATGTCACTTCTTCTAACTATTAGGGAGTATCATGATCACATTTCAACTACCAGAACGAGTTACAAACACGATCAAGAAGTTTCAGACCGAGCCCAGATATGGTTCGTCTTATCGATTTCTTTCAGACAATGAAAGAGGGGAAGTTCAACACCAGGGCTGTTCGCAAAGATCTTCTGCAATCATTGGTAGAATTTTACACGTTTAGGAAGCTCAGTAGGATCCTTAAACGGGCAGCCACCTGCCTTCAAGTTAACATTATAATATGTGGACATCCAGCTGATGCGTGGATACAGTAAAGCATACAAAAACTTCAATAAACAACCTTTTAATACGGAAAGCATAACAATAAGAAGTGACAGTAGTTTGCAAAACAGGGATAACACTTAAACAACTCTGGCAGCCACAGTACCTTGAGAACTTGAACCTATTCAAAGGCCATTAGGTCAACAACAAATACTAGGGAGGACTAAATCTGAAAGTTTCGACAATACGTCGCGAAGCATAGTTTCAATTCAGGATATCACAACAACAAACAATAGGATTAGAGCATAAAACGGCATCACATTTCTCGACTATAAATTACTTATGAGTCTAACCGAAACCGAATAATTTACTATCCTATCTAATAACAAACTCTATTTGTATCTATTATCATACTAATTCCATTCCATTTCCGACTGCTATTGCGCCTGCGCTGTAACAGGTAAATTATGATTAAGTAAAGATAGAGCAATGAGACATGGGACTACTGACCACAGCTGTTCCAGTTGTAATTGTCATAAAAATGTGTTACCTCGTAAGTAAGAGTGACGACGGATCACGAACACCTAGTGGCACAGCACGAAGGAAAGTAACCTAAAATAAAAACTAATATCTGAATAACTGATCATTAAGAGAAGAAGTTTAGCAATTGATAAACAAACCTGCATAGTGGCTAAATCGACGTAGAAAGACGAGAACCGACAATCCAACGCAACCGAAGATACCAAAAGTTTCGAACTCTCAAGACGGATAGCAACGTCTAAAAGTCAATGGAGATGTGTAAAATTTCACTATGTCAAATGACACAAATCATTTTTGTACTATGGAAGAAAGGAACAACAGAAGCAACGACGGAAAAGAAAATGATAAGAAAATACAAAGCTGCTTCCGTGAATAAATGAGAACAACGAAAGTGGGAAGAATAAGGGAGTGTGCAGTGTAGAGAAAATACGTAAATGAGGAATTAATGCGCTAGAAAATCACATAAGTAAAGAGCTCCAAACGTGTGGCAAAAGTTTTGCTGAAAAAGATCGAACTGTAGATAATTGCTAGAACGCCCGAAGCATGCAGCGTTTTACAATACTGTTGCTCTTTCGGTTTTCATCAGAAAGATTTGAATCCCATTGCGTTTCAAGACCACATGCTATGCGGGTCTTTTGCTCTGCCTGCGAAAATAACTCATTATTTTGAGAGTTTAGCACGTGTGCATTTATTTTGCTTCCATGTGTATTTCGTTTTGTCAGTATACTTTTCAGCATTCAACTTTCCTAATAGTAAACAAAGTTCACCCAGAAAAATACTGCGTGATTTTTCAGAATAAATTGAATGGTAACGAAAAGTTGAACACAGGAAGGAACATACTATACAGTTAGACACAACTAGAGAAACGTAAAAGCAATTCATCCCATAAACAGTAATGTGCGGGAAAAAACAGCAACAAAAAACACTAAGAACGTTACACTTGAACAGGCCAAACAGGTGATAAAATGTGAAAGAAAAACGAGATTTGACCTAACCTGTTACAGTTGCTGAATGATATGTCAATGTGGCAATTTTCTTCAGCGTTGCTTCATGAACAGATAATATCGTGACCGCTCCAGATTCCGAACCGACCGCTAACCAACCCGATCCTTCCTCTGCTTCCAGATATGCAAGCGCTGACAAGCCACAGCGTTCCATCTGTTCCTGAAAATTGCTTCCACCTCAGAACGTAAAGAATCTTCGCAAGTTCGGCTTTCACTTAAATCCATCAAAATGATGAATACAGCCTCCTCCTTTTTTACCAAAGCTGTTCAACTACATCATTCATTGACAACACGATACAATGATTTACCGTTCGAACAGGTTCCTTTCTTCTAAGATTGTTCCACAAAAACAACATGCCAGACGTTGAAACGGCACAGATGAAGACAGAATCATTAACTTTCCACGATGTAATCTGAATGTTTTGATACAAAAAACCTACTTCATAATAAAACTGAACCATTGTTTCAAGCATGATTTTGCCGTCTTGTATTTTGAAAACTCTAGAGGAATAAATAAAATAGAGGAGAAAGTAGGAGCAGATGGGCATCAACAACAATTATTGCAACGCAGAATTGGTGTTTGAAGTAGTACCGCATCTCATAGATTCACATTTGTCATGTAGAACTAGAACTACCCGATGTTCCCTTCATTTTTTCCTAAGCAATATGAGAACTAGCATTAGGCAAGCCTTGTTCGAAGGTTCGCGCTTCGTATTACAAATTCATGATTGAATGCAACACCATGTTGTTACTCATAAAACACAAGCACCTGACCCAAAAAAGTGAGAGCTACACAGCTCAAGTTTAAAATGTACACAGCAACGCTTGAGTAAGAAAACCATCGTTACCTTGGTGAAAATCGAGTAGTTTGGACTCGATAATACCTCGTAATCTTTGCTTTCCTCTATAGTAACGCCGAGTTGTTCATCCAGATTAAGATTCAAGCATCTGAAAGTAGCAGGCTGGGGTTGATGAAAATTTCTTATGTTGCAATACATAATTCAAGGATGAATGAACTGGAAATAGCACCAAAGCAATTCCCCTAATAAAACCTCAACTCAGTATAGGAACTTAAACACGTATGAAGAAGATAAGAGAATAAAGCTTATAAATAAAATCGCACCACCACCGCTTACTCAATTTTCCCGTCCGCGAAGGAAACCACGGTCAGATAGCTGATAGAGGATATCTGAAAGAGGATGTGTAGCAGTACCGGAAATATTAATTTTCATCTGCAGACAGCTTCATACGGTCAGGACATAATTATTGGAACGGGCAAAACGTAGTCCGAGGTTGAAGTTATTATACGCCCGGTACTACGACATCCATTATGTCTAAGAGACCAGCTTCAAGTGAACTTGAGACTGAGGGCTTCAAAATACTGTACGTAATGGCAAACCGTATTTTCACTCGGTGTTTCATTTATAACGCCTTCAAGCTTGCTAGCAAATTATAGACGAGAGCTCATAAACCTCTCGTCTCATATCTTAGCGCTTCACTTCGTCAAGAACTCCCACCAATACATTTGAAGAGAAAAATTTAGATACCTGGATAATGTCCAAGTCCATCACTCTAGCAGAACACTCGTCACGATGATACTCCACGGAGCGCACATAATGCGGTTTCTTGTTTACGAGAGCTTAAAATTGAGCATGAATTTCAGAAAAGCCACTGTATAATCAAAATATCGTTTTGTGTGCTTCCTCTCCTTAATGATGAATACAACGAAAGGAACTAACCTGATGGGGAAATATGCCAAACCACCAAAGAACCCTTCTCCCCTCCTACGACAACGAAGTGTCCAGCAGAATGTGGTAGCAAAGCCGACTTGATACATGTAGGCGATAGACCATTAAACAGAGACAACTTCTCCTCCCACACTAAATATGATCATTGTGAAGTTTCAAATACAGGGTGTCTCAAAAAATGTACCTCCTGTTTGAAATGTCATAACTTTGGCGAAAGTTAACCAATCAGAACGACTCATAGCTTGAATGAAAGCTAAGGAAAAAGAAAATTTTCCGTTGTAGGATTGGGGAAGATTGCGCCATGCACTCGACCGAGGCCTCGGATTTCGTACCTGATTGATAGTGCATGGGTTATATGCTTGCTCTATTTTGGTCGTAAACATATCGTCGTATCGCTGCTATGAGTTACTCCTGAGGTGGTAAACATATCAACTTGCCGCAGCTTCTGGTTAAGCATGGATCAACATCAATATCGGTCAATGACTGTAACCACTGTTTGAGACGCTAAAACTCTTCCAACATAGATGCAATCATAAGAAAAGAATTAAGAGGAATGCAAAATGTATGAATCATGAAGATTGCGCCATGCACCCGTCCGAATCGTCGGATTCTAGAAGTGATTGAAAGTTCACGGATAACATGCTTGTTCTACGTTGGTCGCAAACAGGTCATATCATTGTGTTACACTTGGGGCAGCGGACAAAACAACTCAGCTTTCGGTTAGAGACGGATTAGCATCATTATCAATCACTGAGTGTTCACTTTGATCTGAATAAAAAAACATTGTCGTATTGTGTAAGTGCATCTCAGAGTGCATGTTAAATTTGATATGTCTTGATGTTTTTATGTTTACTGCATCACGAGAAACGCGTAACAGCGATACCACCTCTTGGCGACCAAAGTGGAGCAAACATGTTATCCGTGAACTTTTAATCAGGTCTAAAATCCGACGATTCGGGCAGGTGCAAGGCACAATCTTTATGGTTCATACATTTTACAGCCCTCTGAATTATTTTCCCATGATTGCATCACGGTTGGAAGAGTTTTAGCTTCTCAAACAGTGTCCTCAAAATCCGAGGCATCGGTCGAGTGCATGGCGCATTTGTCACCAAACCTACACCAGAGAATTTTATTTTTTCTTAGCTTTCATTCAAGCTATGAATCGTTTCGATTGGTTCACTTCCGCCAAAGTTATGGCATTTCAAACAGGAGGTACATTTTTGAGACACCCTGTAGAATGAAAATGAGAGGATTCTTACCACGCTTCTGCCAGCATACTTCCGAAAACTGCACGAAGTAATCAGCGCCGACTGTCACCACAATGCTTGTAGCGGGCGAAGACTCCAGTAAACTGATTCCTACGATCTGGCCACGATGAAAGCACGGGACCATAACCGAAAGCGGTTTTAAACGCAGTTCAATTGAAACCACGGACTAAAGCAAAATATGAGCAAACATAAGAAGAAGCGTGAAAATAACCACACCCACCCCTTTACGTAGAAATTCAAATACAGCACGGTCCACTCTAGCCTGACTTTTCTGTAGTACATCGTAATTCGGTAATAAACTGAAATACCACTGCCGATGGATACCACCACAAGGAACTGTACACAGCTTCGCTCCGGATCCAAAATCGATTACGTGAAAGTTCCTCTGCAAAAGGTGGAAATGACGCTTGTGAAGGGTCTTCAAATGGGCTTTGGTTTGAGCGACAAAATCTGATTTATACGATGCTGTTTTGCTGCCTAATATGAACGCTTCCACGAGTGTAAATTGATTGCAGTATTATGGAACCTACCGCGTGAAATCCATAGATGTAATCGTTATGAGGAGAGAACGAACATGGAGTAAAACCGCGTAAATGTGGGCAGGCAGTGCGGGCTGATACGATCTCTAGTGATCCATGTCCATCTGAACATTAATTTAAGCAACTTGAATAAACGAACTAACGCACTCAACGAGCAATTAACACTTACCATGCCTACACAAAACGAGCACGCCGCTGCTTCCAAGTATATAGATATCATCTCCAATACTTCTGACCTGATTTACCGGCTTGTTTTCGAAATGGACATTGAGCTAGAATTTTTATGGTTTCATCATAATTGAAGCTTCGAGTTCAGAATAGCCATTCCCAACTTCAACGTTATCTTACAAGGAGGGAAAATGTAACAATTAATTAATAACAAACTAATTACGAGCAGTACTCGTTTAAATCATCAAGAGCGCGTAAAATCGAATGATCAAGCACCAACCTCACGTGAAGTTTTGACGGAGTTGCCTACAGATCCTACACTAAATGTACCGAAAAACACGTGTCCGGAGACCGTTCCCAGCATGAGTGACAATCTATTCTCCCCCGAAGGCATGACGACTGCGGTAGTTATCTTCATATGTTGCTTTATTCCATTCAATGTCAGCAACTCGCCAAAATGGAACGTTGCGACCAGACTTCGAGTAGCTATGTTGACAAGCGTCTGAAGCACAGCCATTTCTGTATCTACGTTTGTCTTTTTCAAGAAATTGCAAGCTCAGAGCCATGAGGCGGAATCAAAACTAACGACTATGAAAAGTCAAAGAACGAATACGACTCCTGAATGTTTGACGATAAAAAAAGCAAAGAAACGGCGCTACTGGCCGATTGAGGTCGGTTCATTTTAAGGAAAACTGAGCTTGTTCCGCAAATATTCCATTATACAACACTAAACGTACTCCGATGCGCTCGACGTCGTAGACAAATGCGAAATGATCATACACTGCCACTGAGAGTATGAACGAACCAAATTTGCACGACTTCCATATAACACCTATAAATCTGGAGGAGACATACCATTTTCACTTTGGATTGGACACTTTTAAAACCACGTCGGACGTTTTTCAAACCAAATTGAACACTTTTCAAGCCAATTTGGCTTGAAAAGCGTCCGACGTGGTTTGAAAACGTCCAAATCAAAGTGAAACTGGTATATAAGCCACGTTCATAAAGCTGAAGCAGGAGGAAGGCAATGTTGAAGGAGCTGTTATGCACTACGCATCCTTCGCCATTGCTACTCTGCAGCCAACACAAGAATAAGTTTGAATCCACCCTTGAATATTCAAGATAAAAATAGTGTAGAAAAACAAAGAACAACCAACCCTCATCGGATGAGAAATGACAAAATTTGTCTCCGACACTAGCGAGTATTACTGAACCACTTGAATACAACGGACTTCTCGCAAATGACCGAACGCCTACTTGCAAATCGTCGCTGAAATTTTCAAAGTTTTGATAAAATTACGTATAAAGGCACGAACTATTTCAGATTCATACTTGCCAGCTGCTCTCTTCTAAATAAACTGAGCCGTTTTTCAGTCGTGCAAAATCTCGAATACCAACTAAAGAAGTACAAGAAACATTGAAGTCGTCGATTAGCTCATCGACGGGAACAGAGACAAGCGCACCGCTTCCGCAAGAAATGTACTGTAATATGACGCCATCATGCTTAAGAAGAATGCAAATGATGAAATTGCTGGGGGTGGGGTGAAGATATTGTCAAATTTGACATGAACTCACACTAACAGGAATAATGGCATTACTTTGGGTAAGTATCTGGGCGCAAACCGAACGCGCACTTTGAACGACATTGTAAAAGGGATATACGACGTTAAAATTCACAAAAAAAGCCAATGCACAATAACACACCAACTGGTTCCCGATGACACGAAGTGCTCGAATAGAACCCATTCTAACATCCTTCTGGTACACCATTTTTAGAACATCATTCTGTACATTCCAGACGCAGATGACCTTAATTAAAGCTCCCTTAGTTTGTGCAACAAATTGCGTCATCACGTCTACTCAGCATCTTCTGTCGGTAAACAATCTAACTTACTTCGTCATCACCAGCTGTATAAATGTTACCACTATCGTCATGACAAATGGAATACGGTCGAGCTGAATGACCGAACTGCCCGTCCAATTTCGATATCACCCTGAATACGAGCTGCCTCAGAAACGAACAAAGTCCACGACAAACATCGGAATTTCTCGGGTTGCGGAAACAGAAAAAATATATTCACCTCGGTGGAGATACGCTTGTGAACAAGCTTTCCAAAATCCCTGCATCCCAAACACAAAGGCAACGATCGTCAGCTATTGAAAACAGTTTGCCGTCGAATAGTTCAAGTCCAAAGATCATCCCCTAGAGAATAATATCATACATTTCTGAAATATCATTGATCCGATAACTCTGAGACTACGACCCACACGAGTGCCTTCGAACTTTGCTTTTACTGCTGGTCCGGAAGAGGGTACAGTGACTAACACCTCACCATCCATTGTTCCAGCAATCACAACAAGATTGCTCCAAGAATCGCCCATCAGAATAGAGCTCATTCTGAGCATTAAGAATATGATGTAAAAAGAACTCTCTGAACAGTTCTCCAAGTTCTTTTTTCTTGAGAGCTCAGCGTGATCTTATAATTCTTGCATGGTGTACTGCCGAACAGAGCAGCATACAAGGATTATAAGGCATTTTTGAAGAATTTTCAAATAAACATACAAAAGTGCGTATCTCTCAGACCGAACATTTTCCACCAATGTTAGATCAAGTGCAGGTCCCGCGTAGGTGTAACGTGCCATGGAATAACAGCCGAAGAGAACGGCCACCTATTAATAAGAATTTGAACGATAAGTAAAAGCGTTAGAATAGAGAGGATTACTTCTTGACTGTCTTCGAAGATAGCGACGTCTAGAGGGCGGTCGTCAAAGTAGAGGGATGATAACGTGGAACGCTCACCAAGGACCACAACTCCTCCTACAAACCAAAAATAAAACATTGAGAGAGGAGCATGATAAAATTTGATGGCATGAGGGTCCCGAGCGTAGCCGTTCGTCCAACTATGGGCAGATTTTGCGCATCCATGCTGTAGTGTACCTCCAGTACAGTAGAGAAGAGGAGGCCTTTATCCGAGCAAATCCAACCTAACCGGGCTGACCGGTTTTTATACTTCCACAACACTTTGATAACCGTTGAGTGATAGTGATGCGGACAACCTATTGCGTTGATTACTTTCAAGTGATAGTGGTACATACAACACAACACCTCCCCTTTTTTTTTTTAAAATAGGTTCTACGGCGGAAAACGTGCCATGGAATAACAGCCGAAGAGAATGGCCACCTATTAATAAGAATTTGAACGATAAGTAAAAGCGTTAGAATAGAGAGGATTACTTCTTGACTGTCTTCGAAGATAGCGACGTCTAGAGGGCGGTCGTCAAAGTAGAGGGATGATGGGACATCATCGGTGCGATGGAGAAAGAGAAGGCTGTCCGGGACGAATGTAACGGAACGCTCACCAAGGACCACAACTCCTCCTACAAACCAAAAATAAAACATTGAGAGAGGAGCATGATGAATTTGATGGCATGAGGGTCCCGAGGGTAGCCGTTCGTCCAACTATGGGGAGATTTTGCGTATACATGCCTATGACCAACATCATTAGTCGGATCCGTTAGTATTGGCGGTCTTACGATCAGAACGGAACAACAACAAAATAAATATTGACCTAATTACAAATGCTCTACCACAAATCACCATCTATTCCTGCATGTACAGATATGCTAATACTAACGAAACCGCTCTGCTAACACTACAACGATGTCACTTCAAGGGACACTTATACCTAGAAGGAAGTTCGCGTTGATAGGGCGGAAGCAAACGCACTAAAATGATAACTGTAATGCAGGAAACCTTTCACAAACTCGCTGTTTGTAGCCGAGCGCAACTGATATTAGCAACTCTCAAGATACTAGGTCGTAAATACAGAACAGAATCATCTCCGTGCAGCTAATCACAGCAAAGCGCGATAGAAGCGATATAGTGCCACGGTTCATATTTCTTCCAGTGAGTACTCAGGCAGGCACGGTGTACAACCAGGAGTAAAAAACGAATTGAACAAAAAACAAGTTGTGCAAGAAACACACCTTTGCAGTTTAATATTTTGTGTATATCTTCACCCGGTAATACCCGTATGGAGGCTCGGTTCTCTTCGTTGCTGAGATCGAACACATCCAAACGAGGGCCCTGACCTGAAACGTTGGGAAAAGATCAAACAATAAAACAACATCAACACACAATGCACTTGCACTGAATAATGATAGAAATTACGGGGCCTAGATCTACCCAATGGAAGTATATGCTCCAAGCCTAAATCGAAACGCGTGCAATTTCTGCGACACTCTTATGTCGCAAGGCCACTATCTTAAAAGGGCAGTTTGCGTTAGCTTACCGGATTAATTATCGCCAAAATCATCTAATCGGATGACATTCCCTCCTCCCCACCCTCAACTATTTCATTTCCACTGCTCAGCTTTTGTGTTTATAAAACTGCAAGAGCTCCATATACCAGCTATGTACAAGAAAAGAACAAATCTTTTGGAATTTCCACCGCTACACCTTGAAACCCAAAAAAAATAATCATCGAACTTCGAAGGTGACCACTGTGATGAACTACCACTCGCTTTTGAGAAAGCGCCAATGCAGCAACAAGGAACAAGCAGAACATCAACTAAATCTCCTTGAATAAATTAGCAACGAAAAGGCGGAGCTCGCTGAATAACAAGAGAGCAATGAGAATAGGGCAACCGCGGCGAAAATGTTCCAGTTTCCCAAGAAACCAGCTGGTGTCACCGACAAGTTCAAAATTCCCACTGGATCCGCTGTTGTTCTACGAAGTTCATCTCACATGCTTTCGGAAAGGGAACTCCAACTTTACATAGCAGTTCCAAATAGCCGTGAGCGACGAGGCAGTTCAAAATATTGGGCGATTTACTGCTAGACGATTCCGATTTTCTTCCAGAAGCCGCTGCCAGCTCTTGGATCATATGTAAGCAACAATGATATGGCGAACAAAAATGTATTTTGTAGTTGAGTTCAGTACTAGTTCGCAGTCTTATTCGAATCTTAGCGTGTATGTAAACTGCATATTAGCACGTAAATAAGTAGCCATCCGGTCTACTTGCCCCAACAACGCACAACTATCTATAACTGCTCTGCTTCCGTAAAGAAGTTGAAAGTCCTCACCACACAACAGAAAACCGTTCCTCTCCTGCATCGCCAAACGTCGACAAGAAGACTCCATCTAGAAACAGCGCTGCTGCTTCGAACTGAACACCATCACGCTAACTTGAGTAGAAACATGTAGCGGAATCCCCCTCACAGCACTGAACTATAGAAGAAACACCACTTTATCAGAAACACCATACAATAGAAATATAAAAATGTAAAAACACGATTACATAACATTAAACAACGGAAGAGTAACCAGCGACATCATTAAACAAATAACTGTCACACTACAAATATCAGCACTGAACTTTAACTCCACTAACACACAAAATAAATCTAAACATCAAAAAGCTACAGCACCCACACTACAGAAGTAAGACCTCCTTTACAATCAGAAACGAGTCTAAAATCTACGTATCGCAATGAAAAGGATTAGAGGGGTAGTAGATAATAAGACAATCGCAAACAGTGAAATAAATCGCTTCCAATGTTCATGTAAAAATAAGAATAGAAGAAATCATAAACGTATTAAACCGTAGCAACCACCAGCAGCGATAAAGACTCGTGGTTACGAAAAGAGCTTGATTATCAACGACGGATTTCATAGATCTCATTCTTATTACGAGACGCGCATGACAATCAACAGGAACAAAACGCACAGAACTCACTGTGAAAGGAGCATCTGACACAAAAGCCATAATAAAAAAACCGCTTGTGTGGAACACAAACCGAATGCACAAGGATCGAGAGAAATGACAATGCCTTTACCTTTCCACAACTCTAAGAGGGTCACTTGCAGAACACCACGGAACGACGGTCACCTATAGAGAGGCTTGGGAACACATGTTTAATGAATCCGATTTACGAGGACTTGGAAGAAGTAACTCCAATTGCGACCTATGCGACCAATTCCTTTGTTGTTTGGAGCAAATTTCAGCCCGTCCGCTCGCGAGCAATTTGAATAGTCGCGTAAAACACCCAAATAATAGCAGAGGAAGACGGAGCAACTCGTGATAGCAAAGGGCCTCTGGATCTAAGCCTAAATACTAACGCCCGTTGTGGACGGGAGGGTACTACAGGTTGTTGTCTATGCCTACGAATACTAACGAAAATGGAAAATGGTTGCTTATAGCCTCAGCTGCGGCCAACTTGAAACACCTAAAATGCAAACCGAATGACAATACTCAGTATGTGCAACAAAACGCGTACAACGACTATCAACGCTTGACAGAAATATGTGGTACATCCTCATCACTAATTACAAAATCCTGCAGAAATGACTGAACAACATCAAAACCAAAACCACGGATAACATATGAGACTTACGCACCCCTGCCGTTTTAAGCTACACTAAGATTGACAATGTAGAAAGACTAAATCACGTCCAGAAAACGTTATCGTACTTCTGCATGACTTGCCTTAGGAACAACACTCAAGAACACCAAATTGGTGAACAGCTCAATGTTTGACAAAATAGAGTACACGCTACTTCGCGAATCACTCCGAGACCGGTCTAAACTTTAGCATCACAAACGCGCCGATGCACAACAGTGGAATCGAAAACGATCCAGCTCACGTCTACGTCAGCGCAGTTCGAAGTTTATACCGAACTCGACACAGCATTTGTTAGCAATCGATCAGTTGTCTTCACAACATGCTCACCATAAACGATTGTCCCAGATCGCCGACAGACACCTTTCACACATGACAAGTTGGATTGTCAACGTGAGCAAGTTGAAAAGACAAAAAAAGCAAGATAGCACAACACGGAACTGCCCAGAGCACTTTCAATGTTTAAGGTGACGCCACTATGTCGCTTCATTTTTCGCTGGGAGAAGGACAGTGTTGGGTACAAGCAAAAAATATCAAAACCATTTGTTATAACTCATGTAAAATGGACTCTCAAACACCTCAACAGTTATCTGACCATCTGCACTTACTCTTATTCACAGATTCACCCAGTTCTATACCGAATCACGAATGCTTTTCTTCCATACTTTGTTAGACCAGGGTGCAGAACCGCTATACACTCACATGACATAATGGTAACTGTGATTAGGAAATGATCTGAAAACCTCAAAAGCTTGCATGGAGTAGAAAAGATTTGTCACATTAGTGAGACCACAAACAACACACAAGTTTGTGACGGACCGCTTGCATGCCCTTTGCTTTTCCGTGTTGTACTTTAGCGATTCAAGACATAGGATATCTAAATGAACAAATAGAACAGTCAGGAATTGGATCTGATGATGAGATGTCAAAGGCGTGCAAATTTCCCAAATTCAATCAAATGGACATACGTATAGTCGTAAAGTTTACACTATCTGGAAACTGAATGGCACTTCACTTCTACATCATTACATTTTATCGCCTGAAAATAGAAATGATTTAGAAGAATGCACTCGTAGATTTTAAATAAAGGCCATGGCAGCATGTGCACGCGCCCCTTTCTCCAACCGGGTCAAAGAAATTACGCATTTCTTGATCCTTTTCGCTTTTTATAAGTACAGCAGCAAAGATGCCACAAGACTCGAAAGAAAGCGGCTAAAGTCAAGCCAAGAAGGCTTAGAACCCATTCTGACAAGCGAACGGGTTTCGTAGGTGGATTATTAACGTTTATCAACTGAGTAAACATCAAAACAGCACTCCAACATTTTCCAACGAATTTAAAACGAGAACGGGAGAGATGGGAATCAAACGGGGCTATCCTCTACAATACCAGAACAGAAATATTTAAAAACGAACAAAACGTCGAAACATTGGAACCCGTGCAAAAGATAACAAGTCACAGTCACAAAAACATAAAACAGACTCGTCATACTTCTGACGGGTTGTTTCGAGATCTAACTTTCTTTAAAAATGCATCCCTCTACGTCACCCACTTCAAAATTGCTGCTGCTGGGACTGGAATTGTCCCGTTGCCGGAAAATTCTGCGTTTGTGCACCTGAGTAGCCAGAGTACTGTGATGTAGCGTTTCCTGTCGATGTTGCCGGATAGGATGTGTTCGAGAACGACGATTGTGTTGGTGTGGTGCCAGGTGGTGGTGGATTTGCAGACGCCGCAGCCGCGTTGCGCTGATTCTGCTTCATTTGGGCTTCGATCAAAGCCGCTTGATCGTGCAGCCCCATGGATCTGGAACAAACACGTCTACGTATCATTAATGTGAACCAAAGGCGAGAATCCACGAAAATACACTAGCCGCATAGCACAATTTCTGTATTACTGACCTACAAAAAGAATGCAAAGCTCACCTGTAGTACTCAGCCCATTGGGCTGAGTAATCCGGCTGTCCGGTCTGCGGATTTATGGTCGGACCAGTTGAAGTTGTGCTTGAAGTTTGCGAAGCGCTTGTAGGTTGCGCTCCAGATTGAGGCACGTATGTGTAACTTTGCATATTACCGTAAGAACTTTGGGCATTAGCTGCGCCACCGGTGTAGTATTGCCCAGCCTGGTTCGCCCACCCGTTTCCAGCATCGGTTTGCTGGGCTGAAAATGTTTGAATGTTCAATTGACTCGGCACTAGTACTCAACAACACCTGACGCTTTCTTACGGTATGTGTTGTTCCACAAGCTCGCCCCATACTGACCGTTGTATTGTGATACATTGTAACTGCTGCCATTTGGTGCACCCGCACCAGTGAACGGAGGTACAGGAGTGCCAGGAGCAATATCACCAACCTAAACCAAATCATATTAAAACGCGTTCACGGGGCAAACACCACATGGACAGATTTCCAGCCGAAACATGAGAAATGATACGTGGCGAAATTCAATACGCGACACCTCTATCTGAGCGTGGTACGCTGATAACTAGCAAATGTGCTAGAGAGGAAAACTGTGCAAATGTGCTATAGAAAAAAAACTACAGTCGAACACGAATCACAAAATCGGTTACAATGCGTAAAAATCACACCGAAGCAAAATCAGCACAGTGGGAAATTGCATACGATCACTCTCACATCAAGGAACTCTTGAATAGAAGGAGAACACTGCAATACGGTCCACAAGAGCGGTAGGAAATAAGCGGAAGCTTACAATTACATAATTCACCATACGATAACAACACCATTCAAAGATGAATCGTCACTTTCTAGTTTTGTTCAGCATCGAATGGCTATGCACTGTTAATTTCAAACTACGTTCTCAATCGCGATAGACAATGTACTACACTTTGGTTACATTAACAACTACGATCACAGCACGCAAAATGAGGAAAAATCTACCACGTAACAGTAAATTAGTAATATGAGCAACAAAAAAGCGTTACAGTGAAGCTCACGCCGATTGTGGCGGTACTGTTGCGGAAAACAACGCACCGTCCGACAGTTATCGCGTTAGGACCCACCTACGGTCGCAGTGGTTTGAGGCACAAAAAGCTTGCAAGCGGCTTCAGCGGTTCGAGGCATGAGAAACTCGTCCGCGGTTGAAGTGACTCGAAGCATTGGAAACTCGTCCTCATTACCACTCCAACCAAAGATGACTCATAACGATTCGTTAGTTCGCGCAGTAGACCAAAGCTTGCTTCTATTTGAACTCGTCTCATAGCAGACTACCGAAGCTTTTCCCTCTTCATCTGTTGGAATCTAAGCACTGCAGCCACAAGCAATTTTCGGCATGATTCATGCTAAGCGATAGGACTATGTGCAGCCACGTTCACGATAGCATGCTGTGGAATTCTAGCCGTGTTGAACCGAAGGAGTGGCAGATAGCAACTACACCACAATATGTTTGGACCAACCACACTAGGGATGCAGAAGCGGGTGCAGCTTACCATTTTGCTAACTCAATAGGAGGTTAATATGAAACTCCTTCTAATACCTACAGGTATGCGATAGATCTACATTCACTCTTTTCATCAACCACCCGAAAACAAAAACATTTTTAAGGAAGAGCAGTGTCCACCCCGTTCTCAATTTTCAAATTTTCCTCATCACATTCATCTCTTCCTGACCTGAACGCGATCTTTTTTGTTGGTGTTGCAGTGTGGACTGAGAAGTACTGGCTAATGAAAAATCTTCACCAGGCGCCAATTGTAACTACTCATCATAGCCACTGGCTAGCACAAATGGTACTTCGACAAAAGAAACGTCCTAGGACAATGCAATCCAAAAAAAGAAAATTGAAAAAAGCTGGAAATATACGAATACGGTGACATGACACATAAAAGTCTGAAACCACACCCGTAAAACCATTTTTATGCAGCTAACTTCAAAGAAAGCTTTAACAGAAAAAGGCGTTGCAACTAGTCTACGACCTGAAGCCCAAATCTGAAAAGAAAAATCTCAGTCGCAAACACAGCAACAGGCAATATCAAATCAGCGAAAAGCCAATCCTCATACCGCTGCACTGCGCTTCCACGAGAAAAATTCTTATGAAAACTACTTCCCGTGAACATACCACTTTTTCGAAACTGCAGCTTATTCTATAGGCTCCTCTAAGAAAAGAAGACCAACCAACCATCGCCTGGACTAGACCAGTTTCGTTTGCTTTCATGTTTCCGAACAATGAATCCCGGTCAAAGATTGGCTCCAATTACCACTGGGAAGCGAAAAGCAATGTGAAACATTTCGTAAACATTGGTGTTTTTCTAACTACGTGACATACATTATCTGTATCGATAGGTTTTGCAACATCCAAAACGAACGAGTTCTAAACTCGTAGATTTGTATATACCGTCAACCCTACCGGAATCCAACGTCTCTGACGTTTCCTAGGTATGACCTGGAAATACTGACCATTATGGAAGGAAAGGAGCACTTCTATATTGAAGGTAATTCCTCTTTGGAGAGCTCGCTCGCGAGCGATTTCCTGCCTTATAAAAACAGGGATCATGTACTGAAAGCGGTTTCAAGGACGCAACATGCACAAACAAACATGGGGAACTGAAGCGTTAGTAGTGAGTTCACGAGAAGCAGTAGTTCTGATTGCCAGACTACACAACAATTTCACAGCTCCTAATATGCCTTGCTGTCTATGTGCTAGAAGCTTCAGCATTTCGAAGCGTGATCTTCTCCTCCGTCTAACTTTGTACATGCGAACGTGAAAAGTTAGACGAAGGAGAGAGCACCAGGACGATAGCACAGCAAGGAAACACAGCGCTGCGCTTTGAAGATGAGTGTGCATCTCGAACACTACGAAATACTCGAATTATTGTACAAAGTTTAGAACAGCAAATCTACCTTGATTCGAATAATGTGCTGTGCATGATGAACTTGATATGGAGTACCACGGATTATAAAGACCTGAAACTGAGTCCAAATCAAATTTGTTCCTGGAAAAAGAGTTAGTAATATCATATACCTTTTCCTGGGGATTTGGTGGGGGATCACGAGATAATTCGCAGTGAGCACCACTTTCGGCATTTATCTGTAAGTTACATACGTAAGACGGATTTAATCGAACGTCATCTATTCACGCTACCTGTTTTATAGTCTCTCCTCCTTTACCTATAACGAGACCCGTCTTGTTTGATGGAACGTGCATATAAAAAGCCTAAAACACAAGAACATGTTGGATATAACTTCATATATAACCGTTATGATATGTGCAAACTCAACGCAAAACATAGCGGTGATCAAAGAAACTCAGCTAAGTGTTTCTCATTTGTACTCCACAAAACTAACCTCTGTCTGACCGCTTATGATAGAACCACTACAGCTTTTATGGACCAGTTCAGTGATCAGCTCGGTAGCCTTGTAGATTTGCTCTCTCGATCCCATAATAACTGCACACCGGTCCGGTGAAGTGGGATCATCTGAAAATCATATAAATTTGATATGGTAAAGAAAATGAAAACAAGTAAGAGCAGCGGTTTTCATAAGAAAGGGCTAGAGTGAGTGGAAGTTCATATCCGGCAACAGCATTCACCCCACACTTTGGGGATTTGAATTGACCCCTCTTCAGAGTCATACAAGCCGTCCAGAATGTGAACACGGCTTGGAGACAATCACGGTCGCCAAAAGAAATAAGGGTTGGGTGCTTAGAGACAAATGTTTCATTGACCGTTATCTCCACAAATATTACATGATGTAACACCCCAACATCCTTATAAAAACAAATCCTATAGAAACAACTATAGGATTTGTACAGACCCAAAGTACAAGTACAGACATGTCTGGGTAAACTATTTCAATGTAGCTGCTGGTCACTCACTGGGATGCGTACACCTTACACTAACAGGTCTTGACATGTTAAGACACGATCCACCACATCCCCGGATCGATCGATCCAGACGCCGGACATCGCGCAACGCCCACCATTCCATTCGGTTTCTTTTTTGGTCCCATTCTCGTTGTCCTCTATGAGGTTTTTGTATTGTTTCTTTTTATGTTCGCTCAATTAAGTTAAGGTTCTATGCAGGTTGGAGTGGGGGAACAGCCTACAAAGCGAAAAAAAATTTCACGCAATTCTGAACTGAAACCTTGCTGAGCAAGTTTTTGAGTCGGAGACCCATCCTTCGGCACTATTTGACTTACGGTCCTCCGGTACTCAAAAAAATCCTGCAATTCCACCCCAGACCACCCATTCAGCTGAAGCTTCTACTGGAGAGGTTACTTGTTGTTTTGACTTCGAACCCGATTTCCTCTTCTTTTCAATCGATTACAAGATACAGATAGTCACAAACCAGTGACAGTAGGGTAATGGTAGAATATTTATTTGTATCTTTGGAAGTGGTCGGATTCCGAGGAACGAACATCAGCGCAATGAGCACCGCAATTGATACCTCTAAGCGAAGTTTCAGCCAAATCGGATGTTTCGATTTGATTAATAATATGGGTGGGGTATTTAAAAACACCCTACGCAGTAACGTTACCAGCACCTCAAACATCAACTGTAAGCAGCAGAATTCGGGTAAGATTGTGTCCTGAAATTTCGACCCGACCAATGAAGCAACTGAACAGCGCATTCTATCGTTTACATCAATACAGATCTATTAAGATGCTCGATTATACTATACGGAACAGATCAGCCGTTTATATCACCTATTCGCTTTACTACAGAGGGACGCCAGTAGTCAATTTTGAAATTGGCCGCATTTAATTTTGACAGAGCAAAGAGGCACCCCCCCCCAACTACCTGCTAATTGGCAATTGATCTATGAATTACAGCATTGCGCACATCCTCCATTTACAACTAAATTCACGAAATTCTAGACCAAAATAGGACCATGTGCCTTCAAACTCGGCGTTCAAACGAATTCAGTTTTTTATTTCGTTTGATCTATTGCGTTAGTTGAACTATAACTTCACACACCGTCTGCTTTGAACTGTATCTTCGTTCCTGTCTCCATGGCTAGCCGTTTTATGGTCTCTCCTCCTTTACCTATTATCATTCCAACGCTGGCACGAGGAACCACTACCTGAAATTGGACAGGAAAGCTATTATTCCGCACAAACATTTTGTCTTAGCACTTTTTCTACGATCTAGTCTTCAAGCTACATGAGTGCACTTCGATATTCTGGTTCCTTTAAAAAAAATTTTTTTGTTTGTCAACTGAGCGAACCCATTCACACTTCGTGCTACTGAAATTCTGATTTCGTGCGTCTTTCGTTTTTTTTCTCCTTGTTAGACTTCCAATAGCTCACAATCGAGCACTCGCGTTTTTCGGTTTTTTTTTCTCGTGAAATCAAACGATAAAACGTACAATCTCTAACACCAATCGAGCATACCGATTCCTACTAACCCCTTCTGTTTACCCATTTTCCACTCATTCTTTTTACGGATTAGGTCCTCCCCGCTTTCTTTTCTAGTAAATGGAAATTGCACTCACTTCTCCTTTCGCAGTAGCCTGCTCGGGGTAAAGGCGAGGTATGGTACCGTTATCCTCTCGAGAATTGATTAAATCCGTAACAAGCCGTTTTGCTACTTCAACCTAAAGAACCAAACCATGAACATCTGCTCTGAGCCGTCAGCAATCTATATGACGCACCTTTTCGGGATCTCCTGTGATGCGCAAAGGTTTTGACTGTCCGGTCACTTCTTGTGAATCTTGAATCATGACCATCTTACATCCGGCTTGGTCCTAAATAAGCAGTAGTGCGTCCACATCAGCACTCTAACTACTTCGTTACCACCTACTTGCAACTGCTTTATCGTTTCTCCCATTTTTCCTATGACAAGGCCACACTTCGTCGCTGGAATAGTCATCTCAACGGTAATAGCACGACCGTCAGTCGCAAAGTTCGGATTCGAGGGACGTGAGGCTGCCCTTGTGATAACGTCAGTTATCATCTGCTTTGCTCTTTCAACCGCCATCTGAAAAATCATCGCCATTATTTCCCATAATTCTATTCCGTCCTATTGGTGTGCAATACCGCTCTAGTAATCTGCCGGTCCTGACGTGTTACTCAAGGTTTAGCCTCTTGTTTCTTCACCACTACCTTTTCTGCCATACATTCAAGCGCCACTGGTCACACCTAAGACCACGTTTACTGTGCTCGCGACGCGCAAGTCGGCACAGCGCGGCGACTCGCGCGCCGCGCTACGCGCCGCGTTTGCGGTAAACGAGGCACGGTTGCGTACGACACCTAGGCTTCAGCTTCATAACGTTTCTATCTGCTTCGTAAACGACAAGAGAATCACATGTCTATAATACAGTAGCGCATTTTAAAGTTCGCGTACAATATCTTACAACTTTTTAGTACCATTTGCCTGACGAGAATCTCTTAACTACGAATGTTTCACATTCCTTCTTTCAAAAACACGTTTTCTCAATTGCGTGCATTTCCTCTCGAACAAGTGTTGCTTTCACGTTACTTTGTTAGTGATCAGTGCGTATTTCCGAAATTAATACTATTAGGATGAAACAAAGGAAAGTGGCAATGGCTATCTTGACGAATCGCTGAAAAACTAGCGAGTTAATAGACGAAGTGAAAATTCGTGGACTAGCTCATTCAAGTGCCATAGTCGGAAGACAAACCAAAGGGGAGGAGCTAGCGCCGTGGTTCTGCTCGATTTAATCAGTGACGTATCTACGTCATATTAACGGGATGTACATAAGCGAGTCATTTTAATATCACTGGTACTTTCTTATGATCAAGCATGCTCTCGTTCGTTCCCTTACGTACTCGTTTGAGTCTTCAATGCATTGCACTTTGCAGTTTTTAGGAAGAGGGTATTAAGAATAGAGTTCTTGCTGACGCGAATTGATCGATGATTATCCTTGACAATCACTTCTCCAGCTAACGCTCTCAATCTTCATGTGGTCTTGTTACTTGAATTACCGCAAATCTCCATCCACGACTTTATCTCACCGTTAAGATTAGGCAGCGAATAACGTCCCCTATTTCTTTTTCTATCGCTCAGTGGTAGGTATGACAAAGTTGTGTTCAGTCCCGACAACCGAAATCTTTTCAACAGAACACCACCGTCTGCCCTGATTCGAAGTGAAACCACCAGGTTTACAGTTTTAATACATACCTTACTGCCTTGCAGTGTACACTGACGAACCCCAGTAGAAGGATCACCATCTGGGCTCATTTGAACTCGACATCCCGTAGTGCTTTGGATGTTCTGAATTTCTGAGCCGCCTCTGCCGATAACTGAAAAAGGCGAGAGTACACTAGAAAAACAGGTTAGTATAGACATACTAACCTAAGCCTACAGTGTTCTCTGGAACACTGATAATCTCGACGACAGTTTCTGTTGCACTAGCAACTGTCGGAATCATTGACGTTGGTGCTCCGAATCCCATTTGTTGGACCATCCCGCTTCCATCCATGGCCCCCTCGATGTTGATCCTCTTCACGGGATTCGCTGAAAATAGCAAGAATCACCTCGGATCACATTCTAGTAGAAACTTACACATCTCACAAACTGTGAACAGCATGAAAATTATACGGAACAAGTCGAACACAAATATGAGAACAAATTGAACCAGGCGACGCACGATCAGAGTCTTCAGCACAGCTGCGCTTCAGTGTTGAATGTGTAGTAGATTCGGCACCAGAATGCTAAACAACGTTAGAAATCGTGTCAAAAGGCGGTCCGCCTTTCGATCTTGAAAACCACATAAGTAGGCAAGTGACAACGTATGGAGAAAAAATTAAATGTAAGAATGTTAACCAACAATATCGCCACCAATTTCTCAAATGAACTATTACCAACCAAATTGAATTTGATACAAAACCGCGCGCAAACTTTCGGTGTATAACGAAACAATGAGCAAATATAGAATAAAATTGCATGAAAGTGATCCGGGGAGGCAACCCCTTGAAACTTCTCACATACGGAAATTGAAACGGCAGAATGTGCTTCAATTATAAACTAACAGTAAACTGCATATTATCTCACTTCGGCAAAATATAGAATAACGGTTTACTTTCGGCTTCATCAAATAATACCAACACAAAAAAGACCGATAAAACACCCAAAACGGCAAATCATCGATATTGTACGCGAATGGCAACTGTTCAAAGCACCAATTTCGTTTATTCATAATATAGAACGACGAGAAACGAACAAAATTGTCTTATGACTCATTCACCCATCCCAAACAAGAATCACTAATGTACGAACCAACCACGTCACTTACCAAGTTTTAGTAACAAAAAACGAAAATGCTTACCTCTCTAGCACGTAGAAGAGCGTCTAGAGCGTCGTGGACAGCTTTTTCTTCGACTATACCTCCAGACATACCGCGAATACGGCCATAGGATGGAGGTTGAGCAGTCGTTGACACGAAAAGGGTCACAATGATCGCCTAGAAACGCGACGCAAACGCCCGCCCAACTACGACAGAAAATGAGCGGTCCCGCTGAGAGACTACGGTGAACGACATTCGAATATCTTGAGAGAGAAGAGTGAAACAGGATTTTTTTAGTAGTTCAGGAACACGAGAAAATCCAATTTTCCCGAAGGACCGGGCTTTTCTTTGAAGGATCAGCAAGCAATTGTGATAAACGTGATAAATTCTATGTGAGAGGCCTAGTACGAATCAATACGGTGGGTCTGTGTCATCGACTTGGCTGGCGTGGCCGTGGGAACACACTCGGTCAGCGGGGGCGCCGCGAGAGGCCGCCACGAGGGAGAGATCGCTCGACGAGGTGCGAGCTTCAATGACATACAAAGATATGTTCGAGAAGAAAACCTCGCTCTATTACTCTACTACTTCCTCAAAAATCTAAAGATAATAATAAGACCAACAATAGCTACAGCCATGATTGTATTTTGGAGGTAATAGACATCCTAGCGCCTCGCAACAGCCCCACCATCTTCCGGGCGACAGCCAATTTTTTCTCACGATTGATTGGTTGCCGGTGTAATACGTCAGCTACCGAATAGAAACCTGTAAGCTGTGTATAGCTCATTCTATTTTAAGAGTTAAAATGAAACACGGTATTATTGACAGCCGCTCCGTCCTCTGAGGTGAAACAGGGCGCCTGCAAATATTTCTCGTCGATTCTCAAGCCCTCATCGATTTTTTACTGTCTAAATACCGTAGCGTCTTGGCTAACCGGTTAACGCGCCTTAGCATGACCTTGTCGTACCCCATCGCGATCGATAGTGCGATAGACGAGCACGAGCTACGTGTCGTCGACGACCCTTCCAGCCTCTCTCTGATCGAACGAGAGCGAAGCACGTCGGGGAACCGTTAAAAACGATCCTTTGCGCGTTTTGCTTCCTGTTCTGCAGAAATGAATGCTCTTATCATATACAGTATTGTGCTGGACTTCTTTCTTCTACAAAACTCAAAAGCCTTCTCACTACAATACTTCGACAATGATGAAATACTGCTGAGCGTCCTTATTGACGACTAAGATCATCAGCAATAAAGGTCAATAAGCATTGCGTATTTTTTTGTTTATGTAATTAGTATCGCGAATGGAGGTGACACTACTTTGGATCATTAGAATATGCATTTCAGCTAGAAACGTATTCTGTGTGATAGCAGATCACAACAAAATGGAACTCTAGCGTTCAGGTAAAGGAGAAAATGAAGTAGACACAAAACAGCAGTAGATGACTTGTCAGGTCAGAAGATTCAGAGAATAGACGTAGCAGATAGAGCTAAAGGATTGACCTTATATCAATGACAGTGACGGTCGCACATGAACCCATTCTATGACGAGTCTCTAAACGGTACCTGGGGAAGCGTCAAGAGGATTCTCACCTATATTGCACCCTCAGTAATAGTCCATTGGCAAAGAGGTCGCTTTTATGGGCATAATCAGAGTATCGATTACGCCATACGCTCTTGCAGACTTCCACGATAATCATGTGGCGGACGGTAGAGGGCATAATTTGTCACGTTATTTTTCAGACGGTAATCCACAATAACTCACAGATTCAGGATCGAAATCGTATTGTCATTAAACCTCGATCCCGTTAGCTATCCTTTCGCAGGATTTCCTTGACATACCACTAGAACTCTTTTATACCAATAGTCATGTACCTCAAACAATTGCATGGAGGAGTCAAAAAAAAACTTATTGCAGCTATGGTTTAATTTTTGGTCAAATCTGACTATAGAAGCTCATACTTCACCAATACAGCTTAATTCGGCTGCGGCCGCACTCAAGGAACGGGCTCCATTTTCGAGCTAAATTGATAAGACCCATAGAGATTTGGTTTTCGAGACACCTGAAAAGACTTTGATAAAGTGAATCTGAAGCTCTTCTATTTCGACAGATCACCACGCAAGTAACAGGCGCCTAAGTCGGAAGGCTGATATTGTCCAGTAGAAATTACGCTTCAGCACCAAAAATTGAAGTAACCAAGAAAGTACAATAATGCAGATAGTCCGCGAAGAAGCGATATACGAAAGCATGACTCTCAGCTAATTGAAGAGAACAGAATTTTTTTTTCAACTTTTTGCGACAGTTACTTCACGGAGAGTTTTCCCGCACAATGAGTTATATTTCGATGCATTCGATGGTTAATGTTGAAAAATAACCAGATATTGACAAAACTAGCTTCCTTTGAGAGCCATGCTGTACGTCTTTCATCATGGGAAAATACTGCTTCTACCAATAATTTCCATACTGGCAAAATATTCCCGCACTAATGACCATAAGTCGAAATAATTGTGATCACTTCTACCCTTCCTCCATACCTCCATATTTGTGCAAAACAAAAATCGCGCTCTATCCCAACAACGCATGAATTCCGATTTGAATCATCAGTTTTCGAGCTAACAGACTTCGGAGACAGTGGAGCTCGTTTTTTGGCAGATCTGCTTGAACATTCCTACATTTCCTGTGACGTTTTTGCCCAGCGGAAAAGTCGGTGCTTTATAGAAATACATAGATTTGATGTTTGACTCCGATATTTTATTATTTTTCTGCCCTACATCACCGTAAGCATTTCATCGCCACAAATTCGTAGTCGAACTAACTTTAACCTGAGGAGTGTTTTCACCCAATGCAGTGCACTCATATCGACAAAAGACTGTAGGGAATTCGCAAACGTTGAATTTTCAGTTCTCGTTTAAAATTCAGCGCAGCATACGACCCGACCATTCTGTTGAATACCTTCTAGGGTTACATGAAAATTGTTTTATCGTTTCAAAACGCACGGAAAGCAAGACGCGTTTTCTCTTTGATCATCGAGGTACATCCTAAAACTGGTTTCCAACTCAAAGACGATCACCTTGGCTGTTACGGATGTGATAAGGCATATCCTGGTACCACTATATTTGGATTAACGAACCTGAGCCAAATCGCCGCAGAAAGCTAGAGATGGAGGATCAAAATGAGCGATTCAGTAAGGGAGAAGAGTATGCGGTTATATGACATAGTCTCAGCTCCGCAGATATTCGGATAAGACTTAAGAGAGCAACCCGGATGAGACTAAGACTAAAGACTTGTAAGAGAGCAGGAGCAACCCCGATCGAACATTCTTCTTCTGAGAGTAACCCAGCGTCACCACTACGCTGAATATCTCAGAAAAGCAGACGATTTTCGAACTGACGATACATTTACTACCCTCAGTTATGGAAATCGATGAAGCCCGAAAAACAAACTATTCAGTTGGATTTGATTCGAATTGATGAACTCAACGAAGATGGACGCTAGCACCATTTCCGGAATAATAAAATGCAAGGACAAAAAATTGAAGCACACAAGCAAACGTACAAGCCAGACTTTTCCGACAACTTGATATCTGTTTCGATGTTGGGACGGGATCTCCTTGCAGCAGTACTTGACCACATCCGCGACATGATGGAACAGAAAGAAGGGAAAAGAGAAGGAGATGAAAAGGACGAGTAAGGACAACAAGGATAAGAAGGATGTTGTGGGGAGCAACTGCTCACAGTGACGCTGACGGGCAAAATGCCCGCGCAATCGACGCTCTGCCCACTGCGCTTTGATCTACGATCAATCTGCGATCAGTCAACTTTCGGCGTTCGCGCGAACATTTCGGTTAATCTCATGTTGATTCTTGAAGAACAACGGCTTGAAGAACAGGACTGGAGCGAAGATCTTGGACATCTTATAATCATGGAATGAACAGTTCTGATGTAAGGATTTTGAACGCGTTGTCCAAAAGATTGCCAATGATTCTTTTGACCCACACACGCCAATCGGCGTCGTAATCACTCCGATGGGTCGTCGCAACCAGGGCCTAAATTCATGACGGGTATCGGCACAATATACCCGAAAATAAACCCTGGTCGGCGCGATTATTCGCATTCATGAACGCGTCGCGGAGTTTATTTGGGGGAATATCGCGGGTCTATCCCACTCCGCGGCGCGTTCATGAATGCGAATAATCGCGCCGACCGGGGTTTATTCTCGGGTATATTGTGTCGATACCCGTCATGAATTTAGGCCCAGATTCCCTTAGAATAAGAAGTTGCAGGACATATCGAGATGAATGGAATGGAAAATTCATTCAGCAATTTTACGACTTTTGTTGCAAGCTATTCTATTATGTATCACAACCCGGTATTAAGAGAGCAAGCCTACAGATTCGGATCCTGGACTATCACCACTTCTAACTCATTCTTAACCTTTTTTTCAAATTGTATTTAGGCTTGGGAAGGTGTCAGAAATTCGGAGTGTCCGGTTGTTTCAATTAGAATTCCATCTATGAGGTTCGTGTGGTAAGGGATCGTGTGTTAATGGCAATACCGAGCTTGAAAGATGCTGTGCTCCTAGCTATTGCTAACCTAAGCGTTCAAACTGATACTCATGTTATTCAAGGGAAAAAATGAAAGAGCTCACACGAATGAAGAAATTTCTTCCGTGAAGGAAAACCATAAAGTACCATATGACCATATGTTCATGCCACTGGGTCGAAAAGGTTTAAGTAATCATATCTAATAATAGATTCAATCTTTAGTTTTTTATTGTAACCATTTAACAACGTTGCATACTGATGTCGACAAAAGCCTATGCGCAGAGTTGCTCGGTAAAATCATGTAAAAATTCGCCCAGGGAAACTATAATATCAACAATACATTGGTCTACTTTGAACACATCATTACTACAGTGAAAATATGACAATAATTGGTCTGTATCTTCACCATATATGTCATGCATCCTTACTACATATATATCTCTTGCACATACTGTCTGCTATTTTTAATTTTCATGTAGTCTACAATTTAGTAATCAAAGGCCCCATCGCGATTCTTAGGCCCCACTCACACTTTTGCTGCAGCAGTGTTGCAGCAACGATAAAGGGGCCAGCACGCAGTGCGTAGCAGCCCCTTCATCACTGCTGCAATGCTGCAGCAGCAGAGTGTGAGCGGGCCTAAGACATGAAGCAGCGTCACCCTTTCATATTCAAGAAATGCAGATTTTTCGTTGCTCCCCTACCTTTTACATTAAAAAATCTTCTACTCATTGTCAGAACCATATAATAGGCATCGTTTCAGGAACTCACGTTGCTCTTCTTCAGTTCCGTGAGCTAGCAGAAGCGTCAGCTGTACGGAAGAAACTAAGGATAGCAATGCAACCTATGAATTTCTCGTGGGTATGCTGTTGATGGAAAGAAACAGCGTAACTGGAAAGGATCATGTACCTAAACGAGAACATCCTCCTTCATAATTTTGCCAATAGAGCACATTCGCATAGTTTTCTGAAGACCTAACTTATCCGCATGAAATGAGGTATTCATAGAATTTCCGTTAGGTTCAATATCAAAGTCGGTAATGTGCATTACTAAAGGAACAACGAGTTTAATCAAAGGCATTTTCGCAAGGAAATGGATCACACCATTGCCTGAGGAAAAATTCGAAACTCGAGGGAACTCATTCGCCACCTGTCAACGACGCTGGGTGGCGGCGCCGTGTGTGCTCCAGGTCCGGCGCTTTTTTTGACTATTCTCGAATTCCCCGTTATTCAGACGAGATTTAATCATTCACAATGAAAGAGAGCGAAATAGTCCGCGAGCATGATGTAAACCGACTGTAAAAACGTGTTACTGTTTATCAATGATTGCAAAAAACCAAAAAATACCAGCAGTTATATTAGACTTTCAAAAACATGCACATTGAAATTTAGCACAATAATCAACATCACCTTTGTCAATACACGACGACCGAAAAAAATCAATATCAAAGTCAGTAATGTGCATTACTAAAAGGAACAACGAGTTTAATCACAGGCAGTTTCGCAAGGAAATGGATCACACCATTGCCTGAGGAAAAATTCGAAACTCGAGGAAAAGTCCTTAGGTTGATTTGTGCGCGCGAGTCTTCCCATCTTAATACAGTTTACAATACATGGTGATGAATCCCCTTTTACGTATGAATGTAAATTCAGGATAGCGGGAAGAAATGATACATTGCTGTGGGGAAAGTTCAAAACGAACCGCCGGTCATGTGGAATACTCAAAAAACCCTTGTACCAATATTAGTACAGAATCTCGATGGCACCTTTCAAGAGTACTACTTTTCAGAGGACTTTTTTTTTTCGATTTTCGTGAATGCCTGCATATTTCATGGAACCTATAATTCGTCCCTGCCGTTTACCCTTGTTCAACACTCTAACTGAAAGGCGTGGACATCAATTCAAAAATAGTATACTGATGCAGGGAATGATTTTGGGTAGCGCAACCTCGCGAAGCAAGTCGGCAGCCGATTGTCGTCAGAATTTCTTCAATGACAGCGAAACAAACCGAATAGTAAAGCCAACAGAATAGAATAATACGGAATTACAAATCAAAACAATTCGATAAACAAAGACATTACTCAACACTTCGATGATGATGCCCTCATGTGCTTGTGGAGGCAGGTAGTCCAATAAACATTCCTTCAACGTTCGTAGTCAACCATCCAGACTGTGTAATTCAGTCATTTGCTCCTAAACTGAAATATTAGCAGGAATCAATGAATTCTCATCATATGCAGCAACTTTGTCTGAAATTTGGAGGACGGTTTGGTAGATGTTATGCTTGACGAGGAATGTGGCTTTTGACCGCTGCCAACTGCACGTTCAGGCCACAAGACGTAACTAATCCGAATGAGGATGGTTTGCTTACTTCCTACACATATTTTTCATAGTCTGGAGTATTCTGCTGCTGTTCCCAAAAATTAAAGCACATACACATAGCAGAGGACACGAGGAATTACGTATGGGATCAAACCAACTACTTGTAACAAAGTTACAAAAGCAGACTGTGAACGCGGGCTTCATCAAATACGGCGACGGACGTTATCGAAAAATAGAAATGCACTTACAGCAGCTTAACCGTCACAGGAGCCGTGCGCATATCACTTCACCTAAAAACCCATGCCGACAATTCACAACTTTTATCTAGTTTACCTTCCTTTCATTGTTGGACAGTAGAAAAGTTCAGCTTTTGCACCTGCACAAGAGGTGATTCCACTAAAGTTGGACGCATTGTGAACATTCAATACTCGGAATTAGTGGTGATAGAAGGAGGAATTCTTTGGTTCAACTCTAATGTGTCTATTACCGTTTGACTTAGCCAGTTCATTCACTCAAAATATTTCTGCCTTAGATGCGCAAGGGTAGCCAGTTTGTGGCAGTTCAGAGTACGAACAGAAAAAGGAGTCGATAGATCATACCCCTTGACAGAAGAAATCCTTCTGCCGACGTTTCTTCCGGATGAGGTTATGAGAATAAATGGATGTGAGTTAAGTGTGACATGTTCGATATAAGTTATGATAAGCTTTCTAATGCATTGTTAAACAACAAAGTGATTGCTAAAGGCCCCTGCACAGAGCAATGTGCGAGGTGATCGACCCACCCCCAGCGAAAGGGTCAATCGCAGTGCAATGCGCAGCGACTAGAGCGTGGAAGGTATGCGAGCGTGTGCATAACAGCCCGTGAGCGTCACGACGCCAGCGTCACCATGATAACTCGTACAAACGTGTCTGGCCCCACGGTGTCTGATACTGAATGGACGAGTTACGCTGGGGGGTGAGCGAACGCATAACAAAGGCCGCAAGCACAGCTATGATTTCAACACACCACATGTCGTATGTCATTGTTCTAGTGAGAAGATAATTAATTATATTTTAGAAAGATGTGTAGAAAATAATGAAAACAAAATCTTACCGACGTCGCTTGCGAACACTCGATAGTCTCCAAGGGTCACATTGTCGTCATACTCAGCATAAACTCAACAGGCTATTGAATAGAATTTTCCAGTCAGACGAGACCTCTGCAGATGCTATCTGCCGTATCCCTATCATCTGCAGATGTCTCGTCTGACTGGAAAATTCTATTCAATAGCCTGTTGAGTTTATGCTGAGTATGACGACAATGTGACCCTTGGAGACTATCGAGCGTTCGCAAGCGACGTCGGTAAGATTTTGTTTTCATTATTTTTTATACATCTTTTTAAATTATAATTATAATTAATTATCTTCTCACTAGAAAAATGACATATGACATGTGGTGTGTTCAAATCATAGCTGTGCTTAGCAATCACTTTGTTGTTTAACCAGTTTCATGTTCTTCTCTAAATCGGAAAGAACCTTAGGGCACTTTTTAAAAATTCCAATTCCACAGACCGAGTTTGGGTCAAAAATCAATTTCCGCTGAATCTCCGCCCAAGGGAGTTATTAAGGGACGCCGATCACGAATCTGATGTCCGCTTCTCGAATTTCGGCCGAAAACCACCAGTGTTGTCGATTTGGGTGGTCAGGTCAAAATATCAGATTTGGTTCGAACTTCATCCAGGTAGATTATTTTGCATGCTGATTGCGATTATGATGCTGGTTTTTCGAATTTCGCATCGATTTGGGCGTTACGGATAGATTTAGGCGAGTAATCTTCGGAGGCGGGGTCAGGGTTGTAATAAGCAAAGGTCTAGCCGATTCAGTGATTTTGACCCGATTGCCTAATTTGAGGATATGGGTGGTCCTCGGCTGAAATTCGAAAAACAAACGTCGGAATCGTTGTCAACGTGAAAGATAACCATCTTAAACGAAGTTTCACCCAAATCGATGATCTTAGCTGGACCACCTCGCTAGCACTATAAGTGGCATGGGTGGTACTAAGCCGAAATTCGGGAAACAGACATCAGATTCGTGATCAGTGCCCAAATAACTCCTCTCTGCGACGTTTCAAGAACAATTTTTGACTGGAGACCGGTTCGTGGAGTCGGTAACTTTGCGCAGGTACCGAACGTCGTATTAAGCAGTAACCAATCCCATTATGAGACCCATTCAATCAGGCGTTGTTCGACATCAATAACTGAACAGAAACTAAAAACAATAATGAGGAGCTCTTGAACCTCAAAGACACAAAACTAGCGGTCAACGAACGTCGCCCTGAATTTCTCTCAGGGCTCGTTTAGACGCCGCGCGACCAAGCGACCGACGATTGCAGGGGCGATGGCGTCATCGCCACCGCGTGCCGTGTGCAATGCACAGCCAACGCTGTGAGCTCACGCGCAGCCACTGTACCGTTCAAGTTTCTGAGTAGCCTATGGAGAGTGGTTTCGAATCGTGACAAACATATGACCAGAAAAGATCCCGAAACTTTTTGAAGCAATCCAGAGGTGGATCAGGAAGAATTAAATAGGAAAACGAACGGGAATCGAGTTCAAAAACTGGGAATGAGTGGAATAGAAGGTGTCCCTTTGTCAGATGAAACTCGAAAAATGGTCTTCAAATTGATTTTAACTACTTCTTTGATGATGACTGAAACGGAATCCTCTCAATTAGAATGCGATTATTTTCAATTTTAACCATTCTTTAGTGAACACCGCTATTTTCGGCCTCTCCCGCTTGGGTAATCTGCTATTCTAATTCCTGTCTTCTAATTCTTGCAGTTTCTTTGAAAACTTCAGCCAGCAATAGTAGTACCGAAGCAATCTAAAGGTAATGAAAGTGAAACTGCTACTGCTTAAATCCAAAGTAAATAAAATCGTAAGATCACAAAGATAAACACTTCACAGAGAAGAGAAATAGGCAGCGTCAGGGCCTGGCTGACAGTGAAGCCTTCCAGAATCTTCACAATCTCTGAGCTCTACCCGCCTAATGAAAACACAAACACAGAGAATAGAAATAGGCAGCGTCAGGGTCTGGCTGACAGTGAAGCCTTCCAGAATCTTCACAATCTCTGAACTCTACCCGCCTAATGAAAATACAAACACTTTTTGGTACTAGGCAACATCGTGGACAGGCGCCCGCCCCTGCTGCCCAGCCGGCCAATAGCATGGCCCCCTCGCCCACCCCCCCCCCTACCTCCCATAGACAATCGTTATTGGCACGCCACTGGCATGCGTCTATGCTATGGACCGATGGGGGGTAAGGGGGGGGGGTGGGCGAGCGACGCAGGGGCGGGCCTCTGTCCACGATGTTGCCTAGTACCCACTTTTTTGCACAAGAAACCACCAGTCCGTCCAACACTACACCTCTGTGCCAGCGGCACACAACGCAATTCATCTCACGCCCACATTTCGGTAGGCGCGATCTGCTCTAAACGGAGCGCGTCAGCGGCGCGCGGTGCGATCTATTGATTTTGCATCTTTTGCATTAGGCCGCGCCGCATCTGGTCTAAACGAGCCCTTAAACGGTTACACAGTATCCAGATTTTATAAGCACTTAACAAAACGAGATGACACCGAGAAGATCAGGATACATCTGAATTTACACTAATTGACTGAACCGGATTTTTTCAGCATATGTATTTCTAACAATGATGTTGTTGGTGATCTCTTCGTAATTTTTGCGTCTGCTTTGCTTATCATATCACTTTTTTGCATGTTCTGCTGATGACAAAATAAATAAATAAGTGAAAGGAGCACACCTCCTCTTCAGTCGTGAGATGAGCTTCTTCGGCCAATGCTTCTGAAAGGGGCACACCTTATATTCAGCCGTGAGACGAGCTTCTTCGGGACTTCTGATATGCTTCGCAAGCGGTCTGGCCATCCTCAATTTTCATAATCCATAAATGGTTCTCCATCATCCATAGATTATAAATTCAAATGAAGAATGGGTTGTTGTAACACCTTAATAGACTCACGAGAAAGCTCTGAAGCGCTTACATGGACCGAAAACACCTTTCAGCTTGTCATCAACGAGACAAAATCTCTTGTTTTTCGGATCCAACAATTTGTTTGCTTTTATGTATTGCCACATTTTCGAAATAACCTGAAGTAATTGACATTTTTTTGCCGAAAAATGAGAAAAAATGAAAACCGACAAACTCACGTCGCATCTTCTCAAAAAGCGAGCGCCAACAACGCTCTGAAGCTCTTCGCTTAGTAAACACACCTTCGTCAGATTGTCATTCTTGCCCTTCTTCTTCGACTGAAAATAGAGATGGAAAACAGAATAATTTTATGCAATAGTAACAAAATTCCTGGACCGAAAGATCACAGTAGTCTAAGAGGTGTGAAGTCTGGCAATCACTCACTGTATCCGTGCGGTCAGCAGTCTTTCTTTTTTTCTTTTCTTTTTTTTCCTTTTTTAAGATTTCTTCAAGGGCAGCTACCCGCTTAAAAATGTTCGCATTACGATTTTCAACACGTTGGCGCGCAGTCTGTCCCTGTGAACGATAGCACACAATGGTGGGTGCCAGCCATTTTTCAGGCACTTTTTGGCCAAACTTCTCCAAATTTTGTACAGATAAGTAATTGGTAATTGGGTGCGCTGGTAATCGATAGATCTGGCTGGATCGGCCAGGATGACCATAAACCTCAGAAATTCCGAAAACGGACACAGTATTTAGTGGATACGCTCCCACTCAGCGAATTTTGGCCAATTTCTTTGCCGGGTATAATGAATGGGTAAGTAGGTTACTATGCAAATGCACATAGGGTGAACTTTACCTCATTCGCTTTCGGCGTTCTATTTTCCTTGTCCGAGTTCATTGGTTAGTCTGAAAGCATTAACACAATAACTTAAGAATTATTCGGCACTATTCAACTTAAGGGACTCCAGTCCTCGATTTTTTTCGAAATTCGCTGAAACTTTGCATAGAGGGGTAGTTGAGGGCACTGATCACGAATCTGCCGTCCGTTTTTTACGTGGGTGGTCCCGGACCACCCAACTCGCTACTTGGGTGGTCCAATCAGGATCATCAATTTCGCTGAACTTTCCCTATGGAGGTTATTTGGGGTCCTGAACACGATGGTGAAGTCCGTTTTTCACCTGGTCGTCTCGGATCACCCATATCGACTACTTGGGTGATCCAGTCAGGATCACCAATTTCGCTGAAACTTTGTCTATGGGGGTTCTCTGGTGTCCCGAACACGATGGTGAAGTCCGTTTTCAAAATGGCGGCCGAATACGGTAGTTATAGGTGGGTACCTACCGACCCTACCTGGTGAGGCTCAACTATAACTACCGCATTCGACAGCCATTTCGAAAACGGACTTCACCATCGTATTCAGGACACCAGAGAACCCCCATAGGCAAAGTTTCAGCGAAATCGATGATCCTGACTGGATCACCCATGTGGCGAGTTGGGTGGTCCGAGACCACCCACGTGAAAAACGGACAGCAGATTCGTGATCAGCGCCCCCAATTACCACCATGTGCAAAGTTTCGGCGAAATTCGATGTCTGAAAAAAATCGAGGACTGGAGTCCGTTAAGTTGAATAGTGCCAAAACGTTTACAAATGCGGCTGGTGTCCACCCTACTCTCTAATTCTACTGACCCTCAAATTCAGGAGCGAAAGCGATTGAGCAAAACTATCAAATTAACAAGATATATCAATTTCATGCGAAAATGGAGCACATAATGAATTAACGCCAACCAGCATCACGGACACGAATGACAGGAGTGAAATGCTGTGTTGCGGCACACCGATTTGAACGATCTCCACGATCGCGCTGGGACCAACAACGTAATTGGAGCACTTTTGTTGTTTGATCTTGGACGAGTTTAAGCTGCCATAAACAAAACATTCTTCATGAGGAAAATACGGAAAGCCGGAGTGATTGAGATGATGCTGCCTTCAGCTCTTTTATGGCCGGTCTCAAACAACTTGAGACTCTCTATAAAACACTGTCGATGGCTGCACTGAAAAATTGAAGCGCAAAGGGGCTGCAGGCAATTGTGAGAGCAACTCATCTAGTTAATTCTTCAATTTACTGCGCAAACAGGGAGCCACCGGTGTTTTTGCTAAATTCGGATGTGTCAAGTTCTATCACACGAGCGATATTATTCGATCACTAGCTATCTCTAGCATGATCAAACCTTATTATTAGCGAGTCGTAGATGATGCAATAAGAGACCATCGTTCTTCACTTGTATGTCATCTCATTTTAGAGTTTCCGTGACGTCTCTGATCGAGTCGCTAGATAGTTTCGATGAGATTGAATAGCCTTATCATATTCCGCTCATCGCGATGATAAGAATATCATTGAAGAATGGTAAACTTACGGACGAGATACCTTCATTGCCGGCATACATACGCTGCATACTCAGTGGGTCAAACGTTACTATCACAAAGTGTACGATCTCTATAAGGATGATGAACTTGAGATAGCTGCTGCTCATCGCACTTCTCGGTGATTGTAGTAATATCGAAGACGGGCTAATAAACCTGGGATTCTGGAAAGTGTGTCAGATTGCATAATTTGGCTTCGTCTACGTCCTTCTACACTCTAGGACCAGATCTTCTCACCTAAGCTCTTGAAATGCTCCGATATCTCTCTGACAAGAGTGTTGGACTCCATTATCATCATCGGTCCGCTTTCCTAGCTTCTTGTCACTTTCATATCAGATACTTATCTCTTCTGAGTTAGAAGTGTCTCGTGGCATTGGAGAAACTTGTTGATATTTGTCTCAGAAAAACGACAGTTTTAAATTCGAGATTCTCTAGTTTCCACACTTAATTAATCGTGAATCAATCACGGCTGATAAGAGAGTGGAGAATAACCTTCTTATTGCGGCAACTTACGTCTAAACCAAGTTGCAGATTCAACTTTTTGAGCATGTTCCACATAGCCTTCCAAAGTGCTTCACATGGGGAGACTTTTGAAGACATTTGTGATTTGTTCCGGACTTGTTCCAGATGATGTCAAAGGCATGAGAAAAACCAGGCACACGCTATCTTCGTTTGGCGTAATTGACAAAGATGTTGCGTGTAACTTTTTCAGGAAAATGGCTGGTCCTCATTTTACACCTCTAATTCGCATGTGATGCCGGAGATCATGATCATAGAGCGAATTGATATCCGGAAATAAATTGTAAAGACGAAGACAAGAGATGACACTGATCACGCGCAAAGTTCGCACTTGCTCAATCGGATTTACATCACTATTTCATTTTTTTGAGGTAGCCTTTTTCAAGTACATGCGTTTCACGGGGATAATGTTGATGGGTAATGAGGCTGCATCTTTTTTTCAATTTTCTTAAATCAATGGTACAGAGTGGTCCAATAGCAGATTCACTGGCCGATATACACGCATTATTTCACTTTTACAAAAACAAAGTTAGATGAGAAGTTCGAGAGTCGAAGGGCGAAATAATACAGGTGTTATGAAGTCATTGAAGCTACTACGATTCTCAGACATTTTGGCCAACTAGGTCCAGGTACGGTTCATCGAAAAGCGAACGTTTGAATTACGGCCATGATATGTGAAATTGGTTTCAATGACTCGCCTAAAAGCACTTTGGACATCCCGAGTCCAGGGGATTGAATCATTTTCTGCTTATCGTTTTAATATCAGCCTTCAAGGAAATACTCTTTACAACTCTAAGCTGTGCTCAAGCGGCATGACGCATTTGATAGGACCTTTTCTATCGTGTTTGTGATTCTGCTGTAGCTGATTCATGGGGACCACGTCTTGTTGTCATTTTATGCGTCGTTTACACGATTCCATCACACACACACACACGTACACACGTCAAACAGAACGAGAACACAACTTGAAATGCATGTTTATTCAATATGTCTCTGATTACAGTCGAGCATACACGTTATGAAAATGACGTCTACATAACCTGTGCACTGATTTCACTGAATACGTTTCCATCTACTACTGGTATCAGTCTGTTACAGAATATGATCGCCGAACTGAATAGAGAAAGAATAGAAAAAAAGGAAATCTGTGCAATGATTTTGTAATCAGGTAATGTGAACGTTTAAAGAAAGGAACATACGATTTAATTACGCATAAAGTGCAGTAATTGTAAGTAACTGTACGTGGGTCACTTTTCAAAGCTGTATTGCGAACCGGATAGAGTGAAGAGATCGAATTTTAACGCATCGAGAGGGAAAGAAGAATGAGAAAAACGTCTCAATGAAAAGTAACTTCTTCCTCTCGAATGGATAGGGTGGGACTGATACAGCAGTAAAAGGACAACAAAAACAGTAAACACACATTCGCAGCACATTTGAGGTGCCACGTGGTCTGAGACGTGATTAAGTGGACAAATATTACTACGGTAACGAGCACTCCCACCCTACTATTTTACTAATTATAACGTATATACAACGTATATAAACTACACTCATCAGGTATGACTACCCTCGTGAAAAACTCAACTAGTCAACGAACACTTAATAGTATTGAATGGGCTGGAACATGGGGCACTTGGCGTACCATCTCTGGCAGGTATCGGCCAGTTGAGAATTGGAAGGTGGATTACACATTGCGTGCACCTTTGGATGGGTATGAGCACATTTGCACTCATCGGTACAGTGAGCAGCAGTGCAATCAGGTGTGCAACTGGCGATGATCGCTGCCGTCAGACGAGTCTTTGACAGAGTTGCCGTTGGACCACCGACGGCTTTAGTCTGGGTTCCAATGGGCAGATCGAGAGCTGCAAAGTCGCTACCCTTTGGTAGTGGAGGTGGTACGACAAGATTGCCGTATGATTCGCCCGAGTCTTCGGAGTCATCGTGCTTCGACGCCGTGCAATGTTTCTCATAAGCTGGGCAAAATTTGGCCAGCTTGGCCATCGAGGACCGGTCGAGCTCAGCCGAATCGTCTTGGCAGAAGTTACGGTAGTGCTCGAGATGCTTGGCACAGTACCGCTGGACCTTGTCCTCGCGACGATCGCGAGATGGAAAAGCTGAAAAAGCAATGCATTAGATATTTGTAAAGAGGTGCTCTGAGTACTGGATTTGATCGAGCTCTTTGTGCATACAGTACGTCTAGTAACATCTCCAGTAACATCTATGGTGTCAGTTGATATGGTGTCGGCCGAAAAAGTTTCGGTCCGTACTCATCAATCATATCATACAAACCGGTTTTGTTGTCGCTTCAAAATGACGCTTTGCTACGAACGAAGAAAGGGATCTCCTCTCATTACCCTTCTATTACTGGACGAACCGAGCACAGCACAACATCACCCAGCAACTCTCGGAGTCGAAGAGCATCGACTTACCTTCAATGAGATTCCCGGCGACGAAAGCGAATAGGCAAAGTGAACGGATCATGACTGGTTTGATGGGAGTGTGGCTGTAGGCCTATTTCCATGAACTCGCAGAAGACTGCGTGCTGATGGTGTGCTGCGTCGCGCTTATATTCACCAATCGCTCCGCCTCCATCGGCAATTGGATGGGAATGATTGACCACGCCCAGCGGGTAACTTTGAAGATCGGCCTCCGTCGATGGTGATGCCAAATTTAGACATGGACGGAAGGAGATTCGCTCCAACGAAGGACGGAATGACGGATAGCGCGAAAAGTGGAGAGCGCCAACTCTGTCATTGGTGCGGTGCCCCCCCCCCCACCGTGCGCATGTGACTGATTACGGGAATCTCCGTGGTGGTAGGCGGTTTTTGTAGGACGAATGATATCCCATATCATCTTTGCTGGTTACGCACACTGTTTCCATCATTTCTTGTCAGATTACTCCTCGGGAAATTCGGGCGATCAGTTAAGCCTTGTTTTGTATCAAACTCCGCACCTTACGCCCTATGCCAACCACTATCCTACTTCAGACTCCGATTCCTTGCTCCTCAACAACACTATAGAGCTCAGTAGTGATTGTGAGCCGCATATTTCTCTTGAGCATTGCTATAATTCAACAGTAAGTGAAGGAAGGTCATCTGCAGCAATGATATATAGTGCGGAGCACTTTTGACGTTATCATGACTGAATTTATTCTAATCAAACTGTCGTCCTGTCGAAACTCATACTCGTCTGCTGTTTGAAACGCTCAAATGTGTTAGCTACCTGCTCGTTGATTAACTTAGGTGATGACATTTCGCTGCCGAACCTTTTGCGTAATTTGAAAAGTTGCTTGTCTCCATAGTTCTGGTAGAGATTATTTATCCAAGATTCGGTGTTATTTTGAAAAAAAAAATTGTATGATGGCGACGAGCGCGATAAATACCGTTTTCAATGTATTTCAAGTGAACAATGGCTTACCATTGGTCAGACAAGATGAATGGCTCATGACCTCGGTTGGGTATCAATCACATCGTACTGTAGCTACTCCGTTAGCCATGAGAACGTGTCTATTCCTGGCCCACATCGCGCTGTTCATTTATCTTTTGCATCCCGTCCTTGATCTTAGCGACTAGCCTGTATATCAACGTCATTCATGACACTGCAACTGTGGGATATATCTCAAAAAAAGAACCAAAAACATGAATGGAACTGATTTTTGTGAGTCGGAGAATAATTATAATCAGCCGGTTTAGAAGAAAGGAAAAGCGCTTTTCAGCAGTGTTGATGAATAATGATAGATTGTGAATCTCGAAATACTGTCGTTGAGAACATTACCGACTCGATGAAGCTTTTGAGCTGTTGAACGGCACATGTTACCGGGTTTACCCTGACACAGCAAGATGGCAAAAACTATCTTGATTTTTAAAGCCTTTGTTAAATGCCTTGACAACATCAGGCGACTTCAAAGAAAAAGGTGCTTCTTTTTATATCTTATTTAATCGCTTTAATTCTATTCCCATTGTTACATTCCAACACAAAACACTATAGGTCAATTCTTGCTCCTCTGATTTTCTTAAGCCATGTTCATATGAAAACCGTAGTTCAGATTGCGATTGTTATCCTATTATCAGTGATGTAATTGCTGACGATTTAATAAATGAATCGCTGCTTTGTCGCCGTGAAATGACCCTCCTATTTCAACGAAAGAATATCGTGGTTTTCGTCAAGAGGTTTTACTAGCGTGGTCAACAATGAACATGACGTTCAGCAACTTGGAGACTTAACAGAGAGAGAGAGAGAGCCAAAAAGAACCAACAGGAATCTGCCATTTGTTAATGACACCGACTCCTCCACACAATTTTTAAATAGCCCTTCAAAGAAACTCCTGTTTAGTCACACTTCCTATTAGAAGGTTTTCACGTCGCAGAACGCTCATTATGAGCGGTTCCTAATCAAGATGGTTTTCCTTCAAGTTTGTGGACTGTCACTTCCATCATCATTAAATATCGTTGTCTCCGTTCTCACGTGATTCGAATGTTAGGAGGTCTACCGCTAAAAATGTAGACAAAAGAGACAGTGACAAGGAATTTTTTCTGCATTCATTTCACTGCGCTACTGAGCCCTTTAATTAACCTTTTTTCTGGTTCTTTAGTTGTCGAGACAAGTAGGATAAGGCTCTGAAACGAAAACTGTAACACCTGGTGGATTTCCTTTAAAAGACACATATCAGAAATGATATTACCGGTTTGATGATGTATGTGCACGCTGCAATGCGAGTATGTTTTCGATGTTTGCAGAGAAGAGCATGCATAGAGGAAGAAAAGAGACGACGACGCTGCATTTCTGTGCTTTCGTTGTTATACCTTGTTGTCAGACAACCATAAGAAAACGTTCACTTCCGCAACGGACCTGCTTCCGTATCACTACAACGACGTGTTGTTCGACTTTCAATGGTTCTGTCGTATGGGAGAATCCTTTCGTGGTGGTGTTCTACAGTGATCTACGGTTACACTGTGCTCCATTAGGCTAATTACTCTTCGTCTTCTCATTCAGCAGTCAGCTGATGCGGTCCTCTTTTGGTTCACGTTCTAGTGAGAGAGCGCTTTCTCATTTCATATATCTTAGTCAGACTCGTGTTACCGACCTCCTGCTCTCAACCTCATCACTCTTTTTCACTACTGGTGGCATCGGCCTGTCAAGGACAACATGTTTCTCACAGAAACTTACTAATTCATTACTTTCATGTTCGGCAGCACCCGTCAAGGATGAGACGGTAAGGGATAGGTTGCGAAGTAAGAGAGTTGCCATTTGTGACGGATGTGTTGCTGAAGGGGATATTCATTCTCGTGAAAAACACTTTTGCCTAATGATCACAACGATCTTAAAGAGGAAGAAGAATATAAGATGGAGTGATTTTTGTGTTGATTCAAAAACGATGCCATCTCTCGATCATCACGATAGCGATCACCTGCACCCCCCCCCCACTCTTTTCTTCGGCATGTGATGTCTGACATTTGTTGCGATCATGAGCTCCGTAGGTGGTCATTGCTTTTCCATCTTTGCTGCCAAAAATAACTACCTCGTACGTCTCCATACTCTCCGAACATTGCCAGAAGTAGTTCTATCGAAATACGAGCATGTCCAACGCTCAACATTGTTTATTTAATGTCTTCATGCCTTGTACTAAAAATTCTTCACCCTTCTACTGAAAATGAGTCCACCGAATATGTTCTTCCAGTGTTCCTATTTTCTACTTTCTAGGCTTTTGCTGCCACATATTTTTATTTTGTTCATACATGTATGGGACGCACGTTTCGGCACCTCTTAAAACAGTTGTATCAGCTGCTAAGGCTGGGTAATTCAGAAAAAGCTTACGGATAACAACAGCGTTTAAAAAGAGGCAAGCCTGCTACCAGTCAGTCAACACCTGTCACACTGATTATAGACATATCGCTGAGGCGGTTCTTCAAAGTGTAGTTGAATTGTTCTATTTGAAATCATTCATAGCTCTCGTGGATTACTATTGAGAAATATCAATGGAAAGATCAGAGCATTGTTAGGACTGTTGCAACGATGACAGTGTATTTTTGGCTTTTCGTCTATCCATTATTTTCGATGATGCTCGCAATGTGTTTGTAGACCATAACGCAACTTCGACAAATGTTTGAATGTTCGCTGAATAGAAGCAGATACGAACGACAACGACGACATCGGTGACGGAAGCGATTCACCGACATTCGAAAACGCTAACGACACGTGTCTTATCAAACATGACGATTTTTTCGTGAACACTTGTCAAACATATGTTCTCAAAGCTCAGCCGAGTGATTCACCGTTTAAGTTTCCGATGATTGACCGTCATTTTCATCTTTCAGAGCACCTACGATCATATGATAGACATATCAGAGAAAAAGGTGATGACTTTGAAATTTTGAATGAGTATGAGTAGAGACATGACGAAAAATCGCACCGATTGAACTTCCTGTCAAGATTCAGTTGTATTTTTTCGAGCAGACAGATTTTTGAAGCCTTTCTGCAGCGATTTCGCTTTGCAGCTGAACGTCAATGTGCGCACGCACTGCGATCATTTGTTATGATACGTCGAATTTTAAAGATCAGGACAGGTTTTGAATGGTCTGATGTGGGGGAGAGGGATAGATCGCTCGATCTGAGAAAAAGAGACCACAGACGAAGCTTCGCTCATCTTTACTGTACTTCGACGGGAGTTGTTTTGACAGGAAGCTGAGGAATGCACTCACATAAGCTGTCCTCAATTGCTTTCCTACAAACTTCATGTTATTTTAGGGACACTGTATGTCTATCCCATTTCAATGCTATCCTTCTATCCTTGACCTCATTCGTCTTTTCATCGTTTTTTCAATACGCTTCCATGAGATAGAGCATTTCACTACTATGGTGATCGTCAAAATGTCACCATGATTTCTAACTTGTAGAGCTTTCTAATTTCTAATTGTGAGTGTTTAATATCACATTTCAACATGTGTGGACTTGAAATTTTTGAATACGAGTGTAAATTTTTATCTCTTCTGTGTTCTGAGCATGTTTTCATAGTTCGCTCATCGAAGATTTGTCCATTATGTTACAATCGGTGTGTTGTATGAATGAATATTCATAAATCTTTTTTGTTCCGGGAATTTGAGTATTGTCATGACTATATGAAAACAGGAGTGATTCCTGCACACATGTGTTACTTCTACATTACATAAAACGGCAAAATGATCACAATGAGTTAGACTATCTGCTGACAAAGCACAAGCAATACTACTATATAATAAGCGAAACCCAAGCGATGTTTGTCATGGGTGGCTAATATGGGTCCCGCCGTGATAGTCTGTTATCGTACACCAAATGCAATCAAGCGACAGGGGAGCTGATGAAATTGCTTCACTTCTTCCAATCTGCCCTAAAGGTTGTGACTGATTAAGTGGAATAATGCCAAAATTTCCAAGCCACAAGCAATTACGGTATAGCTCGGTCCTTGAACTTCTATTCTGTTTCTGCTTCTTTCAAAATCAGCGCGGTTACGGTAGTCTTCGCCGACTACCGTCTTACTGTGGGAGGCCACCACGGAAACAGGAGTCAATCTTTGATGCTATACGCAGGTAATAAGCTGGTCATGCTAGTCAGTTCTGAATTCATTCAAAGAAGGTGCTTAGTTCGACAAAGAACAACTAATTGCTGGTCTCGTTCGGAGCTATGACCATTAACATTGCTGCCACAGGCAGTTCTTCAATCACAGTATAATGAGTCCCACCTAGATAGTCTCAAACGCAGTTTCCAGACGGTTTGCTGAAACTCTTGAAGAAAAACACGACATTAATACGTTGAAGCTATTGAAGAGCTGATTTCTGTCGCCGGAATTTGGTCGAAAAACACATGCATGTGGTTAGCATTACCACAACAAATGTAGCCGACTTTTCGCTAGTGATTACTGTAAATCTTGGGTCGTACAACGTCAGAGGACGTCACTTGGTCGAGAACGAGAACCCATTTCCAATGGTCGCTCAACGTAACGGTTTTCGCTCTTTTCGCATATGACGAATACTTGACCAGATCGTGATCGGAATCATATGATTCTATGTAGAATTGCAGATGGAAAAGCACAATCCAGGTGAAGTCAATGCAGGTGTGCAGCATCGATCAACAAACTGAACATATTTAACGTGTCATATCGTCGTCGATGGATAGCAGGACGACTTTTGAAAAAGGACCTCTCAGTGACAGTTACATAAGATCAGATGAGAGTATCAGACTTCTGTAGTGCTGCTGTTTTCGTAATCACAAAGGATCATTGGGGGTCCTAAAAGGAAGAAATGCATCAATAAATATCAAAACAATCAAAAAACATGTAAAAAGGAGCAGCTCGTTTCGTCCCTTATGCTAAGACGAGCAAAGGGTCCAGGAAAAACCCCTCCGGGACTCGTCAGTAAGTCCTAAATCTGATCGTTATGTGCCTAACAGATTTTAGATGGGCAGACACTGTGAAAAGGTGCACCACACAGTAACAGAGTCCCCAGAGTTTTCTTGCGGTAATTGATATACCTGAGAACACATAGATCTGGATAAGAAAACTGATCTCACCAAACCATCCTACTATATAAGCAAAACCGCGATGTTTGTAATGGGGTGGCTCATATGGGTCCCACCGCGATAGTCCGCTACCGTACACCAAGAGCACCCACAGCGACAGGGGAGCCGATGAATTATCCATTTCTTTTCAACCAAAATTTCCAAAATTTCCAATTTATTCGAGTCGAACGATAGGCCGCTGGAGTGCTGGTATAAACCATATCAAAGACCGGGCTCAATCCAATTGAAAAACCTCTAATATTTTTGTAGTTTTCACATTTGTTACCCCGTCGTCTTTGCACCGAAATCGTGGAAAAAAACGGCGATAGAATCGACGCCGGTGATATTTGCTGTTCCAAACGCTCATGCGATCACACTTTTGGCATCTTTGATTACACTTTGAACGCCGTCGCGTGTGTTCGGTTCAGTTTGCTTACGGCAATTTTATTGTCTTGAATGAATCAGCGCTACATCGGGTACAACGTATACAATAACGCCGTCGGCACGTTACGTACACCGACGACGACAAGTCGTCTGAGCTGTTCGTGTGTTGTGAGGACACAATGACAAAAAACCACGACGACGTGTTGAGGTCATAAGGCATCATCGTCGTCGGTTCGCTGAAGGCGACGACTGCCAGCCATCATTTCCGCCGTGATTTTCGGCGTAGAAAATCATCGCGTTGATTTGGTGCCGATCAACGCGTCAGACGGAAAAATATCTCTCCTCGTCGTCGCTTTGCGTACGGTCGGCCGGTCAGTCCAGCTAGTCAGTCGATCGCTCTACTCCCAGTCCCCCCCCCCCCCCACCACCATCGCCACCACCACCTCTAGCCGTCCCAACCCGACCGTCAGCCATGCGACACGTCGTCCCCCATCTCTTCTATCAACGTCGTTGCCGACCGGCCGATCGTTGTCAACGAAACGAAAGAAAAGCAGCTCGCTCTCTCAAAGTCGTGCGGCGTATTTTTGGAGAACGCCTCGCATGCTGTATCTGTACCAGATCGCACGACGAACCGGGTAGCATCGCTAAGACGTTGGGGAGATCGGGTGAGCGCTGTTTGGGCGAGTTCTCTCTGAAGCACTTCTACATTCACATTATCCAGGTGAAAATGTTTCAGGAATCTTGGAGTTATCAACAAGTGACCATTTTTTGCAACCGTCAATTTAAAAGCTAAAGTAAGGTGGTCAACGTTGCTCCTAATGACCCGCTGCGTGTTCCATTCAGAATCGTAGGGGCATGGTTATTGCGTATCTGGCCTGTACATTGACTTTTTAGCCGTTGCAGACCAGACGACAAAAAATTGAGCGACGAATTCGCAGTATACACCGCGGCGGTGACCGCGCGTTGCAACAGCTATCGATTAGAGCAATGCGGTGCGGTGCAAACGTCGCGTTGGACGAGAATGCTCGTCGTCGTGTGTTTTGCTCAATTTCATTTATAACGGCTAATTCGTTCAAATTGCACGTCGTCGGGTCTGTAAGGGCCCTTTGACTTACCGACGGGCGCACGTGGTGCAGTGGTAAGAGGCGCTACTGGCCACGCACGGTCGATCAATTCTCGCCCGGGTTAACCAAGCATCCCATCCCTCCGAAGTCGATGAATTGGTAGCAGACTTTTCTGAAAAGGTAAAAACACTGACTTGGTGTAGCGGCTGGCTCCCGCAAGTCATTGTATAGGCCAAATTCGCATTAACCAAACCTCTACAATTCTGAATTGAACACGAATGCGGCGGCGTGTCCTTCGGGGACTGATCAACGCCGACACCTTTACCTTTACCTTTACCTTTACCTTTTACATTGACCTGACAGATCCTACCGCTGTTCACATGCCTTTACCTTTATAGGCAAGTCTAGTACCAATTGACCCGACCTGACCCAGATTCATCACTGGTAAACCCCCGATAAACCTCGAGATATAGCCAGAACGGCGGCCACCTTTGCCTACTTATCCTAAATTTACTATGCTAAACGCAATCTCTCATCGGCTCGATCGTCTGGGCCCAGATTCATGAACGGACGAGCGGTCTCCGAAACCGTGGCGCATCCAGAACCAGACGACCGAGTCGATGAGAGGTTGCGTTTAGCATAGGAAGTTTAGGATAACTAGACGAAGGTGGGCGCTGTTCGGGCTATATCTCGGGGTTCATCGGGGATTTACCAGTGATGAATCCGGGCCCTGGTTCTGGCTGCGTCGCGGTTTCGGAGACCGCTCGTCCGTTCATGAATCTGGGCCCTGGAAGGGTGGAAGGCTCGGGTGTCAGTAGCACCTCTTACCACTACATACACCACACTCGCCCTACTGTAATTGTATGTAGACGCAATGCAGGCATTACACCTTTCGACAACACATTGTATTCTGTTCATGGAAATAAAAAGCTGAAGGCCAACACGTTCAGATGTAGTGACGTTTTGATAGGAGAATAATCGAACACGGCGCATACTATGTGAAGATTTGATGCGTTTGTGAGCCTTTTGTGTGCTTTGAAGCACAAAGAGACGCGACTGGAGTACCATTCCTATGTGCGTATGTCTGAATGGGCAAATGTTTTTCGCCGCGATCATTCATCCGTCGAAGCGACTTTAAAGAGCGCTCTTTCGTGATGTGTTCTGTAGAGATGATGGCGATGTCTCTTCTCTGCAAAATCGTTGAAAATCGTGGCCTCTTGCCGCAGCGACGGCGAAAAAATCCGCACTTTGAACGCTGATGCGGTGCGTAGGGTTGCGGAGAGTGCATGACGGACGACGCACCCGACGTACCGCCTCGACGACGACGGAATTCCTTCAATCACCTTCAAAGATTGCTCTCAATATAAGTCGTGTTGAGAAACTGGTTTCTATCAGTGCGAAGAAATAGCATTCATATCACACGAGGACGACATGAAGTGAATTGTGAACTGTGCTCGCAATTGACGATTAACGTGCGAAATGTTGCACTACGAAGCAGTTGCGCCTTGTCAGTTGACTCTATTCATTTCGAAAACAATGAAGAATGTGTTGTTTAATCAACGTGTGTATAATCAACGTTTCTCCGACTACTTCCATAAATAGACGGTTGGGTAAAGTTGAAAATAACCTAGCGCGCTGACCACATCATTATACCGGGTGCGCAAAAATTACCCTGACAAAAATATTGCATTGTAACTTCAACAAAAATGTAGATCTGATAATGAAACTTGACATGCAGTTTCCCTATTCCCTTACTATTTAATATAATAGAAAAGTATCAAGTTCGTTCAAAGTGGCCCCTTACCTTACGGACACATGTCCTCGGACGAGTAGCGAACCCATAACACATGACACGGGATTGGTCTTCTACAATATCGTTCTTTGCCTCAGTCAGGGGAGCTTCCTGTGGAGCCAGATTTTTGTGTTGTGTAGAGGAATTCTCGCTCCCAGTAAGTGACCAGAAAAGAAACTAAGGCGGTTCAAATCCCGTGAGTTCAGAGGTCAGCCATCTTGTGCTCTGCGGCGTGGGACAGCAAAATCATGAGTCCATAATTGCTGATCATTCTCGATTTGGCTTTGCCATTCGCACATTGTGAACTCAAATGAACTCAGGCTTGGAATACATTTGAGTTTAGGGTATACGTACCCACTGCTCCGATATTAGGTTGAAAGCTTAGTTCTAAAAGTTGTTATCAATTGCGCCAAACGAATAACTCGTGGCACGCAGGTAGTCCTCATCGAAATCATTCCATGTGTTCGATAACGGTGCTATTAGAGGCAGCAAAGCTGCACATCAGATAGAACACATTTTTTCACAAAAACCTACTAGACTAGAAAATCAGTTTTTCAGAAACATTAAAGAAAATTGAGGTAAAAATAGTAGTACGACCAAAGAGGTGTAGACTGATGATGGCCGGTAGTTTCAGATTTCGTTTTGCTATTACCGCTTTGCAAGCCTTCAAGAGCTCAAACTTGGGTAATGTCTGCGTGTAGTATTGTTGTATAACATATTCCAATATGAAGCTCAGAATCCAGTTCTGGCAGTAGTTGTGGCCTGTGATGAATTTGTCCGGGTAATTTGCGTACTTGGCCTAGTGAACGAGGGGAAGGGTGAGCTACATATAATAGTTTAGAGGCACAATCTTCTCCTGTAGATTTGGTATGATTTTCCTCAACTCCGAAGATAGCTGAAAAGCTCGACTGAATTCGGTTGGGATTTGATCGTTTGAACAACAAATAGCGCCACATCTGCAACAGACATGCCAACTATTAGCGAACAGTAATCAATCATCAATATGGATTATTTATTGCAAATCGAAAGTTCGTTTCCACACAGATTCGTTCGAAAACAGGTGGGAACTAGGGGGAAGCCCTCGTGCCTTCCAGAAATAAATCATGACAAGGCGATTGTACTTGTGGAGAATAAATGTTCGATAAAAACGACGATGAACTTTGACTTATTTCCTTCCGCCACTTTACACAGACGATACCGTAGCGCATTTCAAACCACGACTCTGTAAAAAAGACAACGGAGAGCGTATTCTAAATTCCATATTGCGAAGAACACCCACATCGAAGAAACGGGTGAATTAGCGCGGTTCTATAAAAATTACTTGTCGAAAATGGTGGCAAGCACGTTCAAGTATAAACTGAACATCTTTCTCGTCATCATCGGTGTAGGGTTCAGAAACGGCAGACAATAAACTAAAAATAATTAGACTCGTTTGAAATGTTAAAATATAGAATTTGCATTGTTGCATAGACTCTCAACTCTCAATGGACCGATCCTTAATGAAGTGTTGAAGCTGGAACTCTGACAATTCTCCATTTCATACTGTACTAGGTGACTGTAGCTCCTCATCAGAAACGAGAAACTATTTTTGAATGCTACCGTCCGCGGTGGGTAATGATGGAGCGATTGTTCCATCTAATTGGATATACTGTGATGTTCGAACCGTTATTGCTATCATGTCGACTTATGCGTCCTCGATGGTTGTCGTTTCGCTCTCTGAAAATCATCTATCGATGAACGATTTCCTATCCAATGAATACTAAAAAAACATCGAAAAAAAGAAAATAGCTCGTTTCGACCCTACTCTTAGACGAGCAAAAAAGAAACAGTAGAACCTCCCCGGGTCTCTTCAGTAAGAAGGGAGGTTCGAAAAAGAATAAATAAAATGACACAACACAGAAAAAGGAAACAGGTAAAAGAAAATAAACCACATAATAACTACAGTACCGGACATAGCTTTTGATCACTTCCTGGAAAAGCCGCCTAGAAGCGTTCCAAAGCGGCTTTTTTCAATAACTTTGTTGAAACTCAACTATTTGTAAAAGTATACATATATTTGAGCTCAGCAGCCCGATCTCTATCGAATGGTATTCGAAGATCGATGAAAATGCAAAATATGGCCCTTTTGCCGACCCCTCAAATCTCGCCTAGTCGGCCCTGAGGGACCGACCAGCCCCAGAGGGACCGACCAAGCGAGATTTGAGGGGTCGGCAAAAGGGTCATATTTTGCATTTGTACCGATCTTTGAATACCAGTCGATAGAGCTCGAGCTGCTGAGCTCAAATATATGTATATTTTTACAAATAATTGAGTTTCAACAAAGTTATTGAAAAAAGCCGCTTTGGTACGCTCCTAGGCGGCTTTTTCGGGAAGTGATCAAAAGCTATGTCCGGTACTGTAACCTGTACTTGTAAATGCTCAGCTGACTCCAAAACTGAATCTTAAACTTGGGTAATTAAACCAAGTTCTCAACGATAGAATTGGAGTAGAAGAAGTGTTCGAATGAGTACTCGAGTTCTACAACTTAGAGGAGATTGGACAATATTTGACTGTGCTGAAATGCACCCTACGAGGTTGGTCAGAGGAATTGTTTCTAATACAATGCTGACATTCCAATTTTAGGGTTGTCAATCTGGTGGGGTAACGACTAAGCGACAGTTTATTTTGAGGGATCGAACTGATAGTCATCAGTAGACGCTAAGTAAACCGGAATGGGGTAGCGGTTCGAACATCAGAGTACGGCCATCTAAATGGCAAAAGCACTCGATCACCGCTACTGTCACAGCATCCAATTTTTCTCAAGGTGCGTTGTCGGCCGAAATAGAACCGAATTGGGAACATGTCGCACATTCCTTCACGATCATTCCTATTAATAGTATGCCGAGCCGGTGAACTGATGAACCGACGACGGTCACGTTGGTTCATTCTCATCTTCTGATCGCCGAGGCTATTCCTGTGGTGCATGTGATTGAATGTGCGCTTGAAGATGAAAACTCCCAAACATTGAACGAGAACCACGCCCAATCGCCAAACGTCATCACTGTCTAATAGACTAGTAATCTAATTTAGGCATACCGTATCCTCCTGTACAACATTACCGTCAACCGAAACGGAATGCGACAGGACCCGCCTTCGGCTACAGTAAATTTCGCAATGGGACGTTTCACGAGGGTAAGGGCTGGGTTTCAATAACTACGAGGAGCAGCGACATTGAGATCCTGACAAGAAAATCGCGAAAACTTATGATGATCTACTGATGCTAGTTTAATCGCAAAAAAAGGTTTCTGGAGCACTGTATTGCCAGACTACTAGGCAAGGGATATAATAGTTTTGATGGATCTATCTCATTCGTCATATCTAACCACGTACTTCCGGAAACGCTTTGCAATCATAGCTATCATTCATTTACCCAACGCCGGAAACAGATACCATGAGATCAATCGCCATCTTCGCCGATGTATTTATAGACTTATCGTAGAATGATGACAGTTCTACTTGAGAAAATCGGTGTCTATTAGAACAATGTGGAACGATCTCTGCTCTTGTTGTCCTTTTGAACGCCTCAAAAGACCAATAGTTCAGAAAATAAACGTGACATTGATAATCTGTTAGGTGTACTTAGTTTTTATCTCAGCGTTGCGCTGATTGGTGGTTTTGTTAAAATTATGTCCAACACGGTGCATGTTTTCTGGGAAGATGTCAGATCGTTATTTTCAGGGCTCCATGCTTTGAGAAGCAAAAATTGGTGGATCTGACGATCGACCAAGAACCGATTGTCGGTAGTGAGTGTGTGATTTCGGCCGCACTACATGCCGGCCATTAATTGTGCTGAATGGCTTTTTGGCATCCGCTAAATGTCCTCAACGAATTCCCGTCGCCCAGCTTGCAATGAATGAGCAACACTAACAGCCAGCTTAGATCTTTCACGTCATCACTTACGTCTCCAGATATTTCACCTTGAATTTCGAATTTGTTTAGTGTTCCATGCTGAGAAATTTGCCGTCTCTATTGCTCCTTTTTTACATCATAATCAAGTCTTTTTAGACTTTAGATATCAGCATAAATCCGTCCTTCCTACTCCGAGAAGCCATTAGAAGACGATTTAATGCGAAATAAAAAAACCACCTGCATCTATTCTTCACTGCCAATGCTAGACAGGTGTTTCTATTTCTCCAAAATAAGCTTTTGACACTCTCAAGTCAATAAGCTGTTGGGCCTTGGCTTGACTCTTTCAGCTTCAGACTGACTTTTAAGCAAATCCACTGAGGAATAATAGTCGACGTTAGTTCCGGGCCACTCAACTGCTCGAAGATGTCAAATGCGTGACGAGTTCACGTTCTGTGCTTTCTTTCGGCTATTTAATCCCCCTCGAGAAAACGAATGTTGTACTCTTCGCTCAGCTGAAAGTCGCAACGAAAACCTTGCTTCTAAGTCAAAATTCGAATCGCTCTTTCCACAGTTCTTTTCCTTTCTTAATCCACGTCTTTGTCGGCAAGTTTCCCGACCCTCGATGCTTACGTATCGATTCCTCCGTGAGTACACAGTATAACCTCGTTAATGATGTTTTAATGGGCTGTTTAAACTCCTCGCGAGGCCTGAATCTGAGCCCACACTACGTGCCGCCATCACATTCCGTAAATATGTCGGTTTTTTGTGCGAACTCATGCTTGTTCCATAGAAATATTACCGTCATCAACAAAGCCATAAGTACGTTGGCCGACCAAATTACAGCTGTTCGCTAATTACTTGCCCTTTCGGTACACGCAAGGTTGGCAACACTTGTAGAGCGTTCATATATTGCTCTGGTGACGCTCTTCCGCTTCCCTTGTGGGGCTGACAAATCGCTTTCAAGGTTCTTCTTTCTTCAGTGCAGCTAAACGTGATCTCACATGCTTGGTTGACACGCGACAGAGTAATAAGAGCCACTAGTGACTCGTAGTACGCAGCGTTGAAGCACTGGTGTACTCTTATGCTCAAACCATTCCACAATTGTTCTTGGGCGAGTGATTTCTCAAATTCCTCTTTTCTCTTCCAAGCTTTGAAGAAGGCGGACCCGCCGAAACGTCAGTCGAAATAAACTTGTAACATCTTGGCTATCTCGCTTCAGTCAGTCTTTAACCTACTACTATATTCGACATGCCAAAATTCAACGACAGTTGATCATGGAATATTCGACAATCTTTAGCTTATATTCGACCCTTCCGGCAGCAAATACAGGATCTTGGCTCCAAGTTAGAGAATGTAAATTTTTGAGAACATATGAAATGATTTCCCTAGTCGCTGAAATGTCTGGCCCTACATTCTATCTAGGGGTTGCTTGACTCAGTGGTGATAAGCACCTCTGACACCCCCGCGGTTGAGCCATCGATCTTAGCTTTCCACCCCTGCGGATCGGGTAAATTGGTACCATACTTACCTGAGAAGGTGAAGACTCCAACCTGGTGTAGCTGGCCCCTGCAAGACATTGTACAGGCCAATTGCGTATTCACCATACCTCTACGATTTGGATGGAACACGAATGCGGCCTCAGGAGACTGATCAACGCCGACACCTTTACCTTTACCTTCACCTTTTCACATTCTGTTAGCTTTCTATTTCTTTCTCTACTCGCATAATAGGTACCGGTGGGTAGATGAAATATGGTCATGTCTGTCTGCCTGTGCTTGGATTAATCGGTTTTGTTCTGCCCAACGGAACGGCACGCCTCCTATCCCCTGGGGCAATTGTCGACTGCGATTTTCACACCTCTTACACCGTTCCCGCTTGTGCTCGGTAGCGAAGCAATGTTGTAGACTAACATTTGCTCAATTTATTGTGTGTTGTGATTTCAAAATTGAACCAAATTTCAGTTAATCAAAACCAAGCAACCACCTGCTGCTGTTTTTGCATGGGAGCAGAGGGTCAATGAGTGAAGTTCCTTTCAACGTTTGTTCAAGGAAATAACAGGCTTCCATCAGCTAGTTCACTGCACACAGCACTGCTTTCCATTTGGGTAATTTCGCCCACGACGGATTTATTACGGTAGCAATCCAATTATATTGATTTAATTCATTCGTCGCCACTTATAGACGCTTTAGCAGTGCTATTATATTGGCATCTATACACATTTACGTGCGAGCAGCAGCACATTCGTCCCTTCCATTCCACCTTTTCTGCAGTTTTTAATGAGGTACGCAAGTCATTTAAGGCCGGTGGTTGGAATGGGTCAAGATATCCTTGATTAAAGCGGTCAATTCGACCCCTGAGGGCACTCTCCATCTGCCCTCTATTCTGAATAATAAAGTCATATTGGTTGAATTTTTCGCATCTCATGTTTATCAGCGTCTCTTATTTTTGTAAAACGTCTTTCGAGGAAGTACAACATGGCGTTTTTACAAGAACAAAATCGTATCCTGGAGGAAAATTGAGCCCGCAATGCTTCATTTCCGGTTTTATGACCGTTGTTTAATTGTGAACGTAATTTCACTCATTAGTGCTGCTTGTTTTGAGTTTTTTAACCTTCATCTTCCTTCCTTACTCATTTCTAGGTCAATTTCAAGGCAATATCAGGATTCTCTTGAAAAGTCGTCATGCCTACTATAACCAGCGTGTTTGCTTATATTTTCGCTTCTGGCAACGTTTTTCTGGTTCTATTAAGTAAAGAGCAGAATTGAGTGCTGCAGAGCATGAAATGAAACGTTTCCCGGTATTGGCTGAAGAGTGCACATTGTGTCTGCTATTTCGCGACTCCATCTGCTTCGTTGGTCTTTCTGACGCTGTGCATCTTCCTGCAGACATTTATTGTGACAACAATTTGGGGTTGAAAAGTGCTCCTTGCTCCGTCGCTGTTACTATTGCGTTCTATGTGTCCTGTTGTACTGTGCATCTTCCCTTCAACTGCAAGGGATAAAAGTGATTAGCTGAGTATACTTAACATAATATAAATGAAGAGAGATAGAATCCTGTTTCACCATTTCGCCCTATACAGGATAACTAATATGGAAGGAACTTGCACCTTCGGACTGGTAGCACCCCCTTAGGATCATCAGTAGGGGTAGGAGTGCACCACCCAACTCAAGAAGGTTCAATTTCACTTTAAAGTAGAAACAATAACTGTTATGTGTAATTTAGTTAAGCGTATCCACAGGATGTAATTAACGAGGACGGCCAAATGAGGTTGACCTTGTGCGGTCTCATCGTGACGAGGTCAAAGAACGTTCACCTGAAAACCAGGAAAATGCGGAATTTCTCTACAATTCCTTTATTATTAGATGAATCACGCTCTTACGATTCAAGGTACAAAATGTGAACACTCACATACAGCAAGAAAGCCAGTGCTTACTTAAGAAACACCGCCAAAGAATCGATGCCTTAATGTCGCTTTCCAGATTCTTAGAAGAATTATTCATGGCGTCTGTGGTATAAATTGCTCGACCGCTTCAACTTGAAAGTGCTCGTCGAACCATTTTTTCACACTCTTCGACTTCATCGAAAAATTTCGCATTCACCACTGACAACGTCGACGTGAATGCATCGTTAACAAACATTGAATTTCGAAGGGTTTAGCGAAGACGTTTTGAGAGCGGGGTTTTTGAACGTCCTGTGATTTCGTTTTTCCAAGACTCGCAGTACCTTTACGACACGCAGATTTTCGAACGATCTCCAGTCGTCCACTCACCAATGTGTCGGCAGTATTACTGCACTTATTAAGGTAGTTATTCGGTAATATACTAGAGTAATGGGATTTCTCTATGATCGAATACCTCCTAGTAGATATCGTAATATTAATCTTGGTCTTACCTCTTTGTGGCAGAGAAGGAAGGTGAACGATTTGCTCCTGCTCTATAAAATTATTCATGGCGTCTGTGGTATAAATTCTGGGAACTACATATCTTTCGGTAGAGCATCCACGAGAAGTTCGTTTAGACTGCAGGCTATGGTTTCCAAGCTCAACTGCAGACGTTTTTATTTCATAAATCGTACTGGTCCACTGTTTGCTGAGCTAGCAAAGAACGGGTCTTGGCAACTGAGCTATGGTGCTTTCAAAAGAGCCATAAGTATGTAAGGAAGGAGCACTTTGATACCTCACATATTTTCTCCTTTCTCTCTTTGTTCACCACTACTACTGATATTTTTGTTTTAAATGTATTTCAGTTTTTTTTTTGAATTTATGTTTTCCTACGTTAGTTGCATTGTTTTATCGATTGGATTCCGAGGTTTGGTGCCGTGTGTTTTACATTATTTTTTTCACATACGTGGTTTACCATCTGTGTAATAAACATAACGTAATATGATTGTTCCTACCGTAGGCAGTCTTCAGAATCGTATGTGACCCCAACATCGATAGAACTGTTAGTAGTTACTTCCATGAAATTTTCTATCAGGAAGATAGTGAGCTGGTGGAAATTCCAAAAAGAGATGACCGAGGCGAGTTACAGATTCCTTTGATAGTGTTACCAAAGATTTTCAATTCGACAGCTTACGCGGTTTAGTTGGCGTCTCCAATTTCCTTTGTTCACATTGGCGCGAGTTTTTCTTCACCGTTTCGAGGCGGTTCTCATTCCTCAACTTTTTCTGAGCTCCCGGTGGATGGTCGGTGTGTCAAGTGAAACATGTCCATATCCACCTAGCTATCGATCCTTGCCTCTGTCTAACGCTCCTTTGTTTCAGTCATTATTTATTAAATGCCGTTTATTTTGCTTCTAGAATATGAACTACATCGATTCGAGCCTCGATAAAGTTTCGGATACGGCTGAAAACTATGAAATTTTGTTCAGATTGATGAATAGTTTAGATGTTATGTGAAGTGCCCGTCTAGCTTCCTCCTATGTTCGTGAATATTACAAGCTTGTTCGAGTCGGGAGATGTCGCTTTGCAGAAAAAGAGGTGCTCAGAAGGTTCCAAATTTTCGGCACACATCAAGTTACGTTGCGAATTCAGACGAAGATTTAATTTTACGTTGCCGGCTAAAGGACGTTTTTTATGGGACGACGAGGATGCGCCTGTTAAGACTCCCTCTAGTCTTTACCTTACCATGCGGTCAAAGAAATATTTACACTATTGGAATTTTGTATTGATTTGCATTAATTGAATTCACTTTTGTAGCTTTCCGAAATACTTTCCCATTATTCTGTCTATTCGTTTGGAAATAAGAATCAATTGAAGCTCCAGTTTTCTTGGTACAGTTAAGGACGCGTAGCATCATTTTCTCTATTATTTTCGTCAACTTTTCTAATGAGAACTAATGAAATCACTCGTTAGATGAGTAAAGCCGTTGCAAAAGCGTGCTCCATGACAACTGTCAGTTTCCTTCTCACTTTTCTCACGTTCTGCAAATTCTGTAACGTACCCAGTGGAACATCGAAGTGCACTGACGTGAGACATCCCCTACTCGGGGTCGTACACCAGTGAAAGACAAAACGAATATGTAGTTGTTAGCAGTACTTCTACAGCATTGCTCTTATCAGCGTGTCGGCGAAAGTAATGTAATTTTCCGTAAGGGAATGAGGAAACCCTCCACTTCGCTAGAGCACTGCATTTGACGCAGTCAATTTAACAACGTTGCTCCTGAAACTTCTTCATTTCGAGCGACTTTTTGAGCGACGAAGACCCTACGTCATCGATTCTGACTTGGACTAACTGAGCGGACGTTTTTAGAGCGGAAGCGAATTGAAATGTGCTCTCGTTTCTTTTTTATTTTCAATAATCCGTCCTGTCACGCGACATCATTGGCTCAGTAGTCATTACTCTTTCCTAGAACGGCCATGGATGTATGTTTAAAATGGTCAGACTCCCAAAATTTCAATTGGGTTTTTTGAAAAACGAAAAAGGAAGCTATTAGTAATGTTGCTCTTTGATCGAAAACGCACCATCGTAGAAATGGTTTGTACATTCAATACATAGTTGCCGGTTGCCACCTCATTTCAATTATGATGATGACAGTAATTTTTTTTCTCGTTCACGTTCCTCTGCAACGTTCAGAAGGGTCCGCCCCGTCATCGTTGCAAGTCGAATATCAAATTCCATCCTGTAATTGCTTATTGGAGAGAAACAACGGTACTATCCAGAAAAATTGATTTTGAAGCTCGCACGTCCACAGGGAGTTCTAGGGGAGGAGCGAAAGCACTGCGCACGCACAGCAAGAACTTATCCACCGGAGAGGTTTCTATCCGATAAATGCCAGCTACATAGAAAAGTGCAGCCCCAAATCCAATCAACAATTCGCCTTTTTTGCTCCTATCAATCGTCAAGATTCTGATAATTTTCCACCTATACACACTCAACTTTATCATACCTTCTTGCCAACGTACTGTGGGATCTTGAACCACAGTGAATTATTAATGTTCGTCTTATTGAATATTTTATATACATTTCAGTTTTTTATCTTTGTTTCTAAATGTCAAAGCGTTGCGTAAATTGAGCTTGGGGTGAGCGCTTCTTGACCTCAGCTAGATAACGATCCCTCGAGACAGCTCCTCAGGCATACATTAATTATTAGGTTGTTTCAAAAGTTCCTGCTTTTTTTAAGCGACTGTTGTGAGCTTGCTATAGAAGCTTCTGAAGAGCTCGATGCAGCTGTCGAAAGAGAATTACTTGTACTTTCAGAAAGTGCTCTAGCTGTTTGTCGAGTTTCGAAATTTTATAATTTTTTGGTCTATAAAGTGAAAAGTGAAAACGCGTAAAATTGATCTCACCGACAGCGAATTCTTTCTGCTCTGTTGTGAAACGGTATTCAAAACTCAGAGCGATCCTAGAAAGAAGTTGAAATTCTCTATAAGATAGTATACTCATTGTATTTTTTGCGCGACATTTTGCGAACTAATAATTGCTGCCAGTGGCTACGGCTAACGTAATCACAATTAAGATTTGGCATTGCATCGCCGAATTGAAATTCGGCTTAGTGCTGCTCCTCATACGCTACTCCGTATAATAGATTGGCATTTGAAAAAACAGAAAGAATCGCGTGAGATAACCACTCTCTAGAAGACCACCACAGCGTCCTTTGCCGTCTAGCCGCTTCGAAGCTGTTTCGATCCGATGCTTCCTCATCTCGTCCATTTATTCTGACGACCAACCCGTTATATAAGTGCTCTATATGTCGTCTCGAAAGCGCTTTTCATTGTTTTCTCCACAACCTCATATTGAATCGGCCTTTATTTCAGAGTTTTTGGTACAATCGCTGACATCGAATGCTGATAATAATTATCGCGTTCGCGTTAACACATTATGTCAGCTCCTTTCAGGGTAAGCGATGATGTTCGAAACACAACTTTGAAATATAAAATCAGTTCTAAGCAATAACGTAGTCTGAACTATCACGTGTTTTGCCGAAAAGGTCTCAATAGCATTCGAAAATGACGAGCCAATGCAGAATGATTCAGGGAATATTCAACACTGCTCCTTAGATACCATCTATTGTTTGAGCAACACTTCAAGGTGATTAAATTCCCGCAGAAGATATTTAGTAGAAAACAAGAAATGAGAAGATATATAGTAGAAAACAATAAATAATCTACGTAGAAAATATCAGAATAGCGCCCTTTATTCCAGCCAACAGCGTTTTACTATTGTTTCGCGTGCTGACGATGATGTCTAGTGTCCAAAGAAAAGCAGCATAGAGAAAATGGGAACAAAAAACAGAAGAAGAAAGCCCACGTAAAATTTAAGTGACTTTTCCAATCGTCACTGCAAGCTATGTTTCAGGTCCATCTAATCGATTGACGCGACATTTACTGAAACAGCATGAAAGGTATGTATAATTAGTTCAGTTATGCAACATCAGTTAGCTGGGTTCTGATCAGTGATAGTGAACGAGCATCAATAACATCATGCTGGCTAATACCACTGTACTAGGTTCATTTCTTGTTTCGGTTTTTGTTTAATTTGCTTTCTCGTTTGTCCATTCCTCATCGTTCTTCTTATTTGAGGAATATTGTTTATTGTATTAATTTTTGAACATACACCAAATTATTGGTTATGAAGATAAGGCGTCAGTTTGTAATTCAGAAATGCCCCACCTGATGGTATTGTTCGTATCAGTCATGAAATGGAACTCGTCCACATAATTACGGTTGACGAACTTAAACAAACAATGATAGTGCTCGTATACATCGTCGAGGTAAACAAAAATTCAAAATTCCAGTTATCTTTGAAATTTGAGAGACTCTTCAGATTTTTCTGTTCTCTAGGAGTGGAACGACCCAACATTGACGTGGGATCCAACGAACTTCTCAGGTCTCCGAGTCACCTGGCTACCTGAGGAGTCAATTTGGGTTCCAGACATAATAGTCTTCAATATGTCAGTTTCGTAGTTTCATAAATTTCAAGGAATTTTTTTCTGATATTGAATTGTGAAATATCAATTACCTACAGGCTGGATCATCAAGAGCTACTACACTCTGTACGTTCACCAATACGAGTGCACTACACCGGCAAAGTCACATTTTCCTACCCGGCCATCTATTCCGTAATGTGCCGCATTGGTAAGAGCTGTGAACAAATCAATCAATCAGAAATCAATATTTAATCTTCTAATCACTTATTTCCAGGTATTGCGAAGTTTCCATTTGACAGTCAAAAATGCGAGCTTCGGGTATGTTTCTAGCGGATGTGTGGTGGTGTGTTAGATATATAAAACGTTCATTATGCAGATCGCATCGTGGGCTTATGGAGAGGATAAGCTGCAGCTGAACGCAACTAAAAAGCCGTACCTCCAGCATTATGCGATAAATGAGGAATGGGCTCTAAACGTGAGAAAATTAAGATCAATTTGATGAAATACTGTCCAAATTCATTATCGAAAAACGATTATCGGCTTTGCAGGAGGTGAGCATTGGACAGGATCACTTTGATCATGAAGGAATGGTGGTCAGTGAAGCTCGATACGTGATTGGTATCGCACGGAAACCGTTTTACTACCTCATCAGTCTTGTACTTCCAAGTTATATAATTTGTATGTTGTCCATATCTGGCTTGTTTGCAAGGTTCTCAACACGACACGAGCGACAGGTAAGAGAAAAAGATCAGTGATTTGAATTTCACAGTCAAAAAGCATTGCTTAGGAACGATTTACGCTCGGAGTGACAGCTATACTCAGTATGGCCGTATTATCATTAGTTGTCACCGAGAAAGTACCGCACAGTTCTGAGGAGGTGCCACTATTGAGTGAGTTTGATTACAGTACCGAACGCGTCGCAACGATAAAACGGCGGCAGCGGCGCCTCGGAGCGTCGAAACCCGCCGTTTCTAAATAACTCCTTTAAAACTCGTTTGTTTGCAAAAATAAGTATATATTCGAGCTCAGCAGCTTAAGCTCTATCCCTCCATAAGCATTTTTCCCAAATTCGTGCAACTTGTTATTAGTCGATTTTTTGACCACTGGATTTTCGGATCCCGTTGCCGCTTCGGTCCCTCGCTAGGTGATTCATCACTGACTTGGCTCCGCCCCCTCCTCGCCGACTATAGATAAGTGGCGCGACTTTTCCTAGCGTCCCAAGCTAAGAGTAGGGGGCCCCACGGGGTGGCTCGAAAGAGCTACCCCGCGCCCCCGCGGGGTGGGCATGGGATGCAAATGAACTGTGATTGACTTCTCCCGGGTCTCCACGCGTGAACACCGAAACGGCGCATTTCGGCGCTCCGGAGCGCCGCTACCGCCGCGTTATTGTTGCGGCGCGTCCGGTACTGTAGATTTCATGTTGCAATAAGATGGTTAAAAAGAGGCTGCGTTCCTCAAAGTCCATTAATTTACGCCATCCATACAGTGGTTCGGCAACTGAACCCACGACTAGGTGCTGGCGAGAATGAAAAAGTGTAAAAAGCAAGCATATTTTTACAGTTGTATACTTCCACTTCAACATCGTCATGGTCACATTAGCCACAATATTGACATCAACTGTGATGCGGGTTCACTCCAAGGTAATCTCGCTTTCATCACGACGTTTAATTTTATTCAAAATTAACCTCCTACATAGATACCGGTTAACCACGATGAGAACATTTTAGGGATTCTCGTCTCAGCTGCTACCTCCCCCGAAGTGGCTGCTACGATACTTGTTCATTCGACAAGCAGAGTTCGCTCCACCTTGCATAAATAGCAGCAGCGTAAGTAAAAGCTCCTTCATTTTTGCTAGAAAAATGTTACGTTGGAAAGTTATAGTTATGGTCACAACAATTAAGTTCCACAGTTGAATACATCTGTTAGAATAATTTGTACGTAATTTTTACAAAGCGTAATGATTTCAGAACTTCGCAAGTTGGAAGCGCCAAGTAATAGCAGAGCAATGGGGTGAGGTGAGTACTGAAAATTATTTTAAAAAACCGATGAAGGCTCCTTCCTAACGAATGAAATCATTCTTTGTGAATGATGACGAGGAGTTTCTTTTTTCTCAAAGTAGTCAGCACAACATGAAGCCATACACTAAACCCAGCTATGCAGGTATCTCGCCGGATGGACTACATATTGGCTGGCTCCTTCCTTATCATCGTTACAACGCCGGCGCTTTATCTATTCTTCGTGTGCTTTTCCATAGATAATACTATTCACGAGAAAGAACTACTGGAAGGATCTCAAGAATCACTGCTTAGCTTTTAGCCTCATTCTTGCAATCATGTCAAAGCTCATTAGAGAGCGAACAGAAGGCGGAACAATAATTTTTCCCATCTCATTTGTATTTGCAATGTATGAACGAGTTAATGTTATGCAATACATGGTTTCGTTGAATGTGTTCAGGCTTTTACGCTACGTACACCTAAAAACGCACTTTTCACCACAACCGTGTTAATTCGGGAGCTCTCGTAACTACAACAGGTATATACATGAAATTACAGTTTTATTACGACGTTAAATAATGATGACAGAGATGAAAACATGGCATGACATGCAGACAGGTGCAATCAGCGCAGCTATATCACATTATGCACATAAAAATTCAGCGACCTAGGCACTACACATGCATGGCGCAATGACATTCTCAGGCATATTTCAACAAAAAAAGCACCAGTGATCAACAATCGGCGTCATTTTACAGTTAGTGAAAACGAAGTAAGTAGCAAATAAGCATTATTCACCCTCTTTACAACCCAGAATGTTTGAAACATGGAAACCTATGCTGATATCGGCGCATCCTTCCGGTGCTGATTTCAGTCTAATGATGCAACGAAGCTATGCTAATGAGGACCATTACTATTACCGGATAGATTAAAGAGTATAAATAAACAACCGAAATGTGACGTTGTATGTGCATCACTTAGGTAGCTAGGTAAACTTTCACAAATAAAAGAAGCACGTGCGGTGCATTTCTGCTACAGGGGCGGGAGCATTCAACGTCTGTAGAAGTGCGTTTGTCTGAACATCATCGCTCAGGATGTCAGGCTCATCTAAAATGTCGCGTGCTGCAGCCACCGTACGCGAACACTCGTCACAGCTAAGAGAGAGAGTGAGACAGGTGCCAATAACAAATCAAGTGCAACTTCTGCGATCCTACAAGTCGATATTCAGAAATCACAGAGATTCAAAAAGACCGATAGCTTCTACATTGGGAAGCCTTAGTGATGACATTACTGCTAATCATACACACAATCATACAGAAGGCATTGTAACGCATCGGATTGAGCCTAAGTGTAGGGACCTCGCAGGGATTGGAACAACCAACTTTACCCAAACGATGCCTGGGTTTGAAATGTGTCTGAAGACTTTGCGAGGATGTCACTCAGCAAGAGAACAGAGACAAAAAATGAACCAAAATATTAAACGTATAACATACAGACGACGTACAAGTATACTGACTTCGACGGACGCCGATCAAATATTACTACAAACCTCATCAATTATTTCTATGGGATGCAGCGCCACTGTGAGGGATTTTTGGTTTTTGCCAAAATTGATCCTGAATCGAGAAACCGTCGATGGTGGCACCGAGATGCTTTGTAGGAATCTGTGAGAAATTCTTCGCACCCGAATCGTATCTGGAAAAAGGTATTCATCGGCGTAGAACTGTTGTCGTCATCTTTCGAGGATATGTGAATGGGTGCCACCTACTTGAACATGAGCTTCATAATGCTCTCCGAACACTTGGATGGGCCCTGTCCTGATATTTTTATAGCAGTGTCCGACACCTTAAAAAATTTCAATCTGATGAATATGATGACAATAACAACGGTACAAAATGAGACAGCATCAATGCTACTAGCAGATAGAACATACCTGATCCCAGCTATAGAGACCTCGGTACTGGCACTTGTAGTCACGGAAGAGAATCAGGAAATGTTTCGCATCTGAGGCAGCTAAGTCGTTCATTGTCTAAATCCAAGAAACACTCAACAAATATTAACAAAATGAAACAACAACAAGAGACATTCATCGACGCATCCAAAATGACTACAAAGAGAACAAGAAAAAGGTCTGACCTTCATCCTGGTCTGATCATTGACTGCTCCAGGGAACACGCTATACTGCAGTGCATTAATGATCAATCCACGGTTTGACTTTGGTGCCGCTCTTGCAAATAGTTTGTGAGCTAAAAATAGGAAGTAAACGGTAGAAAGTCTTCGACTAAGTAAAGGATACATGAGAGGAGAAGATGGGGCAAAACGATTCGCAGGAAAAGATCAAACATTCATTTTTCCTCGAGTCGAAAACGCTCATTCAATCCAATTAGCACGTTAACAAAAACAAGGAAAAAAATAGACATGGAAGACTCATAAGGACCAATCAGTAAAATGAAGACGAATAAGAAATAGATCTGAATGAACGCGAAACTTACTTGGCTCTTGTAAGCTTTGGACAGAAATTCTCTGTTCAACAGTAGACTGCCCACGTGCACGAGCCATACGAGCTTTTTCCGATCCTTCAGAAGTTAGCGCTGACTCAGACATCTGGAAATCACACCATTAACTCTGAAGAGTATGAAATCTTAGGAACATCGACACAGAGTAAATATCACTCAGCGCTTCACTATAGCTTCTAGAGACATAGCGTACGCAAACAACGGAAAATAAAGCGAACCTAATATCAACAAATTGGGCCGACATCATTATAGTACACCCTTTCTCTTCTTCGTCCATATTGACAAAATTAGAAGGGAGAAGCGATTTTGAAAATACCTGCGACTTGGTTCGAACAAATGGCGGCTGCGAATGACCACGTCCATTGGGTCCTCGAGCAGAATTCGAGCCCGATTCAATACCCAGCTCCTTCTCCATTTTTCGTCGTTTGTAGTCGTCCAAAATCTTTTGCCTAAATGAATACAAATACTGAGATGACTTCGTGATTTAACAGTATTTGTAGGAAGCCGTATGATGCCAATTTGAAGCGCACCTAACCCGCATGGTTTACGAAGTCTTCAACATCAAACATAACTTATCCCTTTATCTAATTGCTTGCAAACACGAAAGGAGGTGTAGCGCGACATTGAGATAAAATGGCTCGCTCCATTGATAAACTGCAACAACTCTTACCGTTGAAGCTCCTTTTCCAACTTTCTCTGTTCAGCCATTTCACGTTTAGCAAGCTCGGCCATTCGTTTCTCAGCGTTTCTTTGCTCTATTTGATCGACCTATAAAACAGAATAACGAGTGAATCCGTATTTAAATCAGAGGATATGACTGAACAGAAATAGAAAACTGCAGTTGAATGAACGGTGGGAACGGCTAACTGAAAAGCTGTGATACATTTCGAGAAGCAACCACAGGTTCAGCTTAAACTACAGCTGCAACCACAGGAACAAAAAACTGGTTAAAGCGATCGAAAATGCGTACCTTATTTTCGATCTCTTCCTTCCGCTTCATTGTCTTGGCCAGAAGAGCAGCTCGCTTCGCTTGACGACGTTGTTCAGCCTATAAACGGGTGTCGTACAAAACTCTATATGATAAGAACTCCCCTTCAACAGCACAAAAAAAACAAAAGAGACAGCATTGTTTTGATCGAAGCATCGCCTGAAGCACCCTATAATATCTAAAGACACAATAACTAGCTTCCATAGGGAGAAGCAATTTGACCGCAATATTCACATCAGCTGTGCCAAATAGAACGGAACAATGACGCAATAGATGGGTTGCCAAAAAGTAACGACGACAAGACGAAGCCAATCAACAAAAAGAGTTACAATTTTGTCGAAATCCTCGGCAGCTTGATCGTCGCTCACAACGAATGCTGGTCCGGAAGGTGCCGCACTTCTGGAACGACTACTTTCTTAACCAGCTTCGGAAAACTAACCAAAACCTCCGTAAGAAATTTAATACACGAGATCTTCCAGTATAAACCTAATTCGCTGCTACGATTCGCTAGGCACACACTACTGAACTGTAAGAGAATCGTCAAGACACCTGCTAGAATCAACGTTGGTTCCATTAGTACTGTTGGCTGGATCTCGAGGTGGTGATGGTTGCGACAGAACTCCGGCGTGATCTGGATCCAAAACTGGAATAGTCTTCATCTGTTTACTGCCTACATGGTTGAAAATCGAAGAAATTTCTGAAGCGAAACGCACCTTGCATGCGTGCACGATCTCCCGATGCTTGCTCCATGGAATTAGCGGAAGAGACATCGTAGGCCTCACGAGAGTCTCGAGATCGTCGTGGCATCGCTCCTACCGGACATGGAGATTGGCGTTGGAACTGATCCTGAACAACGAATTTAGCAGCATGACAAGGAATCACAGCTCAATCGGATGGTTAATTATTGTGCTCAACAGAGGCTCGAAAAGAATTTTCCAAGAAACTTTATCAAAACTCACATCTTCGCTGGGTATAGTTGGCACAAGATCTGGTTGATTCACAAGATCATGTTCACTCTTGATAAACGTTTGGTTTTCCCATGTCCTTCGTTGAGGTCGACCCGTATGACCCTGGAAATTCGTGATTAGGTCATTGCAGACTACGGAAAGATAGAAACGCTAAGCAGTTTCAAAACATCTCCGAACGGTTAAACCAAAGCACAAATGTTCCACTAACAGAGTCGAATTTCACAGTACAAGAGGTGAAAATCCACAATTTACAGATGTTAAAAACGGGTATCTTCCAAGTTAGCTTCAACATCTATAACACCACAGAGAACAAAACACAGTACCTTCTGATATGTCATTCCCCAATTTGTGAGATTCCTGTTGATTTCCAGTGGAGGATCCACACGACTAGACGACGCCTGAAACTACAAAGGGGTTCGTTAACGGAATAAATAATGCTTCAATCAAAATTTTAGCTGGTACATTCTACACACAGGAATTTGCCTCAGAAAAATCTTCGAAGAAGCGTAAGTTAGGCCTGAAAGGGATTGTTACAGTTATGTACTTAACAGCGAGCACTTTGCCGTGCGCCATGGTTGCGTATGTACTCGATTCACGACCAATCGCTAGTGAACAGCACACCCCAAAGGAGAACCACCACAATTCAAAGACAATCAGAGCAACGCACTTGAAAACCAAAAGCTAACAGAGGATTTTTAATAGAAAAAATAACATGAAAATATTCACATCTTGACTATGAAGTCGGAACGTCGACCCGCCGTCCTGAGTTTCGTACCCGAGTGGTGGTTGATTTTCGCGTTGCGGTGTACCCTGATAAGATGAGTACGGATGTTGTTGAGGGAGCATAGCGGTCGGGATCATCTGCGGAACTTGAGGCTGCTGAAGTGCATAGGACGGCGAGGTGTTGTGCGTGTCAAGCGAAGATTGAGCGTAAGCCGGCACTGATGCGTATGACGACGTCGGTGGTGTCATCAACGTCGGCTGATGAAGCGAAAAGCCCGTATTCGCGTGAGCGGACTGATGCATCTGCGCAAAGCTCAGATATAGTACAAAGAAATCGAATACGAAGCAAAATGTTAATATAGACAATAACTATCCAACGTCTTCATAGCTTTCATGACAAAAACTCGGCGTTAGCACCCGATTGTAGGATAGAAAACAAAACCCCACTAAACGACAGCAAACAATCTTACCAATGTGTAACCTTGTTGTTGTGACTGCTGAGGATACGCTGACATGCGGGACTGATACATGTCGGAGGAGTAAGCCGGTTGGTTTTGCATCGGCGGAGGCTGCACGAGACCAGTGGGATATTCCCCATAAGATGGCATTTGGCCAGGAAGATAGTTTAGCATGCCATTTGACAGACTAGACCGAAGCTGAAACAATTACAGTTGAGACATACGGTGCAAACACATGCAGGGAACACAGAATTCCCAATAGTTCCGGAATCTGATTGACTGCAAAAAAAGTTCGAGAATATGTATTAGAATATAGATACCACGACTTTGAGAGAACAATTTTGTAACTTCATAACTGACGAAATATCCATCAACGACGTGAAATTACCTGCATCTGTTGCGAGGAATTGGTCTGCTGTGGATGCGCATATCCATAGTAATCCTGCTGTTGCTGTTGATGGGCATACGGCTGAGCGTAGTTGGGCTGGCCTTGAGCATTATGAGGGAGAGTACCATAGCCAGTTCTGGCAGAGGCGGGCGTCGCTTGTTGTTGAACTTCTGCACAATTATCATCATCATCATCCATAGGGTTGAATAAGACAAAGCACAGGGTAAAAGAATATACATACATAAGCACAACCAGGAACATGACAAATATAGCACCAACCTTGGTAGACATTAGGTTGAGACAGAGCCCGACTTATGCGTTGTTCATCAGGGCCAACGTGCATCAGCGAAACCACTTGAGCTAACGTTGTCACTTTGCGGTCCAACTCGCGAATAAGCTTCGTACTCGGCGATTCAGCATTGTTCGCGTTCTAAACCGCAAACCAGTAATAAACATAAAGCGGAAAACCGTGACAGAATACAACGCACCGATGTCTCGCAGCCGCTCATCAATGCGAAAAATGCCGCCTTGCAATTCTCGGCACGCTCTGATTCCGTCATCGTGCTAAATACATTATTTTCCCGAATGCTTATCGAATTTCCCCATTTGTCTAACTAGAAACGCTAAAACACCAAGTTTCTAACTGATTGCCGACCACGACACAATAAAAAACTACGTTTTTTGGGCGCACTTCGTCAAAGCTTTCTGCTTTTCGAAATTGCGTCGCTTCTCCTCCAACGCCAGTCTAATAGACGCGGTCGGCAGTGAGTCGCTTCTGGCATACGGCGAACAGCCCGTCGTCGACAGGTTACCATTACTACCATTATCCGGCTAAACCAATAGAAATAGAGGTTAACATGAAGAGGCAAAAATAGAAATGAAATGAAATGAAGGTGTATAAGAACAGAACCAATCAAACCGCACCTGAACGAGCCTGCCGAAGTTAGTCACATTAGCACCCCAGTATTCAGGGGCTTGACGCTGAGGATGCATCCGCCAAGAATCTTGCGTTCTAAATTTTAGCACAATCATTACTTAATATAGTGGCTTATACTATAATACTCAAACTTCATAAAGCAACTCAGCAATTAGAACACTGTCAATAGTTTGTTATGGCTTAGACTAAATATTGAGATTGAGACACGAATTTACATATTTACAACTCGTGCCAAAGTCCCATGGCCTCAAACGTTTTTAAGGCGTCATTTGGCACCAGATAGAAGACGTGTTTCTTCACAGCAAACGAACAAATGTTCTCAGTGAAATCACATCAAAGATACCCGAGTTTTGGCAAGGTATTAGCGCAAATAAGTACGCGAAGGATAAATGGTTTCCAACACCCAAACAAAAGCGGTTGAGAGAGTCCAACCACAATCGCTACGAAGATACTGATGTTTTTTATTTTTCCGAGTTCTTAAAAGAAGAACTACAAAAAATGCCGGCGGACGCGTTGCCGACGTTTCTCGAATAAACTAGCACAATGCCCGTAGAGCGCAATGCAACAACAGCACTCACTCATAAACCCTAATGGGGTAAATCCGCAAACAGAACTCATACGCAGAGCCAGGGAGAGATTCGTTGCGAGTAAATTCACTGCACTTTGTTCCCAACCCAATATCGCTGTCATCATTCCATGGACCACACTCATAGCGACAACTCGTAATTTTGGAAATCTATCTGCTTACTTTATACAAGCTCACTTAGACTTACTCTAATCCAACGAGCGAGGAGAGGAAAGAATGAAAGCAACCAAAGGTTGAGAACTTTGTCATACTAATCCACCTCCGACCATTGAGGCAAGTGGATCAATGCCACTTCGCAATTGCAAGAGACGCACATGCTCGCTTACGTATGTAATCCATACACCAAAGCGGAATAGTTACTTGTGAGATCAATAATTACGAATCAAAAATGATGGCAAGAAAAGCAAGAACGACGGACCTGTTCGTAAGAAGACTGTCCTGGCTCATCATACTGATCGAACGCGATGGAACTGTCCCACCTGGGCTCGACGTGACATGCACATTACTGAATGGATTTCGCACTTTAGGCGGATGAGCACTACGAGCGGCTGAATTTGCAGCACGCAGATCCGGTATTCCTTGTATGGGGACGAAACGACGAGGTGACGTCACCGGTTCGGGTTGCACAACAACTGCAAACAAGAACTAAATTGTATTCCACAAATATATTACAAGCAACTTACTCGTCGGAGCTGGCTCGAAAATCTCAAACAAATCGGCAAGAAAAACGTTGATATTCATTTGAAGTGAGTCGTGAAGGTACAATATATCTTCAATCTCGAAATGAAACGGATTCCACGGCAGACAGCTATGGCAAAACCGTCTAAAAATGTCAACAACAACCTGGTTCCCAACAAGAATGCAATCAACTTAACCATCACATGGGGCTTACAGAAGCCTCTTCAAGAGCTACACACTATCAAATCAGAAAGAATGAGCGGTCAATTTTTCTTCAAAAAGGTGCCAACTCAGGAAAAATAAGTGAAACAGGATGCAAGGCAAAACTCACTGCAGAAGGAGAAGGTTGTAGTGACAATGTGCCGTGCTCATTTGGTCGTTAAAGCAAATATCTGTAAGTAATATACGCAGATGTGCAAGCAAAAATGTTCGACAGAACGCTGAAGTTTGCCGAAGTTTCATTCAGTTCAATGAACAACCTTACCTTCAATCTCCATTTCTCTCGGTCGATACCACGCAACAAGAGTACATAAGCATTGTCCATCACTAATCTCGTCATATAGGTCTTCCATTTCTGGTATCATTCCACCTTCAGATGCCCCTGAAAAAGGTTGTCAAATGGGCGCCGTATTTGAAAGTTTTCGTTGCTCGTTACATACCTTTCAAATGGATTTGTGCTCGTTCCACGTCATCTCTTACTAGAAGACAGACCTTGTTGATCCAGAACAACAACGCATCAACAGAATCCATGGGTCGTTCGCTTTCATCAACCGTCGTATGTCGACTAAACGAAGGTGAAAGCTGAATGTTACTGCATGGAAGACGATTGATAATTAAGCAGATTCCGCGACATAATAACATGGGAGGTTCGTGTGAGGCGTCTACAAGTGCCCATCAAATAAGCACAGTCGAGAATAGTACTTACCTAACCGCTTCTATTACCCTATCAACCGTTATGATGTTGCGGAGATGTGCCAACATCAACGCATCCATCATAGCTAGATGAGCTGGCTGAAAACGATTTCAATTTAACCGGCCTTCTGAACTGTAAATAGCTACACGTACCACATGGAAAGGATCGGAAGCATGGAGCTCCGCCTCAGTCACCGAGGACGTTCCGCCGTCGACACATTGAAGTGTATCTATGCCGTAGTCGAGTAATGCAGCAATGACGGCTCCATGAGATTGCTGAAACAAAAGAATACTCAACACAACAAACATCACTTCCGGTTCATTTTTGGAAACAAAAAACGCACATGATGTTCTTTCAATGAACATGCGAAGATGCCGCAGAGCGTAACTCTGCTCTCTGATTCGCGTTAAAAAAAAACGTCAAGGGAAGGTAAAGGTAAAGTGTCGGCGTTGATCAGTCCCCGAAGGACGCGCCGTCGCATTCGTGTTTAATTCAGAATCGTAGAGGATTGGTGAATGCGTATTTGGCCAATACAATGACTTGCGGGAGCCAGCCGCTATACCAAGTCAGTATTTTTACCTTTCAAGAAAAGTCAGGTATCAATTTGCCGACACCTGAGGGATGGAAGGCTTGGTTGGCCCGGGCGAGGATCGATCGACCGTGCGGGTGTCAGTAGCGCCTCTTACCACTGCACCACGCACGCTCTGTTAAAAGAACGTAGCAAGAATAAAGAGCTAACAACTGATTCTCCCAGGGACTCATAGTGGGCAAGGTTTCTAACAAGGGGGACGCATCTGCATGGCTCCACTACATTTTATTATTAATATACAATTATATTAATATACATGCGATATTAATCTCATAGTTAATGATGCGCGGATCAAAAAACGAAAAACGCTCAACAACATGGCTGTTGAGCCCATTTGAAAGCATCATTTGGTCACTACGCTGATAAACTATAACACAAAACAAATTAAGGACATCTGCATGGAATTCGCTTCGCATCTTCGTGACTGTCACGTTCCCAAGATCACCGAACTCCCTCGTCGGTTAGAACTGTCAACCCATGTTATGCGCAGCTGTCAAGAATTCCCTTTTACGAGCAGGTTTGGTGAATGTCGACAACGATTAGCACATCTGAACAGAAACATGATCAAGAAAACTCGCCGTCACAAGTTGTGGCTCTTTGAATATTTTCGCGGCAGCCTGGCAATACAACGATCCATTAGTTAGACCGGTGAGTATGGCGACGTCGATATGCAAATGACCCTGAAAACGATAGGAAGTAGCTGCTACGCTGAGTATGAAAGGAAAATCCTTGAAGCGTAAGGCAAAGGATATGACTACTTTAATAAGAACACGGAGAATCTAATGGATAAGGTAGCAGCTGGACGATGCCTCATTCATGATTTAAACGTTGTGCACGGCCAGTCTGACAATGGATCACGTTTCTCGTCCATCTTGCCCTTGCCTTCGAAACAAAATCGTACTTTACCCGTCATAGTGGTCCTTTGAGGACAACAGGCTCTGATTACGGAGTAAAATTTCTCACCCAAAATTGCAGTTACTTGGGTATAAAATAAAAGTGGTCGTCTCATTCACAATCTCCCACGGCTTTTACCACTGTACTATTAATAGAAAGCGCCACTGCACAGGTGTCCCATCTAGAATCTTAGATGCATATTGAACGCGTATTTGGCCAAAACAATCACTTGCGGGTATTAACCGCTATAGAATGTGAGTGTCTTCACCTTCCAGACAAGTCTGGTACCAATTTACCCGACCCCCGAGGGATGGAAGGCATGGCTAGCAAGTAGTTGGACGCCTGAGCCAATAAAACCGAAGTACCCGCAGTGATCGTATTGATCAGTTCATCAAAGCACGATAGAGGTATAAAAAATGAAACGAACGTAATGTTAAAACATACTCGTTCGTTGCGAAAAGCACCATGACGCAGTTTGTCTGGAATATCCTTTTCCTGCTCATACACACGAAGGATCAGCCATCTAATGGAGGCGTAGAGTTTGCCCTGAAATACTTCATTTTCATACTCATCACCTTTTCTCCGTTTCTTGTACTCTCATTTTTCAACCCTATCATTTGGCCCGACAAAGCCACATACGCTAAAGGGAGTGGCGATAATCGCCCTGGAGATTACATCGCCGACCGCCAGGGCACTCCAAATATGCATCACAAACACGTTTATCATTCAGCCCTTGGAAGAGCTTATGAATGGGAATACATTCAAAGTAACCGTAAGAACGATGGCAGACGGAAATTTTCAAATACACTCAATGCATGTTAATTAAAGGTTCCCCTTCACAGCCATCCTAAACTAGATTTCGCCAAACGGGGTTAACAAGACTCATGATGAGCTTTATTATAAACTGATAAGATATCACATACGACAATCCGATGTGTTCCTAAGTTCTGTGGCTGATTACAACTAAACCTGGAAACTCTTGCGTTGGGAAGGATTCGTTATTGTGCAGCCGTATGGTGATACTTTCCCTTGGCGAGCTTTCAATTACACCTTCTTGTTAATAAAACATTAACAACCCGGTAATCGAACGTCGTAAACCCTCAGTGAAGATTTTACCTCGAACACCGTGACCTGTTGAGTATCGCTCCAGGATCACTGCATGGTTGGAAAGATCCAAATGTCGCCGCTTATCACGACAACAATCTAATATCAGATGACGATGTTGGAGATGCGCAAGCGCCGTACCGTGAAATTTCCGAAGCGAAGATTTCCCATTACGCATAAGCTACTCCCCATTTTCATTTCGAACTCGACCAAAATGAGATCTCAAGCAAAACTTAACGTTTTTAAGCACCAAACAGCACTAAAACCAGTCCTTAAGAAGACATGACCCACATTTTAATAGTGCCTTACGTCACATGAAGCAAATAAATCTCAGTCAATTACAAAGCATGACGAGCGTGGGCCACCAAAATCCCATGTGAGCCATTAAGAATGCGCAGCTCAAAAGCAACTTCTCGCAAGCATACTGAAACGCGGCTCGCCAATAGCTAAACGCCTCACAGCTCGTAATTTCCATGCGGAGCGCTTGTGCTGGAGGGCATGTAAAGAAATCCGTAGTAAAATGACGCCCATTACCAACTCCGTCGAGTAAGGATCACGACATTAAAAGTTATTTGTTTGACGGAAAACATTCGCAAGCACATTCAGCCCCGAGGGAACAGACGAAAATTCGACCGCTCGTGCGCTCGATGTAGTGGCAGCCAGTTCGACGCTTTAGCATCTCATCCGCAATGCAAGTGCGCATGAATGGCCGAATGTCGTGCACACACACTTCGACAAAGGTCGAAAGTATCACGAATATATATCAAGACATTTGCACTACAGACATGGTAAAGCCGAAACTTAATTTAAAAAAAACCACATTGGAAACTTCGGTGCTTTTCCTCTTAATGCCCAATTATCATATCACACCCAGACGTATCATATCATGCTCATAGTTTAATGCACATCCTTGAGGCGGTTTTATCATATCATGCTCGAGCCAAAATCAATTTATTATCAAGCTGTTAAACAAAATCAACGACTTTTTTGAGCTAGAAAACAGCTTCATGCGATAACCTCTGAAACATCTCTCTTTTGGAAAAACTCATTCTTGCGAGAAAAGAGCGGCTATTTCTTCCTTATCAGGCAGATCAAACAGACTGCACACAACCATAGGTGGATGCGAAATGGTACGACATCGAATAGCACGATATGATCAGACGGCTCCAAGGATGTACATTAAGATACGAGCATGATATGATACGGTTGGGCATGATATGATAATTGGGCATTAAGAGGAAAAGTACCGAAACTTCTTTACTTCGACTTCATACCCTATGCTTTCACATCTGTAGTCTACCAAAACACCTTATCAGTGTCACCGATATCACGAAAAGAACATCGCTTATGCTCTAGAGCCTTTGAATAAGACCTTCGCAGAAAAGCTATTATCCACATAATCGATAAGGCTACTCGAGGTACGTCATACAAAACCAGTGAGAAAGCATTTAACTGAATCAATGAGTGCACAGTAGTCCACGCTTACTTTATGATAATACATGTATAAGTTGCACTCTCCTTCTCTAATATCATTTCCAAGAAAAAAGTACTTTCACGAATAAAAATCACGAGTAGAACAAACGAAGAAATAAACTCCAACGGCATACCTCGGTTTCCACATACTGATCGACCGGAGTCAGAGGTGGAAGAATGTTTTCCTCCATCGTGATCAGCACATCTGCAGAGAAAAAGCCGAATATTCCACGAAAAAATTCATTTATAAGTAGCGTCGAAACAATTTCGCAAACTGACCACAACGAACAGGTATGTTATGAGTCACAAAATAATAAAATACAAAAACCCGATGGAATCGAGAACAGCACAAAACAGACGACAGATAGTGAGAAGGGCTCTCAAGAGTAATAAAAATGAAAAATGAGAACGAGACGATATACTGCACATCAACGACTCGCGAACGTTGTCCAATAGTTCCTCATCATGAATAACTCAAGGTCAATGAAAAATCGTGCAAGTTTCGTTGAAAATTCCAAGGGAGATCACGGTTATAAAAAGTCAGAAGCTTGCAATGAACGCTTAACCGTCAATACGCATCTTACGGGAAACTCGTCCAACCTATTGTCGCTAGAGCACGAATGGTCTTTACACGAACATCGAATGACATCACCACCAAATAAATAGTCTAGCAGTGCAGTTTTTGTCAGAGAAACATGCACTTGGTATGTAGAGAAGTAAAACGGCATCCGATCGGATGTGGAGCAATCGTGAAAACGAGGAAACGAAACTTTTTGTTAAGGTGAACAAAAAATCAGCAGAAGCCAAAAAGCGGACTGAAGTTGGAGCTGAGTCATAGGGACCTCCGGAAACTTTTAAAATATTGAATTCATCATACTCTAACAACTGATTATAGCAGGTTTCGTCGGAAAAAATCAGACTCGGCAGCACCCTAAACTCACTCCCATTTTTGGTACAAACGGTATGATGAACGCGTGCTCACGCTTTTGTGCAGAATAAGTCGATCTCTGTGAAATCGTGCACGAAGTCGGAAAATCTTGTCATTACCTTACCACCACTTATTATTTATTTTATTTATTTATTTATTATAACACGCTCACATAGGTGAGCGTGGGAAAAATAAACTTCACCTGAACATCAAACTGTAAACGATATGGAAGGAAAATAACTACTATGTTACTAACACATAAAGAAACAAACAGATGAAAAATCCAGGAAGATAGCAAGCAGCCAAAAGCACAAATGAGGGAAATAAAATAGAGTAGTACCAAACAAAAAAAAACAACAAACGGAACAAGAGATGGTAGGAAACAACAAGAAAGTCAAAGAAAGTCAAAGAGGTCCCTCCTTATTACTTTATTTTATTTGCACTGTTAGGTGCGCCAACTAAAACACTTGAATATCATCAAACAACGACACTGTGCCCAATCTCGAATAAAATGTTTGTAATTTTTGTGGCATCCCAGTCTTTAGTAGAGACTAACATGTGAGCAAATAGATGTGAGGAACGCCTCCTCGGTCCCATTAGAATTATTAGCCAGATAAATCTACATTTGAAGCTTTGTGGAGGTCGGAATTTCACTGTCGCATTAAACTGACGAAAGACATGGAACTGCGAAACCAGTGGCTGAACCGGAGAGCAGAGAACCCTCGACCAGCAAAATGCTGTCACCTGTAGCGAATCAATAGATGGACAACGGAGTTAGCAATTGTGAGCTGGGCTAGTGATCTAAGTGGTCTGGCGGCGATGAGCAAACAAATGGTTTCGGCAGTGTTGGTTGGTCGGTCGGTCGGTCGGCTGACGACAACGTGAACGAGTCATGATTTTGGCGCAGTGAGCGCGGGTCGGGTCGGAAAATGGTCGCAAAATCAGACGAAGTCAGCTCTGCTCAGCACGCGGAACAACGCGGACATCCGCGTGCGTGGAAACACGATCGGTGGGTGGGTGGGTGGGGCGGTGGTGGTGACGGCGACGGCGCGCGACCACCAGCACAGGGCCAGCGGCTGCGGCGACGTCGGCGGCCAGTCGTGCCTTCGGGGGTCAAGCAGACCGCGCCGCGACACGCCGCGCGTCTCCAACCACCGCCCTCTCAATTGTGCGCTGTGGTGGTTTTTCAGCGTCACCGCCAACAACGAGGCGGTCCGGGCGCTCGCCAATTTCGCACTAAGGCTTCGGGGAGCACCCCGAACATTGTCGTAGCGAATGTAACTCGCCCTACCATTGCCCTCTGAACTTGCCCTTACCTAGTTCCTATTTTGCAGCTCCACAGTTCCATTGAACTTCTTAACGATTCTTAACGAATGTGAAAAAATGGGCCTTATCCAACTTAACGGACACCAGTACTATATTCGGCACTATTCAACTAAACGGACACCAGTGCTCGATTTTTTTCACTCGTCAAAATGCGCTGAAACTTCGCCTATGGGCGCTATTCGGGGTCCAGAGCACGAATCTGCTGTCCGTTTTTTACGTGGGTGGTCCCGGACCATCCAAATCGCTACTTGGGTGGTTCAACCAGGATCATCGATTTCGCTGAACTCTCCCTATGTGAGTTATTTGGGGTCCTGAACACGATGGTGAAGTCCGTTTTTCACCTGGTCGTCTCGGACCACCCATATCGACCACTTGGGTGGTCCAGTCAGGATCACCGATTTCGCTGAAACTTTGTCTATGGGGATTCTCTGGTGTCCTAAACACGATGGTGAAGTCCGTTTTCGAAATGGCGGCAGAATATGGATTTGTAGGTGTGTACCTACCGACCTTACCTGGTGAGACTCACCTATAACTACTGTATTCGGCCGTCATTTGGAAAGCGGAGTTCATCACCGTGTTCAGGACGCCAAAGAACCCCCATAGGCAAAGTTTTAGCGAAATCGATGATTCAGACTGGACCACCCAAAAAGCGATTTGGGTGGTCCGAGACCACCCACGTAAAAAACGGACGGCATATTGGTGATCAGCGCCCTCAATCACCCCCCTGTGCAAAGTTTCAGCGAATTTCGAATTTCGAGAAAAAATCGAGGACTGGAGTCCGAAAAAGCTGAATAGTGCCCTCAGTTTTTTCAGTAGTCGAAATTCGCTGAACTTTTGCACAGTGGGGCACAATCCTCCAGTCAGGGTCATCGATTTCGTTGAAACTTTGCCTGTGGGAGTTCTCTGGTGTCCTGAACACCATGGTAGAGTCCGTTTTCCAAATGGCGGTCGGATACGGTAGTTATAGGTGAGTCTCACCAGATAAGGTGGGTAGGTACTTACCTATAACTAACGTATTAGACCAACATTTGGAAAACGGACTTCACCATCGTGTTCAGGATATTAGAGAACCTCCATAGACAAAGTTTCAGCGAAATCAGAGATACTGACTGGACGGTGCAAGTAGTCGATATGGGTGATCCGAGACCAACCACGTGAAAAACGGACAGCAGATTCGTGTTCTGGACCCCAAGTAACCCCCAGGTTCACTTCAAGTCTTAGTTTCAATTTCGACGACTGAAAAAATCGAGTACTGGTGTCGGTTAAGTTACATAGTGCCGAATTTCTACATCGGTCAGTCATTGTGATACAATTTAACCCGGTCGCAGAGAGATGGAAGGTTCGATTGATTTCATTCGGAGATCGATCGCTCATCCTTCGATGTGGCACTGATTCTATTCCAGTGACAGTTATCCAAGATTGGATGATTTGCTGCTTTGGTTATGCTCGATTACACGCAGAAATTCTTGCCGCTTTTATCCACTCAACATCTGAGTGCATTTAGGCAAAGGTTATACATTTGTGACTATTTATTCTTATTATTTTTTTATTTATTTGTTACGATGTTTAAGACAATCGTGAGATAAAAGAATGAGTATCAAATAGAACGTCGAAAAGGTGAAAGTACAATACGTCAAATTTATTAAGTCAACAGTAAGGTAAATAGAGTCAATACAAAGAGTAAAAATGTTAACACACAAAAAAATTAAAGCCTAAGCAATTTCTTGGAAGTTATCCGTTCAAAAGCTGAAAAGCCATGCGGTGACTGAAGGGCCTCCGTTTTTAAGGAAGTAAATGTGGAACCTGCTTGAAATTAAATTGCGTTTTCGAATGAATCGTAACGACTAGATGACTTAAGTGAGATATATGTCCAGTCTGTTGAAACAAAAACTGGAATTATATGCTTCATTACAAATACCGGTCAAATAATGTAGTAAATGGCTGAGAATTAACTATGGGTCTCAAGAGTCGTATTTCCGTGTAGGGAGACATCGCCGGAGGCACTAGAAATTCTTTCTTCGGTCTTTATACCAAAACAACGATTTTCAGGGATAATCCTGCTTAATACTTGGTGATACTCTCGCCTAACGCTGCTACCATTATTACAAGAAGGATATCACGTTGTTTCGTTGATGATGTTGCTCGACGAGCACGGTGTTGACCATCTACAGGAGGGTGTAAAATGGTAACTGCTGCAACGACACGAACCTGCTTGGTGAGATTCCGCGTCCATAAAAAAGTCGACGTTCCGGCGAAGCCAAGCAGAGTTAACCAATAAATGGATTTCTTCTTAAAGCGAAAAAAAACTATGATAATTAGTTCCATTTCACCCGATTTTGTAAGAAGGATTTGGGATTAAATGACGATTACGAAGAAAGTATGGAGAAATGGTCAGTTCGTGGCTCTGTCGCTTTCAGTTTTAAAGAACTATTGAATATTGATTCCGATTTGTTGGAAGGATTGCGTAAGCACACCGTTCGACAGAACAGTGAGCAGAAGAAAACACATGCTAACTGAAACTCAAAGGCGAACACGTGATGATTGGCAGGCGTAAGAATTAAGCTGCAAAACAACCCCGAAATCTGTCAGTCTTCACACTTTATTGTCAACTATAACACAAGTCTTGAGCAGCGGAGGTAAATCTATTGGTTGGTCAGATTAGAGGCGCTTTAAAACAATTATTCCGTAATAACCAGGGGTGCGCGGAAATTTTTTCAAAAAAGCGGAAGACGGAACGGAAATGGCCAAAAATGGCCGGAAACCGGAATGCGGAGCACGGAAGACAGAAGTGGTGCAAAAATCACTAAATCATTGGAAATTAGCCAAAACTCTATCACAAAAAATTTCATTTCTGTTTCTAACGGTACTCGGTAGAGTGCTTGTTTTGTTTCCACTAGAATGTGTCTATTATTTTGGTGAAGGTGTTCAACGTTTGGTGATAACCTCAAAGTAAACGGTGGAAATTCATCTTTATAACCTTCATTATAAGCCCAAGACAAGTACGTAGAGAGGCCCAAAACGAGCATGCTATGGTGGAGAAACAGCAGTTTTTGCTTGATTTTTAGGAGTAAGGCTTTTCTCAGATCGTTTACAATGAAACCAGCAGAATAAAACAATCTCTCGCACTCGGACGATGTGGCAGGTGCCGACAAATAAAATACTTCGAATGGATCGCATCGACCTCAGCACAATAACTTCAGTCCCCATTTTGGTTTTTTTGTGTTTTTTTTTGATTTTCGAAGTGAAGGTCTTCGATTTCTTCATCCGTTTCCGCGTTTCGCCCTAAAACAAAGCGGAACACGAAACGGAACGGAAGGGCCAAAAACGGCCGGAAACCGGAACTCGGAACACGGAAACGGAAGTTCCGCACACCCCTGGTAATAACTTTGCGAAAATATTCGACGAATTTAATGTCGGAATAAGAGTGCGTTTCAGAAGTAGCGAATTGGTTGATCGTAAGCATCCAGCTGAATGAGGAGGAAGATGGCTAGAACCAACAGTTGTACAATAATAACTCATTCGCGGGATTTCATCAAAAAATCGTTACGTGAAAAAACAACCATAGTCACTGCTTTTCACAGCCTTACGACATATGCCTTATGAGAACCCACTGGTACGACGAGCAATGCTTCGTGAGCTGATCGTGTCAACGTTTTGATTTGGAGATGACTGGGGACGGCGCTGGGGCCTTTCGGAAATTTCAGAAGTCTTCGTTGGGCGGCGAACAAGTGTAGTGGGTGTAGTTGCGATCGATGCAGCCTCCATTATTCTTGGAGGTGTGGTCGGTCTAGAAGAGGCCAGTGAAATACCTTTCGGTTTCCCGCCGCCATCATTGAAAGAGATCAGCGCCCGGTTCTTTTTCTATTTCTCGTCCTCCGCTCAGCAGGCATAAATGTGCAGATAAGTGAAGAAACGGAGGCGGGAAAAGCATTGCGCGTAGAAGTAGTCACTCAAGCATACTTTACTTCAAAGAACAAGTGGAACGAAAAAGCGAAAGTGTGAAGACGGCTATACGACGTTTGTTAGCTGAAGTGTCTCCAAGAATTCGAGGAAATTCAACTCTCACAGCCGATAGACGGTCATATAGGGAAGAATGAGGGGTCGGCAGGAAACGAACTGCTGTTGGATCCATGAGCATGTATGTGAACAGGCTCAGCTACACACCGCGTTGGAAGATGATCTGTGATGGAGAACAAATTCAAAGTTTCTTTGGTCTATAGTCTCAAACTCTTCAGCCAAACTCATGATTTATAGAGGCATGAACCAGCGCCCATGCGAGTTTAGGTAGTGTCTGAAGTGTTAGAAAAAAGTGGCGGTGATTCTGTGACAAATAAGAACATCAAACGCGGCATGCGTCCTGTTCAACTTGATGAATTGGAACACGGAGTTCATTTTCAGTAACTGCAAGATTTCTCTCATTTTCACACTTTGCGTCAGAGAAAATCACGTCATCCAAAAAGGCACATTCTCCCAGGAACAGTACATTTCAGAAGGCGCCTGACAACGTTAGCATCTGGAATAATATTTAAATAAAAGTAAGTGAGTTCTCTTGAAACTCTCTTCAAGATAAATAGATAACAATTAGGTTCTCCTAATTGTCTGATGCAATGGTATTTTTCTCTCAAAACCGTATTATGCCGTAGTAGATTGTATTTGGTATCACTTTAGAGCACGAAGTTCCCGAACCTTTCGTTATTTGTTAACCGCTTTCCAACTGTTCATTTGATTTAATTACTTTTTGTATTATGGCATGGTGCTTTTGTTTTCTTAATGTTTGCATTTATGATTGGCGCGCCATTACGTGACGTAACGAATAAATAAATAAATATGTGGAGCGAATAACGACTACTGAAAAAGCACTGCAGATCGTAAATCGAACTTGATCTTAGCATTATCTATACAAGGAGTATAACGGCGTACTGAAAAGATATGAGAACATTTCAAATTTGTTGACAACCAGAAATTCAGGCGTAAACGGCTCGATGAATTAAACATACTGACTCCAGTGAGGTCACGCCTGGTGACATGCGTCATCACTTCGTATCGACAGTGACGGCTGCCCCATCCGGACGATATGGACGAGATCTGCCCATGTGCCACCAAGATGCCATCGGGCTAATGTCAGTAATTGACCCTTCGATTAATTCAGCCGGTAACTGGCAAGCTGCCAACAAGGATGAACTGTCCTATTCTACCTCAATTAACCTTCATAAGAATAAAAACGTTCGATTTCTGCGCTCAAATTGCCTGGTGATACCCATATGGTGGCCTATTGGGCTAACAAACAAAATAGGAAGTGAAGGCATCGAATAGTAAAAGGTAAAGGTAAAGGTGCCAGCGTTGATCAGTCCCCGAAGGACGCGCAGCCACATTCTTGTTCAATTCAGGATGGGTGAATGCGTATTAGGTCTATACAGTGATTTACGGGGGCTAGCCGCTATGCCAAGTCAGTGTTTTACCTTCCCAGTAAAGTCGGGTATCAATTAACCCACCCCGGAGAGATGGAAGACTTGGATGGCCCTGGCGGGGATTGATCGACAGTGCGGGTATCAGCAGCGCCTCTTACCACTGCACCACGCGCGCCCGTGCGAAGGCATCTAATGGACGATAAAATACTTCACAACAGCTAATAATGTAAGATTCGAACATAGTAAGAACCTGAGATGGATACTCCGCTGTACTCGACAGGCGCTACATAGTTCTGGAGTTTACCGGGAAGAGTGTTGTTGAAATCGTAAACGAGAATCTCAACTCCTCTAACAACATGCTTTTCGGAAAACTTGGAAGTGTCGATATCTTAATTCCCGTTCACCTCGCTAGTCGTATTAAGCAATTGTACCATCTTCTGAAGGGAGAATTGGGGTAAATCTTCGACCGCATATTTGATAGTTCTTTTTCATAGAGCGTCTACGAAGAGGGTTCGACGTGGCGCCAACCTTATCAATGAGCCACTATACTGTTGTGCTTGGAATGAATCTTTGCGTTGGTCGACTATGTGGATCGGTCGGACATTGGCGTGTGTGTGTTTTGGGAACGTGTCAGAGAGTACCCGCTTGCACTGTTTGATTTCTCAACGAGGAAAAGCTGAGGGGAGAACGGTCAGCGGAGCGCGCGAGACCGATTTGTGAGTTGAGTGACGGCTCATTGACGTTGCCCATCCGTAACAATGATGACGTAACATGAGAACATCCGCGAAAAAAAACCTATGTGGATCTCTTATTCGGAAATGGAAGCGTCGAAAACACCAACACTGTTCACCAAAACAGCAAATTCCCTACTGTTCAAGTAGACAACTTCTTTAGCCGAATGGCGGAGAGGCGATGTAATGGAGTTCAGAGGCTTGTAAACACTAGATAGCAGACGTTGCCGCTGAAACCGCGATCTCTTCCAGCCGCAGTTCCACAGTTGTCGAATCACCAACTTCATTTTCATTTATTACACGGGAGAACGCCGTGTGTATGAATAAAAAAACATCCTGTAGCCAACAATCAAAATATAAGTAACACTGAAGCAATTTTGAATCCCGCTAGTAACACCATCGATTTTAACAACTAATAGTAATCAAATCAGCACAGTGGTTAGTGCAGTCTGCCGGAAACAGAAAGACGCGGGTTCAATTCTCGTCCGATGTCAGTGTTTTGCGAATAACCTAGCATCTCTAAATATACAAATCATTCAACTAGTTCTCGTCTATAAACCGCTAACAAAAACGGCAATTAACAGACTAATTTCGTGTAGTAATCAAACCAACTAAACAGCATAAAACTTGTTAAATTTTTAATTTTTACGTAATCAAGTACCGGTCTACCGCGTTTTTGAATGCCTGATTTCCGCTCGCTAGCAATTTAGACCAACTGATTTCTAAATAGTCAGATCTCGCTCCATTAGTAAAGAAGCGCTGCCGCAAATTACGTCGAGCGCGAGGAAGCATCACTGATGTGGCACCCCTTCTATTAGGAGTTGGTCTACGGGTAGAAAACTGTCCAAGATCAAAACCACAAATACCGGTGAGAATTCTGTGAAATAGAATTAGGTCAAATGTGGGTTCTTCGTGGAGATTGATATTACGGCTACTAGCTATTGTTCTGAATGAAAGAGAAATCACTTATATTCGATTTGATTTTATCTGCGTTTAAATGGATGGAGGGTGCGCGTGGTGCAGTGGTAAGAGCCGCTACTGACATCCGCACGGTCGATCGACCCTCGTCCGGGCCAACCAAGCCTTCCATCCCTCCGGGGTCGGTAAATTGGTACCAGACCTTTCTTGGAAGGTAAAAACACTGACTTGGTGTAGCGGCTGACCCCCGCAAGTCATTGTATAGGCCAAACACGCATTCACCAAGCCTCTACCATTCTGAATTAAACACGAATGCCCGGCCTGTCTTTAGGGCACAGACGAACGCAGACATCTTTACCTTTACCTTTAGATTGATGAATTCGTTTGCACAGCTCCAATGAGATGACCTTATCAACGTTATTCACCACACTGAGTGGACTTTGTTTGCCTATTTCACTCACGGTACTTTTTCCTCGTCCACCACGCGACTGTTTACACTTCCGGTCAGCTCGCGGGGGTCGCGCGTCGAGCATACCGCAATGACCCGACACGAAACTGACGTTGTCCAGCCAGCGGTCGTCAAAGTTGAGCCGATCTGATCGCCAGACACTCCCATGCACACACAAACCACCCCGAGCCACCTTTCCCACCCTCACCTGCCAGTCCTACCCGCTATTGCTCTCGGACGTCCTTATCGCGCCGACCCTTCCGGCTAACGCAGCTGTAGCTTTTCGCAGATCTCCCCCTGTTTAGGCACTGCAATGGATGAGACCTCATTGAACATTTTTCACCATCCGACGCAGAAAATTGAGCCTACACAATTTATCTCCACCTTCTCTAGATTTCACTTTCCGATTGAGGTCTACTTTGTTCTCTGAATTATAGAAGTTCGTGATCGTGCGTTCCCCTGCATTTGTCTCCGAAACCTTACATCTTAACTTATAAGACTTTGATGAGCTCTAACTGTGTTTGAAACGAAGTAATTTTCTTAATTTAGCACACAAGATCTCGAAATGAAGATCTTGATACTCCCTTTACTACTTCATCTCGCAACATGCCAGGTAAGCGACATCCACCTTCGAGAACATTGCTTCCTTACACTATTCATCTCCTTGCCTATACTTACGATTCCGCGCTTTAGTTTCATTATCAACAACCACGAGCACAGCCACAACAACGCCAAATGATGTATCCTGTCCGAACAAACTGTCAGTACGTGTGGTGTAATCAAAATCGCTATCGATGGAACTACCGCCCTACTGGTTAGGATTGTTGTCTTTTCTGAATTTGGTTGGGTTTCTCGCTACTTAAATTTTCAAGGGAACGAGTAGACTCTGTGAAGCTGCGTCATTTAGGTGAGTGCTAGGAGCCCGCGAGAGCTAACACTCCGTTACTGTTGTCTTCGCGCACTATGTCTATTGTTCCCGATCCCATTGATTAAGTCTGCCACTAGGGCCACATCCCTAAGACGTTCATTGTCCATATCGCTAGACTAACGGGGATCGGGTCATTGTTCTTTGTGTATTGTTCGAGTCGAATTTTAGTGATGCGTTTGAATTGTTAAATTTAGGCAAACTTTGAACGTCTAAATAATAGGAGACGTAACCCTGAAGTCTTCCCTTTGTATCGACTGTGACGACTGCCTGATACCGGCGATATCGACGAGGTTCACCCACAATTTACCCATCGGGCCAATTTCGACGATATCGCCGGAACCAGCGCCCAGATTCATGAACGGACGGGCGGTCTCCGAAACCGCGGCGCAGCCAGAACCAGACGGCTGAGTCGAGAGATTGCGTTTAGCATACGAAGTTTAGAATAAGTAGACAGAGATGGGCGCCGTTTGGGCTATATCTCGAGGTTTATCGGGGGTTTACCAATGATGAATCTAGACCCAGGCGCCGATGATGCCGATGGCGATGCCAATGGCGTTACTAAATGACCCCTCCATTACTCTTACAGCCAGGAAGAACGCTTTTTGTAGTGGATTAGATTATGCGTCATTAGAAAACTTAGCAGTTCGAATTTCAAATTTTTCATCATATAAAGAGGGAGAATTTCAGGAATCGCTAGACCGCTGATTAATCTCCCTCAGGTTGTCATTCGCCCAGTGATTTCACCGTTGGTACCAGTGACTACAACCGCATTCCCGATGACATTCACGTTCACAACGGCATGTTAAATCAACTTTTTACCTCAAATTACGTCTCACTATATCGAAACATTCAGGCCTCCACCACTACCCTGCCCACTCCTCCTCCTGAGGTCATAACAACGACGAGTGAGTTGCCAACACCTCCTCCCGAAGTTGTCACAGAAGTCTCGTCTACCACACGATTTTTGCGCCCTGAGCGGAAACAATTGAACCGAACGAGTAATTCTAGATTTTAATTTCGATTGCGACTTGATTGGGGGTTCACGCTGTTCTCATGACAAAATTTGGACATTTATAGAGTTCATCAATCCTTGTCCATCAGGACGTCCGTTGATGAATGAATTCGACACAGCAATCACCTGCAACTATTTGAATCAACCAAATGGTGGTTGCCCTGAGGACTACTGGTGTCACACAGGAGCCTCGTTTTCCTCGACCGCGTGCTGTTTGAAAACTGAATCAAGTGGGCTTATTTTAGCGTTTAGAGCGTGATTATTGTTCGTGATGGCTAAATCAGTTCTGATATCCGCTTTTGGCCACTGCGAACAAGTGACCCTCACCCCGACAATTGTCGCTGAAATTATATTATCTTAGCGGATCGCTGCGATATGCGTCGTGACACCGGAGAAGGAAGTGAGCTCGTCGCTAGATGGTACTTTGACAAAAACGCCAAACAGTGTCGTCGGTAAGTTGGCAACTCGTTTTTTTTGAATTCCTCTTTCGCGCTGATAACGTCTCAATGATAGAATCAGTTATTTTAAGGAGAAGTGAAAGTTTAGACTTACCGCATACCCATGACATAGCCAAAAGACATTACTGTGTTTAGATTCCTCTACAAAGGAGTACGCGGGAACATGAACAATTTTGTGACCAAAACTCAGTGTGTGGACGCGTGCGAGTCAAGTAAGTTTACTCAGTAGAAAGCATTCCGTTTGCCTATAGAAGCGGCCGACCAGCCAGTCATAATGCTCGCGATCTGTCCGCGAGCGCGGAAACGACGCAAGAAAAAGCTCATCGTGACCTGCCGACCAGGTTTCGTGTACACGCGCACGAAAAAACCATGAAAACACATTCCGCAACTGAATCCAATTCTTTTTTTTGCCATGAAAGTCAAGAAGTGTTCTCACAGTGCGATGTAAGGGCTCGTTTAGACACCGCGCGGCGAAAATGCAAAATCGAGGCGCAATCAATAATTAACGTTATTGATCGAATTTGCTCCTTTGCGTTAGTGGCGCAGTCCGGTGGCGCCGCGTCTACGCAAAAAAAATTGGGCATATAATCACATAGGGAAGCAATTAAACGAAAAAGGTGAATTTCGTCAAAATGTCCTTTAATAAGGAATAGCAGCCTTCTAAAAAACCCGAACGACAAGTAAGTTTGCTTAAACGCAGCGCCACCGGACTGCGCCACTAATGCAAAGGAGCAAATTCAATTAAGGACGTTAATTATTGATTGCGCTTCAATTTTGCATTATCGCCGCGCGACGCGAAGACATGGAAAAGATACAAATCGACCATACCGTGGGAACTGATCGATTCGCATATTTTGCACATCGTCGCGTCGCCCATCGCGCGCACTCTAAACGAGCCCTAAGGGTGTGTGAAGCAAATGCGGGGCCTCTTATCACATTACCACCGGCGCCCTGCTAACTATGTGCTTATTATACCTTCATCACAGGTGTGGCCGTTGATCGAACGAATCCATGTCGCTTCGGATTTCCTGCGAAACATCGGTCAAACCAATCACGAATATTGTGTGGTCCGAGCGACACATCTGCGTGTCCATCAAACTACTATTGTCATCTTGGAGAGACACCTGAAACTACCGTGTGCTGTGAATCAAGTGGATGTAAGCTGCAAATTTTCCGTTCAAAACCATTCTTAACTGATAGTTTTACTGCTTCTTCTTGCTCTCAATGTTGATGGTCCCCCTTCCAGTGACTGATCCGTGCTTACTGGCGTTGAACGTTGGACAGGGAAAAGCTCTTTTAAAAAGGTGATTATCATCTTCTCTATTCTCGCAAAATTACATAGCTGACACTAAAGCTTCAGATATTACTACAACACCTTCTCCAAGCGCTGCACTGAATTCGTCTATCGAGGAACAAAAGGAAACGAGAACAATTTTGTTTCCAACAAACAATGTCAGGATATTTGTCAAAGTGAGTCGCTTAAAGACTCTACCAGGTACGACAACGGGTCAAACGAACATGTGCATCGAAGTCAAATGAAAATCGGCACTATTCAACTTAACGGACACCTGTACTCGATTTTTTCAGTCGTCGAAATTCGCTGACACTTCGCCTCTGGGGTTATTTGGGGTCCAGAACATGAATCTGTTGTCCGTTTTTCACGTGGGTGGTCTCGGACCACCCAAATCACTGACTTCGCTGAAACTTTGTCTATGGGGGTTCTCTGGTGTCCTGAACACGATGGTAAAGTCCGCTTTCCAAATGGCGGCCGAATACGGTAGTTATAGGTGAGTATCTACCAACCTGCCTGGTGAGACTCACCTATAACTACCGTATTCGGCCGCCATTTGGAAAACCGACTTCACCATCGTGTTCAGGACACCAGAGAACCTCCATAGACAAAGTTTCAGCGAAGTCAGTGATCCTGAGTGGACCACTCACGTAGTCGATACGGGTGGTCCGAGATCACCCACGTGGAAAACGGACAGCAGATTCGTGATCAGCGCTCTCAATTACCACCCTGTGCAAAGCTTCAGCGAATGTCGACGACTAAAGAAAATCTTGTACTGGTGTCCGCTAAGCCGTATAGTGTCTGAAAATCTAATCGAAATTCAGAATGGAGTAATCCTTGCCCTACCAGTGTGAACTTCGCGTCAAAGAAGCATTGCTCTTTGAATGGCACTGAGTGCAGCGCTGAGCAATGGTGTCATATTGGATCGTCGGAAGCCACGAGCGTTTGCTGCCCTGGAGGTAACCGATTTCTGCTCCTATAGTTGACTGAAAAATAATCGGACAAAATCAATCCGTCTTTAATAGAAGAATCAAACACACCTTGGAGAGTATGTTTCTAGTAATAGAACAGGCATTTATTTCAGCGTCGTTGGATCCGTGCTCGCTTCCAATGGAGCACGGTGAAGGTGGAATGGATTTGCCCAGATGGTATGCGGATCCGAGCGACACCTCATGCACACGTCAGTGTAAACCATTTGTCTACAAAGGAGCCAAGGGCAATCAGAACAACTTTCTCACAAAATCATTGTGCGAGAAGAAGTGCAAACGTGAGTTTTTTGCCAGCGACAAGCCTCCAATTGTTACTTTGTCCAGTTGTTGGAAAGTATTGTTAGAACTGTTTCTGCTCCTTAATACAAGAGCGTTGTCTAGGTGCTTGCAAGTCGCCATGTGGCTCAGCACAGATGCTAACGTCACCGACAAACGAACCACGTTTATGCAGTCCCACTTCGCCATGTCCGCAGTCACATTGGTGTCATGTGGGAATTACACCTGAATTTACAGTATGCTGCTCAGCCGGTAAGATCATTGTGATTCACAGCTTGATTCAGCATCATTGGTTCTTATATTTAGTGCCAAACACCTGTGAACTACCGTTGATGAAAGGTGATGGAAACTCTCATCTCACCCGTTGGCATTTTGACAGTAAAAAGAACAAATGTGTCAAGTTCATCTACAGTGGTGAGGGAGGAAATCAGGTAATGCTCTCACCTGGGCACAGCAAAAAAAGATTTGAAAAATTCCTATGAAAGCTGACCTGAGAATGGTTTTTAGAACATGTTCCTGACGTTGGACGACTGTCAAATGGTCTGCCCCGTCTACGAAAACCCATGCGGTAGCGGTAAACCACTGCTGGTTGGAAACATACCCAAAATATGCAGCCCCTCTCAACGCTGTCCTTCTACACATTTCTGTCACATTGGCGTCGACGGACAGGAAAATTATTGTTGCGCTAAAAGTCAGTTTACACCCTTGATTTGTATAATTATTATTTTGAGCCATTTCATTTTACTTTACTTTATTTTAGACGGCGATCCGTGCAATCAGGATCTCGCTATTGGCGAAGGCAGTTTCTCCTTGACAAGGTAAGAGCTACAAAAGTAGTGAGGTTATCACTAAGCTTTGAAATGTTCTGTCATAGGTACTATTTTGACAAGGAAAGCCGAAGATGTCGCGAATTCTCATACCAGGGTTCGAAGGGTAACGCCAACAACTTCCTCAGTATGGAGGATTGTGAGCTTGTATGTCCTGGTGAGTCAATCGTTCTAATTCTGTCACCTTTGGCAACAGGCGTCCGTTTCCTGAGTTCCTACATTTTCTCTTTCAGTATTGCCAAATCCTTGTCAACTTGGTGAGCCTTTGCTCAACGCGCTCAAGGAACCAATTATCTGCGGTGGAGAGGACTCTTGTATCAATGGCTATTGGTGTCACGTTGGAGGAAGCCCCGAAACAACTAACTGTTGTCCAGGAAGTATGTAGCTAACACTAGGAATTCATCATCTGTCGGAAATATTCATTAGTCACTATTTCTCATCTATCTAGCTCGCCGGCCATGCGACCTACCACTTGAAATTGGTCAAGGAAACGAAAAGTTGGAGCGATGGTTCTACGACGGAGGAGTTCAGGTAAATAATGAAGTTCTACATAGATTCGAGAATTCGATAGGCTCGTCTCGCGGGATGGATCTGTTGTAGACGTCATTACACAGAACTCTTGAATTCACACCTTGAAGTTGTTCACTTGTTCAAGTTGGAGTTGTGCATGTTTAGATGTGCCGCACCTTTACCTACAATGGAATGAAAGGTAATGCGAACAACTTCCTCACGAAACAGGCCTGTCGACAAGCGTGCAAAGGTGGGTATTCAGGTCTTACTATTAGTTCCTTTCAATACTTCAATATCGCTCCGAACAAGTGTCTCGGAGCTTCAACATCAACAACCGATTTTACCAATGATCTTTCTCCCCAAACTATGTGGAGATTTAGACTATTTGATGTAATTTAATATACAACTATATGAGGTCATCGCTTCCACGTTGGTTTTTTAGCCATACAGTGCTTCCACTGGGGATCCTTAAGCAGTTTCAAATCGAAGGTTCCCATTCTTGTGAAGGTTGATTGGGTGGGATAGGGAGGTTTTTCCTTATTGGTTCTTTGCTAATTACCGGCTCTAATTAATTGATGGGTCAGTTAAAGACGTTAGACCAGTGGCATTGCCATCGGCTGCATCGGCTGGCTGATTCTCGCGATATCGTCGAAAATTTGCCCGGAGGGTAAATTGTGGGTAAATTTCGTCGATATCGCCGGTATCAGGCAGTCGTCACAGTCGATACAGCGAGAAGACTTCAATGTACGTCTTCTGTTACTTAGACGTCCAAATTTTGGCTAAATTTTAACAATTCATATGATTCATATTGCTGATCAGAATCTCGAGCTCTGCATAGTACCCCTAATAGGAATCCTTCCTCAATAACATTCAGACGAAACGACCAAACCTGCATATGCTTTTAAAAAGATAGATATTACAGAACTCAACCCATGTGGTTATGGAGAACCTCTGGTCGGCACTGATGATGAACGAGTGCTTTGTACTGGAGGCCAAAAAGTCGACAGTTGTCCACGTGGGCATTACTGCCATGTCGGCGGATCCGCGCTTACAACCGTATGCTGTCCGAAAAAGAGTAAGTTTTATGCTCTGATCACCTTACATGCCAAAAAGTAGTCATGATTTGCCGTAGAAGTGAAGCTCTCAGAAGTTTTCTGCGACATCATCGTCTTGTCTATCCACATTTTCAGACGTGGAATCATGTGATCAGCCAGTACAGGTTGGCACAGGTAGTGATGATTTGCCACGATGGTTCTTCGACAAGAAACAAAACAGGTAATCGACCATTGAATTTTTCATTGCAATCCACTGTATCGTAAATGGGAAGAAGAAGCCTATCATGAGGCCTTTCCTTAGGCCTTTGTCATACCAACGCTCGTGGTGGGCGTCAGCTGCTTGCGAGCGGTGAGCGCCCAGCCGCTAACCTCAGACGCTGAGCACGCGACGCACGCACGCACGCGCCCGAAGCATACAGAGCAATGCGCGAGGTGATCGACCGACCCCCAGCGAAAGGGTCAATCGCAGTGCAATGCACAGCGACTAGAGCGTGGAAGGTACGCGAGCGTGTGCATAACAGCCCGTGAGCGTCACCACGCCAGCGTCTGACGTGATAACTCGCACAAACGTGTCTGGCCCCACGGTGTCTGATACTGAATGGGACGAGTTAGGCTGGCAGACGCTGGGGGGGGGGGGTGAGCGTCGGTATAACAAAGGCCTTAACCTCCCACTGTCCCTTCAGGTACAACGCAGATCATCCAGCGGTATTCGAAAGAATTCATGACTAAACCTTTTTCGGCTGACTATCTAAAATACACAAGAGGTTAATATTGAAATATTCTCAGGTGTGCGCCATTTATGTATGGAGGAATCGGTGGTAATGAGAACAACTTTATTAGTCGGAACACCTGTACCGAGGAGTGCCCAGGTTCGTCTTACAACGCTCAAATACACTTTCGGAAAGAGGACCATGATTTCAGTGTATCGCAGCTATTGTCCTCATGGAATTCCACTCGTAGAAGGTGAACATGTCATCCCATGTGGAATTGATCGAGGATGTCCTGACGGCTTTATCTGTCATATGAGCACCGATTTCAACGTTTCCGTTTGCTGCCAGGTATGATCTGATGAATGGAAATTCTGCGTTCTCTAGTTCTTCGAAATGAAAGAAATACACCTATGATAACTGTGTGAATACGTCTGACAACGAAAATATGGTTATAGAGGTGTATTGAGTTGCGTCAGTGTACGTAACTGGCGCAACCGCTATATTATCCGACGTTGCACCTTTCACAGTGTTCGAGAATACCTGTTCGAACTATCTGTAAGGGCTCGTTTAGACGTCCGCGCGGCGAAAATGCAAAATTGAAGCGCAATCAATAATTAACGTCATTGACCGAATTTGCTCCTTTACGTTAGTGGCGTAGTCCGGTGGCGCCGCGTCTGAGCAAAAAAAATTAGGCATATAATCACATAGGGAAGAAATTAAACGGAAAAAGTGAATTTCGTCAAAATGTCCTCTAACAAGAAATAGCAGCCTTCTAAAAATCCGAAGGGCCAGTAATTTCCCTATATGAGGCGCCACCGGAGTGCGCCACTAATGCAAAGAAGCCAATTTCGATCAAAGACGTTAATTATTGATTGCGCTCCAATTTTGCACTTTCGACGCGCGGCGTCTAAACGAGCCATAACAGGCAATGTGGAGTGGTGTCGTTTCTCGTTCGACCTAATTTTATAGTTCTTACAGGATCCCGTGGATTTCTGCTCAGCTCCTCGTGATCCGGGACCGTGCACTAACTATGAGACCCGCTATGGGTATAATCCTGCTACGGACACATGCGTTGAGTACCAATATGGAGGTTGCGATGGCACCCTCAACAACTTCCACTCACTTCAAAGATGTACGGAGATCTGCTGCAAGGAGTATAAACGGAAACTTTAAATATTTTCCTATCTACATTGAGATTCAACCGTTGGTTCATTCTCTCGTCATTCTTCCATTTTCATAACAAGTTGGTATGGACGTCTAGTAAGCATGCGTGGCTTGACCCTTTTTCCATACGGAATGATTACATACATTTATGTTTATAAATGGAAGTTAGAGACATTATAGTAGCGACTTTATCAGGCCGCATCAAACGCATTCAACTTTTTCAGTCCCTTTCCTTCTGCCATTTATTCAGACACTTTCACATAGCAATGTCTTTCCTTTCAATATGTCATTCACTCACTTAATTTATACAGTCCTTGTGAAAAATGATATACTTAATTGAATTCGAGGTTTATGCAAGCCGAAATTGACGGTGTGCACGTTTCTCGAAGGCTCGAGTTAGATAGATCTCTTCATGTACGTGCGCTTTCTTTATGAATCACTTTATGGCAATGAACCATTCTTCGCTCGTATTACAAATATACAGGTATCAGAAAATACACGAACCTCTCTTATACATGATACTCATGATTCACATGTTTTGACAAGTTACAACCCGTAACTAGCAGAGGGAAACAGTAAACTAAGCGGTACATACATATCGAGAATAAAAGTATCGAGACATACACAATCAGAATGTCAGCCTCAGACAATTTTTTTAATGCTGAGCCACAGCTCTTATGAAATGGTCTAATACCACCCTTATTTTCAATGAATGCCCACAGTGTGGTACACTAATAGGGTAGTCTACGTAAAAGTGAATTCAGAAAGATAAGATGAAGTTCGGCAACATCACCATTTGTTGCCATTGGTCTAAACGCTCCACATCCGTTCCGGCTTGATCTTTTCATAATGATACTGAGATTGGATTCCAAGAATATCACCAGCTTTGTTAGTGCCATTAGTTGCTTTCCTTTAACGATAAATCAACAATTACGCAAAAAGTGAAAAAAGCAATGATACACGAGGACTAACTTGAAAAGTGCTAGGAACTCCTCTTTTGCAAATTCATAAAACTCCTTCTCCATTTGATAAACCTCATTTCGTCGGATAATAGAAAGGGTCTGATCGGTCGGTGGGTATTTTCGTTTGGTGTAACGCAGATGAGCCCGATTCTCTGGAAAAAAAAGTAGTTAACGATATTACTACATAAAAACACGAACGAGTAGCAACAAATGTGATCTGTGTTCACGAAGATAATTAATGCTGGGCTTACCATCAAGGCCATCGAAGTGCTTCAAAGCTCCTCTGAAGAATTGTGGGACAAGGCGCTCAAGCAGAGCGATAAAGTCTCTTATTTGCTCACTGATCCCAACCAGAAGATATTTTTCGACAAGATTTCTCTTAGCCTGATTTAGCGCTTCTCTGCTCCCGACAACCCTAAACATGGAAGTAGAAGTGTTTTCTAAGTAAAGAGATGTACAACTCACGTGCAAAAATGGTGGTGACCGCAGAAATACGGAATCTGAATCCACATCTGCTTCATATCACAGTCACGACCAGCTCGCATCACGCATTCGTCGAACGTCTACAAGACCACTGTTATTCAAACAAGGTACCGAATAAAAAGAGAGAGCACTAAATGAAAAAGTACAGAACACAATTAGGAGAACACACCTCATTGTTTCCTGCGCGACTCCTCTTCAAACCTATTCGATAGTTGTCGCCGAATCGAAGAAAATAATAATGAGAAAGAATACGTTCCAACGGTTCACGAACAATATTGATGTAAAGCGGGTTTGGATAGCCGAATCTTCAACAAAAAGTATCATTTTACAAGATACACTGCATTTGTGATGGAACTCACCTTTCGAAATCGATGAACGCCACATGTCCATGATAAAACGCAGGAAGGCGTTCCTTCCATGATGAAATATTGTGGATAAACTCGCTTTGATCAGTCAAACTCATCACCTGGGAGTGGAAATGCTTTTAACGGAATCCTATGTTACCCCACTGCTCTCACCTAATTAAAGAACTCCAGCATTACCCGTAGCTTTTCAAGCTTTTTCTCATGTCACGATGGGCACTGATGACTCCCAAGGAAATAGAATAACAGAAAAAAATATCGCTGCAAATTTACCTGCCGGTTTTTCGTCATGTTGAGATGTATGACATTAAAGCCGTTCACTTTGAATAAATCGTAAGCCACTGCATTGGTAAATGTTGTTGAACCAGTTTTTGGTACCTGAATAACACACAGCAGATCGAAGTACTAAAGCGAATAAGTAACTAACCAATTGAAAATTAATGTACCCGATTGTAAAACACTATTTGTGCCGTCTGCAAATGTGTTGAGACAGGCAAAACAGACTTCGACACATTGTCATCGTACGAAGCATTCAGACGAGCGTTGATGTACAGGAATAGAACAACGAGCACACAAAAGTTAACTACCAGGAGACGAGTTCGGTTAAGTGACAGCATTCCAAGGAATCATGGGGTGAGTGTTGAAACAACTGAAAAACTTTTTTCAAGGATAATGCATATTTCAATACAAATCGTAACATGAAACAAAAAGCCACACGGCGTAGTCACTCTCGTGGATCTACGGGCACGTCTAGAATCCGAAAGCTTAATTTCCTGTGATTCATGATATAATGTGATCGGAATATTGGAATCTAAAAGATTGCAACCGAACAAGGACAAATAATCGTTCTTACCGATCGTTGCGACGTAAAATTCTGGCCGTTCGTTAGTAATATTCCATTCCTTCGGAGCTTCAAAGGTAGAAACACCTTCAGTATAAATCAAAAAATCGTCGAATACCAACACTTATCGCAATTATATATCTCTGTAAAGGAACCAATCCGTTAACGCAAAAACAAGTGCACATCGCTATGACCACAAGCTTCACGCACAACTCCCACGACATCAGACGAAAGGGAAACACTAGAAACCATCTTCCCAAAGTTACATATCTGAAGAAACCTGGCCCAGCTAATGGAGACTGGAGAGGGAGATTTCGAACGCGAGTTTCATTGAACTTCGAATTGCACCACGGCAATATTAGCGGGGTCGCGGCGTTGCAAAGTGGCGCGTTGTCGGGCGAAATATTTTTTTAAATGAAGTCATTCGTTTCTCAATTTACAGTGTCATCGGGCACTCGCACGTAGTAGGTTTGCGTTCCTTTTTATATGGTTTTATTTCACACCCACATATTGTTCATACCACATCAAATCTATTTGCGTTTGGAAGTGCCCACGATTGTGATCATTCTCTTTTATGCTCTCTTTGCACATGTTGTGTTCGACCAATAGTAAAAAGGTAAGAGGTGAAGGTAAAGTTGCCGCCGTTGATCAGTCCCCTGAGGATGCGCCATGCATTCGTGTTCCAGTCAATCGTAGAACCATGGGAAACGTGTATTTGACCTACACAATGACCTGCGAGGCCAGCCGCTATACCAGGTCAGTGTTTTACCTTCCCAGACAGGTCTGGTACCAATTTACCCGACCCCGGAGGGATGGAAGGCTTGATTAGCCCGTGCCGGGATCGATCGCTCGACCGTGCAGATGACAGCAGCGCCTCTTACCACGCTGGCCCGACCAATAGTTACAAAAAAAAAACAAATTCTGGGACGAATTTTTGAAAGCTTTCTGTGGGAGGAAAATACGGTATGCTACACAACTTGAAGGCAGGAATGTTACTGGTTATGCTTATTATCCTGTTAATCGTCATGTCTAAGGGAGTTGTTTGGTTCTTCTACGGTCTAATATGCTGCATTTCCGGACAAGATTTGGTCGCCGCCTTCAAAGACAGACTAGGGATTTGAGTCTTAGGCCCTTGTTATACGTTCGCTCACCCCCCAGCGTAACTCGTCCATTCAGTATCAGACACCGTGGGGCCAGACACGTTTGTACGAGTTCACCACGCCAGCGTCACCATGATAACTCGTACAAACGTGTCTGGCCCCACGGTGTCTGATACTGAATGGACGAGTTACGCTTGGGGGTGAGCGAACGTATAACAAGGGCCTTACGGCCTCTGGTTCATCTGACGACACTTGAGCGCTAACTTTTCTTTAGAAATCCGGACAAACACAATAAAACGAAGACAAACGGCAGCGAGTTGCTTACTTCTTGCAGATTAAGGAAGGGTCGTCCGTCTACCAACATTGTTTGTGGGAACTGATCACAGGACCGTTGAGCAACATTCCAAGGTCCATGTTCTTTCAACTCCAAATCTCAGCATTGATATCGGGGATGGTTCTTCTATTAGTAGTAGTCATTTAGTTGGAAAGTACCAAAAGCTCTGATCGACAGGTTATGATAGACAGCTGTCACATTGCCTACAGTGCGATAATTATAGGAGCACCATGGACGGGCGGACATTTAAAGGTAGAATAATTCTTCATCTTAAGTAAAACTTTCCGTAGAGAAGTTGAGTAAAAATGGAGCGGGTAAAAGGAAGATTCGAGAATTCTAAGCTGGTTCCACATGGGGATGTATCGTGGGTGCGGATCACAAATCCCAAGTAAGAACTATTGACCACGTCGGGTCATGGTAAGGTGGAATTTGTTAAATGAAGGTGATTTTATGAAATTATAAGCTGAGGAACGAATAGATTAGTGGTGAAATATTGCAAGCACGGCAATATTCAGATCATTTATTTGATAACGCTCAGTCCGCAATGCAATCAATAGTTCTCTGTTGGTATTCGTGCACTTTTTGTGCATTTCGAGAACGAATGTGACGCTGTCGAGGGATCTGACACATTCCACAACCATAGCTCAGCGTAAGCCATTGGTGATGATCATCGTCAGCAGCTTTCATCCTCGTCAACGTTCTGGATTATAGTGAGTGTAGAACTTGATCTGCGATATTATCTCCATATCGTTGATCAGAAATCAATACGGTCTCCGATGAAATTCATCGCATCGATTTGCCATAATGTTTTTCTTTCTCACCGATGCGGCGCGTCGGCTGAATTCTCCGTCGACGATTCTAATGTTCGTGTCATCGTTATTCCTTCATCAGCTCATCTGAGAGCCGGTTGATTCCTCCTTCTCTTTCATGACTGAAAGCGTTGAGCTTTCTCTACCGGCAGTCAGTTTCCTCTACAGACCGATAAGGCTGGCTGCGAGGGGTGCAGCTAGCTTATGACTCCACATTCGTTCTCTATCAAATGTCTTCATTTTCCTCTATGAAGAGTTCATCAATGGCATCTGCATCGTCATCCAAACTACCTCTGCTTAATCGGTGCCCCATTGAGTGCTGCCTTCGGGAAAAACCTTCGGTGTACCGTAGTTTATTTCGTGTAGTTCAACTCGACGGACTCCACTGTACTCAATCAAAGATCATTTCACACTGATACACAGAGGCTGCAAGTGTCACGTCGTCAACAAGTGATTTTGAGTGTTTGTTCTTTGAAACGAGCCGCAGTTCTCTCAAAATCAAAGTTGTTGAAGCATCGGGGATCACTAGTGCTACTGTTTTCAGATGCGTGGGGTAAAAAGGTTTCAACGACATCAATAATACCAATTTTTCGTGCAGTGTTTTGCCATAATGTTTTCGTAACCGCAAGTTAAGAGCATGGGCGACGGAAAGTGTACAATTCGTGGATTCGTGGTGGTGCGATGTTTTCTGAAACAGTGTAATTACTCGACGATGGAGGAGAGCCTCTGTGCAGCGTTGATAATAAAAAATGCTCAGAGATATGGGACGCGTGGCTCACTGAATGAGAGCATTTTGGACATCTGAAAATGCTTTTTGAAGATGGATCATTCATTGTTGTCATCGCTCTGCTGGGGGTAGTGCAGTGAGTTTGAATATGATTGCAGTTGACCCCAACGCCGAACGGTCACATGGCGATAAAGTTTCAGTTCGTTGCTGACGGATTGTCGAGGCCGTTTGTCGCCCGTTTTTCAGGCAACCATTAATTGATCTTTCTACACGTGTTATGTAGTTACAACTAACATTAGATGAGTGAACCTATAGTAACGGATTAGGTAACTGGGCCCAGTTAACAATAAAATTGATCAACAGTGAATATTACGTTTTTACAAAAAAGAAGCGCATCTGTCGTGGCACTTCGGTGATGGTCGACTTCACACAAGTTGTGATCACGATCCCTTCACGTCATTCTTTCACAGCTGTCGGTACCAGTTGGGTTCAGAGTGCAGTTGATGACCGATGTTGGCCCTCAGCATACTATTCAGTTGCTGTTAGTCAGTTGTGCAAGCTGTGCTATCCCGCTGCTGTTCCAGTAACAGTTATATGTATTGGGCTACTGCTTTCTGGATATTTGAACTCCCAACGGCTCTTTATTCAAATACAAATTTTCTCACCTTAAAAAGGTGCAAGAGCCGATTCGTACCGTTGGTGACAACCTTCGACCGTTCTTGTCGTTCGCGCTGCTGTCCATATCCGTGCTATCTGATTTTCAATAGTTTTTCATGCTCATTCATTCAGTATGCAACGATCAGCTCGTCTTGTCCTCTGGAATGCTCGACAACTTCGAGCATCGACTCGAGCCATCGCCACCACAACACCGATGAGACGGGAAAAAATCAAGGTGGCAAATCCTGTTGTCGATCTCGATGGCGACGAGATGACAAGGATCATCTGGGATGAAATCAAGAAGAAGGTACTTCTTTGCTATCAAATGTTCTACATGCTCTGACGAATACAAAGCTCGAGCTAAACGGAATCCTTCGTAAGAATCAGATTCAAGGAACGTTCAGAGCATCTCCCGGAGAGCAACTGGGCCCAGATTCATCATTGGTAAATATCGATAAATACCGAGATATACCCCGAACGGCGCAGAAACCGAGATTCGTGAACGCGCGCAGGGGTTTAATCGGGGTTTATCGCAGGTCCATCACACCTCGCGATGAGGCAAACCTCGACGGTATCGAGCGGGCTTATCGCCGACGAGGTTTCGGAGACAGCTCATCCGTTCATGAATCTGGGCCCTGGTGTAGATGGAAGATGGAGCGAAGTGGCCAGCAAGCAGCGTACTGTATAAAGTATTTTCAGCTCATACTTCCTTATCTCGACATCGATATCAAGTACTTTGATCTCGGTCTACCTCATAGGGACGAAACAAATGACGAGGTAATCCCAGTCTAAGAGGTACTAGTGCTGAAACTCGAAAAAAAAACCACGCTCTTCTAGGTAACACATGCTGCTGCTGAAGCAATCAAGCAGTATAGTGTAGGCATCAAATGTGCAACAATTACACCAGATGAGGCTAGGTTGGCTGATTAATGGAGTGTTTTTTCGTTTTTTCATTGACCAAAAACTATTCAGAGTCAAGGAATTCAAATTGAAGAAAATGTGGCTTTCGCCCAATGGAACGATTCGTAACATCCTTGGGGGTTAGTTTTGCTTTACATTCGTGTCATTCATTTTCATTGTCTCTGTTGGATTTTTTATTTTAGTGTTACATTTAAAACAATTGGTTTGTAGGCACCGTGTTCCGTGAGCCAATTATCTGTAAAAATATTCCTCGACTAGTTCCTGGCTGGGTGAAGCCCATTGTCATCGGAAGGCACGCGTTTGGAGATCAGGTAGGAAATGGAAATAACTTATTAACTCGCTTATATTCTTACCAGCACTCCAGCGGCCTATCGGCCGACTCGAATGAAATGGAAATTCTGGAAATTTTGGTCAAAAGAAATGAGGAATTCCATCAGCTCCTCTGACGCTGTTGGTGCTCTTGGTGTACGGTAACAGACTATCGCGGCGGGACCCACATGAGCCACCCATTGCAAACATCGCGGCTTCGCTTATCATAGAGTAGGATTCCTGCTGATCATACGGCACCCTGACGACCACAGCGGTGTATTATGTTGGCGAATAGGAAGATTTGAGCAGCTGTTAGAAATACTAGGGAGGTGGTCGTTAAGTCAAGGGCTTTCCATTCGCCTCTTCAGAACTGAGCTGATTGAGATCAGGTGCTTGATACCACTATTTTTCTGTTTAAGAAGGGATAAAGAATTCAGATGGGCGTTTTGTGGTAGTAAAAACTTAGCAGAAGATATAAGCTTCATCACCCGCGGTTTCCGAACCATCAATTTGAAGCAACTTGATATGAGCACATGCCCTCACGTGGTGAGATGGGGTTTGTTGTTGTTCCGCCATGTAAATGCTTTCCTCGTAGAGTAACAGGACAGCTGTAATTCAGTCATTTTTTCCGTTGGACATAATTGTAATAGGCTTTTGTTTTAGTATCGAGCCACAGATATCGTTATTCCAAAGGGCTCAACACTGCAATTAGTTGTGAAAGGTAAGTGCAGTTTTTATCCGTTTTCGTTTCATTGTTGATAACTACCACTATCCACAGCTGCCATCTTTTGAAACTATTCTTTCGTCTCGAAATATTTTTTGTGTTAAGGGCCTGATGGCAAGGACGAGACGACGACTGTGTTCAAGTACGAGAAATCCGGCGGTGTTGGAATGGCTATGTACAATACAGATGAGGTTCTGTAATACGGTTGTTACACTATCCATTCTGTGCTGAAAGCTTTGTTTACAGAGTATCCGCGGATTCGCTCATTCCTGTTTCCAATACGCTCTAATGAAAAAGTGGCCACTCTATCTCAGCACGAAGAATACTATTCTGAAGCGATACGACGGTCGTTTCAAGGACATTTTCCAGGAAATTTATGAAGCGTGAGTGTTGATAATCAAAAACGCAAATGTTCTACCCATAAATACAAAGTCCGTTCAGCAATTACGAAAATGACTTCAAGAACGCTGGTGTTTGGTATGAGCATCGATTGATCGACGATCAGGTTCGTGCTTTTAGTGGTATGATTCTGACCGTATGGCCCTATTTACTGTCTTACTGCATAGTTTACCTAATAATGACGTTTTATTGAACATGAAAAACCACCTCTGGTGTATCTTACTACAACCGTACGATTATCTTCATTGATTACCGATTGTTATGAAGATTCTGTGGCGAGAAGGGTGTCTTAAAGCCCTTGGTAGTTTTTATGGAAACAAAGAACGGGAAATAGAAGTGAAAACAACTCTGTTTTTGCTTCATCAAAAACATTATCATGATATCCTCACTCCTTTAGGTTGCTCAGTGTCTAAAGAGTGCTGGAGGATTTGTATGGGCATGCAAAAACTACGACGGTGATGTTCAGAGTGATATTGTCGCGCAAGGTGACCAACTTCTGTCAGCTTTTGAAGAGATTGCTGGAATTCAGCTTTGATGTCTTCTTCGAAGACCAATTGGTTTTCGAACATCACCGTCGCAGTTTTAAGACATCAAAGCTGAATTCCATCGACGAGAAGAAAAACATGTAAAGAAAAGAGCGTGCCTAACCATGTTTAGGTTATGGTTCGCTTGGATTGATGACTTCGGTGCTGATGTGCCCGGATGGAAAAACCATCGAAGCGGAAGCCGCACATGGTACCGTCACTCGACATTATAGAGAATATCAGAAGGTATTTTCGCTCGAATCGACTTGCGAACAGTGTGAGAGAAACCATTTCAGGGAAATCCCACGTCCACTAATCCAGTTGCTTCGATCTTCGCCTGGTCTCGAGGATTGCACCATCGTGGCGTATTGGATAAGAACGAGAAGCTCAAGACGTATGGATTTTTCTATCAAATGGTTTCTCTCTCGTTATAATTCAGTGGTATGAGCGTTCCCTTCTACAGGTTTGCTTTGACTCTCGAACAGGCCTGCGTCGAGACCATTGAGGAAGGTAAAATGACGAAAGATCTTTCAATCTGCATCCACGGCTCAAAGAAAGGCGCTGAGAAAGGCATGTTCCTTGTCACCGAGGACTTCCTTAGTGCTATCGACAACAAACTGGCCAGCCTCATGAAATAGGTTCAATTAGCGGCTGTTGTTGTTATTCAGATTATTTATTGAATCAAAGATTTTTTCACATGACTCGTGCGTTATTTTGAACATAGTATGGTCATGGCAACGATTAAACAACACGCTCATACAATATTTAGCTATCGTAAAAATGTGCGCAAGTGGCTGATTGCCGTGTACTGTTCCTTGATGTGACATGCATTCCCTCTCACTAATGGCAGTTCCGATTTTCGTAAACTTATTTGACCTGTATAAGAGTCACCCAATACCTAATCACTGTCTTTTCTCGAACCTCGACGAAAATTTTTGCACTGATTCGGCCGACTAGGGAGAAAAGATGGCTTGACTGACCTTGCGAGATGATCGATCATCAGACCTTGTGGGTCAGTGTGATCCTACGCCACTTCACCACGCCCCTTCCTATAACATAAATAGTGATGGGCACAGTGGTAGTTTCTAAGTCCATCCACAAACAAGTGTATCTGTTCGAACGTTGATACTAGCATTACAGCTCCCGCGCACAGGATATGAACAATTGATGGGCACGATCTGTTGAGCACGTTCTCTCTTAAAATCAATAATCACAGGAGATGATGAGATTTTCTAAAACCTTATTCAGCTTTAGTTCACTTTAATCTCTACTTTTCTGGTGAGTACGCGATCACCAGTCATGGTTAGCCCGACATACATTTCAGACGTACTAAAATTCGATGATTATAGATAACAACTATTCGAAGGCTTCACCGTTTCAAAGGTTACCTTGTATGCGAATACCGAAACTTCATTCATACAACAATCAAAAGAGTGTAAAGTGTATGTGACGAAAGAGGGATAACGAAAGATCAACAAGGCACACGAGATCCGTGCTGTTGTCAACCAACAACCTGAGCAATACTAGCAATGCGGAAGCAAAACCACAGAATTTAAAACACTTCTAGCAATCTCTCAGCTAATAGACCTTCTCAATAATGCATGAAAGTGAGCTCAAACCGTTCACCACTACTTTCGACATAGTGGTCGGCTAACAATCTCTATCGCCACTAAATGTCTTCTAAATGTATAGAGATCTTCTAACAGAACAACAAAGGAAAAAACAAAACTATTATGTTCAATAACATAGTAACAAAAAAGAATCCAATCAAACAATCAGCCACCATCCAACTATTACAGCGGTGAAACGACAAAAATCGAAATCGGAAACAATATAATGGAGTTTACCCGTTATCGTACTAGCTCACAGTTAATGACTCATATCGAACTAGTACGAACTAAGGCCAAAAACCTTCCGGTACTAGGTGCGTTGGGAAGAGAGTTGCAGCTACTACTAGATCTAGCAGAATATCAAGCCTAATGAGGGAGTAAATAAGGAACTGTTCCCGACCACCACTTTCACGAAGTGTTCACGAAGAAGCGAAATTCGCACGTTTCCGTAAAAACATGAGGTCCAAAAACGGATTTCTCTTCCCTGCAACCCTCCCCCTCCAACCCACATAGCATCTACTTTTCAACAGATATCACAAGATAGAACAAAATCAACACTGTAGAACTTCTCACAACCATCACGCAGCCTAAAATCACTATTTGTAGCAATCAACATAGAACCACGGATGCTTAATTGTACTGCATTACAGGTGAAAACGTACCTAACAGATCTTCGTCTTCTTTGCATTTAGGCTATTCCCATGCTCCTTGTGTACATGAGAGTTGCTACTTGAAGCTTTACTCTTCGACAACATGTAATGACAGCAAGAACAATCGCTAGATTTCTCCAATATATCCTTCCACGTTCTTTTTCTATGGCGCCTGAACGATGGAAACGTTAGAGCCCTGCCTCACATGATACAGAAGATTTCGAGAGTGGCCAGGATGATATCCTCGACCAGAACGCGGTTAATTCAGATTCAACTTCAGAAATGAAGTCAGTGCATTATCATTTCCGAATTAACCAAAATTAGCATAAACATCGTAAATCCAGGAGCAAATATGAGAACACACTTGGATCTTCTGTGAGCCTCACTTTCATCAGTGAGGTAAAACTCTTTTCCATTGGCAATACCATTCGCTTCACTTGCTTGAGAGCAATGATCATCCCCTTCACTTATGTCCGACGCCGTGAAATGTGAACTGATTACGTTTTCCTCCGGTCTCATGCCACAGGGGACGGAATTATGTTCATTACCTCCACCGGCACTTCCGAGTCTGAAACAGGAAACAGCTGCGCCAAACTACCTATGAACTACAACTTGAAGGTTTTGGATCTAAACTATACAAGCGGTGTGGTTCCATACTTTGGAAACTCGTGAAGCCGACCTTCTTAAAACAACAACAACGGATAGTGAACAGAGCAGAAAATTATGAAGAAACGGAAATGATGCTCACTTTCTCTTGCCACAAGTGTTGTTCCCAACTTCAGTGGCAGCGAAACCATTCACAACTGGAGCAGCAGTTGGCCTTGCACAGTTTGTACTTCGAGAAAAATCCCCATTTGCAAGAAATCCGTTGGACTTTGGAGCATCAAAAACAACTTTTGTTGCGTGGTTCGTTCTCTCAACTTTTTCTCTAAAAAATAATAACGTTGAACAGGAAATAATCCAAGTGGTTTCATTGACGGGTAGGAGTTAACGACGATGACCAAGCTCACCTTTCTCCATTGCTCGCGTGACCATTCATTATATGAGGTGGCTTTGAAGCAAGTCTCATTTCAGAGCAAGCGCCATTTGTTGTAGGAGGTTCTGACCAAGGAGGCGACTTTCGGGGCAAATTCGGCGGAATTTCCCTCACAGAACAGCTCGGCGACTTAACTTTACCATTCACGCTGAAATAAGAGCAGTACGAAAACTTACTACCTTCATTTTTTTAAAGATGAAATTCAGTACAAAGATGCAAAAGTGTACAAAAGCGACACAGATTGAGGAATAGCTACTAGAACTCACCTTATCTTTTGCATGCTACCACATACTCCGTTACTCAAAGTTGAAAGTGAATTAGCACTCATGTCCATCTCAGTAAACCCGCTGTCCGAACTGTTTGAGCTAGACGCTATACCATTATGCAATTTGATGTTTTCTTCCGAAACTGTACAGTTTAGCGGTGTAGCGTGGCCATTTGATGAAATTCCGTTACTAAGGGTCGGCTGTGACTTGCCGTTGTGGCTTCCGTTATTCCTGAAGAGATATTGCTAATGAGTAAGTTTTCCGAATACGCGATGTTTCTCGCATTTCCAGTCAAATAACTGTCTGAATACTGGATATAAAGTTACTCCTTACCCGTTTCTGGCTTTATTCGACTTCTCGTAGGACTTATGTGGGTGCGTCACGGAGCTCGGCATACAAGTTCTGCCGTCCTTGTGACCGCTACTTTTACTGCTACCATTAGTTGGCAGCATCCGCACTGGAGATCGGACATCTGTCTCTTTCTTGCTACCAATTGCGTTTTGGACAGTCGATGACTTTTTCATTTCTGGTGAATAGAGCTTTGTAGGTTTCTTTTGCCGTTCCGAGGCTGGCCTCACGCCAACCGATCGCTCTGACGGTCTTGATTTGAGAAGCTCTCTTGGTGTAAGAACAACTGACGGCGAAGCATACACACGATCAGGATAACTTCTTCGCCTAAAACAGTTGTTCAACATCCTCATCCATATACTCTCACGAGCGAACCTTTCAACTCACGTGTAAAAGAGTAAGTAAGGGTAGAATGATCGACCCGTTAGACTGCATCTTCGAACCTTTAAAGATTCTCCGTCACATAAAGCTTGCACTTTGCCATAAGGAAGCACGAGTCGTAGGAACAAAGAGTTCATTTACTTACCCTGTCATCGTCGAATTCGTACCACTTCTTATCAAAACCTTTGGTAGTTGATGTATAATGACCATGATTGATACTTCCAGCGTGACTAATGACACTGGAGAGGTCATACGTAACTTCCTCATTCTTGAAAGTAAAATTCTTCAATGACAGAACCTCCTGGAAGACGACGCAGTTACGTATTGAAATCTTCGGAAGGGAAACAGTAATCGAGTGTTAGGCAGGCAGAAAACTACAGCCGCAACCTCTAAACTCTCGCACAAACCTCGGGATACAATTCTTGCTGGATTTTGATTGTTTTGCCATAGGAAGTGTATCGGAAGCACATTATTTGAAAAATGAGTACCGAAGGGCATCTATACAAGACACTTCCGCATTTCCGGTATCGACCACATCTGCAATGCATTATATGCATCTTAAAACTTGCCGAGTCAGTCAGCAATAAAAGACAACTCATGAGTTGGTAGATTTTTGTCTATATACCGGTAAGTTGACCTTCAAGCTCTGAAGTTTTTACCACCACACGAGAGTTGAAATCCACCCAAATATATAACCTCAAGGGGTACAGCTACAAAATTTAAAATAAAACATTTCTACATTCAAAAATTATTGTAGAACAGGAACTAAGCATAGTGTTGTTTTTCGAACTTACTTGTCGCATTTAAAGTCCACGGGCGGTGCTTTTTTTCCATTCAGTTCCAGCAAATCGGCTACACCCATACGCCTACCTCTCGGATTAGAATCAGGCACAGGAAGAGGATAGACACAAAAGTTCTCGTATCGCGCACTACTTGCACCACAAATACATTCGCCTAAACATTTTTTAATTCTCATCGGCTCTATCACGACATAAAAAACAGGCACTTACTATATTCTCTCGTTTTACCATAAAAGATCTGTTCGAGTGGACAAGACGGGATTGGTCCGCTAGAGCTGAAAAGTTCCTGTAGTTAGAGGTAGAAATGTTGAAAAGAAAATTTTCCTACCTTCCTTCGTACACGAAATATCGCTTGATATCCTTCTGTATTTTATCAAAAAGCTTTATCATAAACTCGTGAGCGTCCGCTTCCTGCCTTGCAAACCTGGCTCGGAATAGATCTAAACAACGAGCAGATCAACACGGAACACAGAACAAGGTGATTTCTTCAAAACACGTTTTGTTACGGTACGTACTGTGTGATGGCACTGAGGAGCACGGAATATAAAGGTGATAAGTTCACGTTTCACGTTAAGCTTCAGTTTCGCTGAATTCATCATTAAGTCAAGAAGTAGAGTAATGAAAACATACGTGGCCACAGCGACAGCAACCACTTCACGCCAATAGCACCATTGTGTCTGGAGAAAGCTTGTTGATAAATCTTCTGACGGAACATGCACGCTATGCACTCGTCATAGACTTTCCCTGAAATATGATTTGAAACCTCAATGGGAGAAATTCGTGCCGACAAAATTAGAAAGGGTCACATTGAGGAGATGTCTGACTTTAGAGGAACTCACCATTTGGATGCACATGTTTGTCGTTTATGAAGCGCGCAAATGGTGGCAGGTGAACCAACGACTGGATAATGACATTCATGAAACAAGTGTTTCCGTGATTTTGGAGACCAACAGAATGTGGGATGTTAGCCTGGAAAGTTTTGGGTGCAATAATAACAACCAACGACAAATAAATAAAGAAATAATCACATACGATCGGTCGGAAGCCGTCAAACGTCCAGATATCTCTTAAGTTGTTGTCAAAGATTGGATAATTCCTCTCACGATCAGCGTATTCGGTTCCACTCGAATGGGCTGCAATTGAGAACAGTCATCACTAAGCTAGCAACGCTCCTTCGGTTATTCGAATATAGCTGAAGACTAAACGTGAAAACCGCTAACATCCTACATATGGAAAGCCACAATTTTTGTTTTTTTTTTCTGCCCGAAAAAGACACTTAATGTTCTTGCAATACTTGTCACTCCCTTTGAAAACGATGTGCAAAGCACTTTCAACTGTACGCTGCGAAACCTACAAAATGAATTAAACATCAGCAGCTTCTCATACCTTTCGGATTACCAATGACACGACGCACACCATTTTTCAATTGTTGGACAACTTTCCCGACACCTTTACATTCCTTTCCCAATTCCGCAGGTGTCTTCTCATCAGACATCTTTTTCGGTGTATCTGCAATGAGTTGTACTGAAAAGATTCAAATCAAAAACTGAAACCAAAGTACTGCTAAAACTGAATAATCTCCTGCGAGGGGAAATTGGCACCACATGAGAAGCAGTATCATAAATAAGTCTCTCACTTTCTCGCACGACATGAGTATTGACGGGCTGTTGAACTATTTCCGTGGGTTCCACAATTTGAATACTGGCCTTTTCTTCGACTACAGCAGTCTTCTTCGTTTTATCTGCAACTAATCAACTAGACACAGAAAATGAACGTATTTCCAGTGTGATTTAATAATTTGTACAGTGGGACCTTCCCCAACTCCAATAACAACGAACTTGCAACACACTACCACCACCGAAGCATTACTGAACTACTTGATGTAAAAAGACCGAGAATGTAAACATTGATCGCTTATTTTTAGAACATCTCATCATCATATCACATCATTAAATGAACCCATTGGTACGGAAACAGTTTACATACCCTGGCACGTGTTGGATCCCAGCTTATTTTGATGGTCAGCAACAGACAGATCTGAAAAATGAAGGTATGGTAACAAAGACGCGGTACATATGATAGCTCGGTATCTCGATACCAATTTCACCTACATTCTGAGACTTTCGCGTCGTTGACGATTTCCTGTTCACTACCGCGAACCACCTCTACAACCTCACTGGAATCAGTCAAATGACTAGTTTCCGTGTTGGTTCTGAAAAGAAAATAACCCTGAAAATATTGTGGGAACACTGTTGTGCGACTTTGGCACCCGAAACACATGGCAATTGAACAGTGGTAACTGATGATTGATGAACGTCATTGGCTAACCAAACATAATGGAACGATTTGAAATATATAGAAAGTCATACTCGATCGCCGGCAGTGATTTCTTTGCCACACATGATTCGTCGACGGCAGTGGTAACTTTGAGCAGCTGAAACTTACAAATAAAGGAAACCAACGTGGCAACACTAACACTGAATACTTGAGTCCTCACTACGTAGCAAATGATTTAGCACCTCTTTCTGCCTGAAAAGTGAATGGTAACGTGTTCTTACCTCCGGACTGCACGAAATATTCGTTGAGCAGCTGGGTCCAACGGCTTCAACATTTTTTCGTTCGAGTGCCGAGAACGGTAAATTAAAAAGGTGAGGTCTGCAAAGCAGATACTCAACTTTACAAAAGCTGAACACTATTTGTTTGCGAAATCTTACAGCACTCACTTCAGCTCCGTTTGTGGCAACTTATTGATGAGGTAGTTATAGCAATTAAGAACAGCGATGCAGTCTAAAACATTTCAAAGGTCATACAATTGGATCAACCACTGGACCTGCTTTTACTGAGTTCAATTTTTTGGAATAAAGAAAGGCATACGAAGCTAATCACCTTCTTGATAGTGGCATTGTTCAGCCGACGTTGAAGTACCGTTTATTTGCAGGTAGATGGTATTATAGCATCGTTGACATACTGAACCGGATCGTTGTTTGGCGGGACTTTCGTGAAAATGCAACTTTGACGTCAAGAACTGCAATGAGGAACAATTAACAGGTATTTCGGGAAAAAGCGTTTTAATATTGGAAGCACGAGATGGGAAACTTACCTCTTCACATGGTACACGTAAGATGTCCAATATATCCATTCTATCAGATCAACAATAATCAAATAGGAAGGTGGAGACGTACACCACATTTTCGGGAAAACATTTCCGTACCCAGTATTAGAGATAAGCGTGGTTCTATAGCGCGCCTATCACGAATAGAGCACGATACACGGGGGGGGGGACGTAAAACGGGTGGGAAGGTGATGACCCCCCACACCTGTGCATTCGGCGATTCATCCCTTTTTACTTTCGGCAGGGGCCGTTGATTCTGTGCGATTTAAAACTCACATAAATAGAAAGTGATATTCGCAACGTTCTCTCTTCTGACTTTAAAATATTCTGGCATTTTGTGCAAGCACAGTCTTTTCCCCACACAAAAGAAGTGACATGACCTTGCTGGAAAGAGTCCAAAATAGTTTTGCTAGAAACATCTTGATAAGATCAGGTGGCTTTCTATACTCGCGTATACCTCGTGCTCAGTTCCGCAATAAATACTTAGGACTTCTGACGTTGAAGGTTAGGCGACAAATCGCCGATGCGTGTATGGCTCACAAATTACTCAACAGAATGACTGGAATGGAAATATCTCGATTATATGATCTAGTACCCTCTCGTACAAGAGGGGGAGGAACTAAAATATCATTTGGCCGGCCTAGGACTTCCGTTAGGCGTCATTCACTTACGGTTAGAGCAGGACTGGTCTATCTAAAGCTTTGCAAAAGGGCTGAACTCCTTCGCTCACTTCCTTCCTTAAAACACCACATTATCAAAACTCTCTCTGAACAGGAGAAATACTGCCCTCAGTTACGATGTTTGTCCTCTTAAGGTGTCTGTATCACATATAGTTTTTAGTATTATCATAGCACTTTGATATTCAGTGCTTTTTGTTGATAGGCATTTTTATTGTGATGTTTTGTTGTGATCAACGGTGTTACTTTCTTACGTTTGTCTTGTACAACGTAATAAATTGAAATTGAAATTGAAACTTTATAGATTTGCTATTTTTATGTTCACGAACTAGAGTGGCATTCCGACGCTGAAACCATCTCTGTTGTAGTTTTTTTTTCAAAAAATCAGCAAACCGTCTCAAAACTAGCACGGGTCCGACCTGAGCAACCGCCTCATGTATTATTACTGCCGCCGTCTGACCTTTTGGTCAGAGACTCAAGTTCTTCATCGTTACCACATAGCTTTCGGGCTAAATGAAGATGCAAATACCCGGATCAGGTGAGTTCGGGTGACATCCACCTGTGTAACTAAGATCGTAACAGCTCTAGCGTTATGACTTCCACAAAACGTACAAAACGTTGAGATCGTTCTACCATCAGAAGCGCATTTAGCAGCAATGTGTCTTCGTCATAATATAAGAAAATGTAAGCTTAGAAAAGCTGGCATGAGCTCACCTTCACGAAGAATGGAACGTGCAGGGCACCAAACATGCGTTGTTGAATATTGCGTTTCGCCAAATTGATATCCAATCCACAACAACGCTTTTGCGAACTCTCATTGTCACTCATGTTCTGAATGACTTGGCTACTGCCAGAGTCATTCAGAAGCTCGAGAATCATCACTACGTGATGATCTGAAAAACTCATTTCCTCGCTTTCACCACAGTTTTCGCCTGATCTTTCTAGTCGAATATAGAGATTGGATTGGCTCGAAAAGATAGACCATTAGGTTTGTGGGAATATTGACGAACAACACATGGATGGCTAGCGAAGAAATGGAAAGCATGCTTTAATGAAAAATTGTGAAGAAATTTCGGAATGTGATAAATAGACAAAACAAAAAAAAACAACCGGGGAACAAGTTGCACAGAGCGTAATGAGAACTGCACGGAAGTACATACATAGCTAATTAGCTGATTGGAGAACAACTACCAGCGATATGGAGCTTTATGTGAGAGCAACTACAATACACAGGGTTGTAAGCACGAGCTGTAAGCACGAAACTGAAATGCGAAATCTTCGATCTGATGTGTTTTGTCGGGAACTTTTTTCACAGATGTGACATTTCATTGTTAGCTGTCGCGTGATTCTTCACCGAGTGAAAGAAAATACATTCTCATCGGATTATACCTAGAACATCGTTATTCTAATAACGAGTTGCACAATGAAATTATCGGTTTGCATTCTGACTTCTGAAAACGATCTCTAGTTAAATCAGCACGTTACGTAAGATCACCATCGCGCATAACACGAGAGATATGTAACCATAAAGTGGAAACACATCTACTTCTACACCTAAAAATTGATCCTAATGCAGCATAGCCATGAATTAAACATTACCATGAACACTGCAGAATTGGTAGTAACGAATTCAACCCTGAAATTCCTTTCAGGGCCACACACCAGGGCGGCGCGGCGGTGCCCCAGGAAAGGGCAAGGATGCAGAGCGGTCGGTGAGCGGCCACTGTTGCCAATGCAGTGAGCGTTTATAGTTTTACGTGCAGCGACAGCGAAAAGTATAACCGCTCCTCGTTACGTGTCACAGAAATGCAGGATTCGCTACATTCCTGGTCCACGCCACGTGTATCAACAAGAAAATTACACCGTCACCAGATTGGAATGGGACTTAACAGATTGATCACGTCACGATGTGCGAACGAAATAACCACAAAAAACTGCAATTAATTAATTGCTTCGGTGTGCGTCACTGTGTGGGCACATCTTGGTCGCGTCAGCAATGCGATATGCTTGAATTACAGCATTATGTGTTTATGCGTATGAATTACAAAAAAGACAGAAAAAGATCTTTATAAGGCAGAGGGCGGCCGCATCTCAGTGACAGGCGTCGTCGCGTCAGAACACATGTTATGTCAAAATAAAGCTTTAAGCCTTGTATTTTGAAGCTTTCAGCTCCGTAGAATCAATGATCAGTAGCATGTAGGCTCACAGATGATCGAAATGAAGGACACTTCACAAGGGTTGACGACCACAGCTCAGCTCATTATCTGCTAGGTGTATTCTCTTCGGCTCTGTGATTGAACAATTTCGAAAAATCTATCGTCTAGCGGCAAAATCTGTCTGCAAGGTTGTCGATTGTCTTCATAGCACTCAATTTTTCCTTATTTCTTCAAAGTTCTCTTTGATAGTATTTCTCATGCTATCAAGACGACATTAATGGTGACTGGCCAAAGACGTCTCAATGTAAGTTGCCTGCGGCAAAAACTAATTAGCAGAAATAAAGCTATAGTCTTTCGCGGACTGATAATTTCCTTCACATGACTCATTATAGTCTCGGCTAGCCATCTAGTTTCGGTGACATTCAGATTCCGAATTTGGTACGCTGCATATTTCACACTGCTTGCCTCCACTCGATCAGGTTCCCTAACTTCCTCACAACTACGTGAAATCCTTCTGCATGACTCCTCAGCTCATCGCAGTTCCGAAGTCCTCCTGCTAGACCACCCACGACGGCAGTGAGAATCGAGCACGTTTGCTGGCCTCGTTAACAGCCGCATGTGTGGTCCTAGCTGCATTATTAAACTCATTATTTTATTGCAGGGAAGTAACGACTATGAGTGTCTATGCAATCGTCTGATAGGAAATTTACAGCTCTACAGAAAAGATTCGGAAATTTGCATTTTTATCGCTAAATGGATTGAACCAACTCAATATTTCTAAACAATCGCTGGGAGGTCCCGGAGCCGCACGCACGCTAAGTCGCACGCACGCGTCGTGGGTGGTCTCAGCGGTACACATTGGAAGGGGGTTTGGGTAAGGTATACTAAGTCCCTGAGCTTTGCTCTCGATTGTACTCTGATCTGACTGAGGGTATTGGACACTCGAATTCGTACGCTTTTAAACAATTGTGCATCCTCTAGTCGAATTCTCCAATTTTGTTCTTATGTCATTGAGAAGAATTTGACGCTGAAACGATGATATTTATGGCAGTACTTGTATGGCATTTATAACGTTGGAAATACTTGTAGAAAGAACAGGGTTCATGGATCTCGTTTGCTGTTTTGGTTGTTCTACTTTTCCAGAATGTGTATTTATAGAGCTAACGATTAAAGTCGTTTCTTACGGCGAACTCGCCATGATTTTTTACTCGCAAAAATCCCTTAGGTAAGCCGACGGCTTGTGGTGTAGCGGCTTAGTTATTAGTTACTAGTTACAGTCTTAGTTACTTTCCTCATGAAAATCATTTCCTTGTGGCAACAGAATACGCACCAAACAAACCTGGTCTTTGAACACTGACGCAGTTCACTGCTCAGACTGTTGAGCTAGACGGCAAAGTCTCGGATGATAAGATTGTCGAACGAAGGCACACCAGGTGGTGATGATGCCAATGACGCTGGAACGATCAAGGAAATATTCTTTCATGGTTTTCGTTCAACTTTGATAATTTAGTAGAAATCTTTGTGAATATTGAAGTGTAATCGAGAAAAGAACTGATCTTTATCAACTGCTTCTGTAATCATGATACATAATTATCCCAAATTTCCGCAGGTAATTGGGCACGACCGCCTAATCAAATCGGATTGCCTGAGGGAAAGAGGAGGTTCCCGGTTCGAGTTGCAGGTTGAGCAGCTCCCTGGCACCGGCGCCCAGTCAGACATCTGCATCGTAGTCATTTTGAGTGGCAAAAAGTGACTAATAAATGGCTCATTGTCAGTGTTAGACGAGAAGGTTGCAAGGTTTGTTATTCACTGAAAACTTCTGAAATTCACTTCCTGTTACAAGTTCTCAGTGTGGTGATCATTTTCATACATCAAGGAATCCATCAAGGCAATGTTCTTAGACACAGTTTATTCCAAATTTTCCAAATACAATGGATTATTTGCCCTTAGGGTTCCTTGAGCGAGCAGGGCCCACTGATCTGTCATAGTAGGTACGTGATCGGGATGAATGGGGACGTCGTTAACTGCTTCTACTACACACAGTACCGGCCACAAGCTTTGCATTTATCACAAAAAAAAAGAATTTCCGCGGCTTTTTCGTCTTTTTCGAATAACTTCCTCAGAATTCAACATTCAGGGAAACCGAGCACATGACTGAGCTCAGCAGCTCAAGCTCTATCGAACAGTATATAAGTCGTACCTGAAATTCTTTTAGTTAGCCGAATACAAGCCTTTTACTGAGCCTACTCAAGGAAAAGTGTGAAACTATTTGCAGAAACCGTAAATGCTACGCTGAACACCTTCTTACGAGTTCAATAAAAAGCCGGCAACAGCTTTCTTTTTTACATGTTTTTACATCCTGTTGGTACGAAGAAGATCGTTCATACGTGACACCGTTTTACGATGACTTGTTGATTACGCAGCATATTTTATGACCGCTGATTGCGGAACGTTTAGTTGTTCTTTCTTCCACTACATATTAGACCAGAACTACGTAAAACTAGGTCACTGAATATCTGATGACGATTGCATGTGAAAAACTGAAGTGGAGCCACGGCCTGAACTGATCGCATTGAACGAAATGAGGATATCGTAGCTAGACATACATACATCTTCTCTGTCAACAACGGAAAACCAATTTATTTCTTCTGATACGTTCACAGGAAAGTTCGCACAATCTGCTCGGTACAAATGGATCATTTCAGGCCGGCTTCAGGATGATCGACTTCAGACGGCAGGTTGAGAGTTTATAAAGAAGACGTCTCGAGGTGTCCTGAAGATCGTAGATTAGGCTTATGGAGAGTTCAAATCAAACGTGAATAAATCAAATTTTGATTGGATGATGATTACTACAAAACATCTAGACTGTTGGAGTTGCATCAACCGAAGTGAATATCAACCGCGAAATTCGGGACTTACTAACAAACTCGAAAGAACAATCATCAGTAAGAACTCTACAACAAAACACTTAAAATAGCAATTTAATAGTTCACCCACGAGAGAAAAATCAATTCAACCATAAGCATAGCTGATTGCATGCCAACTGTGGATTGGAATATAACCACTTATTTGAAGTTCACAGCGTTGAACGTTATTAAGTAGAACGATACCAATTCTTCAATAAGGGAGCAATTTTTGGAACTCACAAAACATTTCTGAGTCCCTTCGACCGCTTCAAAGATTTTCTGGATTTTCTAGCATCTCTGCAACACATGCATAGGCGATTTGCATATTTGACATCGACATCGCAACAACGACAGGCTTCGTGACATGTTAATTTTGAACAATGTAAATTTTCGGTGTCTTAGTGAAGATGTACTCCGTCGGATCCAATGTTATGCCATCAGACACGTTCGACAAGCTACAGTTTACGAGGTTTGAGAGACCACAAACCATGGTGGTGATAAGACCCCCGCTAAGGCTACAACTGATAACCATCCGTTCATGCTTGAACGTATTAGACTTTCACGTCCACACCATCACCAGCTCAACGAGGCTGAAATGAAATTTGAAACGGAAAACAGTGTATGCATGGTGGTTCGCCTTCGACACCACCATCACACGGAAGAGCTCTATCATTCGCTATGAACGCATGTCGTACTCCATCTGCCCTTTCACGACGGCATTTTTAGCTTCGGAAAGGGGATCGATACAAGCCAGGCGGATAGCCACCTCTATACTTGGTAAGACAACGGAAGAAGGTCGTTTTAATGAGCGTCACATCGAGCAGAATTTCAATAATAACATTTCGCAGATTGAAGAAACTGTTCAAGTTCGAAGAAGATCCCTGCCTATCCCGATTTTCTGTGTCAGCTAAGGCAACCACATAGAACCAAACAGCGAATATTCAACCCTCAGTCCACAACTGTGGAAAGCAAGACCAGGGCCCAAATTCATGAACGAAAATTTGGGGTATATAACGCTCCAGGGCCCAGATTCATGAACGGACGAGCGGTATCCGAAACCGAGGCGCAGTCAGAACCAGACGGCAGAGTCGATGAGAAATTGTGTTTGACGTGGGAAGTTTAGGATAAGTAGACAAACGTGGGCGCCATTCGGGCTATATCTCGGGGTTTATCGGGGGTTTACCAATGATGAATCTGGGCCCAGGTGAGATAACCCCGGCCCATCCTCATAAGGTTCACATTCATGACAATCGAGTTTGCGATACTCGACGTGAAGCAATGCAACGGCCGTGATCACGGCTATTATGGGCAAGCGGCCGTCTGTTCACAAAACGATAGGTCCGATTTCTTATGAAATTTTTTTTAGCGCGTATTCGGTCGCTACTCGCTTTGGTTTTTGCGCTGTAATTTTAACTACGTTCTCTGTTTACTCATTAGCAGTATTATTTTCCTTCGAAACTTTGAAAAATTAGAGTTGAAAATGGAAGCTGTATATCTCAGTTAGATTCAACAAATGTTATTCCTCTGTTACTAAACGTGCCGTGCATTTAAATTACGCTCGGAACGCTAGGATGTACTTATGTATGCATTTCAGAGGATTATGCTTAGCGGTCATCTGCTAACGGTTAAGCCCGATAACAACGCTCTAGTCATTCTATTACTCAGCGCTCATTCATGTATGCGTGTGCTCCACCACACCACAGCACATGACCCCAGCTAGGCCCGTACACTCCTCTTCAAGGTGACCTAGGTCAACAACAACCATCAGACCACCTGTCACGATATTTCGATCACTACGCTCGGTCACATGAAGCTTTGACGATAAGCGCACGGGTAAAAACCCGTGACATTCTGATGTGACAGATACGTAAAACACCAAATGAAAAGATAGAAGAACAATTCATATTGAAAAAGCTAGAATTTGCGCTCCTACCGATATCTTGAGAATGTGTCTATCTATTCGACAAAGAGCTAATCTATTCCGTTTGTTAACCTACACTTTGCAAAAGGGCACATGAAAATACGGAAAGAGCGACCCTGTTCTGCGCCATAGTGTGATCCATCGTCCGACAATGTCACAATCAATCCTCTCTCAGTACTGGTCAGAGTGCAAAGGAATGCGAAACATTTACGCACACCATTTGCTCCTATTGATAACATGGAAAGAGATAGCAGAAACTTACGACACAGCGACGTCGACTGGCCAGTTTGTCGTCGAAAAAAAAACGCACTAAAACGTTGGGCATCGACAATATCGACACATATTCCTTGCAGACCGAGATCATCAGCAGAAAACCAACACACACAAAGAAAGACGATCGGACAAACAAAATATGGTGACTTCCCTGCGAACTATGTGGCTACGGGTATATCAGAGCAACAGTACACACGCAGTACATAGCCGAAGAGCAGTTACCAACCAAAGCAAACGGCGTTGAAAGTGAAATATGAAATGGAAGATGGTGGAAGGTTGAAGAGGAAGACGGTGATGATCAGCACAGTGAAGGTCCGTGCCGAGATCGGGATCATTATCATTACGGGTACATCACAGGCGTGTCATCCGTAAACAATGATCCGGACCTCAACATACGGAGAGCCGAACAGCACACAGCATACACATACCACACACACAGAGACATCACCGCAGCAGCTCCAACCCCCGGTTGGTGGGGGTGCTGGCTGATACGGGGGTACAAGGAGGGCGTCGGTGTCGGTCGGGGTGGTTGTGGGGGGTACGGGAGGGGGCACACACGTCCGGTGGGAAGGGGGACGAATGGTTAGTGCACAGCACAGTAGATGAGGTCAGTCGATAAGGGGGTAGCGTGGGGGTGGGCAGACGGGCGACGCCGCGCGCTCGTCGCGTAAACAGAAGCGCGCGGGGCGGACCCACAGCCGTCCGTCCCCGTCCGACCGACGGGGGGGGGGTCACGGGGGCCCCGCATGACCCCCCACGATTGGGGACACGACCGCCTATTAGCATATGTCAAATAATCGATACGAGGGGAAAGGATGCAGCAGCAGCAGCGAGCACGGGGGTGATAGCGAGGCGACGGGGACGGCGGCGGGACCACCACCGGACGGCACGAGGTCGCGACGAGGTCAGCGAACATCTCTACTCCCCACTCGGACACAGATCGCACAACCTAACATACATAGTACGAACAGCAGCTTATCAACGAAAACTGCACCAACCCACTCCTACCTGACCTGGAGATTTTGCTGTTGGTAACAAGTTGAGGCTCGAGGCACTATCACGCACCAATCGCGACAATGTCGCCAGTTGGTTGGTTGTCCTGAATTCTCGCGCTACATGTCGCGAATTCGCCGCCCCCTCCCCCCACCTCTACACAACGATAAGAGCGGCCAGTCGTACCTGTCACCACTGTACGATGCAGTAAAAACCAAGTCATCGACAAGACCAGCAAGCAGGCACATTATTACTATCAGTACCGGCAATAGCTACTACCACCACAACTAGTGGTGAAGTGAGAAGAACGTAAGAAGGCAGCGGCAAGCAAGCACGCATAACTCACCTCTTTCAGCTTCTTTTGCAGAAACATCACTAATCGGTGCTGCAAGTTGAAGAAGAAGAAGAAAAGAAGAAGAGAATGATAAAGTTGAATCCCCACCGCTCAAGCTATGTACATTACGGGTACAGTCATTGACAATGCACACGGAATGCATAGCCTGTGCTGCGTGAATCACTCAAACAGTCAACAGCTCATCGGCGCGCTGAGATGTATAGAAAAATGTGACGAATAGTAGCGGAATAGAATAGTAGTCACAGTTGTTGCAGCCTGTCGAGATAGGAATACAGGTGACAGCAATGGCACCGGTAGTAGCAGTAGGAAACAGGTGCAGAAACAGCAACGGTTGACATGATGGGAGAGGAGGAGGAGGAGCTGGGCACACAACCGCCAACGACGCTGGTCTCACGGCGTAATGACCACTGGCCAGTGCCAAGCCACGCCCCGAATGGTGGTGGCTGGTGGTCAGCGGAATTAGCAGCAGCAGCAGCAGCAGTAGAATAACCAGCAATAGCAACGGTGATAGTAGCAAGCGAGTGATCGGAGGTCGCAGGAGGGGTGGGGGTCAGCAGCAAGGAAGCAGGAGGAGGAGCTGGACGTGGTGGAGGAGGGGAGGGAGTGGGCACGCAGCCGCCAAGGCCGATGGTACGACAGCGTAATGACCAGTGTCCAGTGCCAAGCCACGCCTCCATCTAACACCTGGTATCGGTCGAGTGCGACGGGGTGGGGCAGCGGATGCTTGGCGGACATGTTGGTGAGGCTATGGCGTTGGTGATGGTGGGAGAAAGGCGCAGGTTGGCCAGCCGGTCGGTCGGTCCGTCCGTTCATCGGTCCGTCCGCGTCTGTCGGACTGCGGTCGGTTGGTGGGTCGGTGGGTCGGTTGGTCGGTTGGTCGGTCAGCAGCAGCAGCAGAAATAGCGCTAGCAGGCGCCAGGCCAGAGGACACGTAGCACAGGAAGAGGAGGATACGCGTAGCACACGAAACGGGCGTGGAGAGTGGCGAGAGACGACGGCGGAGGCCTGACTGTGTGGACACGGGTGGTTCGCGTCAAAACAACGCCGTAGCCTGAGAGAGGCCGAAGAGGAACGAGGGGAGATGGAGGCAAATCGACTCGATTTTGTGCCCCCACCATCCTCGCCGCTGCCGTCGGCCGCCACCGGACCACCCATGAAGCCAGCCTCTTGCTCTCAGCTCAGCCTAGCAGCATAGCATAGCTGCCCCCCCCCCACCCCTCACCCCCCGGTTGGCAATTGAATGCCGAATGACCACAACAAGACGACGCAGATATCGTGTATGCTAGCTGCGTTGAGCTCGAGAACACGTCAATGCCTGAAGCAAGCCGTGTGACACGTGACGAGCGATCGACGAGAAGCACTAAGCGGACAAGCATCACCACCACCACAATCGCCTCCGGCTAGCTGACTGGCTGGCTGGCTAGCTAGCCACGACGGCTCCCACATGACGTCGAGAGCACCAACCCGGAGGGTGCACACATTGTGCTAACGGAAGGCGTTGAATGGACGTACGTACACTCAGCCGACAGCCGATTGTTCGAATGAATCGACCACTGACGTTGAAATTGCATTAAAAGCCAACTAGCAACATGCTTTGCACAGCCACATGCACTATACCTCGACTGTTGATTGAACCTTTAGTGATACAGGAAAAAGCGCACAAATGTTCGACCATCGGACATCAATTCGCTTCCTCCAATGAGTCATGAATCCATGAGCGGAAGTATTACACCCAAACTCTCTGAGCACACAGCTCACTCGTTGTTGTTTTTCTACCGACACCGTTCATCGACCGGCAACGACGAATAGGAGGAAACACACGCATCCAGATACACATGGACACGGGTGCCATGGAAGAGAGTGGGGGGTGGGCGATCGATGTGAATGGGAGAGAGGGGTGGAATTGTCATCGAAAAATCGCCGCTTCATAGTGCATTCGATGGGACGTGGCGTTTTCCATGCATACGAGACACACGCCGACTATGCTAATTATTACATTAGTATGAACTAATGTGTTAATAGTATTCCAGAAGAGAACATTTCGCTCAAAGGTGTTCATTCTTCAGCTGTCGACGTAGCTCGAGGAGAGGCTAGAGGGCAAAAATACTATTTGGTGTGACATCACCGCTCGTACTCCCTTCACAATGACCCTATTATGATGACGCAACATACACGAACACAGATGAAGTAATTCGGATGCTTTTGATGATGGACTTTTCGTAGTTGCAGGTTCTCAGTGGAGGAGAGTGGTTAGGGTCAAGCAGTTAATAGCACAGTCCGTCTCGGGTAAATTCATAGGTATTACCTAGTTACCACCATTTTTTCGTTCGCTCAGAGGTAAGAGATGACGGTGACGATTCTCAGACAATTCCTCAGACCAAAAACATCAGAACAGAGCAGAACAATCGAAGCGTTACGCGGAACCTGCTCTGGATAACCGCAATACCCACTATCATATACTCGGGCGACACGTTACATAGACTGGCTAGCTATGGCTGATAAAGAGACTATTTATCAGCCTGATAGCTTTGTAAGAGTCTTTGGGGAGGTCAACGTGGTTAACATAGGCGTGTGAGAGGTCAGGAATGGGTAAGGGTCGACGAGATGAGAAGGAATGCGTCGTAGCGGTTGTGCAGCGGCCGTATGACTCATCGATGCTCTTTATCGTCGTTTTTTCGACCTAGATTTCACAGCCGATAGTACACTTTGTAGCGTGACGCCCCGGGTTCGCTTGCGAACAATCGATATTTAAAATTCGTGCTCGCATACAATCGGATCACCACGTCTGTTCGGACGAGAGAACATTACAATTCGCTGCTGAAGCGCTTACGATGATGGCGAGGTATACAACGCGCAGCTCACATTGAATCGGCCAGCGCAGTTTCAACTGAAAACCTTCCAGTATATAGAGCAGATTGGCCAGTCACAGCCACCCATTCAGTCAGTCAGCTAGCTGTCAGAAGAATCTGACAGGCAGATGTGGTGTGGGAGAATCGCAGATGGGAGGATGCATAATTCGTCCAAGACGAGTGCACATAATATGCGTCTCGCAAAAACATCACCCACGCACACATGGTTGCTGATTCACACGACTATTTGGCCCAGTTTCGGGTTAGTCATGCTCTACGTCAACCATTCACTCACACATTCACATCATCACCGATCGCAGCCACGATGTATCGACTACTATAGCACGACACACTTCACAGATGAGACTAACACAATAGGATAAATCTGTTCTTAATGCTCAAGGGAACCGGAAAATCTCACTGCTCAACATGTATTACATTTATAAACAGCAAAATTGAAGCATTAGTGAGAAGAAGGAGAACATCAGTGAAAGAAAGGATTGCTGGTGGGATGGTAATCAGTGGGGTTATTAATGGTCGGTAATCAATGGATGAATGGTAGGTAAAGCTATAAAGTAGTTGAGAGATAGGGTTCAGACTTCAGTAGCAACGCAGAGGCTTTAGAAGCCAGCATATTTGGCTGATACGTGAGATTACCTATAAAATGCAGCGATTAGCCCGTATTCTTGAACCATTTGGCTATGCGGCAGGTTGAGGTCGAATATCGGTTAGTCGATGGGTTGGAAATCAGCGACCGATGGATGGCAGGAGATCGGCGGGCAGTCGGCGGGGCCGACGGACGGACGATGTCGTGGACAGGCGGTCGGCTGCGTTCTCGGCCAGCGGTCGGCTGATAGTGGGGCTGGAGTGTGGAGGTGGTGAGGGTGTTCAGAGGGTGGCCTGAGAGCATTTGCGGTCGACGAGAGGCCCAGGGACCACCCAAAGCGCTTGGCACACTCCATAAACAACGCTTCGGGTCAGCTCAACCGTCGTAATCGCGTCTCGCGCGGCCTTCTTCGATGGCCTTGACCCAATCGGTTGCGCGTTAGCCGAGACACGAGGGACGGTGTGACGGGGGACGGGGAGACGGGGGGGGACGGGGACGGAGACGGGGACGGATGGACCGATGGACGAGATCCGGTCGGGTGATGGTGAGGTGCGGGAGTGCGGACGACGTTGCTGCACAGCTACGCAGCCCACTGCATTGCTCGCATACCAATCGACGTCGCTGAGACGATTCGACCGAGATTCTCGTCGAACGAACACTGTCGGTGACCCGAAATGATATTTGGGACAAACTCAAGTCGAATCAGATAGCGAATATTGTTCTCGCGTGTGTTCTCGTTGAAATCGGGCCAGGTCAATGTGGCGTCGGCTGAAATCGTCGTCTTGCACACGCTCACCCCCACCCGTTACTTCCTTATGTTGACATGAATACGAGAGAAAGACCGAAAAAGTTCGAGAGAATAGCAAAAATAGCGACTTTATTGGTCAAGTAGAAATCAAAAGTGAGTCACGTTTGACCTCTGGGCATGCACTTCGTGTGGAATTGTTCGATTTAACACTGACGTAGGCTACTCAGATAGAAAAGAAGCAGCACATGGCGCTAAATTATGCTAGCACTCTGTTTAAAAAGACCGTAATAGTGTTCTCCTACAATTGTTTGCACATACGACAACTGTTTTGCAGAAATCGTCGATGATCAAATTGATGGCGTCTCCACAATGGCTACTTCATCTTCAAAATATATTGCTCGACGAGCTGTTGTCCTATCGACAACTTGAAATCCACTATCTCACAGGAACACAGAGATCAGAAGTTCGCTTCGCTCAGGGAATATGTGAGGGGGCATTGAGGCTTCCCTACGTTGGACTAGACCAAGAGTTTGGCTCCCAAATCGGGACATACACCTACCTCATTTTTTGATGCAGATCGTGTAAAAAAGGAACCTAGGCGGGTTCTTCACAATTGGAACAAAATGTGGTAAAAAGCGAATTGCAGAAGAACAGCGGGGTTCGCACTGACACAAGAGGGGGCAAACGAAACATCTCAGGGAAAAAGAAAAAAATGGTAAAGGTAATGGTGTCGGCGATGATCAGCCCCCGAAGGACGCGCCGCCGTGTTCAGTTCAGAATCGTAGAGGCTTGGTGAATTCGTGTTTGGCCTATACAATGACTTACGGGGCCAGCCGCTATACCAAGTCAGTGTCTTCACCTTCCCAGACAAGTCTGGTATCAATTTACCGAACCCGGAGGGATGGAAGGCTTGGTTGGCCGGGCGAGGATCGATCCAGCGTTCCGGCGGTTTCAGTAGCGCCTCTTACCCCTCCCCCCGGTAAACACAAGCTTACAGAAATTCTGTGTCTAGTTCAATGGGTTTTATATTCGCTGGATGTAAAGTTGCGAGTTTAAAAACATCCCAACTATGCGAGGGTTTGTTAGACGTTGAATCTGAAAGCGAAGAAAGTATGTGGGACTTACTTATTGGATCAGCTAGTAAAAGCTAGACTAAAACTTTTACTTATGAATAGTGTAATTGGGAGAAATCAGCCTATGACCGCAAGAATGTGATCGAAAAAATCGCTTTCCAGTACTCAGAACTCTTATGTATTTGCGCCAACCTTATGCAAATAGAGAACGTTCATTGCAAGGAATCACAACTCTGTGGATTCATTTCTACCACACATCTCTACGAAGTCCTCAATCCTAACATCGTCTTCAGCTTTTCTAGAGCTGGTAAGTTGTACACCTTCTGAACATATCTGCTAAACTCGTACTAATGTTTTTGAGCTAATCTATTAATCTACTTCCCCTGAGTCCTTATTTTTCTTTTGAACAGCGAATCGAAACTAATAGGAGTATCACTATATCATGTAATTTTGAGTGCTGCGAAGCTGTCAAGGCAGAAAGAATATCTGTTTCTCTCCAGAGGTGAACTTCATGTGCTACAATCTGACACGTTTGTAGTAAATTTCATTCTAATATCCAGGTACGGCACAACAGAATCAATCTGAGTTTTTGATGATAATCTTATTATGTACAATAATTATCTTGCCTCTACAATGAACTGTTCACCATGTAATGTTCTCGTAGACTTTTCGTAATACATATTATCTTGTGACACTATTCGTTCCATAAAAACTTTGTCGGACACGAGTGTAATATGTATAGTGAACGGTTTTGAGGAATGATAGAAAAAGTGTCATTCTCCGATAAATCGTCACGATTTTCATCGTCATGCGATCGATTTCTGCTTTCCTCGAGACTCTCGGAGGGAGTTGAAGTGACTCAGCAAACAATCCGGTTAAATCTGTTTATCACAGAGCGTGTTGTGAAACATTCCTTGAAGTCTGTAAATACTAGATCAATTGTATATTTACATTTAGAAATGGCGGCATTTAGCTATGATACACGTGAGGGGGTACCGTACGACAACGATTATTTGATATGTTTTGGATTGTTTTATGTCACGGTGAGACACTATCGACTTTATTCTGTATTATACGTCAGAATCTGAGAGGAAATTTGTAGCAGCACTACTTGCTTTATAAAACATGTTTTCTTCCAGTCAGCTGCTAAATTCTTCGCGTGCTACTTCTTCGTCGTCTGCCTATTGGTTTCGGGCTTGAACTTCCTCTCATTCGGATTCGATCACACCTGGTTTGTAGTGGTTACGTTTCATATACAGGGTGGCGAATAAAAAGTGTTATAACTTTCTTTTTTTGCTAATATTAAAACAGGTATGATTCTATATAGGAGTAGGACATAACATTCCAAAGTTAAGGAACGTTCTTAAAGTAGCTGCCATGAGCTTTAATATCGACTCTCACTCCTTCATTCATCCCATATGTAGGTGGTGCGTCGCAGGTACCCGACGCCTATATTTCTTCATATTTCGGAAACGGCTCGTCGAAAGGTGGCGGATTTCTTGCTGTAGACTCCTTCCGAAACATATTCGACGACAAGCTAAAACGGATTTAAGATCGGGGTATTCGAAGGCCATAAACCTTTCGTCGGAGAAGAGCTGATTTCAGTCAAAAGAAGCGCACTTTTATTTTTGCTCCATGAAACGAAGCGCAACCTCGTTGAAAGGACTATTCGGCATGTTCCTATTTCCCGAGCACTGTGTCTTTCCTGTGCTGATAGATCTTAGCATGATTTAATATCTTTTTTATGGGTAAAATCAAAACAATTCTGCCCAGAGCATCGATTGTAATTGCAATTCTTTGATTGTAATTGCACGTGAGGGTTGGGCTAATGAGGTGGTGTGAGAGTTTCTAGGCACCTTATCGATAAAAATTTTAACCTAAAGACAAAGGACACCCTTGCTGCGGCGCACCCTGACAAATTGCCGCAATTTCTTTCACTTTTTTCCCGATTTTTCTCCTCTTGATAGGTGAAGAGTTGTACCTCCCACATGTGATAACTACAAAGCCAATGCTCTTCTTCAGTTATCAATCGAATCGATTTGCAAAAAGGTGGAGCTGGTTGGACATCTTATTCAAGCTAGCATCATCATGTCGGCCAGTCCTCCTTTTAATAATCCCATGCTCCACTAGTGTGCTCTCCGTCAGCTTCTGTTACCTTTGTGGATTGAGTGGAGTATGTCCTCCCTGGACTCACTGCTTGTCAGTCGTCTACACGTTTATTTGAGAGACTCCGAGACTCGAATGAATCAGCGAGCCCACCATGCCGCTCTGAGCTTCTTGTGCAATCGCGTCATAGGTTGAATAGTTCCTCGCTAGAGTTTGAAAAACAGATCTCAGCCGTACAGAACGAATAAGAAGTGCCACGTGAATATTTTGGGAAGAAAAAGTACGCTCAAAGGTTTTAAACAATTGCCAAAATCGAACCGAATTTCATGTGCACGCTTCCTCCTATTCGCCACCCTGTATTTTTGTCATGTCCAGCCGTTTCTACCTTCCTCCAGGTGATTGTGGTAATTTTCTACATTCTAGGTTTTCGCTGTTCTGTGTGTTGTTCACCGCATATTCTATCGCAACAGTCTATGGAGTATTTCTGGAAAAGAGGCTCTTTCTGCTCCCATTCATATGTATTCAGGTAAAATAAACAATAACCTAGTAGTTTTTGAAGTACAGTAAAAAAGCACCAAGTGAAATCTGGCCAGGACTTTCGACCAACGACCAACGATGTCCACTTACTGATTCGCGACCAGAAATGAAGTCTTCAGAAACAAAACGCAAAAAAAGGAAGTATATGTTATTTTTGTTCATTATCTGAAATGTTTAGACAATAGCGACGGTGGTGTTGTCTATTGGGGCCGTCACACTGGCTGTACTTGGCATTGCAACGAATGCGATTCAACGGCATCACGAAGAGTCACAAGCTCTACGAGAACTCTATGCTCAATATAATCTTGATCCAGACGACGAAATCAGTAGGTTTCCATAAACGCGCATTATTAATATACTCCATAGTCGTATTGATTGATTTGGATCCGATTCGTGCGATTTTTCTAGTCGGAAGCAACTAGTATCGAGACATCCAGTTTTGCCCTTCATTTCCCTCCCGAATGTTATCATAGTCAACCATTAAAGATTAGGTTGTCCGGAAATTAATGCAGGTTTTCAACCTCAAACTTCAAAACAACGTATCTCAGCTCAAAGCGTTGTCGTGAAGCAGAAGTGGTCCCAGCCTATTCACCAGTGCCCGATTTAGAAGTCGCAATTTTCATTCGTCAATTTGTTGGACGTAGTTCTCTGCTGTAATTGTTTTACCTTGTGGCAAGACGGTGTGGGGTATCAATCCTGAAGCAAACCACCAAACTGTGACCACGATCTTCTTTGGGTGCAACGGTGACTTCAGGAGGTGCTTTGGAGCTTCATCAACTTCCAGTCATTGACCACTTCGTCTCCGGTTGTCGTAAAGAATCCATTTCTCCTCGAATGTTATAATGCGATGAAAGAAAAATTCGTTGTTATTGTGAAGAAAGAGCGCCGACGACACTTCGAATCGACGATTTTTTTGGTGCTCGTTCAACTCGTGCGGTATCCATATTTCTAATTCCTTTGTCTTCCCCATTTTCCTTGGATGCTCAGAAACACTTGTTTTGCTCACTCCGAGCTCTTTTGCAAGTTTTCGAACAGTTCCACGAGTATTGGCTTCCACCAACATCTTCAATCGGCAACAGTCGAACTCACCATGACGAAATTCATGGAATCAGCGTATCACTGTGGATTCGTTAACACTTCCTCGGCCAAATACATGGTTGATGTTCCGACTCGTTTCCGCCGCAGTTCGACCCATCTTGAACTCATGGTAGTAAATTTTGTCGAAATTGCTGCTTTGACAACTCCATTTCTATCCTTCAAAAGTTACGGTGACGGGGTTTGATTTGATTTATAACACGAGCACAGTCGTGCCTAAAATGGTATAAAACAACACGAACACTCCGAAGAAACATAATATCACAAAGGGAAGTACAACCAACCAGAACGAGAACTAGAATAAAACGAAAAAGTACGGAAAGAAAAAATACATAGAGACGAGTAAAAGTAACTCCAAGACGGGGTATGTTTGAAAAAGCAACTACAGTACCAGACGCGCCGCAACGATAAAACGGCGGTAGCGGCGCCCCGGAGCGCCGAAATGCGCCGTTCCGGTGTCGACGCGTGGTGACCCGGGCAGAGCCAACCGCAGTTCATTTGCGCCCCATGCCCGTGTGGGGGCCACACGTGGTAGCTCCTTCGAGCCACCCCGTGGGGCCCCCTACTCCTACCTTTGGACGCTAGGAAAGGACGCGCCGCATGTTTATAGGCGGCGAGGAGAAGGCGGAGTCAAGTCGGTAGAATATTATATTCGGCGACGAGGGGGCGGAGCCTAGTCGGTAGTGAGTCACCATTGCGAGGGACCGAAACGGCAACGGGATCCGAAAATCGAGGGGTCAAAAAAATCGACTGAAAACAAGTTTCGCGAATGTGGGAAAATTGAATATGGATAGATAGAGCTCAAGCTCATATATACTTATTTCTGCGAATAAACCAATTTTAAAGAAGTTATTTAAAAACGGCGGGTTTCGGCGCTCCGAGGCGCCGCTGCCGCCGTTTTATCGCTGCGGCGCGTCCGGTACTGTACGCTGTAAGATAGGGCTTAACGTAAGCTTTGTAACATTACATAGCAATGTTATATTCCAACCTACTGTTTTGAGAGAAGTGACGCTCTAAAGAATGAAGGGTGAAACCTGCATTAATTTCCGGACAACCTAATAATAAAACATGGATGTAATAAACTTGTCACTGTTTCGCTCTAGCTAAGTCTTCACGAGAGTAAGTCTAGCTAAGTCTTCACGATAGCCTACTACGTTCCAGGAGGACACCAAGGCAACCGAAAGCATCTTTAGCTCACGATCAAATATGCACTTTTCAGCTCAAACGATGGCTGCATGGTCAGTACTGGTTGTTTTTCTACTATTACTAGCTGTTACTTGTTTTTCATTGTGGGTGGTCTACAAAACCTATCAAATCTACGCCCTTCGTGATCGAGCATCACGTGCTGGTTACTGCCACGGTGTACCGACTACCGAACGCCTATAATGTGTAATTAGTTCATTTTTGTTCCAAGTGAAATTTTCAAAAATGTGCTATTTTGCCTTGAAATTATTCTCTGTGTTGTCCATAGCGTTGTGAGCGATTTCGGCAGATACTAAATAAACATTTTCACGCGAAATTGTACCTACTTATTTTGATAACACGGCACATTTCTGCTGCTTTTTAGAAACCGTTCATACCTTTCCACTTTTTATTGCCGAAAACAACGTTGCTATCAGCGCAGAGTGTTCTATCATTTTATTCACAATAATATATTAGATTAATGACAGTACTCCTTTCTTACAGGTAATAGCTGATATTTTGAATGAGATCCATCAGTTCCGATGAGAATTCGCTTGCAAATCAGAGGAATTAAGTAGAAAGAGGTAGCGATGAAAACAATGGCGAACAGTGCTCTAGTTCCGAATGTTGGAGTTAAAGCTAAAATCAACAAGAAAAGCAAAATAGCAGAGGTATTTAACGAAAAGACGAGTGTCCTTGGATACAGAAAGGCAGTTGACACGGAACCACATCGAATTCGCATGAACACGTCGGAGAGGCAGATGATGAAAATATTCTGAAATCGCGAAGTGGAATTACGGTTACAGATTACACGGTCCTCTTTCTTATGTAGCACTGGAAGTCAGTTGGGATCCATTTTAAGTGGTTGCAAACTGACCATATTCACAATAAAATATAGCCATGAGGCAAATGGATGTGCAGAAGTTGGAGTGAGATGCCATGTGAAACAGAATGAGATCCATGAGATGAGGTAGTGCACGAAGTGATCTTCGAATGTGTTAAGGGCATCGGTACGAAAGCGATCCTTTATGATGAGGAATATGATCTGAAACGAGTAAAAATAATAAAACATAAAACTGTAGAGAAGGGAGTGTACTGGCCCACATGCGTTAGTAAACACCAGCCATTCAGCGGCCTGCCGGCCGACAAACGGCTGCTAAATATGTACATAACAAATAAAAACAAAAACTAACCACTAATAGACTGAAATAAATATTTGAAATAAAAGAATAAAGTTAAAAAAAACGATGAACAAATAGCAAAAGGCGGCGAGCTGAACTGATGAAATGCGTCCCTGGGAGTACGGTAACGGGCAATCGCGGCGGGACCCGTATGAGCTACCCATTACAAACATCGCGGTCTCGCTTATTATATAGTTAAACAAAAGAAGGGGACGGGCCGCTTACGGTATCCAAATGTGATTTCATATAATGGTATAACATATTAGGTTTGTAAGAAAGTTCGTGCCTTTTTTCTATATCGTGTGACAGAGCAAAAAAATCTGCGCAGAAAACAGTACGGAAATCAACTGGGACTTTCAGAAGAAAACCAAGAGCAGCATCGGAAAATTATTCTTGCCTTTCGATCGACAAACTTTGGCGGTTTGAAACTTGGCGATTTCCAGAACAAAAAGGAATAAATGATCTATTATCTAACAAAAAATTATCAACTTTCGAACGATATAGGATATTTTATTAAATCCTCTGAAGCTGAGCAGAAAAAAAAACGCTGTCGATGAGGTTGTTATTTCACTTCTTCGCCGTTCCCTTTACTAGCCAAAAAAACAATGACATTGAAAGTTATTACAAATTCCAAATATACTGCTTGAAAGAGCAAATGATTCTCTTTCGAATGCTGTGTCAGACTTTGCAGAAGCTTTCGAATCCAGCTTACAACAGTCGTTTGAAAAAACGGCACAAACTTTCTTACCAACCTAACATATTTGCCGCAAAATTCTCACCTGTCGAAAAATTAGAGCAATGGCTGCGACTAGAACAGTAAAAGCGATCAGTTTGTAGTCTGGATTCGGTTCAGGGTACAGCTGTTCCATTTCTGCCCTTAATTAAATAACTTCACCTGATCTTTGTACTAAGTTGTCTTATTTACCATCAAGATTTAGTATTGTATGAAGATCGATCACCTTGTCTTGCTCCAGTGCTCATTCAGGTCAAATAACGGATATGTCCACCATAACCACGGTTTCGTTGGTCCCATAGTATAATGAATAATTGCTGGTTCCACAAGCAGTCGTCCACCGTTTAAATAGTACACACCAATATCGTAGTTAAATTCTGACGAAAGCCTGTTATAGAGAAGAAAACCGATGAAATCATTTTCCGGTGCATTTGAACACTAGTCATTCTACCTTCTTTGTGCTGAGTTGTACAGTTGTTGATCGGGACGATTGTGGTCGAATGTAGGCGTGAATTTTAATTCATGAAAATATGAGTTCAAAAATCCCTGGTCGCCGCCATCGTATGTTGGAAGAAGCGGCGCTTGTGATATAAGGTCTTCATAAACCTATAAGGGAAAAGTTTAGCAATACATGTAATAAAATTTGGTAGCCCTGTCTGTCGTTTTTCCTGTTTAGCGTCGGGGAACAAAAACTACAAACAGAGCAAAGAATTTTTCAAACATTAACTTTGAGTGGATAATGTAATAGTAATATAATGGCCTTGTAATTATAGTAGTTGTATGCATCACTATTCCCGCCACCGTACACTATGCGGGTTAGTGCGGTAGCTTCAATCGGTGTAACTAGAAGACGATTTTCTGCACAAGAAAGGGGATGATTTTGCTACCTGTTAAGGATCTAACAACTAACACTATGCACTAGAGGAATCTGGAGTCATATGCCTTCAGGGGAGGAATTTGGAGTCATATGCCCTCAGGGAGGAATCTGGAGTCATACGTCCTCCGGGTATTCTTAAAACGGTCGTCTAGGTAGATGCAATTTCGATAGCTATTTTCTCAGCGAATGGACGTCTATTCTTGAAACTTTAAAATACGCGTTAGGAAGAGAAGATGTTATACTATCACATATCCCAATTTGATGCAATTTCATCCTCTAGTTACTAATATATGAAATTTTATGTGAAAGATTGTCCCAAGATTTAAGCATTTTTGATCATAAAAAATTCACGCAAATATCTATTGTTTGAAACGAAACTATTCTGCTATTTGCCGCTTTTCTGTATAGCGGTTTATAGACGAGAACTAACTGAATGACTTATAGATTTTCAAATCTATAAATCTATTGTTTGTTAATGACTTGAAACTAAAGTTCGTAGCCTATAAGAAGGAGCTAATCATGCTGTATCAGAATATCACCACTAGGCAAGCAGAAGCTCAATGATTCCTAAGATACACTTATTTGAAAATGAATATGAAAATGAGTCTAAAAGTTAAAAAAATCTAGAAATTCCAACAAGCGCACATTCTAGTGTATTTTCAGTGAGGGTTGTTAAAACTGCCAAGTGGAATAAAATTCCCATTAGTTTCAGCGATCTGCGCCCAAAAATGCAAGGTGACATATCTTTTCGCGAACTATGTACTGTAATCATTGTTCGTATCGAAACATCTGATTCCATGTATAATAACAAACACAAGTGATTAATACTTTTCTTCCCGGAGGTGTGTTACTCCACAACTCCAATGTTGATTCTATGCATGTGCTCCAAGCAAAGCAATTTTGTACGGTGTATTTTGATTAAATCTGAGACGTTACTCATGTAGAAACTTATGTCGCCTTAGATCGATTACTCTCTAACAAACGACTGGCCTGGAGTTACGACTCCGCAAAACAGTTAATTTCCCTAGATGGGAATAACTGAACGAAGCAAAAAATATGTGGGCAACTGGAAAAATAACAAGTGGAACTATCCAAACGGGTAACTAGCTCGGTAACTTCAAAATGGTTGTAGAACAAAATAAATAGATGTCAGTGAGAGAAAGGAATTTTACTAAATTCTTACCGTAAGATTTGGTTTCAGAACAAGCATTCCGGCGTTGAATTTATCAGAATGCCGAAATGTGGCACAAAACGATCCACAGGAGAAAAATGGCAACAGATCTCTCATTGGCAGAGCGTCAAGATCGATGTACAGCACCACATCGTATTCGATAAGTGACCACAACCTTAGTTTTGTATACTATAAAAATAATGTTAATTGACAAAATTACTACATTTGAACACTCAAGAAAGCGACAAAAGAACCAAAGCCAAATTTCTAGAGAAGTCAGCTCACGTGATATTTGGCGGCTTTCTTCGCATGAGGCACAGTGAATAAGGATGTTCGACGAACTTCGATGTTATGCGATTTCAGCTCTTCAATACTGGAGTTGCTGACATTCTCCGTAACCAGTAACACGTAAGGAACGGGCATTGCTAGTGTTTTCAGTCGGTATGCTGAATGATGCCATTTTTAGAGCATTCAGAGTAATAACCACTTCTATTAAATAAACAAAATAAGCAAAATAATATGTTCACCCTGTAATTTGTCCGTAACTGCCCGAATATGCTGATTCCGACTTGCAAGGATGTTACCATGGTATTCCTCACTATCAAAAAACTACATACACTAATTCTAGGCACGGTGTCTTACAAATGCGAGAAGTTACGAATTTTTAAATTAATTTAAAAAATAAAGATAGGGGCTGGTGCAAAATTATAAGTTCACTTTGAAAAAAAACTGGCCAATGTTAAAAATTTCAATAAGCAAATTCAATCTAATACTTCGTAACATCACCTTTCTTATGAACTACATCAAACATTCTATCTATTATCCTTCAAATAAGGTTATCAAGAACAGTTTGCTCTATATTAGCCCATGCATCAAGTATGGCCTCCTTCGGACCAGACACCAAAGATTAGGGGGTTCCATTTTTTTACATTTGGTGCACAACAATTCCTCAAAAGTTCTCTATCGGATTTAGATCGGGAGAACAACTCAGCCACACCAGAAGTGGAATTCTATGGGAACTAAACCAGTTCGTTGTTCACCTTGACGCATGTATCGGGGCATTACCCCTACGTAATCTTCTGAAATAAGGTGAAATATTATCTACAATCACTTTCTGGTAGTCCTCGCTGTCCATGAGACACGAAACAAAGTCCAACGCAACAGTTCCATAACCATAAATCACAGCTCTCTCAAGTGCAGGAAGCTATGTGCCTTTCGACATTACGATTTCATACACGTTTTTGTTGTCTCTCTGTTTTTGACCTATTTGTATCGCAACTGAAGCGAGAAAATTCTCGTCCCAACCGAATTATTCCAAGTGAACTCATAATTTTGCACCGATCTCCATCCTTTTTTTTTAAACGAAAATTTAAAGCTTCTTGCAGTGGTAAGACACCGTGGGTGGGTTTGGGTAGCTCTGGGCAAACTGTAGAGTGAATTTATATATTGTACCGGGGTTTAGGTTACACAAAGTTGGGGCATATGACGTGTTTCTGCAGGTAGCAGTTCGCCGGACAGTTCATATCACTTACCGAGAACTTTGGCGGGTAGAAGAAATCCGTCATTGGTAAGAATTGACATCACCACTCGATTTTCCGTCGCTTCCACAGGAGCAAGCAGTACGGCCAATAGGACAACCAAGGAAGACCAACATAGTAAGTTGGACCTCTGTCGGGCGTGATTGCTGTTGTGTTGGGCTCGTGCCCGGATGGTGTCCATTGCCACAGCAACTGCGGCAGTCGATGAACTGTGAGAAGCTCACTTTGAAGAAGCCTAAAGTTTAGAGAGCTGAATCCAATCAGGAACTATCAAATGACACGACGAAAATAAAGAGTTCACGTTCAAGGAAGGAAGAGCTTGATTGATTTTACATTTTCCAAAAAAAAAACAATTCCGGTCGCAGCAACTTCTAGAAATGTCAATTCAATCCAGATGGTAGCTCATGGGTGTGTACATCGATTGATGATTGGGTTATCGATTGAGATCTTTTGGCGGTGAGGCAGCTGTATCCCAGCGTTGTACGAGTATAAACGGTAACTTGACGTCCTCTCTCCTCCTCTTCCTCATTTCGTCAACTTGTGATATTATTTCTATGTTCTCGAGAATCAACAGTTAGTCAGACAGCCTGAATTACGGGTACAATATACCTACAACACGGAAGCGTAGTTTCACACCCGAACGAGTGTACTTTGTGACGCAGAGCGCCTATGCTCGACCAGAGTCAACAGAGATGGATTGCTTATGCGACTCACCTTTATTGACTTTGTAGTTTTTGAAAGACCATTGTTCAAAGCAAAAGAAAGATGTTTTGAATAGCTCCGAGGTCTTAACATTATATTTTACAATCGGAGAAGCTAACGTTGACAGAAAGATAATAACAAAAAAAACCCAGGGAGAAGTTTTCTCAATCCAGCAACATTTATTTATTTATTTAATACGTCAAATGACGTGCCTAAAACAAAAACAGCAGAGGGTAAAAAGAAAGACAACAAATGAAGAACCTGAACTCAAAACACAAAACGTTCCAGAAAGAACACGCAGGCCTCCCAAATAGTTAGGCAACGCACAACCCTTTCAATCAAATTCCGAGGATTTCACGTGGGAAGAAGAAACCAGCGCCATCAAGTATCCAAAGAAAACTCTTAGCGAACACCAACACGGTATCCTGAGAAGACAGCGGAAGGCGAGGGAAGGACCGCTTCGTAAAATGATAAGAAGCCAAAACTCAGTTGAGAGATAACTTCTCAAACACAGCATCATCAGCATTCGAGCCTGCTGGACGGATCAGCTGGTTACAGTGGAATTATGTAAATGGAAATGACAAAGGAAGATGAAAAAAGGTAAGTGGGCGACAAAATTCGCTTTAATACGATTTGTGCCTCTTGGACGCAGGAGATTACGGTTTGTGCAGAGTTATTGAATCTTGAGGAGGATGTGGCTATAAAAAGCGAATGTACATACGAAGACATCATGACGACGCTCGGCAGAATCGCTTGCCATTTTGCTATTAACGGCCGGGCAGAGCCAGCTTACCATAGCAATGATCCGCCCTTTCAGCCAACTGAAAGGAAATTTCAGTGCGATGAGCACGAAAAAAAAAGAGCGAGTGAGTCATGCGGAATCCTTAGTTGAGCAGGGAAATGCACTAAGCCGAATGACGCCAGTTGAAAGTCATAATGATTTTTTGCGGTTGCTATTGCATCTGACGGTTCGCATAAATATCACGAAATCACATGAAACATGTACAGCTCGTGCTCGGTGCACGTTGTTTGAGGTGGTGGTGATTCTGGACAATGCAAACAGGACCAAGAGTCGCCGAGTGAAGCCGATAGGCGCTGATAGCAAGTGCCTGCTTGCGATGAAGCGTTAATCGTAGAACGATGAACGGTCAGCTTCATGACTCACTCAAACCAACCAACGTTAGCAAACAAACCTGAACTTATCGGCCCGATTGTTCAACGTTTCGGCGGTTTCAGTCACGACAACTCAAAAGCCCTGGGTATAGCTGGTTACAACGAGTGACGGTTACTATTACCTGCGCACTTCAAGCACCAAGCGGCCAGTAGCAGAGCGACATTTTTTATACTTCAGGTATCCATCACTGTTCCCAGTTCCGGCCAGAATTCCCATTTCAGGAGTTGGGACGGCAAATTTAGTGGCCAATATCTAGGTGGGGAATCAGTCCCCCTTTTTTGGGCTTTCCTCTCACATAAAAGCTGTTGTGATCCTTTGTTATAATTATTATTATTTATTAGACGTGGGCGTACGCCACGGAACTATCCTACTAATAAATTACGAAACCACGATGTCCGCTTGTCAACTCTAGGGTCCCGCCGCGATTGCACGTTACCGTACTTTCAGTGGCGTAATTAATCGGTTCCTCGCCGTCTTTTGCTACATGCTTTTGTTCTTCGTTTTATTTGTCATCATAAATGTTTTATATATGCTTCCTACTATTCAATAGTTTATTCGGCGACCAGCAGGCCGTTGAATGGCTGGTTAAGCCATAACCAAAGAACACACAAATATACCACGAAAACTAGCCGATCGAACACAAGAGATGATGAATGTTAAGAGAAAAACAGAAGCAACAACGACAGGCAAACAAAAACTCATAATTAGCATAGCTTGAGGTACAAATAAACAGTGAAAACTCAATTTTCAAAGAGACATTGTTGTCTACTCAAGAGAGATGTGATCGAACCCGAAGAAATTGATAAAATATTTATCATTCATTATCGTTTCACTGGACATTCGCAACCAGTCCGCCTGTTAGCATGACAAACATTCTAGAATTTGAGCTTCCAATTTGGTCATTTGGTCAGCTTCCAATTTGGTCATCGCAGCTAGCAGATCCACTGCAGTACATGAAGAAGTCAAAATATCGTTGGGCTGGACACCTGCTTCGATGGAAGGACGATAGATGGAGCCTCCGTGTCACAGAATGGCTCCCAAGAGACCATAAGAGACCACTGGGACGACCGCCAACAAGATGGGCCGACTCATTTTCAAAGTCTTTCAGAGAACGGAGTCTCCCTCACTGGATGCAAGTTGCGATCGAGCGGTCTGGAACAGTTGTGGTTCCCGCTGAGAAGATCTCCAGTTGAAGAAAGGACCATCAAAGTATCAAAGTAAGTAAGTATTTGGTCATTTCATCTTGCTACATCTGCAACGGTACTATCCCTACAGTATTTTAGCAGAATTCTCTGATTAAACTAGACCCATCCATTCCCTACCATTTGGACGGCAACCTAATGCGAGCGGCAAGAAACGAAACTGTTGTGGTGATTGTCGACAAACAGGAACAACCTTGCGTTTTTCGACACGTTCCTTTTCATTCTGGCCACTTTGTTTTCTTCGCACAAATCGTGTTCGAATGTCGACGATCGCTGACGTATGCAAGGTATGCATGAAATTCGCCGATAACATCGACCATTAACGAACATTTCTGACAGGTGAGATTCTAATTGTGTTCGCTAGTGGTCAGCAAGATATAAATGGCCACAAATCCGACAGACGAAAAGAATCTCAAGGACATGTTCACGCCTTTTCAACGTGTTCAACGACAGACGAACAGATACCGATCTCGCTACAAGTTTCATTCTCGACGACTATGATTAAGGATACAATTATTTTACAGCTATGCGCAACTACCGAATCTATCCTCGACCACGTGTTGTCGATTTTGACAGAATTTTACTACTAAATAACAGTCATACATTCGCCGAACACGACCTCTTCAGGAACAGAGTCAGCAGTAAAACTGTTCGGTGAGTCTGTTTATCAATGTTTTCGTGTCAAAAAGGATCTATGAGTAGTTCTTTCTTGTCAATCAGCGATTGTCATGTTTTGTTCTAGACGAGTTTTCTGCAGGACGACTGCAAATGCTGCAAATTACGGTGAATTGCACTTATTTACATCGATATGCCTGCCGCATTCGTTCACAGGAGTTTAGTGGCTTTCTCAAAGTAACGACGTGGCTTCCTTAGGCGATTCAAGCAATATTTATTTATTTACTTGACATGGACCAACGCCATGTATAGTTGCCAAACAGCATAAAACATCACAGTAAAAAAATCGTAAAATACAACAACTATAGTTCTCCAATGGCCTGTTTAAGCTGACGACTCGAGTAAGAGCTTCGTAACCAACCTCTTGAAAGCAGATAATTTCGTAGGAATTGGGTTTGCTTTGAAGAATGTGTTAAATTGAATAGCTGATCTATAAGCAAACGCGTCTTTTCGCACTTTGGATCTAAATCTTGGTAAAACCAATTTCGATGCACCGCCGCGAGTTACTGAGTCCCTGAAGGATAGAACCCTGCGGTCTACGTCATTATATGAATAAGATTGCCCTCTGTTACACCCCGCAACCATTGGGTGTGGCAATGCCAAGTGACAATGACCCGTTCATGTTCGGTTTTTTAGCACTCGTTGAGCTTTTTTTTTTTTCGGGAAAGATGGAGTCTGAGGACAACAGGTGCAACAGCAGCAACAACAGCAGCTTGTCGTGCTTCATCGCCCCATACCGGACGACGGTGAAAGGCAGCGTTCTTTGTCTGTTCCACCTAAGAAGGTCACAAATCGTCTCTCCTCAGGGGCGCGGTCCACTCGTTCCCGACAGAAGGCGGCTGCATCAGTGCCGTCGCTGTCGGGCCTGTTTACAACATTGTTCCTCGAACAAAGCCCTTCTAACGGTCTTAATTCGTTGTCAACATCAATGTCAGAACAACGAGAGGTCGTGTGATTCGCGGTTGTGATAATCAAACGATGACCTCAAATGGGAAAGTTGAAATTGCGCCCAATCACCAGAACGGGTACAAGCACTACAAAAAGACGTTCTTAGGTAGCCTGCAGCTGTGGATAGAAAAAAAAGTTCAAAATAAAGATAAAGAACATTTCTTAAGTTCATTTGTACTCAGTAGCCAAGCAGTACCGCACGTTAGAGCGTCGTCAATCCTATGCTCCACGTTTTTTTCGATAGCACCATCCACAGTCTGTACAAGGCCCATTTTCTTCCTGAGAACGCTGAGTTGGTGTTCCAGTACATTTTTAGTAGACTTTTTTGTCTACACACTTGATTACGGCAAATTATGACTCTGAAAATCCCTCAGTGTATCCCGACACTTTAGAATAACGTTGTTTTCAACTTGCTGTAAATAGGACTGAAAACCCGTTTTATCATTCACACAGGTTAACTGTCATCGCCATTTAGGCAAGGCGTGGTGATGTCTGTATTCAGTCATATTAACTGCCTTACGAAATTGAAATTCATGAAGCTTTATTCAGTGATTTTAAATGTTCCAGTCGATCTCGGCAAGAGGACGCAATTGGATGAGCCATTTCTTCAGAATCGGTATAAACAAGAGTAATCTATTTATGGATTGGATTCCCCAGAGGAGTCAGTTAAGTGCACCGGCACTGCGTAGAAATTGAAATTGCCCTGTCCCTCTCGATTTCGTGTCTAGTAGAATCCGTTACACAGAGTCGTGTTGTTCTACTTCTACACAAAATGACCTTTGTAATTAAACTGACAGACTGCGCATTGAAAATGGACATTTTTTCGAAAAAAAGCTCGACCACGCTACTATAATAGTGAGTGAGACCGACGTAGTACGACACGCGTATCGACGGCGGAACGAAGTACAGCGGAACTTACTGTTCTCGTGATTATCTTCGTGTTGCTTTCACCGTAACTTACTTGAGAATGTTTTGTCAATGATTGAGATTGTTTATGAACGATACTGACAATTTTTTGGTCAACACAGCTCACTTGTGTAATATGACTTAGCTGTTTTGAGAGCATTTTCGTTCGGACAGGTTTATCTGTTTATGTTTACGTATCATCATTTTATAGAACACTATAAATGGTCCTATTTTTCGCATCGTCCCAATATCCACATCTTCAGCGGTGGAAAAACTCAATCTTGAAAATTCAGCAATACGCTGCAGCTGGCACGCATTGAGATGGATGTTCATTAACAAATTTAAAATCAGTTTGGGAAGCAAGGTCTGATGTTACTATGGTGAAGCAGTGATACAATTAAAACTAAGACTAAAACCCAGCTTGAATAGTGATAGTAATGTAAAGAGTACCACGAGACAAAATGAACGGAGACCATGGAAATTTTGACCATCACCCGTGGCATCAATACTGGGGAATCGATGGCACAGGCCGGCTAGCTCAGCTGCGGTTATGTTGCCTTAATGTTTTAATGTTATTTAGGCCTTCATTTTTAATAATACCGAGCTTTACTGTTGTCAAATTTGCTTCCACTTAGACTAACCTCTTATCTCTCCTTCTGATAAATTCTGCCTTCATGTCGTTAACCAAGCTCATAGACATTCGAGGTAAACGTACGACTTCGGTGCGTCGATGTTGATCCATCCACTTCGACATGTTCGCAATCACTGCAGAAGTTCTTCATGAAGTAAGTGTTCTTCCAATCTTATTAGCTGGTTAGTGGAAACTTGTCGCCAAGAACCGATTGTTATTTACTTATTTATCGACTGCACTCATAGGCATGCTAACTTAAGATAGTTGGTGGTACAACCAAACAGAAAGTAAAACAGAAATGCACCGCTCAACAATGAAAAAAGCGTCAGATAATGGGCCCTTACAGACCAGACGAAAAGAAATTGAGCGACGAATTCGCAGTCTTCACCGTGGCGGTGACCGCGCGTTGCGAAGTGTGGATCTCGCTGCCGCAATGCGGCCGCCGCAAACGTCGCGTTGGACGAGAATGCTCGTCGTCGTATGTTTCGCTCAATTTCATTTATAACGGCCATTTCGTCGCTCAAATTGCACGTCATCGGGTCGGTGAGGGCCCAATTAGCAAAGCAGCTCCAACAGATTTTAGTAAAGGAAAGGATCTCATGCTCGACATCCGCCTGCGAAACGGAGGCCATACAGAGACATTCTGAGGTAAGGAGCACTTATAGGTCTGAAACATCAGGTCATGAAGATGTACTTCTATCCGCTCTAGACCTGTCAAATTACTCTAGCAAGGGTTACATTCACTCCGGCATTTTTGTTGAGCCTTGAGAGGTTGAAGAATTGAATTGGATGGTTGCTTGCATAAGCACATCAGTGGCATCGCTGTAGGATAGATGCCTGGATGGTAGCAATTTTTGATTGGTTTTCAATGCCGTTCGTAGTGTTCGATTTCAGATTTTTTTGCCTCCGAGCTGTCGACCAGACCACACAGCGCTCGCCACTCACAAAACAGACAGGGACAGCATCAGTGATGGTGGAAAAGGAAGGCGGGCGAGAGACGTCAACGGTGGTGGTGGTGGTCGTCTTCGTCGTTGTCGTCGTCGGTCGGTTGGTCGGTCGGGGCGGGATTGGAACGAACGAGCGCGTCGCACGCTTATGCCTACCGCTGTCAACCATTGTCAACATGGACAAGCAGGTACGTGGTGCCAATGTTGTTCACTCTTTCTCTGCCTTTGGGTTCATCTTCTGGGAACTTAATCCCATTCCCAAATCCCTTTGGAAAGCGCGAAGGTCGCCGCAGCGCATGCTCCCCCTCAGCCGTTGCGGTGATCCTTGATCATCAACGCTGGCTAAAAATAGCTACCTGATTTGTTGCAGACATCTTGAGTAGGTTTCACAGTGGAATCATTGCTGATAAAGCACACTTAACCCATTATTGCTGTTCATTCCATCACTAGCTAATTCAAATGCTCATCGAAATATTAGTTTGGTCTATTAGAAATGTTCGCTGCATGTTCTTCGACGCGGGATGCCTCCTTTGCAATGAGTTTCTATTTCGAAAAAAATCCATCTCTAACTGTACTACCCTGTAGCTGTGCTATGCTTCCGAATAATAATTTATCGAAATTTTGAAACTCCTTCTAGTACTATGAAAACTGAATATTTGTATTTTTTATTTCATGTTCGAATAATTTCCGTAAATTCGTTGCCTTCTGCTTTCGTTGCTGTCTAAGTGGATCTCAGGTTCCAAAGTTTCCTTCTCAACTTTTGGAGGGGAAGGAAAATTGAAAACCCTCCCCGCTGGTGCCGCCAAATTGCACAGAGACCGTGGAATCAAGAGAAAATTCCAATGCTCCATTAGTGAGCCTCTTTTGTCGTTCATTCGCTTTCACCATGTGTAGATCTTGCTCATTTTTTATTATTGAAAAATCAGGAGTGTAGTCAATCATCAGTATCAGCTTCCATCAAAATACGATCCTAGGTTGCATTTTACCCTATAGCTTCTATACTGATAACGTCAAAAAATTCTGATGAATCGTAGCCATGTGGTGTATCTAATGGATTACTGTACAATTTCTAAAAACCTCTTCTGCATCGCTGCTCTGCCTCCGTCCCTGCCCTGTGCTTTATCATTACCGCGCTGCTTTGCTGCCGAGTGTGAATGGACCTGGGAGAAGGGTGGTACTTGTCGCGGCTAACTTTTCAAAATGGCTAACATGGCTAACTTTTTAGAGATCGAGCATGGAGAATAGGAAGGGCTAAATGGTAGATCTGAAAATCAGAAATAGAATTGTTTATGCGTGTTTTTTCTTGTTTGATGGTGCTGTTTTTGCAGAATGACGAATGCAGTTATTGTTGTTTGACGCTGATCGCACTTTCGATCGCGTTCTGTTCGGCTGTGGTCACATTCCTGGCGGCTAATCACATGTACACGGGATTACCGTGTCGTGACGATCCGACACCGTTTGCGGTGAAGAACGAAGAGGTTGGTTGATAGGCGTTCATCTGATACCGGTTGCGCAATTATTTGTTCCAGTTCTTTTGCTTCAATGGGTCGATTTACTCTACATTGTCATTCCACAAATTTCAGTGTTTGTTCGATTAAGTCACGTGTGTGTGTGCTACGTGTGTGTGTGTGTTCGTCCGTGTAATCTTCGCGTTTGTGTCGTTGACCCTTCTTAACAGACAGAGGAGTTTATCGTTCGTTGGACATCAGCTGATTGAGCTTGACCTCGATTTGTCGTCTTTCTTGATTCGCCCTCTTCTTCAGTAACAAGTCAGCAGTTCACGATCACATTCCTACTCATCACAACAATATTCTTTCATACGATTCGCTGATGAGTGTTCTTTTCTATGATGGCACCGGCTATCTATCAACTTCAAAACGATCATGACTCATTCACACTGTTTTTCGTCATTTGCGAGAGAGGGTGCGAAAAGGGCGAAATCGTTCTTCATTTCATGATGGTCATTTGTAAAAGTCACATTTCAATCGGGATTTGAACCGATGACTAAGGCCAGTACATCACCTGAGCCACGAAAGGTTTATGTCAGTAGCAACGAAAATGTTCAGATAAGTATTAGGTTGTTAACTGATTATTTGCCGTGGCAACGCGAGCCGTCGAAGTCGCCTGTTAACCTCCACTTTGTCGACCTAAAAGTTAACAAAACCTGGTGCGATTGGAAAACTGTGATGCAACTTCTTATAGCCCAAATCCTCCTCTTTCGAATGATGCCTGAAATTCTGCAAAAAATTCCAGGCGAAAAGTTTTACACGTCGAGGAATTTTGAAAACGCTTTCATGATAAAAGTTCTGAAAAACGGATAGCACGGAAAAATAAACATACCGTCTGATAGAGCAACGAATGCTCTCTTGTGACGTGTTTAGAGCTGTTGAAAAGCGTTCGGCAGAAAGGCAGCACAAGCATCCAGAAGTTATTGTTTCCTTTGGGATACCCCAGTTTGACGCTCTGTAAGTAAACAAAAACCTTGGAAAACCAAAACAAACTGTATACCATTTTATAGAGAAATTTGTCTGCTTTCAGAAAATATATACACTTTTGCAGGAAGTCTCTAAACTAAGCAGGGAAAGTTCACTGTCGGTGGGGTCAATTTTTCTCATTTTTGATTTCAACTTCAATGGTCAAAAAGTTATCAAAATTTGAACTATCGAATGCTGTCTGGATGTTTTCCGGAGCTTCTCTACTAGGCGCACAACAGAAGCTTAAAAAACGGCAAATAATTAGTTAACAACCAAATAGATAGTTCTGGAATTGCGATAGAGATGGACTCACTAACAGCAGCAATTGGTGATGTTGTGGATTTTACAATTTTATTCTAGAATCATTCGCTTTCATTCCTTGCTAGAGAAATTTTGGCTGTGGCTTTCTGACGGAGAAAATAGAGTGAAGGAAGAATGAGCGTTCATGTCGGGGGTGCAATGAATCTGTGATTGTCATCTTTCATTACATTACCGTTCTTGAACTCAGAATTTACCAGTGAATTGCGAACCGTGGAATTTTGATTCTTTCGTAGTTCATTACACCACAAAGCAGGAAGTGTCTACGTTCATATTCTACATAGAGTTAATAGCTAGATGCTAAGACGAGATGATTTGCACAGATTTTCCTTTCCATCATCACCTCATTGAATTCCAGTAATTTACTTTCAGTAGCACCAATAAGTGACATTCGATTATTTCCACGCAATTGTGGTGGCTCTCCAAACTGGTTCCTCATCGCGTTGTTCATCGCTATGCGGCAAGAAAGAAAACTGCCCACGATTGTTGCTTTACCTGACAGGAACGGTGGAGCGATTCATTTTGAACGAAAGAGTGTCGCTTTTTTATCGCTGAACGGAATGATGATGTTTTCTGGACGAGAACCGAGTCCTTCAAATGGTCACAACAACAAATGAAAATGCGACAGCTCAAGGTCATTCAGTGAATTATTGAACAACATACAGCGGTTTTTATGAAACTTTCGAAATTTTTCGAGAAATTCATGAGGGTCTTTCCTCTGGAATCGAAAAATCGCTATTTTCTGACTCCAAAGCTCAAACTGAGCCCGGTTTTTGAGTCTAAAAGAATGACGTTATTAAGTACTGTATTTCTGCTACAAAATTTTTGGAAAGTGTAACAAAAGTTTTTCTCGAAACTTTTGAAACTTTTCGAAAAATGCATAAGGATCTCCCTTCGGAGTCGAAAAAAATGCTATTTCCTCACTCCGGAGTTCAAATTGAGCTCGGTTTTTAAATCGAAAAGAATAACATCGTCAAGTACTACGTTTGTGCTGCAAAATTTTTGGGAAATAAAACAAAAAGTTTCTTCGAATGTTTCGAACTTTTTTGAAAAATTCATAAGGTTCCCCCTTTGGAGGGCGAAATTGGAGAAAATCGCTATTTTCTGACATCGGAGCTTAAATTGTTCTGAGTATGGTCATTGATTGATATATTAGAATTTCTATCAACTTCAAAGTACCTTGAGGATACTCAGCGGAAGTGTTCATTTCTTTAGTACTGGTATGATGAAGAAGGAGTTTGTCTAGTGCATTATCTTGGTCATTACTACTCGAAAGAAATATGCAGTATGTGGTGGGGTAGAGGAACGGTCTCCTCAAGATTCCTCGCTTTATCACTCCAAGGAACGATTTCCGTAAACCTCTACGCTTTTGACTACTCTGCTTGATCCTACTAAGATAATGAGACCGGCTCTGGAAATAATACTTATTCAACTCTCGTTAAAAATTGGTTCTGAACGTGTGGGAAAATGCCCATAGAGTGCGCCCCTTAGATGCCTTCTCAAGTGTTTTCAATATTTTATTGGACGTATGTTGACGTTTTATAATTCAGTTTGTTTTCCATCCGTTTTTCTTACAGTTCTTCATTTTGCATGTAACTTTGAAAGAGCAGATAATTTGGCGTAACGTTCACGTTTGAGGAGAATAAAATCACTTGAAATCCTGGAACTTTATCAGATATTGTCTGAGCCTAACATCTGCTCGTTGAATTCCGAACATATATGGGCAATTTTTTGTCTTTCTCATTATTGTCTTCATTTGATTAATGGCAATCGTAGCACCCGTCTCTGACAGCTGACTAGTTCAGTTCCTTCTGTATCGTTTTCTATTCATTTTTTTCGCTTCAGTTTTTAGAATCATGGGTCATACCTACTCAGTGGACTTCGGTACTCTCCGGTATTCTTCCTAATAGTGCAAAACGGCACGTTTTTTCAAAACTCAGAAGTTCTTTAAATCCTAAGGGACTCTTTGAAGTAGCGTAGTCCTGTAACATCAAATGCTCGTGAGGAACTCTGACATTTGAACATCATAGAATATTGACACTAGGATGAAATGCAGTACGGTGCGAGATTTAGGCGAGCTCTAATCGTGGCTGACCGGCGTTCAACGATCATGTGAAATTCGTCACCGTTGCTGGTCGCATGATGTCTTCATTGTCGCATGTTCGAGAGCGATTCATGATCCGTAATCGTTTAATGAACAGTAAAAACGATCGGCCCGAACGGTCTCTCACAGCGAACCAATCGTGAAATCGTCGCCCGGCAGCAAATGGCATCTTCTCACCCCATAACAGTATCGCATACCAGGAAGTTCACCATCTCGACGGCATATACTACCCGTTCGACTGATCGATGTGTTCTTGACGAATGATTCTGTCTTGAGATCGTCTATGCGCTTGTGATGATAGTGATGGTGGATGGTCGCCAATGATAGAATGGGCCAGTCCCGACTCTACAACTTGTTCCGACCAACACTAACAGCCTCTTATGGAAGCTAGCTGTAGTAATGTGAATCGCTCCCAAAAGAATCCCTATAGAAGAGGGGTCGCTCACATTTTTCGTTTTAACCAATGACCAAACCTATGAAAGGGCAGAATTTTCCTTAATCTGAAATCAAAATCTATTTCCACTGAGCGCTTCCTCATTTACCGCCACCCTGACCAAAGCTGCGCGCGTACCAGCTGCTCGAAAAAAAAGATAACTTCAATCAAAGTCAAATTACGACCAAATACAATCGTTATTTGAAAAACAGCTCAAGGTCTCCGTAATGCAACACAATAGTAGGCAAGACTTTCAAACGATGTACCAACGTTATTTGAAAAAAAGAAAAATCGCCTTTATTTTTTCTCTTTTGCCATTAAAATGCTATACAGTGAAAAGTGCAAATAGCTGACAAACGTCGGTCAATTAAGGGCATACATATTGGCACAAATCTGCCCGTTGAAACGCACCGATGATCTCTTCGTTCAGCGAAAAATTTATTTCAATTTTTATTTCCCCATTTGCAGCAATATTGAGCCAAATTACCCGTTCAGATAGCAAACGCAATCAAACGTAATCAATCAAGCTATTTAAATGTTTCTCAAATCAAGGTGCCGTCGATTTTCCAGTGGTTCCGAAAATTTAGCAGTAAAATTACGCACACTCAATTCTCGCTGATTTTCCGTTTCAAATCAGTTTGTTTTCATTTTCTTTCCTCCCATGCTTTCACTTCGCTATAACAAATCTTCTGAGCTGGATGCTCAACTTCCCTCCGTGCTAAACAAAGTGAACAAGGAATGGACCGCCCAGAGAAGCGAAAGAGCTGTAGAACCCATTATTTACTCGTTTTTTTTCATGCAGATCATCGTGTATCATTGTACTATTTCATTTTCAGCTGTCATGGAACGGAAGTGATCGTTTGGTGGTCGCCAGCAAGGTGAGCGAATTTCGATTTTGTTCAACTATTTTCTAAACGTTAATTCGACGAGCACTAAAGGGATGTTCGCGAGGAAGTCACAATCAGAAAGACTCTCAATTTCGGTCACGAATTCCAATACCCAATCATAGTTTTATTTTCCGTTTGCTTGTCCATTCGTCAGAAATTTCATCGCACCCAAGCGAACGCAACTCGCAGTCATTTCAACCCGTACTGGCGTGTGAAAGCAACGAAATCGGTTGCACGAAAACAGCGAAAACAACTTCAACTGAACCGCTAACAATCATCTTCGACGATGACGTTGAATGTTTGCAAAAGTGAAGCGTAACCGGTATTTTGATGCTGTTCAAAGGACCGTAACATTGCTTCCTAGAATTCGGAACAATCCAGACGTCGCTGTTGCTGGACCTTTTTAGAACGCTTGGTTCACAACCTTGGCTGTTATCTCACACCCTATATTCGTTTTTTTATTTCTCAGTGGCACACGATATACAGATGCCTCAAAAGTAATTCATAGCAGCGATATTACCTGTTTACGACCAAAATAGAGCAAGCATATAACCCATGCACTATCAATCAGGTCTAAAAATCCGAGGCCCCGGTCGAGTGCATGGCGCAATCCTCGCTACACATATACCAGAAAATTTTCTTTTTTCTTTGCTTTCATCCAAGCTATGATTTGTTTCGACTGGCTCACTTTCTCCAAAGTTATGACATTTCAAGCAGTCGGTACTTTTTTTGGGCCACCCTGTATAAAGGAACAACTTGTCAATTTTGAGACTATGGTTACCAATTTCAACCTACTGTCTTCACTAAGTAAAACCCGGACCAAAGGCAAAACGTTAGGCGTAGGTAAGAGCTTATGAATGTAGATTTCCTGCTTAAAGTGGGTTTCTCGCTGAAGCTGACATATTGGTGTTAAGGGAAGAAGCTGTGATGTATTGTCCATCTGAGTTGCTTCAGAGTTTTTGAGCTTGTAACGCAAACAAATAAAAATCAGGAATGCGAGATGTCGTTGAAGTGCTTAAACGGCTTTCCTTTCCCATCGGGATTACGCGGTCGCATCAAAATGCAGCATAGAAGAGAATCTGTCTTTAACACGATTTTAATTTTGTTATTTTGTCGCCAAACGTCAGCGTGTTTAACGTCAAGAGCGAATGAATATTAATACTCATCATATCAGCACTCTGTACTTTAGTCTTTGCAATACGTAAGACACTAAAATAAATGTGATTTGTCAGATGATACGGTTGCGTGGTTTTTGGGTCGACGATTAACTGTCGACACATAGAGCATCTTGTGACGCGCCCTCGTCAGAGCTCGTTAATCACCGTTATCAATCTGTAATGCTGGTAAACACATTCCGAGGATATCTGACATGACGAACGAGTTCATCTTATTGTTCTGCGCGCGGATGCGCACGCGTCGCTTCACCTGCCGTCACGTGACACGCCCTGTCGAGGAACGCGCGACTATCGCGCAGCACCGCGTAGTGTAAACTGACGTAAGAGCAATACCGCCGTGATTTTGCAATCGAAAAATCGAAATTTTGCAATCGAAAAATCGAAATTTCTCATAGTTGCGGATGACGTTATTACCATTCGAATGCTGCCGACGAGCTGACAACGACTCCACCCGAACTAGGATCCGATTAGTGCCCTGAGGGCAGAAATGTATAATTTTCTAATATTGGGTCATAAAATTTTGCGATCGAAAAATCGTAATTTCTCATCGTTGTGGGATGACGACACGATCATTCGAAAGCTCCCGACGAGCTGACAACAATTCCACGCACTAGGACCCGATTAGTGCCCTGAGGGCAGAAATGTATAATTTTCTAATAACGGGTCATGAAATTTTGCGATCGAAAAATCGTAATTTCTCATCGTTGCGGGATGATGCCACTACCATTCGAAAGCTCCCGACGAGCTGACAACGATGCCGCCCGAACTATTAGGTTGTTGCAAAAGTAATTTCCGTTTCGGGGTATGTTGGAATAGACAACTAATTTTCGTGGGGATTTACCAGCTCCAATAGAACTGTGTCTACTATAAAGTAGGTTTTTTTCTCCTCTTTCAGAATATGTCTTCAAATTTCACCTATCTCCATCGTGGGCATTATTATAGGGGTCCGAATAAACGATGAACAAACGCGACTTTCGAGTGCTTATGCTGTATGAGTTCAAGCTCGGACATTCTGTAGCCGAGGCAGCTCGCAATATTGGCACTGCATTCGGGATGGAATCTCCTACCGAATGCATAGTACGGCTTTGGTTCGGAAAGTTTACCTCTGGAGATTTTGACATCGAAGGCAAGACCAAGCCTGGTCGGAGGACGTCGCTTGACGATGGGATTTTGAGAATAGCCGTAGCTTCAAAGCCGGACACAACTGTCCGGCAGCTAGCGACAGATATGGGTGTCCACTATACCACGGTAGCAAGACATCTGGATTCGATCGGCCTGGTGAAGAAGAAGCAGAAGTGGATACCCCACGAACTGACCGACGAACAGCGCCTCACCCGATTTAACAGCTACTTCAATCTTCTCATCCGTCTGGAAAACGATCCGTTTTTGGACCGATTATTAACGGCAGATGAGAAGTGGGTCATGAACGATAACAGGAGGAGAGGATATGTCTGAGTGGATAAGGATTGCCCACCAACAAGCTTTCCAAAGCTGGATCTCCACCCTAAAAGCGCTATGCTAAATGTTTGGTGGTGTAGCAAGGGTTTGATTAATTACAGCAAGCTCCAACCTGGTCAGACAATTACAGCAGAAACGTACTGTTGTGATTTGGTACTAATGTTGGGAAAGCTGCAAAAAATGTGGCCGGCAGTCGTGAATAGAAAGGGGCCCGTCATACTTCAGGACAACGCTCGGTCTCATTCTTCGAAAGTCACCCGGCAAAAATTAAGGGAGTTGGGCATCGAGGTTCTCCCTTGTCCTCCTTATTCACCAGACCTCTCCCCAACTTAATGTCACTTTTTTCGGGCTTTAGACGCTCACCTGCGGCAGCAGCTATTTGATAATCTTGACCACATCGAATCAGAGCTCCGTCAGTTTTTTAACTCTTGTGATGTTAGTTTCTAACATAGATTCATATACTCGCAGAGGAATTGTTGGGAAAGATGTGTAGAATTGAATGGTTTTCATTTCGAACAAAAATGTTGTGTTTAAGCCGAGATATGATAGTTTGAAGATAGACGTCCGTTTCGGAAATTACTTTTGCAACAACCTAATAGAACGCGATGTTTGCCCTGAGGGCAGAAAATTATAGTTTCCTAAAATTGGGTCATGAAATTTTGCGTAGACTGCAGTTCGGCTGCATAGCTTCATTGCATACGCATTCGTCTTCACAGTCTGACTAATCAGACTCCAGAAGTTGGGCCTCGACAGTGAACATTTCAATTTCAAAATGTAATTTGTATTTACAATGTATGTATGCGTGAGGGTCATTAACATGGTGTAACAGCGGTCATCAAGCGAACACACAGAAAACACCCTCAAGATCCGTCCAGATACCTTGAAGGGGGACGACGTTGGCTCGATAGCGGTCCTTTGCAGACATCTGGCCCATGTTTGCTGTACGTCACATCATGTGGATAGCTGAGTGGTATGGCTGACGCTTGCTGTTCAGGGGGTCGGGGTTTCGAATTCGCTGGTGTCCTGTTTTGTGTACATATTCCTGTTTCATTAAAACAAGGAGCACAGGATCCATAACACTTTAACGGGCTTATGGTTTAGTGGTGAAGAGCGTGAGTACTGAACTGATGGTCGCTGGATCGGCCTGCGGAGAAGTAGATGGCCATGATATTTTTGGAGGGTCTCCTGAAAGATATTGGTATGGTTCGGAAGTTCTCTATCTATGTAGGTCGGCACGGACAGGGTCCTGCATTTCCTTATTCTGAACTGCTTCCAATACCTGCAAGATATACGACGAATCCGTAGATGGCCACCATGCGAGAGTCGCATCTCGCTGAGCCCACGCGTACCAGATAGTAACCAGTGCCCGGAGGGCATTGGTTACTATCTGGTGCGCGTGGGCGAGGCGAGATGCAACTCTCGCATGATGAGGCCCATCATGTGTGTATGGAATGATCCTCATCCCTGAATTTTCCGAGCATGATCGTGCTGGAGCGGTGGCTGCATCACCACACCAGACAGTATCAGAACACTGGCTCACCATGCTTGAGGATTTTTGCTCGACCTCACTGAGAGTGATGACGTGCATCCCACGAAATCCTGATTATTTGTGCACATCAGCCAACCACGGGGGTATATGTCCTGCAACCGGTCACGGAAAGAGGCGATGAATGGCAAAGTAGGTAACGCCGTGGTCTCCGCGGAAACCGTTTTTGGCACGAGCCCTTCAACTGACAATCGTTTTGCAAGGCGGCCACGAAAGCCACCACGAAACCGACTAAACGTCGCAGGAGACTGCAAAGTGCCCCGATAGCCAATATAACAATTCGAAAAATTGCAACGTATAACTCGCGGGGATGAAACGTCGTTTAATGTGGGCTAAAGGGAAGCCACATTGCCTTCATCACGGTCCTTCACGGCCTTCAGCCTATGGTTGCTGTGTTTCACAAAGGTCAGATGGCGTAGAGGTAACTGTGTCGCTCATCGTGCAGACGTCGGGGGTTCTGCCACTGGAGGAGCTCCTATTTTTGCACACATCATTATTTTCCACTGAGAGAAATAGGGCGCCGCGCCTACCATTAATAGTCAGATGGCAGGGTAGTATGTGTCTCGTTTACAAATCAGGGTTCGGAGGTTCGAATCTCTTATGTGCTACATGTTTTACAGGACACCATGGGTCCACCGGATCTGCCGGCGAGGCAAAAGTAGGTCGGGTGACTCTTCGAGCGAGCCAGGCCCGGACAGTTATATGATTCAGATGCCTGAGGGCATAACCGTTGGGAGATATGGCCCAGAAACCACCTCTGGTTTGTAGCGAAATATCCGAGGGGTTAGGACGGAAGAGTTAGGAGCAATGTGTGCTGGGTACAGATCCTGTGGTGACAGGTTACATTGCTAAATTTCATCCGTTCAAGCGAGCCGATCAGCTGGTACACCAAAACCGGTGGACCACCTGGATTAGGGGCACGCTGCTGTCCGCAAATCCACTGAACCTCACGGATTCGAACCGTGACCTCATGAACTACAGTCGGTGGTACTATCCAGTAGGCCATTTCACTTCTGATAGGTCATGTGCTCAGTCTCCATATCAACCGAACCGCTCGTATTATGAATGCAAAACCCGCTGTACTCAAGGATTCGAACTACCGACCCCTCAACTGTGGAGGCTGTCTCTTCGTCTAAGGCTGTCTCCTCCTCTCATTTAACTTTTGTTCCGATTCGGGAATGATTGCTGTTTCAACTAAGAATCTTGAATAGTGATCGCAACAGCACCGTCCCCGTGGACCGATCGCGAACCTCTCCAATGAGGCGTTGGATGGCTTCCACCTCGCCATTTGGTCAAACAAGGAGCGACAGACGTATTCACCCCCTGAGTCAGTAACCAGCACAACTTGCGAAGAAAATCCACTTTACGTCCCAGCCGAAGCCTACAAGACATGTGGCAAGCATCAGATTTGAACCCCTAACGAATACGCGGTGAGCGCCGCTCCAACCACTTAGCTATCCATGTCGTTGGAAGAGCAAGTTTAAGGCAGCAGAGATGGGGTGAATGCCCGTGAAAGACCGCGGTTGAGCAACGTCGTCTTTCCTTTAGCCCACGTTGAACGGTATTTTGCACCCGCCGGTTGTACGGCGCAGTTTTTCCAATTGTTGTATCGACTATCGAGGTTCTTCGCAGACCCGTGTGAATTTTAGTCGGTTTCGTCGTGGCCGCCTTTAGCCCACGTTGAACGATATTTTGCACCCGCTGGTTGTACGGCGCGGTTTTTCGAATTGTTATATCGACTATCGAGGTTCATCCCAGACTTGTGCGAATTTTAGTCGGTTTCGTCGTGGTCGGCTTTAGCCCACGTTGAACGATATTTTACACCCGCTGGTTGTACGGCGCAGTTTTTCGAATTCTTATATAGACTAGCGAGGTTCCTCCCAGACCTGTGTGGATTTTAGTCGGTTTCGTAGTGGCCGCCTTTAACCCATATTGAACGATTTCTTGCACCCGTTGGTTGTGCAGCGCACAACGGCGGATCGTCATGTACAAAGTCGAGTCATCTTTAGTGGGGAGTTAGTAAAGGTGAAAAGGGATGCAAAAAAGGTAATAGTTGAAGAACTCCTACCAACAAGCACTTACCGCGGAGTATATTGCGTTAGCCACTCCGCTATTCAACTACGTGATATGAGATCGATTGTAGAACATATACACTTGGTAACGGTTGCTGATGTGCACAAATAACACTTTCCGAAAGATTCAAAAAGCGTAATCCAAGGAATAGGTCCATTATTCTATGCTGAATATGTGCTTTGGGTGATTATTTTAATGAAAATTAAAATTTCATCAAATTGTAACAACACCATGTATTTTTTCAGAGAGTAATCGTGGTCAAATTAGCGGACACGAAGCGATGTTACATCCTGCCAAGTCGTCTTGCACAGGTTGGACTTGCAAAAATTTCATCTCAAGCTCAAGTCCTCACCAAATCGGACATTGTTGCTCATTCTTGAAACATATCAAGTTAAAAAATGAATCATCGAAAATTTCAGGACTCGCCGCGAAAGCAGTTCGAAATTGTGCCGGAACCGCTCAGTAAAGCTATTGGGGTTCACTTTGCTGGTCAAGAAGGCTGGAATTTTTGCAATTCTCTGCCGATGTACCTACTTGAAGAGTCTAAAAGTAAGCCTATTGAGTTGCATCGGTACAAGCAAAATGTTTAATCTTAATCTTACCGCAGAACTATTTATATTTTCATCTATATTTCAGACAAGTAATGGCTGATTTGATCTGGCGCTTCGATGGATTGCCATCATTGAATGCCTCATGTATATTTGTTGTTCACTCATTCTGTACATCGACCGTTGTTCAACGACTGTAATTTGTCACCGATGGATCTCATGACGGATACGTGAAAGGAGGCCTCAATTTGTGCCTCGGATACAGCTCGCTCAACTGTACATTTGCTTGCTCTCCTATGCCAGTTCAGTGGTTCGTCACTATTTGTACACTATTTCACTTGAATTTCCTCCCTTTTCCCTCCTTCACCATTTATCTCATTGCATTGTATTACACGTCTTTCCTGTTCATCTTATCCCGCTTTAATAAAACATTTCATGTAAGTCATGACTTCATATCTCACAGTAATCGAAAAAAACGAAGCACAATAATGACGACAATATATATGAATTCCGATAAACAATAGCGGAACATACCCAGAGAACACGGGACATCATTTACACGACTAAAGCAGGAAAGACCTCATAGGTGTTGGTCGACTACTATCGCACGTTTACCGCATCACCCCAGTCAAATTACATACCTGTGATGGGCATGATTTACCACAGGTGGGCGTGGTTTGACATGACAAGAGGTCGTCTTTGAGACCAAGCATGCTAAATAGTTATGCCGATCATGTAACAACAAACTTATGGAATATCGAGAAGACTTGTTTCGGAAAGAAAAGGAGATAGGAAGGGAGAGAGAGAAAGGGGTGTACTTTCGGGCATAATGTGCAAGAAAATAGAAGCATTAGCGTGACTAGTTTACAGAACAATAGAACAAGAATCCACCATAACTCACTGGTACACGTCACTTAGTTTGTGCGGTTACTAATGGACTAATAAGAAGAACGGAAGAGTGCTTCGAAGAGACGATGATCATCTACTCGGATGAATAGTACTTACAAATAGTTCATGATTAGAAATTATAATGGTGGTCTTTAACTAGAAAGAGGCAAAACCGACGCTTGAAATTAAGGAAAATAGCAGATGTACTTGAGGTAGACGTAAGCCACCACGACGGGGGTCGGAGCGTTTGAAGTGAACAGATTATGAGGCGGCAGAATAATAACGAAAAGAAAAAAAAACTTTTGAATGACTTCACATGCAATCACATACCCAGCAGAAACAATGGAAAAGACATCTATAAGACACAATACAACGTATTAATTCCTATGCATTTGATACACCGTATTATCAGTGAAGTGTCTTACGCCCGTGTCAAACGCCCTAAACGGGAAGACTGTTGATTGTGCTCGAGTATCCACCTGCTTCACCATCAGATGGTGGATCTGGTGAGCGAGGTCTAAATGGATTTTTCATCAAATTTAATAAGTATTTTCTCATCACCCTTAGGGCCCTTACAGATCCGACGACGTGCAATTTGAGCGACGAATTAGCCGTTATAAGTGCAATAGAGCGAAACACACGACGACGGGCATTCTCGTCCAACGCGACGTTTGCGGTGGCCGCATTGCTCTAATCGATAACTGTTAGTGACGCGCGGTCACCGCCGCGCGAATTCGTCGCTCAATTTTTTGTCATCGGGTCTGTAAGGGCTCTTATCCACATGTGTGTTGTGAATACCCTAAGAAAACGGTTCGGCACTAGAGGAGAAAACCGATGAGGGTAAATTCAGATGCAGGAGCAACGAAAACGAAAAGAAAGAATAAGAAAACAGAAAAATGAAAAAATTTTCAGGGAACTACAGTGTACTACAAAATGAACGACTTCTACTATGGAATTTCGTAGAGGCTCTCTAACCAATATTGGAAATGCTACAAAAAACCACCTACTTGCCACCATCTCGTTCACGCCTCGTACGAAGTCGTTTTGTTCGTCCATCTCGGCCCTCAATTTCCTCATCGCTTAGCGATTCATCAAATAGCACATGATCAGTAACGACAGCCTGAGATCCGGCTGGATGACGGCGCCTTTCCATATCCTCGACACGCCTGAAACTATCTGGGCTCTAGTTGGATTGCTTCAAAAAACTTCCAGCTAAAAGTGCCTTTTATCGCGAGCGGCTACACAGTCAACAGCATCACCTAACATCACCTTTCACACCACGATTCGTTGATACAGCTGAGCTAACAGAACCGGGGCGTAAAGAAAAGATGAAAAATGAATTTACAAAACGATCCACTTCAAACATGCACTGCACCAAATGGTGTATGATGTAGCATGAAAGCGAGAAAACGCAAAAAAAAGTCGCGGAAGGAGTTTAACAGAGCGCTGGAGAAACTGAACCAGTACAGCCGCCTATTGAAGCTTTTGAACTTAATAAGAATAAAAAAAGAAAGCGTTGATGAATAGAGAATAAAATATTCCATCCTCACCCTTCCTCGAGCGGCACGTCTTCATAAATTGACGTCTCAATGGACACAGTGTCTGCTGGAGGAGTACTTCCACCTTCATAAGCATTGTTCACCTCACCGGAGCCCTAGAGATAGAATAATAACAGTAATTTAAGACAGTGCACTCGTACCCGCACTTCGTTGAACGCTGATACTTATGCACTTTTCGCAATAACAGGCAGAACAATTCGCAATCAAATAGAAGAGTCGCAACGGTCTAAGTTAGGGAATAGTTTCTTCTTCAAACTTGAATTCGCTCCATTTACTTACGGAGTAAATTGAGTGAGCTCAAGAAGTTATTTAAGTACCCTCTACAGATAGAAATATAATGCTTCCTTTTTCAGACCGATGCTTCAGTATTTACTCATAAAACAATTTGCACAAAAGCAGCAGAATCAGAAAACACTCATCTGACCAAGCCTTACTTGAATATCAACAGTCGAACTACTCTGTGAGAAAATTTAAAAAAGATACTATTCAAAAAGAAACTGTACTCACATCCATGGGCGGACGAGAAGACGACTTTGTGAAGAAACCTTTTAATTTCTTCAATGATTGAGATAGCGGATTCGTATCAGCCTCATCATCTGTTATTCCTCTGTCCGACTGCAGTGTTATCTCATCGGTTTCCACCAACTGTTCACGAGAACCTCCAATATCACTGTGATGCACGTCCGCCAGCACTTGACTGGTAGAGGCTGGAAATTTCATAGAGATGAACTATTCGACAGATGATGTATCATTCATTTCGAACACAAAATAACATTTTGCATCGAAAAGGCAAGGCATATTCTCAATCTTTTCCACAACATTAAAAGGGCGTAATAGTAAAACAATGTCTCGCAAGCAGCATGATATAACAAACAACTCACCCATTGGAGTATCGGTCCGTTCTTCGTCTTCTAAGTAAGTATTAGTAACGGAAGTACTTCGAGAAGATGTCGGCTGCTGTAACATGGAAGATCATAACTACGATGATAACACACATCGCTTTACATTCTGTAAAGACAGACAACAGCTCCATTTTCAAGTGCGCTCAACCAAAACGCTCATGTGCACAAGGAGGAGGCCAAAAAGAAACATGAAAAATCACAATTTCAATACATTCCCTTACCTGCTGTCGCCTTTCCTCATCACTCGATTCCGAATCCGAGTTCTTCGCACCAACGCGTTGTTTACACATCGGGCAAACCTTGCGATTCTGTGTCAGCCACGGATCGATGCAATTGCAATGATATGCTTGAATGTGTAATTATCAGCTCATATGTTAATGAATACTGACAATAAGTAAAGTAAAGGACAATGACGTACTGTGTCGGCATGGTAGGACGCGTAATTTTTCACCCTCGATAAAATCATCGAGACAAATGGCGCAGGTTTCCGGCTCATCTCCTGGAAACACAAACATTTTCACTGGCAGAATACTTCTATCGTTGATGCTACCACAAGTTATTATTTCCTACACATTTTTGCATTTTCGAACACCTGCCGATGTTGGCAATCCAAAATACGACGAACAAATCATACAAAAAGAAAGAAAAAGCAGGAGATATACAATGCGCAGGTAAAACCGCTAACCTTTTCGAAACTTCTTCGTCGGAATTTTTCGAAGATTGCGTTTCGAGAGACGTTTGCGAGCGATGCGTCGACGCTCCCGACACAGTCGAATCGCCTTCAATATCTTGAAATGAGTTAGCCGGGGGTCCAAATCTACCGTAGCGGTTATTTGACACACAAAACTAATAGCACTTACCAAGCTGACAAGTAATACGATGAAACAGAAGCCTACAACGACAACAAACGGAATCAAATAGCGGAATAAGTCATAATAACCCGGTGACACTTTGATTTGTACGGTGTACCTGAAATTCGAGTGTTAGTTGCAAGTATTATTAGCTGTATAAAGTCGAAAACATACCCTAAACTGGCTGGATATGTAGTGTTAATCGCTATCATACATTGGTAAGAGACCATAAGCACCGGAATACGGACCTGTAACAAACCAGTTTTAGGGGCTACTTAGATACTTACTGTTAGCAATATACTGCTGTCACGTCCATTAGTAGTAGGTTATAGCCCTCAAGACACTGACAAGCCTTTCGCGAAATCCTCGGTAAATTGTTGATGCCAAAAAATCAAAAATAAAAATCAGATAAATGGGAGGCGGTATCAAACCAAAAATCGAATGCGCGATAGTGAGCAAACTAGTGATAAGCAATATTAAGAAAAGCGAATTCAAGAAATAAAGACGCACCAAATCGGCATATTTACTACCCGCCATGTCGATTGGAGGCTTTCCTTCCGAATTATACACGATTAATGCTCGGAATCCTGTTGGACGTGCACGTTGAACATGATACGCCTGAAAACAACACAATCTTTTGCAAAAAAAAATCTCAGTTAAACAGTGAATCTACCTTTTCAGAGAAACTACAGTTTCCTCTCGGAACCAGGGCGAAGTTGATTTCGCAGAATGTGGAATTGGGCGCATACTGAAATGGCACATTTTGATATAACTACCAGAAAAATATTTCTCCCGACAGGGAAGGAAAATAGAGAACGTTTAGAGACATAGTGATCAATGGCCAAGTAATTTCTAGAAACAGTGAAAAGCAGAACCACTGAGCTAAGCGGCTAGTTCAATTCATTGGCTCATAAACGAACTACGATCGCTTATGGACATAATTCTCACTGTTTTGATTTAAATGACGACAAGTGACACCCTCGGAAGACGCTATCAAAATTATCACTGCATGCAATATAACTCCTGCTCGATTGAAGCTCATGCCCAGCTCATCACCGCAGGTAAACCGCACGCATCTTGGGTGTACTAAGATTAAGCTGAAGAGAATCGATTTTACAAACCAAGACCTAACCCCAAATGTGGCAAACGAATAAAAAACCTTGCAACTGCAACTTTTCTTGACATAGCAATTACACTTTACAGATACAACAAAGCAAACGAAATTGTACTTACCACCACGTCCGTACACGACTCCAATGGATCCGGATGCGCAGCGCATCCGTTAGCATCATGACTGAATGAGAAGGTGACTAAATCGGCCCCAAAACTGGCACCGGTTGCTTCACAACGCTGCACCAAACGTTGAATTCCCAATCGTGCCGGCTCCAGCTAAAATTTCCACAATTCAAAGGTTTCAAGGCAACATTTTGCAATAAAATATGTGGTGTGGTGTAACGGCGATTTTCTTCGAATATTTGCTGGAACTCTGGCTGTGTTTTCTGATACTGGTAGAATTTAATATATGAAACCGCGTTCTTGAAAGAGTATCAATAGGGCAACACAATCGAAGATGGTTGCTTCTCATTTTAGCATACTTGCGAGCATTGAGTTACACCTACAGGCTACTCTAACAATTATATAGCGAAGTCACGCTCTGCGTAGGACACAACTAAATCCAGTAATATCACGATTAGTACAGGACGTACTATGTGGGCCTAGATTCATGAACAGACGAGCGGTCTCCGAAACCTCGGCACAGCCAGAACCAGACGGCAGAGGCGATGAGAAATTGTGTTTAACATAGGAAGTTTAGAATAAATAGACAAAGGTGGGAGCCGTTAGGGCTATATCTCGAGGTTTATCGGGGCTTTACCAATGATGAATCTGGGCCCTGGATGTTCGATCTCACCGACATCATGGAAAAGTTACTGTCCTTTGTAACAAAATGATGCCAAGTTTTGAATTGGAAGAGGCTATTGGCTACAACCGAGACGCTAAGGACATACAAAGGTCAAAGAAAATGAAGTATTCCCACCCTATTAATAAAGAAGGCTAGTCGTCCCCCCAGATAAAAGTGCACAAGAAGGTCATCCGGGTGGACAGAATACCAACTATGTTATTTCTCATAACGTAGAGGATACAACTATATTAGAGAAAGCTGTGACTAAACACAACAACCTAACGCTAGATGCACTATAAGTTACCCAAGAAAACGAATATTCCCGAGGGACGATAAATAGAGCGTGGATATTCATACATGTGCAGACCGCATTACAACAAATAAACTATACTTCAATCGGCCATGATGGGCTGTAGGTGGCGTTTCATAATCAAATTCGCTATCAACGCCTCTACCAAGATACTTGAAATATTCTTGCGGAAAAAATAAAAAGTCAGACGTGAAGTCACTCACCACTTCGACAATATACTGTCCCTTTACAACGTCATAGAAGGTGAGCAGAAATATGACGAAACGTCGGACGTTTAGCGACGAATTAGTGTCATAATGTCGTAACATTTTGGTGATTCAAAACCCGTCGCTGCAACACTCTTCGGAGGTGGCGACGAATATTAAATCCCCATATAAAAGGGTCTGAAATAGAAAACGGTTAGCAATGAATCTGCTGGCTGCAAAACAAACTGCGAAGACGAATCACTCGATATAACGTCATGTATAGAGAGATAACGAACCGAATGAAAATTCGGAATGAGAACGAAATGGAGTTGCTAGTCGATTCAGGTCCAGTACGTCGAAGAAAGCACAATGACGTAAGTGTAGCTAAAGTGAGCGAAACATCGCTAGACATTGCGAAAACGGATGGTCGTGTGCGTGGCGCGATCAAAAACCAGCACAAGAGATGCGCGATTTCGTGGTCTTAACTCGAAAACATTTGGAGTTTCTGTCCAAGACTGACAGCTCCACCTTAGATCGCCATATTGGGTAGGGCGTACTTCATTCAGTCGCTGAATTCTGCAGATCGGACAGAGTGGTTGGTGGTTAGCATAACAACCAAGATGAGATCATTCGCTTGCTCCACTAAGCTTTCCAAAAAGTATGAAACTAATGGAGAGCAGTGAGAATGAACTGTATCTCAGACGACGTTGAGGTCGGGGACGAATGCGAAATGAAGATGTGCCGTGCATGAGCGAGGTTTTCGCTTTCGACGATGAGTCATTATTTTCGTTTCGCTTAGAATCCCCAGAAGAACAGACAGCAGCTACAGTGAGAGATAAGGGAAACAAACATTCTGACATTTCACGCTGAAATTTGCTAAAAGACACCTGAATACCATCATTTAACCGACGGCTGTTTTACAGAAAAGAAAAAGGGAGAGGTTCACAAGGGGAGAATTAGCAATGATAGCATATCAATGCACATTTGTTTGCTGTTTCTTGCCGTGCTGCTGCTGTTATCGTGACCGTATGCGCAGAATACATCTTCACAGCGCTAGTCGACAAGGTAAGCGAAATCAATAACGAAAGAGAACGACCATAAACAGGTTATGGTCGGTCGAAGTTGGGCTACTTATGCAACAGAAGTCATTCGAAAAAACATAACAGTATTGAGCGATTGGACCAAGCCTTATTTGATAAAGTTTCGGAAATCACTCGGGATGGGAAACGAACATTCGCCTCTTAGCAACCAAAAAGGTCGTCGCATAGAGCCTTTGACAAGGAGCAACTTGAAAATGTTCCAAGAAGAAACAATAATGAAGAGGTAACGAAGTTTTTGTCCTAATTCATCCTGCTACCAACGAAAATAATTCCTATAAACGACCCTTTGCGAAATCTAACGGAACGAAAGTACTCGACACATTTGACCTTATTTGAGAATAAAGTCCCCAATATTCACAGGGACATCCGAAAGGGCACTCAACTAGAACAATCCAAAATGCCGAACAATCCTAATCCTCGTACTCGAAATTTCCAACAGCCCACACCCATTCCATTTCGACCAAGAGCGATTCGCCGTTGAAAAGTTTGACCCTGAGTAATTCTTAACCAACGTTTCAAAAAACTACTAAGCTGTACCTCTGATCTGGCCGCACTGAAACAAGGACAAAAAACTTCAAATGCAAATCAATGAAAGTTCCGTAACCCAAGCGAAATTGCTGCATTCTTGTTGAAAAATTACAACTACAAAATCGACGACATTCTTCACCAATTTTCTTACAAGATGAGACGACTTTTCTGCATCTACTGCCTTCTCAACGTATTAATCACCTCACTTTAGCTGCAGAATTCATGGACGGAAACACAAATGTTTGAACAGCACTTTTTTGATCTAGACGACTAACTCGTCTATTTACATCTCCAAATTCAAACATGCTTATAAAACACTCACGTACGAGCCTCCAGGTGACATTCTTGAAGGGATTCGGCAATCGACGACACGGGAATGCGTAAGAACGAGGTGAAACAATTTTCATTTCGTCATCTAATCGATGCTGTCGCCACTTTCAGACACATAAAGTGATTTTATTGCGTCTCCCCACAACGAAGGAGATTTAAAAGCAATTAAAGGATGATGTGGTCGGCGAATTGCTCTCGAAAACCATCGCAAAACAAAATGAAACGCATCTAATAAATCAGAGCTCGATGAAAGACCAAGGTGGCGAATACAAGAGCAAAGATATCTAGACACTAATAACAACGAATAATAATGCATGGCTTTACAAAAAATGGCTACTGCCTGGGAATGAAGTGATTAAAAATGAAACTGAAAGCGCACTCCAGTCAGCTGATCAGCGCGCGCACCCGGTGTAAAAATCGATCGAGCATACGAGGGTACAACGGAAACCGGACAAAATACCTGCTTTTTTCAATGGAAATCACTCAACGATCACTCCAAATGGATGGAAAAGAAATGTAAATAACGAAAACAAGTTAAGGCAGGTGGAAAAGCTGCGCAGAAGCTAGGCGAACGTGACGAGCATCAACTGTGCCGTGATCGACGGACGTCGTGTGTTTCACGTATGACACGCCTTAAATGACGGCTACGGCTTCTCGCTTCATTGGCGGATGCGCTCGTGACTGAACAACTCCCTTATATCTATTATGGATTGATTCGTGTAGGGCTTCTACATTATCTTTATTGTAATAAATGACTATCATACTATGTCGAAAACGACTAGAAAATCAGAGCAAAGAACGTCGAACTATATGAAAACATTTTTAAAGTACGCCAAATTTGCGACACCACAGAATGTATGAACAGAAGCCTCGGAAAGGAACAGTGAGTGCGGTCAAATAAATAAAAGGATGCAGAGCAATATTTGAATTCTGCGATTTGTTCGATGTAGAGAACGAAAACAAGTGAAATCTCGACTTGTTGGCCTTGATTCTATTCACACTTAATTTCGTTCCAATAACTACCGGATCTATCAGTGGCAGTAAATTACCTATGGAGGCACCACCACGGAACATCTGCTTTTAAGCAGAGCCTTCACAAATTGTTACCTTGGAGTATTTTATGTGACTAGTTTCTGTTGATTGGAGAAGACAGTCAGGTAGATAGATTCGAATTGAATGAATTTCAAACGACTGAAAACTAGTTCCACTGCCAATTAAATGGACGATTGCTTCTTAACTTCACGACGAAGAACATTGACCAAGGAATGCATTTTAGAGTGAAGGATTGTATACGATAGCCATGATAGCACGAAGACCACGAAAAAGAAATCAGTTCCGGTTAGTCATGACCTTTGAAAGTTCCCGTGAGAAGATGACAATGAATGGGATTCATTCCAAACATCAATTCTCGCAGAACATCTTCACTACAGGGTGGCCCAAAATTACCTTTCACACATCTTTGACCTGTCATTTCTCTTGACAAACGGGTCAGGAATGAACTGTTTTAATTTCTCACGCTAGCTGTGGTCATGCTTAACTGAAGCATCAAACACACCATTCCAACAATAACTAACTGCTCAATGGCACCTTCTCATCCACTGAGGACGTACTCATCAAGCGACTAGGCGAGGCACGCTACCGAGACATCATTTTTTCAGACGAAAAAAATTTTCACTATAGAAGCGGCGCTGAACCACCAAAACGACCGTGTAGCTGCCAAATCAGTAGCTGAAGCTAACGAAGTGGGAAGGATCTACGAACGCTGCGGTCGTCCGAAGTCAGTCGTAGTTTGGGCAACTGTCTTCGGTTCTGGGAAGTCGCCGTTGTTATTCGTCAAAAAAGGAGAAAAACAGAAGCTAAAATTTACATGGAAGACCTTCTGGGAAAGCTTTTGATCCCTTGGACCAATTCAATTTACAAGGACAAGTCATTGATCTTCCAGCAAGATTCAGCACCAGCTCATAGAGCGAAGGTCGTGCAGGAGTTGTGCCGCACCAAGCTTCCCGACTTCATCAGCGCAAAGAAATGGCCTTTCTACAGCCCTGACCTCAACTTTTTGGACTACTCTATTTGGTCCTACTTGGAGACCAAGCCCTTCTCTACACGCCATGATTCGCTCGACTCGCTGACGCTGAGCCTTCTGAAGACATAGGACGATGTCAGATGTCTTTTCTGCCCGTTCTTATGACGATTAATATTTGTGAACGTAATTTTGGGCCACCCTGTATTTTCAAGTGGAGACGGCAGAACTCCATTGGAAGCTGACGAAACACGATAGCGTCGGAATTCTGATGAGGGGCGTAATGTACGATTTTTTCCATGCAAACAAAGTCAATCTTCCTGGATCAGATAACTCGCCGAGTGTAAAAATCATTAAAGCATGAGATCAGAGGATGTGATTACCGTTACGTTCATTCATTTCGTGAACCGGAAAGACCTGAACGACAACATTTTAGTGTGGACGATGAACCAGGTAATGCTAAACACTTCGGGTCCATGAAATAGACTGAGGGATTGATTTCGGTACTTTTCCTCTTAATGCCCAATTATCATATCACACCCAAGCGTATCATATCATGCTCATAGCTTAATGCACATCCTTGAAGCGGTTTTATCATATCATGCTGGAGCCATAATCAATTTATTATCAAGCTGTTAAACAAAATCGACGACTTTTTTTGAGCTAGAAAACAGCTTCATACGATACCCTCTGAAACATCTCTCTTTTGGAAAAACTCATTCTTGCGAGAAAAGAGCGGCTCTTTCTTCCTTATCAGGCAGATCAAACAGGCTGCACACAAGCATAGGTGGATGCGAAATGGTATGATATCGAATAGCACGATATGATAAGATCGCTCCGAGGATATAAATTAAGATGCGAGCATGATATGATACGGTTGGGCATGATATGATAATTGGGCATTAAGAGGAAAAGTACCTTGATTTCAAAGACATTCGAGAGAATGTTCCTTCCAGATATCACAAGGCAACTTTTTATCCGAGCAACTGTTCTAGAATGAAATCGATGCGAACGGACGGCTCAACAGCGGTTAAAGCTCTTTGGATCGTAAGAGAGATGGAAACTTTAGAAGACGCAAAAAACAAACTGAGACGAACGAACGATATAATACCCAGCACTGAGCACTCACTCGTATATCAAAGAAGAGCGTCATGAGTTATTTTTCAAAGCTGATAAGAGCAGCTGACTGACTTTCTGTGAAGCAATGAGCAGTATCAAAGGGAAAAAGATCACAGAAAGCATACATATCTTTTCACTATCAATCAAGGAGGAAGTTCACGTTCAAGTGAAAACTCTTTTAATTTGTCAAATAGTTCCAGGAGTTCATCGTTATTAAATTAATATGCTACTGACTTTAGTGAGATTCATAGGGAGTAAAGGTAAAATACTTTGTTCTTAATTGAATTCATGAAGTGAAGTGATGAGTTCAGACCAAAAATGAAACATCAGAAATGTGCCATCAACTTTAAATCGGACAAAAGGGCAGAATTGTGGTCACCGTCAATACATTTACTACCCGCGTGCACTTTTATTATCAGACATGCCAATTATAATTTTAGGTAGGAACCAAGTCACGACACGTTATTATCAAACATCGAAATGAAAGGATGACACGGGAGACAATTCATGGTTTTAGATAAAAAAACTCGGGGACATCGACTGGTTATTGTTTCTCTAATCAAATGGATGAAAACCGTACGAATATGAGCGATTTAAAAGTATACGTAAGCGGTGGTTAAGCGGAACGAAACGGAAGAATCTGATGATTTGTTGTTTACGCGAGATTCTGTTATTTATTCACGTGTTTGCAGCTCCACGGGGACGACGTCTGGAAAGTGATCCGATTAGCGAAAACACATCACCCCCTGTTGATAAGCCACGTTCGTATCTGTTGAACACAGAGACAGAGACGCAGAACGAGTTTTAATGGTCGCACATTCGATACTGAACTTTATGTATTTCTTTCAATAAAGTGAACACTAAAAAGTCGTTCAAATGCTAAGGAGAAACGAAAAAAAGGGAACCAATGAAAACCATTGAACCGATGGACCAACGATTGGACCAGAGAATGATAAAAAGAACCTTCCCTCATCAAAATTTCTGTCGCTGCAATTGTCACCATTTTGCTCGACAAACATAGCGTCCCACCCCTTTTTGGACCCGCATGGGTCTTAGCGGGTCCTTTCTTCTCTGCCTCACTGAATAGAATTCTTCATGTTAGGATCAATATATACATTTATGTGACTATAGCTTTCGTCTAATGTGATTTCATCATGGGAAGGAATATGGAAGCCTCCGAGAAAATGCGAGAAAATGAACGTTTTTGCAAACCAGTGGGTGGAAGGGTCCCAAGCATATCGCTGGCAGACACGTGAATTCCGACAATGAAAATTTCCCCTGGAAAAAGTGTGAACGTGCGAAAATATTTGAATCAATACGACAATATTTTATTATGAGTGAACCTTGGTTATGAAATGGTGCAATATATCGCTTGAGCAGATGTTTTTCATAATTTTTCATGCAGTACAATGGTCTCCAATCCTCAAAAAGAATAAGTTAATAACAGATAGAAATGTCGTGTATTGTGTATTGTGAGTCATCAATTTTTGTCCCCATGTAGTTATTGGCTAAATAATTAAAATAAATAAAGCTTCCGTACCACATAAAATAGATTCGATTGTGAGATTTCTCAATACTGAACAGGCTCCAGTTACATGAAAACATTTAGTAATTCTCAGAATATTGACGAGATTTTACTACTGAGGGAGTGAATGGCGAAAAGGGCTGGTAGAGAATGATCTCTCCTATGGACAAGCAACATTGTAATGAGGTCGAACAAATTCATGACAATAAACAATGACAAGTAGGCCATTCGAGAACGCGGGATCAATATTGAAGAGTTCTCATTTTCTTAAGAAAAGTGTTCGATATCGGAGTGATTAATCAGCCTGCACCATTGTAACTGTCAGACAGTGAAGTATTCAAAGATATTCGTCTTGAAGTGGCTAATCATCAGCAGATGTTCCTCCTCTGTCGTGATCCTTATCAAAACACATAGCTGAATCATCAATCGTTTCATCGTGCACTCTGAGGAGAAGAATTGAGTGAAAGTTATATTCTAGTTTCACAGTTCGGGGAAGGAATGGGAAGAGGTGAAAGAACATGAAAATGGACCGTACGGTGGAGTGCAAACGAAAATTTTCCGCTTTTTTGTTGGTCTATCTTGTGACTAAAACCCACACGATCATCGAACACTACATATGCACTTTTCCAATGGAACCAGTGCTCAAAGAACGTCACAGGAACATTATCATCCGCTAATAAATTCATTCACTGCTTATTTTGAGTAAGAAAAAGCAGAACGAATGAGGAGGATGTGGGTAATGCGTTGATAACGAGGCTAATCAGAAACAGGTTTACCGTGAAGCGTTCTACATCCATTATGGAAAAGCGCTTAAGATGTTGACGACGTTCAAGAAGGATACTCAGTTCTCGAATCCAGGTTCGAACAGATAGTTAAGATCCAATTGCAGTTAGAAATAGTGAAAATTCTTGGCTTGGTTGGTTTTCAGACATTGGCAGGTGTAGACGGCGTGAGATGGCGACGGGATACACCGGTCACACATGTTGACGTATGTAGATGAATACATAGATCAATCACCGTCAGCATCTCCATCACATTCTCTTTGAAAGATGAAGAGAGTTTTTGAAATTGAAGCTGACGTTTTCGTTCGAATCGCAACTTCCGTCGTTGATTTCGACGTGAGAAAGTGAAGGTGACGCACAAAAAGGAATGAACTATTATAGGCAGCATAGAAGGTAGGCTTTTAGTGGCTGTTGGCGAATTTTAACGAGAGAATCCGTGGTGTGAGTGTCACTCCGTGGGGCTGTTTGCGTCTGTGCAATCAGCGTATTTACGCCACGAATTTGGACTGATCACCAGGCGACTCCATCACTCACCCCCTCCGTACCTCGTCTCGTCTCAATCAGCGCATCGTTCGATGTCTGATCATGATTGGCGGTGTGGAGGCGACGAACAAGGAAGGAAGAGGAAGTTCGAACAGAAGGCATCAGCACCGATGACGAGACGAACGTGTCGTAAAGAACCAGCGCGATGCTTGAGCACTTATCGAACAGTCATCACGCAACGGACACACAAAGAACGAACTTTCTCGATCGACACGAGGATTTGTTGCTCTGATGTAGTCGCTGCCACATCAAAACTACATAGAACGACGACGGCGTTGAGACGTTATCCGCACATCTCAACGTCTCAAGCATCAGGCAGCATCAGGACGGGCAACATCTCAAGCAGGCTGGCTGACTGCTCATTCAGACCAACCACCAACGCACTTGCACTTTGACGTGTTCTCTGAGTGGGGAACATCAGCGACGAAACTCGTCTATGAAGCATATGATATCGATTCGTCGCGCATAATAGATTTTTTAAGCAGTCGAAGAAGTTCAATTAAGAGAGCAGCTCAGCGAGGTAGTGAGTGTTCGAATGGAAATTGCTTACTTTTCTTCTTCTGATCGAAACAAGAATATAGAGCACACATGAAACAATGCGATGGCAGCGACTTCATGCATTATGACCCGATCATGCTCTGCTGCAAGGCAAAACAGCAGGGGCAGGGACGCAGAGGACGCAGCATGAGAAACTAAATAATAAGCGAAACCCAGTTGTTTATTTGGATGATTGGTGGTGGTGGCGGCTGATGGTGATTTTATCACTACTTATCACTGAAAACATTTTGAAAATCTTATTCTATTATAACGCACTTATATGTACTTCATCTACCCCATATTGTTTGCCGAGGTCTTATTTTATTTGGAATAGATTGAGATAAAGAAGGGCGGGGTATGAGTGAGTTAAAGTGGGATAAGTTAGGAAATTAAGTAAAAAGTCGGTGAATATGTTGAAACTGCGTCGAAACTTGGAACACTGTCGAAATTTTATTTGATCGAAGTGTGGCTTAACTCGTCAAGCAGTATAGATTTGTTTATTTATTTATTTAACGAAGCTGGAGAACAGACGTTTGGCGACCGAAAGGCCGATGAACGGCTGGTGAGAAATAAGCGCCAACGCTGAGGTTCCTGGCGTTCGGCATCTGTAACGTGGTAAATAGTATTCTTTCAAGAATAAAATAGGTTCCATTTTACTGGAGAAAGAGTAGACTAGCAATATAAGATGAATTCGACAGTAAGGGTGCAGTGGAAAAGTTCGTGGCGGCGACAAGCTTCTGCTTGACAATCGTGACATCGTGCAGGTATCGACATTACGCTGCTGACACTTGTACTCTGAAAGGAAGGTTAGCAGCAGCGATGTTTACCATGCTATCCATCGCCACGACCTCTGTCAACCCTTTGGATAGTGAAAGTGATTCCACACAATGCTTATATGGCCTCTCCCGATCATAGTGTTCAAATAGAAAGCACGAAACGAACGTTCGCCACGAAAGTCCGGAACGGAAATCAAGTAAAACACACGATTTCTGTCTCAATAGTCACAAAAATGCGACAGAGGCGGAAGATATGATAAAGGATATACAAGAGAAGTCAAATATGCTAGTGGTTTTGGGGTGATCGCAAACAGCACGGGTGGATCCATTTTTCAGTCAATTTTTAAAGCCGAGAGCACCGGCCGCATTCATTATCAAACCATTCATCTCTTCAGAAAAAAAGAAATGCGAAAAAAAGAAATTCAGGAAAAAAACTGAGGCTGGGAAGGATTACGGTAGAAATGAAGCCTATGTGAGGACGCGCCGCCGCATTCGTGTTCCATTCAAGTCGTAGAGGCATAGTGAATGCATATTTGGCACAATAATCTGCGGGTGCCAGCCGTTATACCAGGGCCTAAATTCATGACGGGTATCGGCACAATATACCCGAGAATAAACCCCGGTCGGCGCGATTATTCGCATTCATGAACGCGCTGCGGAGTGGAATAGAGCCGCGATATCCCCCAAATAAACTCCGCGGCGCGTTCATGAATGCGAATAATCGTGCCGACTGGGATTCATTCTCAGGTATATTGTGCCGATACCCGTCATGAATTTAGGCCCAGGTCGGTGTTTTTACTTTCCCAGACAAGTCTGGTACCAATTTACCCGACCCCGGAAAGATGGAAGACTTGGTTAGCCGGGGATCGATCCCTCGACCGTGCGGGTATCAGCAGCGCCTCTTACCATTGTACTACGCCGGCCATATGTGTACTGCTTAGAATTTACTACGACAGCGTTCCTTGAGACAATAGTCTAGATAATAAGGAGACGTTTCCTCAGGGAATTGCTTCTAACCAATCGAAAGTGAGCAAATATGGAGATAATCTTCGGATGGTCGCGCTGCTGAGTTCTTGGAGACGTGACCCTGACGATTAGTATGGGATTTTCTTCAAATTTCTTTCTGATGGCCGAAAATGTCAATGACGATAATTCATTAGCAGTGTATTGACAAGACGGGAATCAATCGATGCGGTGTTACCCTAAGAGGACATCGAATATGAAACGATGTTTTCTGTTTTCGTCATGTGAGAAGTTGAGCGGACGACGTCTAAAAAACGGCAGGAGAAGTCATAAAGTGAGAGAAAAGCCAGACGATGTCCGTAGGCCGTCGTATGTGATGTGTTGTGCTGAAAATGGCAATGTCAGAGCACAGACATCGTCTGTGAGAATTGCTTTCTTGATGTAGAAACAAGCCGAAGGACCGAGCAACACACATAGACAAACATCAACGATGGAAGTTGACAAGGATATGAAAGCGGAATAGATTGTTATTCACAGCTGACGACAACAACAACGACATTGGACATTAGATTAGTTTGTTGCGGTGCATGTGGCTGCTGTTCGTCAGAGGTAAACAGAGCAAGAGTGTATGTGGTGGATGACATCAACAATCGCACGATTCATTCTTTTCCTCGTCTTAATGATGTTGCACGATTACAGCCGACAGATGGCCATTTGATATCAAACAGGTGGTATTGCGCTAATGAGATTCCATGTCAGCATGCAACGTATAAACGAACGTGAAACGTCAAAACGTTTGATGAAGATGAACGTGGAAATTTTTTCTGCAGAAAAACGAATTGAAATCGATACAAAGGGCAGCCGCTGGCATTTTGGAGGATTTTATGTGAACAGGATGGAATACGGATATAAAAACTAAGCGAATAAAATGCCACACGATTAAATTCGCCTTCATTTAGTCCTAACAATTTGAGGAATATTACGCATTTCTTCTCAAGCACGCGGATTCGAAATTTTATTTATTTATCCTTACGTCCACATGGATGTGCATACAGCCAGAATTAGTAACGACACTAAAGGAACAAAAAGAAGAAAAGAACCATACTACACAGCAAATATGTAGAAACAGAAAACGAAAACCTTAGGACTAAGAACACACATTATAATACTAAGGAAACACCGGCTAATCTCAAAATTTAACTTCATAAATCACTCAATCATCATAGATGGACTATCACATACTTTAGACAGATAGGTATAAACTATGCTAACGGCTATAGATATAGGGTGCCACGGTTGAGTAGATAAATTTAAAAAAAGGAAAAAAAGGAAAAAATTCTTGATGAGAGCATTGCTGTCGAGCTCATCTTCTTATATAGAGGTGCAAATTCTCGAAAGGTTGTATCATGTGGACTGGAACTGTCTTTTGACTGAAGGAGGTCATCCAGTCCATCTTTTAATGTAAAAAGACGGAATAAACACCAGTGTGTTGGGCTCCTGGGAAAGGAACTGAATTGGAATGAAGCAGAAACAATCACGGAACAATAGTAGATCCGAGAACTAGATTGTTTAGGGAGGTGTATAGCTCCGTATATGATATTCGACACTTAAATGCTATGAGCCAGAAATCAGCAACAACAAATGTAATATAAGTGGCCTTGGTTGGCTGTTTTTAATATTCTCGTTGTCGTGCCAGAATCGAGATTAGAGATCGCCGACGGCATTGTTGTTATTGCTGCTACTATGACAACAAAGCCAAGATAGACGATCGTTGCATCGGATGCCCTCAGAAACATAGAGACATTGAAAACCTAATGGCATATAGTCAATGAATCGTGACAACCAGGGCCCGGATTCATCATTGGTAAACCCACGATAAACCCCGAGATATGTCTCGAACGGCGCCCACCTTTGTCTACTTATCCTGAACTTCCTATGCTAAACGCAATCTCTCATCGACTCTGCCGTCTGGTTCTGGCTGTGCCGCGGTTTCGGAGACCGCTTCTCCGTTCATGAATCTGGGCCCAGGTAATGAGCACCATTCCAGAAAAGTCACACCAAATTAGCCCTATATTACCCGACGGATAGACAGAGTGAATGTGAACAAACTTTTCTCCGAAATCAGTGCTAACTGACTGATTCTTGCTCCATGCCCTTTTCTTTAACGCTTCCTCCGTACGATCGACTTATAAAATGCGATGTTTTTGTCGGGCCCTTCAACGCGCTAACAAAGACATTGTGCGGGTGATTCTTTTTCAATTTTTATGAACAACCACATTGTTGTCGTCCAACAACAATGGTTCATCATAAAACAATCGGAAGAAATCGGCGAAGAAAAAGCGTTTGGACGATTTCTGTTCGGCTGATGATCTTTTAGCGTTTGATGCTCGGAGGAATTCGTAACCAGACGGAACAGATGGAATCGGGAGCACGCGATAAATGTGGCAAAACATCTCAGTGAACGCTAATCCAATTGTTGCCGGATGATCAGTAGCCCGAATAACGTAGCGTCTTGTTCAATATCACATTTGAAATTGAAGTCTGATCGTCTGTTTTGGTAGACTCTCGGCTGGTTCTCAACCACATCCCCTATGACGCGAAAAGAAACCCTTCTTGGTACTTTCTCGTGAGAATGGGCCTCAGTTTTGGAACTTCTCTGGTGCAAAAAAGCAGCGATAGACGTGTTCGCTCAACGGCAGGTGTTGCTGCTGGGAACCTGATAAGAAATTCAACAATGTAAGCGAAAATCAATTCGGTTCTTCTTGACTATTAAAACAAATATTGGAAGTGGGCAAGAGCAGAACACAGGAAGTAAAAAAGCAGGCAACATAGCAAGGAGGAAAATAGAAATATACGAGCAGTCAAATGAATAGAAAGGATAAAGAGGGCATAGAGCGTTGCTGGTAGACGAATAAAAGCAAGTTTCTACAAGGAACAACGAATTTTGAGGATGAGCTAGATGATGATTTACTGCTAACATATTAGAAAGAAATCGGAAGGAAGAGACGAGAGGTAAAATGAAGAAATATTAGCGACATCGAAACTGATGGAGTAAAATTTTTTGAATTTTTTTATTTTTCAGATTTGTTTTCAAGCGTAACCTCGTAAAGTGATGAAATTATTATGAGGCACCCTTTTAACTTACCTGATATTTCATCTTTTCTATTGTTATCATTACCCAAGTCCAATAGTCCCATGTTATATGAGTGTTTCTTCTGTTTGAATTCTGTTGATTGGATAACTATGAATGAAGAATGAAGAGGCAGAAGGTGACGGTGAACGGAGGAAACTGAAGTGCTGTATAATTCGACAATACGATCTACATCAACATCGAAAACATGTTACATATTTCACATTGTTCATCGTAAAAATCGCAAGTTTCGTTTTTTTGTTCGCACATGTGATGTATATAATATAACTCGTTGTCGACGACGACAGCGGTTATCGGCAACAGTAAACAGTGGACGATTGAAATGCGACACGAAAAACGATCGAATTGAAATTCGATTGAACGATTGAATCCATGATCATCAAATGCATTTGATATAGCACAGAGACGATTCTGACCGGATTATGTGAACGAATTTGTTTTAGCACCGGATTACTGAGCATGTTCGGACAATGTTGTAATCCATAACAGTCCAAAAAAAGAAAAAAAAACATCGAATTCGGCTCGAAACGCTAACAATAGCTATATTCTGCCGATTCGATAGGCTGTTTGTACAGTGACAAATGAAAAACGAAACTTATATGTGCCAAAATTATCTGACGGAGACGAAGTGAGCACTAAAACTTAAGAAAAATACCCATCAACCTACAACATCGTTTTATTTATTTATTTATTCAGTTATTTGTTACATGAACAAGCCATGTGCAACGGTGATATGATAAGTTTTGCTGAGAAAAAATTTGAATGAGGGGTCAACAAGTACGGCGGGAACGCGGGAGGCGTTTATAATTTTTGATCCCCATTGCTCTTTGATATAAGTTGGAAATTCATGAAGCGAAAAATACCAATCAGCTCCTTGGAGACCTTCTCGAAAATCGTTTGGAAATTCCCAAATCGTGACATTCTGAACAAATAAAAACAAAAAATGGAAAGATCATTACATGAGCTTCTAAATAATGTACAACGTTATAAAGATTGAAAGAAAGTTATACAAAAAATCAAGTTAAAATTTGATGTGCGAAAAAACGCAGTTTATTTGTTGATAATCTAGTAGGTGCGTTTTGCACTTTTCACTTGGAGAAACACAGAAAATGTTAATCAAAAATGAAGCCGGGGTGTCGGAGGTGATTTTGCACAAAAAAAATAGAGTTTAACATAACGACTATCGTCGGTAACAGGCAGTTGGAGAGGACTTAGTCAAAAGCCCTACTGAGAATCTCAGATTGCTGGTATGAAACGTCAGTTGGCTAAAACCATCGACAAAACTACTCCACTCTTCAAACTTTCTTTTTTTAGCAAGGTAGGTGACTGGAAGGTGACCATTGGTCGCATTTACAACCACCAGACGAACGGTAACTGATAATTCCATCAAAGTTTACGAGCTCGTCGCGCAAAAGCGTGACAGTTAAAGTAATTAAAAGGATGAACCGGATCGAAAAACAAGAAAAACAGCAATGATGAGCATTTCATTTGTGGCCGAGACAACGAAGGCAAAAGCAGAAGGGACGGAAAGCCTGGAGCAGTCAAAGATGGGAAATTCAGTATGGAGAAATGATTTCATACTAGCTCTGGAGCTTCCGAGAAAAAAAGTTCGCTAAGCAAACAACATAACGAAGCTCTAATCCGAGTGGTATTTTATATTAATACCAGCTACTTATCGCCACCTTTCGCACAAGGAGTGGATGCCATTTTCCTACAAAAACATGCCGGCAGTGGCAGAAGAGATTATATAAACATTTCTCTGAATTCTAGCTTAATTATCACTGCTTGCAGATTTCACTTCGACAAAAAAAGAATTAGAAAATAGTGGTGATGATGATAATAATAATAGAGAAATGAGATATTGAAAACAGGCGGAGCCTATTTCCCATCAGTCCAACTCATCAAAGAGAATTATATAGAAGAAGCTCGACAAATCCACGAAGCTGGCATGGATACTGGGATCGATAGAGCGACGTAGGTGACAGACAAACAAGCAGATGAAAAAAAAAGCGAAAGCAAATATTAATAAAACGATAGCCATCTAACAAGTTGGTGTTCGTTTCCGCTAGGGTAACGATTGCCTGAGGGCGACGATGGCCGCCTACCAAGACGCTGTTCGTTTCTGGTAGGGTGCTGATTGCCCGAAGGGATAAAGGGCAGGATCGAAGAGCATCAGCGCCCGGATTGATATCACCACAAATTCCCAGTAGATTTCAACAGTAAGTGGGATTTCAGAAGGACGGCGGCCCGTTTGAATAAGTGCCGATGGATTGCATGTGAATGCATCGAATCTCCCCAAAGACCTCTACTCGGAATGTTCGAGAACACTTTAAAGCGACTGCGTTCAATTCACTCAAAATTTCTCTAGAAAATTCCGCTTTAAACCATGAGCACAGCCAAGAATCGAATGTAGCGCAACGAGCGCTTTTCCTTGCTAAATTTTTCTCCAACCCTCAAAAAAAGTATCATCTTTTCATCTCCTTCAAAGAGTGATAGAGCTATGCCTAGGTGTCATACATTCTAGAAATAGAATACGTGCTTTCCATTGGTTTGAATTTCAACGAATAAAACTTGAAAATTTCCTAACAACACTGTAACTCTCCTGCTATTATAATATTATATTAACCAGTCAAAGAGCGGCTTCGCCGCTCTTTGACTGGGCCCCGTGAGTATTACTCTGTCGAAGAGTCACTAAATGCTTGTGAATTTGTATTACTCTGTCGAAGAGTCACTAAATGTCGAAGAGTCACTAAATGCTTGAATTTGACTGAACCTAGCGGTAAACTGAACTACGAATTTTTCCGAAAAATTCAGCGTAAACCTCCGCGTAAACCTCCGAATTTTCGTCGAAGAGTCACTAAATGCTTGTGAAAAATCGAAGAGTTAAATGTGAAAAATCTACGAATTTTCGAAAAATTTAGTGTAAACCTCCGAATTTTCGAAAAATCCAGTCAAAGAGCGGCTTCGCCGCTCTTTGACGCGGCTTCGCCGCTCTTTGACTGGGCCCCGTGAGTATTACTCTGTCGAAGAGTCACTAAATGCTTGTGAATTTGACTGAACCTAGCGGTAAATCTACGAATTTCCGAAAAATTCAGCGTAAACCTCCGAATTTTCGAAAAATCCAGTCAAAGAGCGGCTTCGCCGCTCTTTGACTGGACCCCGTGAGTATTACTCTGTCGAAGAGTCACTAAATGCTTGTGAATTTGACTGAACCTAGCGGTAAATCCAGCGTAAACCTACGAATTTTCGCCGCTCTTTGACTGGGCCCCGTGAAATCTGTCGAAGAGTCACTAAATGCTTGTGAATTTGACTGAACCTAGCGGTAAATCTACGAATTTTCAGCGTAAACCTCCGAATCCAGTCGCCGCTCTTTGAACCCCGTGAGTATTACTCTGTCGAAGAGTCACTAAATGCGTGAATTTGACTGAACCTAGCGGTAAACCTACGAATTTCCGAAAAATCCAGCGTAAACCTCCGAATTTTCGAAAAATCCAGTCAAGAGTCACTAAATGCTTGTGAATTTGCTTCGTGAGTGATTACTCTGTCGCGAAAGGATAGGTTATGGTTTCAAGGATAGGTTATGGTTTCATCTTCTGGAACAAGATAAGTAAACTAAATCGCTTCAACTGCCTCTTGACTTATACGGTCTGAAGGCAGCAACCTAAATAGTTACAGTTTACCACTGCTATAGGTCGTAAAGCAAGAATTTCAAGATTCATCGTTCATTTCGCCATCAATCACCGTCAGTTTGTTCATAACAGATGCTGGTTGATCGTACTGTAGGTGTAAGAATTATAAATGTAAATAGCTAACAAGAGGGCAATACGTTACCAACTAGGCGTTGATAACTAGCGGATATTAATAGGAGGTATGATTGAGACAAACACACTAGAAAAAACCACATCACAAACCGAGGGCGATAAACCGCTTCCGATTTTAGTCGAATCGCCTGAACGATGATCCGATCGATCGCGGACAGAAATCGAATGAAATCGGGACTTTCTGGTTGTCAGCTTTGATCATTCGATTGCATTTACGACCTTCCCTAGCCACTACGACGTATTTTGAATGAGAAACATCTAAATAGATGTCATCAGAGAAAAAAAAATTGAATAGAGTCAAGTTCCCGATCAAAGAACGGTTTTATTTTGTTGAATTAGAAAACGATCACTGGGAAAAGAAGAAAGAACGGAAGACTGGATCTTATCAACTGTTGAACATCACGTAATAAGTTAAAACATGGCCTACTCCAAAAAAAAAAACAAAACCAGTCGAACATATTAGCTATGAGACGCGTAAAATAGCCTAAGGATGTTTATTTCAAATCTCTATTAAAAAAAAAGAATCCATGAATTTCGATTTGAAATGAAAGGAAAAGCAATTTCACGACATTAAGGATCAGACGGTTCAAACATGTACTTCAGCCAACCAGTGCAAAAAAAAAATAAAAAACAGGTATCTACATAGTCTGCTTGGATGAATCAAAAGCGTAGAAGCCATTCTTGTTGAAATGAAGTTGAAGGATGTTTCCACTAAACTTGGGTAGTCCCGGGGAGAGTAATGAGAAAAAATGTGCACAAATACTCGTTGAAATCTACAAAGTGAATGCAAATACAAGGTATAAAAGCGAATTGTAGGTTAGTGAATTAGTTGGGTGACGGCAGGCCGTCAAGACCACCCACAGCGATAGCTATCGATGGGAGGTGATGGCGGTAGAGCGAACAGTGGGGAGGGGCAACCCGTTTGGTGCTGCTGCTGCCGCTGGTTGTAGTTTCATATTCGAAATGCAAAACAGTCAACAGCCTCGTTAAATATTATGATACTATGCTTTCCACCATTTAAGTCTAATTGCTGGGAATTGCAACCACTTTCAGCCCCATGGGTAATGTTCACGGTGAATGTTTCGGGATTTCCTGGAGAGTATCGGGAGGCTAAAAATTTTCAGCAACTTGAAAAAAACCTTAGTAATTTTTGCTGGTATCATCCTCAGACCAGTTGTTTGACAAAAAAATGACTCAAAGGGCCCTTACAGACCCGACGACTTGCAATTTGAGCGACGAATTAGCCGTTATAAATGAAATTGAGCGAAACACATGACGGCGAGCATTCTCGTCCAACGCGACGTTTGCGGCGGCCGTATTGCCCTAATCGATAGCTGTTGGTGACGCGCGGTCACCGCCGCGCGAATTCGGCGCTCAATTTTCTGTCGTCGGGTCTGTAAGGGCCCAAAGACATTGAAGTATAGCGCGCGCGACGTCGCGTTCGTCACGCGCACGTCTGTGGAACGCGTCGCAACAGCGCGCGTCGACACGTGCATATCCTAAAAGAACAAAGAGAAAATATCTTTATAAATCATACTGACATTCTGCAAGAGCAACGGGGATCATCTTCAAGCCAGTGAAGGAATGAAAAATCATGTCATTTGCTTAGAAATCTAAAAATCCGAACAGCAACAACAAACTGAAGCACATTGAGGCACTTAAAAGACAAAGGCACATCAAAATTCAGTGTACGGAAGGCAAAGCATATATATTCCCTGCAAGAAAATCAAAATAATAGCTGTCAAAATAGTAGGTACAGAGCAATGAAGCGATAAAACATCTACAGAATAGACTCTACGAGACTAGGTCGAGACTAGAATGCGAAAGTTTTTTGAACATTTAACGTGTTCATGTACTTCACGTGCATTTGTTAAAGAAAAACACTAAAATGGAGTTGTAAAATGACAGATTGGGCGAGCTGAAATTACAGGTGAAGATAATAGGTGTTAATGAGTGGTGTCCGATGAGAACGAGCTACGGATGAAAGCGCTGTTGCGGCAATGTTCACGAAACACCTAAATTAGATTGTTGTAGTGAAATCGTCTTGTTTTTATTTTCGTTTGAATCAGAACTTATTGACCTTTTCTCGGTGGTCAAAAGCTGTCTTTGTTACTGTTGGGCTGTATATTTTTGTGACATCAGGAATAACAGCCGACACATGTCCATGGGAAGTACATCAAACGCCTTTTTTTTGTACAAAAATTAGATATTATCTCATAGACAACTATTGTGTTTATCAATAACTGTCGCACAAAATGATCAACTGAGGTTGGTAACGGAATGTTTTTGGGTAATATTACCTCAAGCTTAACCTTTAGAGAGCTGGGCTGAGCCTCTCATCAGTTATGGGACGGCAATTAGAATACCGGCTCTTTGGCGATGTAATAAAGTCAACATTTTCTGCAAAGAATGGTAAATTCGGATTCTATTCGTCGAGGCGGTTCGAACGCTGTGTAATAGGGCTGATGAGGAACGGTATTTGATAGGACAGATGCTGCTTGATCCGGCCTGGTATTGCCGCGAATGTGCTTGATCCGGCCAAGATCTTATCGTTAGGCTACGCTTCTTTTTCTCGACTCCCTTGTAAACCGGATTATCGTTAGTCATTTAAATTTTGAATAGATATGTGCCTTTGTTGTGTTCAGTGCCAAAAATACGATGGACGACAGCATTATTTCCAAGGAATTCGCCTTTTATCAATCATCTTAGCTCCGAAATCGGTGACAGATGTAAAGTTGAGTCTTATTAGAACTCACTTAGACTTCATCCTCTCGAATTGCTGCACTTTGCATCGTTCGCAAAGTCGGCTGTGGTGTGGTATCTTCCAGCGAAACTGGATGCACGTTACTGATACGAACACCACTTCCCACCAGTCGATTTGGTGACACAGATAATTGTCGCTTCGGAAGCTCGTTATTCAACTCCATCTTCAGAATCTCTTCGTGAATCAATGACTGAAATCCAACAAAAAAACTTTTAAATTATAAATAAAATGTAAATAAATAAATAAATAAAAACGATTTGTAGACCTCAAGAAGGAACATGTCCGTTTGGCAGCCTCGATTTCGTCGATGCATTTTTTGCTGTGACATTTCGTTGAGTCGCTTCTTAGCTGACGATGGCATCACTCGATAGAGAAGTCGCTCTTTGAACGGCATTCGAGAAATAACTGCATCGAGCGATCGAGGATCAACCTCTAAAATGACACCAATTTTTCGTATTTTTAGTAGAAATAATTCGTTTTTGAACAAACCTTTAGTCATAGATATATTCAGAGCCTCGGCTGAACTGGCGTTACCAGAATGCATTCGTTTAAAGTCAGTATCAGATATTGCTCCATCATCTGCCGCTTCAGCCAGAGCATTCATATATTCACGGTCAATATTTGCTTGCATTCCCTAAACATCATTAACTGGAATTCCAACAAAAAAGGAATGAAGAAGAAAACGAGATAATTTGTTTAATCGCTCAGAAATGTCCGAACGATGAGGAAGGGCGGGCTAAAGGTGATCGCGCGAGACATTACTTTTATCCTTCGGCAGATTTTAGGTGCATACGCTAAACAGATTTCTATATTCTACTGATCGTTTTGTGGTGGAGTGGCAAGATCGCGCTATCGAGTTCCGATCGAGGTCAGCTGTGTCCATCATTATAGGGCTAGGTTGAATGGTTTTATTAGGGTGACCCAAAAATTCGTGTGCATTTCAGATTCCGACTTTATTTATTCATAACTCGATATGAACAAGTAAATAAGGAATAAGGTGATCATGGTTAAGCTCAATTCATTGTCAGTGATCCGGTAAAGAATTGCGCACAACCACACCATAACCATATTGGTCATTTATTTGCTTTTATTGAGATAAGAATAAAGGAAGTCAGAATCCGAAATGCACACGGTCTTTTGGGTCACCTTAACAGAACTGGGTTAGACGTCTGCACCGTATATCCAACGCAAATTATCGTAGATGACCCAACATATTGCAGAATGCCTCTGCTATTTCAAATTGAAGTAAAGGGCGTGGCGCATGCAGGGAGGCTGCTAAGGGCTGATCTCCTGCTAAGTTTTTTTCCGCGTTCCAGGATACTGAGGCTGAAAAACTCTTTAAGTGAAGGAGCTAATTGCACCGTCATCGATATAACTTGAAATGTGTATTCAAAGCATAAAATAATAATCTACGGAATGAAAGGAAAGATTCAAGAGAGAGAGAATGAATGTCTCAGAGGAACAATAACACCACAATGTGATAAAATCACAGAAGAGCTTTGAGCACCACATTGTGACAAAACCGCAAAAGAGTTGTGGTGGTCGTCAAGCAGATTTTCACACCTGACGTTGTTATCGGTTACCTGTAGGTTAATAGATGGATTATACAAACGATTGGTTACGTGTGATAAGTTTGTTGATCAGAGGTGAACGTGAAGGAATCACAATTCATCGGAATGGTACCCGGAAACCGAGCTTTAGTGTGGGTTTCATCAGCAAAAAGGGTTTTAGCTAATTCATTCTCCAGAAAATCATAGAAAAATGAAAAAAACTATTTCCAAGGGAGGATATATACACAATTAAAGGAACATAATTGAATAAAAGTTGTTTTCTTGTTTTGCTTTTGGCTTCAGGCTCCTAAGGGCCGGGGACGCTCGTTTTCTCCATTGGAAATTTTCCTTGGTTACGAGACTGTTGTAACTACAAGTGTTTTTTTTTTGAATGAATCCTTGATATTGTTTGATTTTAATCATTTTTTGCCGTTGTTTGGTTGAATTTTCGGCGCGCCTTTTAACTTCTATAATAAATAAATAAATAAATAAATAAATAAATAAATAAATAAATAAATAGAAAAGGAATTGTCCCAATGGAACGTACCGTAGCCAGAGCTTCGATTTGCTGCTGAATAAGTGTGAGAACAGTGGAAACAAGTGAGAGACCGATGAGGAGCAGAAATCCAACGAGCACGATGAAATCGTATTCCGATGGTAGAACATCACCAAAACCAATCGTTGTAAAGGAGATTAATGTAAAATACAGCGATGTCCCTGAATATCAATATCAGTTCACTACCATGAAACGCCGTTTGTTTTTCGAATGATATTGATTTTGTCTTCTTACCATAGCTCCAATCCTCGAACAGTGTAAAGATCCATGCGCAGACGAACACCCAAAGTACCGTTAGAAAGACTAGAAACGATATTGGAAACGATAAAAGATCCTCATCATCAAGTGAGGAGGATTGTTCGGACGGGACCTAGATGAAAACTGTCACTGCTGCTTCTGAAAAATCTCCAAAAATTGTTCTAACCTGTCCGGCTTCATCGAATCCCATTGCAGCAGTCATCTAAAGCTGTACGTTAGAAACGATGTTTGAAAAACAAAAGTGATGAAGAAAGTAATAAAGGTGAAAGAAAGGAAAATAAGAAAAAAACACGAGGAGAGGAAGGAATGGTCGCGAACAAAACTCATCTTTCTCTCCAAATCCTTGCTGACCACAGTTGTCGATTTAAGCATAAGCCGCCAAAGTGTTTTACAGAATCGAGCGAAAAGCGCCCCGAGGGCAAATAGGGTGAGAACGGCGATCGGTATTCCAATAAATGCATAGAGTATAGTTAACACTCGACCTGGTGTTGTTACTGGTACAATATTACCGTAGCCTGAATATAGAAAATGCGATGGATTTTTTCAAGATCATCGAATAAATTGACATTTCTTCCACATTTCTTAGTCCTAGTCGAAAAGAATACCAAAACCGCTCAATTTTGAACGGTAACGAAAAAATTTCCGCTGAAGGGAAGGCTTAATGGAAAAGTCCAGATTTCAGATCACTCACCAATCGTAGTGTATACGGTCATACAGTAGAACACCGCTCCCCAGAAATTCCATCGAGTCTCCTCAGTGTTGACCTGAAAATTCACCGAAAATCACGAAAAAAAATGTCAGTCGCTGTGCACCAGTTGTACTCACCGGTTCGACACCGAGTTTCTCCTGAAACTTCATCAAACTACGTCGCGTGTGATTAAGTGCTGCCATGGGCTGCATTGCTCTGACGTTGTTCAGTCGATAGACGGTAGCCTGAACAATTCATTTTGTATATCACTATACAAAAATTCACAAAAATTGAATTAAAATGCAACGTAGTGCTTAGTAAATTCAAACGCACATCAAAGAGCTCTTGCCGTTGCTTTTTGAGCTGCTCTAATTCATACTGTTCGTTGGGACCTTCGAGCTCGCTGAATAATATCGCTCCGAGTAATGTGTATACTATGAGACCCAGAAGTGGTAATAAAGCTGAAAATATTCCAAATAATCGACGAGTAAGGGCGACAGAGCGACGAACCAAAATTCCTAACAGAGGACTAAATAAACTATTCCAACAGTTCAGCAAAAACGAGTAAAATCTATATGACTACACTGGTTTTCTCTCTTAGAATATGCTGTCTCACTTTAGACGCCCTCAAAAGGTAAAATTTTGAGGCACTATTCCAAATTTCGGGCTCTAGAGGTCGAAAATTTTTTCGCTAAAACGTTGCATAGGGGGTTTTTTGGGGTCCTGAACACGATGGTGCAATCCGTTCTTCGATTGGCCGCCGGGTACTGTAGTTACAGGTAGGTCCTGACAGGTGAAGTGGGCGGGGTCAGGATGACAGGTAAAGTGGACGGAGCCTAAGCCCTATGCAAAGTTTCAGCAAAATCGGTGACACTGACTCCACCCACTTTACATGTCAGGATCTACCTGTAACTACAGTACCCGTCGGCCAATCGAAAAATGGATTGCACCATCGTGTTCAGGACCCTAATCCCCCTATGCAGAGTTTCAGCTGCAAAAATTTTTTCGACCTATGGAGTCAAAAATTTGGAATAGTGCAGTTCGGCCCCTCTAGCGAGGTCAAAGAACAGACTCAAAATTCTCATCGTTATCGACAATTGGAAGTAAATGAATGCATAAATAAAGAAATGAATAAGCAAAAAAACAGCGCAGTGATCAAACCTCGTGCACTATTCCGCAAATAGCCACATATTCCACTGCATCGCCGTGCTATTGGAGCGGACATGATGTTCAACCAGCGACTATGCGCCCAATCCAAGCACGAATCAAGAAAATAAACACAATCACGTGCTGGAATTTTGAAACGAATACACCTCTGATCTAAAGAAGAAGGCTTTTCAGACAGAAACATAGAAAAAATATAGCGAAAAACACGAAGTTGCTGGACAATCGCAAGGCGACAAAGGGACAACAAATTTCAAGAATCAATATTATAGATGGATCAAAGAGACTAAAATAGATCAGAGCTTTTTCTTCCTTCACTTAAATTATTCTTCCTTTCAATATCTCCTTCAATATATGAAGAAAATTCGCCAAGATAGACTTACAATTCAGGCATAAAAAATGAATTCAAGTGCATTATTCAAATGCGGATCTTGTTCGTTCGTTACCATTACTGAGTTTAGTAACGTAGGAGGAAGGGTATTGGACCATAATAATGAATATTTCAGAGATTTTCTGCGTCCAGTTCCAACGTGTTTCAAGCTCAGGGCGAGTAAAGTCATTCGTGGTTGTAAAGAGACAAAAAGAGCAGTTCTGTGAGTGTTATAATTGTGTGTCAAGATGATAGGAGACGCCATCGTCAGTCATATTCTGCAAATTCTTTTCGACAATGTGCAGAATAAGAAAAAGAAAACTACTTTTCCCAGTGACGGCCGATAACAAGACTATCATTCCTCCTGTTGATCGAGTGTACGCGAGAGCGTCGCTAGTCTTTGCGATGGATAGGATGCCTTCAGGAAGCAAGAAAAAAAGACGATCTCAAAAATAGAAACATTTTTTCGAAAGGACTCCACTCTTTCAAAAGAATAATGTAGCGGATGCCAGCTTAGATACGATCGATCATTATAAATCTTATATGAGAAAAGGAATAAATAAGAAGGTAGACAAATTGAAGAAGAAAATTCATAGCACCAATTAGAAGTTCTCGATGTTGGACAGTTTAGGCAGCTCTGATGCTGAATCAGTATTCAAATGTTTCTTTCCATGTTGCCATGTGCCCTTTTTTCACAATGAGTTTCTAAATAGTCGATGGAAACCAGATTCATCAATAAATAAATAAATAAAATCAACAAATTCGGTGGGATTCACGGTTTCTGGAGGGCATCCGATGACTTGTTACGAAAGAAGGGTTCGTGATACCGCGGGATTAGCCTGAAACTCTCCTCAACGAATTACTCAGTAGCTTTTCAGTGACGACTGTGAAGTCCAGGGTGAAAGTTGAATGGATCGAAAGGATGTGAATGAGACTCTGATCCATTTCTGTACAGATCGTAATCCAAGAAAAAATCCATTTAATTCCATGATATTTCGTCGACAGCAAGCAGCTGTCATCTTCTATTAAAGGTGCGTGGAATGAATATCCTCCGAGTGCACATTGGCTCATTGGGAACCGAACAAGTCTGACGATGAAATTTTGGCGCCTTTGACATTGACGATCTATCTAGTTTTGATTTGCTTCCTTACCTTTTGTTTTCTTGTATTATTTCTTTATATTGTCAAAACATTTTCAAGCGGCTCTAGCGTAGAGAAGCGTTGAAATTCAAAGTTAGCGACCGGAAGACAACAAAATAGAAAATTAATAGCCGAAACCCACACCCATAATTCGAAGTGTTTAAGAAATAGGACGGCTACTACGAAAGTCTCATTCGTATTTTTTTCCAACCTCATAGCACTAAGGGAAAAGCAGAGGTTGTGTAGTCGATGGGGCACCAGTTGGTTCACATGTGCCACGTTGTGCTTTGAAATTCACGATGAATTCCAGTGCAGTCTTGTCGATGGGCGACGACTTGAAGGGATGCGATTGAGATGAATCGCCGTCGACGATCGCGTCAGTTGCCACCAAGCATTAGCCCTACAGCAACAGCGGAACAAAGCGAAAATTCCACGCCCTCAATCGACACATTTCTCACGACAAGACCTCAACGGCTCAGAGCATCGTTGTCAATTCGGTGATCAAGGTAGTGCATTTGGCTTTTTACTGCATACATATCCACGGGGTCAGAGAAGTAGTGTTTCAAGAGTGTTGAAGAAGTAGTGAAGAAGAATAACACCCGACTTCGCACCCATCTCTTCGACTCTACAGCTCTTCCTGTGTTGACGTACGCTTCAGAATCCTTCATCCAGGAGAGAGACGGCATACGGAGCTCCGATTTACGTCGACAGTCGAAGATCAGAGACGCATTCGGATGGACCAAGTTTTCGAAGATCAGGTGGGCCGGACACGTAATGCGATTCCGTGACGAGCGTTGGACAAGAGCCGTTACTGACTGGATTCCACGGGACGTTAGAAGAACACCAGGTCGCCCACCTTTGCGCTAGTCGGACTTCTTCGTCAAATCCCTGAACGATCGATTTGATGCTCTTCGTGTTCCTCGAGCGAGCAGGATCCACTGGTCAACCATGGCACGCGACAGGGACGAATGGAGACGTTACTGGCGCCCTCTTGAGCAAATCGATGATCGACGGGACGAGAGGTGATACAGCTGATACATATCCGCGGGTCTCAATTTCATTCAGCTGTTCGATAATGTTACCAAGTACCACGCCGAGAAATGAAGACACACAGAAATGAATTTTAGTGAACGTCTAACTGTTAAGTGATAACTGAAGAATTAACAATAATCAAGAAGCACAATAAAATACTAAGATTGGAGTCATCAGTGTCGATTTTTTCGAGTGTCCGGGCCGATACTCCACCAAACAGTCTGCCAACCTGGCTCCCAATCGACCCATTCATTTGCCCTCTCTGCGTCTTCCTTTGTAAACTGTCGATTTATCTGCTTCAAATTTGAAGAATAATTAGTGTAATTCAGAAGAATCGGTTTTCCAGTGTGTTATCCAGCCATATCAAGTCATGTGACCTTCTCACTACCACAGATGAGCTGATAATTCACTTCCTTCTGGTCATACCAAGGGCCGTAATTGATCCATCGGCTCAGGCTAGCCAATCGAAGTGTTCAATCATGGCCTCTTATGGCAACAACGAATGCAAATCATTGACATGGGCCCTTCTCATTGGTAGAAACATTGTTACGGTAAGATAATCTTGAATCATAGAGGGTAAACCAGGGACAATGATTATTCCTATACAATTTTATTAGACCTCGAAATTTTGATGAGTCATAAAGAAACGAGGACTACTGGCAGAGCAATTATCGACTCAATTAACGACAGAGTAATTGCCGTCCACTCTGACTATGATGTAGAATTTTATTATATATTGAACAAATTTGGCAAAAATAAATGTGAAAATTCGATTAGCACGGCAGCCATGACACAGCGAGAGTAAAAATCTCTTCAGCATTTTGGTGATGCTGGCATGACGAGGCTATGTGAACGAAGGGCTAGAAAAGGAAGATAAAGAGGAAGGTAACAAGGAAGTCGAGAGAGAAAACTGAACAGTAGCATTCGAAAAAAAAGTAGTACAGGTAGAATATCTCGAGCATCTGGGCAAAAAGTGCCTGAGGACACAAAAATTAGAGTGAGTGCTGTAGGAAAGTAGAACTGCTGCTCTAGTCGAATCACCAGCGTGTCAATTATGATAAATACGAATGATGAAAAGTGTAATTGAATGAACGATTACGTCCAGGTGTGGAAAATGGTGGAGGTCGGGCGGAGTGCAACGCAATGGCAGATTTGCGCGCGCTTTGCGCGTCAGTTGTTTGGCTATAAAGCAGCTGGATAGAAGTGATGATATAAGCAAAAGAACAATGAAAAATGAGTATACAGAAACGCCCGAATGCCCTCGAGTAACTGTGATGTGTCTTTGCCATATCATGAATTTTCGTGATTTATTGTCGATTTTTGAAGACAGCAGCTAGAATCGGATCTTCTCGCAGCGTTATGTGACCGTGATCAGTGTAAAAAGCACTGAAAACGCGCTCGGCGAGCAAATGCGTAAGTCAGAGTGGAGTCCAAGCCGTGACTGGCTCTCAATCCTCCTAGGTAACCACCTATCATATTCCTCGAACATTAGACAGTCCGGCACTATTCAACTAAACGGACACCAGCACTCGATTTTTTTTCAGTCGGAAATTTTTCTTCAGAAATTCGCTGAAACTTTGCCTATGAGGATGTTTGGGGTCGAGAACACGAATCTGCTATCCGTTTCTCAAGTGGGTGGTCTAGGACCAACCAAATCGCTACTTGGGTGGTCCAGTCAGGATCACCGATTTCGCTGAAACTTTGTCTATGAGGGTGCTCTGGTGTCCTGAAGACGATGGTGAAGTCCGTTTGATCAAATGGCGACCGAATATGGTAGTTATCCAAGTAGCGATTTGGGTGGTCCGAGACCACCCACGTGAGAAACGGTCAGCAGATTCATGTTCTGGACCCCAAATAACCCTCATAGGCAAAGATCAGCGGAATCGGTGATCCTGAATGGACCACCTAAGTAGCGATTTGGGTGGTCCGAGACCACCCGCATAGAAAACGGACAGCAGATTCGTGATCAGCGCCCTAAATTACCCCCTGTGCAAAGTTTCAGCGAATTTCGACGACTGAAAAAAATCGAGTACTGGTGTCCGTTAAGTTGAATAGTGCCGACAGTCCTTATAATCGCTAAATGTCCGGGTACGAGTTCTGGGGCTGATTAAGGAAAACCCACAGTTGGATTGAAACACCCACCATATAGGATCTGAACATGTTCAGAGTTTTTTCACCATTTTGTAATTATTTTCTTACACAGCGAGTTGTTTGGGAATTTGAACTTGAAATTCAGATCAATTTTACGCCTACGGCTCAAACAGTCAGCACTATCACACACATCCGCGGATACTAATGTATGTTCCAAACAAGTTTGAAAGGCTTAGCTCTTCTTGTAATCCTCTTCAAAAAGAAGCAGGAAGCATTAGTCACGTCAGAAATGAAGGAAATATCTAGAAAATATTCAAAAGCTTTTCGGACTTACGTATTTCTCAGATACCTAGTGACCTATTTCCTCGTCCCGCTTCTTATAATCGAAACTATGCCACAGGGCTTTTCTGGGAAGCTAGAGATGCTACTCTACTCCACTGGATATTATGTTCTACACCGTTGTTAAGCAAGTGCAGATGAGAAGCGAAGGGTCGTATTGTGTTGCAATGAGGCCAATAAAGCCTATGGAGCAGAAGATTTATGCTGTAAAACGGAGGGCGACAGTCGTAACGAAGGGCAGCGCCTTCGGTCGTATTTTTAAGTGAAGAAAAACAGCTGTAAAGTGCTGTGTCGCAGCCTATACAGCACACTAGTCCGTTAGGAAACTTTTGACATTCGGAATACAATCACAGTAAACATCGAATCCACCAGGTACACATCTGTGCAGAACATGTGCAGAAACGGCCTGAACCATTTTGCGAAAATTCAGGTAAGTAAAGCGGAAACCCATATTTATTCACAACAGGCGATGTGACAGATCAAAGCGAGAGTTATTACAAATTTCAGGAAAAACAAAAAATAGAAACTCTGAGGATTGTATCCGTAGATAATTTGGTAGAGCGTATGCGATAGCATTGACCTGAAACGCTATAAAGCATTGTGGGTACAAAGATAAAGAAATGAATAACTGACCCGTAAGAGAAGTCAGCGTCTATAGAATATTGAACATTGATATTCGAATAAGGTAATAGATTCGTCTCGTTAACAGTTCAGAGATCTTATTTTATACCAGTGGATTGTTCCGTGTCAGTTCGCTGCATGGGAGCATTTCGCCACGACTAAAAAAAGGGTAGGAAGTGTTTGGAATAAAAAATATTTCTATTCAAATGTGACTTTGCTCACATAACATCCTTCAGTGACGAACGTCTCAGCCTGATGGACTCCTTCGGAAGTTTTGCCGGACAAAACACAGACATTAGCACATCTTTCGATGCACGACGAAATCGTCGTGAAACCACATTGTAAAGGATCGGATTCACTATCGGCGCTAGATAGAAAAGAAACCCTGAAAAGGAACACGTTAGTGAATAGCTTGAACACGTTGACGACAGTGTGGCGTTATGCCACGCCACGCACAAGCGGCCGCGTGGGACCGTGTGGCAGTTGCCACGCCACAGATTGATATTTCTATTTTCCAAATGGTGTCGAAGGGTTCAGGCAATCTCTCCTATGGGATATACTGTTTATCTTTTGACATTGTTTTGGAGGGAGTGGCCTATGAAAACAGTTATCAGTTGCTGATTTACACATCAAAATCATCAAAATATACAAGTAATCAAGTAGATCAAAATATGCACAAGTCTTCTCCGATACTCTAAACAAATATTGATCGCTAGAAACGTTTTTTGGTGTTTCCAAAGATGACATTAGACACAAATAAACCGCAGATATCAACAATACTGCTACAAAATATGGGTCACTGGCAACATTTTCTGCGTTTAGAAAGGAAACAATCGAAACCATTCAAAAAAGGTGACCTTCTAGCAAAATATGGAAGATCTCCGAGAAAATTCTGTCAATCGAAAAAGGTGTTATTACATAAGGATATCGTTAAGAATCGACTTCTTTTTTTGCTCTTTTTTCTTTTTAGTTTTAGCACGTCCTGAGCGCGGCGAAAAATCGATTGGTCCCACGCGCCAGACACGCAAAAGTGGCGCGGTCGCAGCAATTCTTCTATGAAGCCTCAAGTCCCTTACACAAGACGATAATAAGACAGATTTTCTCAAATTTTCTGACATGACGAAGTGACTAGAGCCACGCTGAAGTGTTGAATGCATTCCGTTAGAAATTTTTATAAAAAAGTGTATGCGAAGATTACCTGAGATGAAGAAAAGGTACTGATTCAATGCCGACACAGAGCGTTCGTTCTCCATATAAAAGAATAGCAGTCGTTGAATTTGAAACGGTAGATGACAGACAAACAAAGCGCACACGATACTAACTGAAAAGGTGATTATTCTCAAAATGAAAATCGTGAAAAAAAGAATTCATATTTATTCATCTTGCAGAGCTTACCAAGAATTATTGTGATACGTATATTTCCATCATCGACAGAATCTGTGCGTGTGAAATCTTTGCGTGACGATCGCACCTAAAGCTCATTTTCCCACAGAAATAATATCTACTGGAAGCCCAGGAAGGAAAGGATGACGAAAAAATGTAAAAAAAATGATCGATGAAATAATACTCACATGTTGAGCAATACGAATATGAAGAACGAAAATGATTGATAGTGGAATCACGAAGAACATCAGAGCTGACATGTGAAAAATAATCTGCAAATAAACGTATGCGCTTCCTAGTATTGCTTTTTTTGAAGTTTTCTTATGGTCCGGTGTTCAGTAATATTACAAAAAGCTCTCTCACTTTGTACATTGATTTAGAGCTTCGATCAAACAGCACAGCAACCATACACATCTTCGACGACAGCACCTGTAACCGTAACCGTTTCAAGATCAACGTTAAATTTCATTTTTCCAGGTCCCTTCTCTTAAAACTGCTAACTAACCGGCACTCTATTATCAGTTCCAGGCCAGTCCTTCAGGAGGTAGTCAGCTCTATGATAAAATCCGAATGGTGAGGCGAAAATCGCTGACATTATCCACACGGCCACCAAAATTTTAGGAACCTAAACATAAAATGAAATGACGCTGAAGAAAAGAAATTTGCCAGCGAAAGTAAAAAAAAATTGGAGACATTTTTTTGCAAAACTTAGGAATGGTGAGCGGTTCTAAAAATTTGCCTGAAAATTTGTAAAAAATTCACGTTCTGCCGTAGAGACTTGATCTTCACAAAGGCGAATTCATGACAAACCGCAATGTATCGCTCAATCGAAAACAGCAAAATGGTCATCATAGAGGCGTAACTAAAAAAGGTTAAATATCAAAGGAAATCTCGATAGGTAGATTAGTTCCATACTTTGTTGTTTCGGCAATTAACGCCTTGAGGTTACAAAACACATCAGGGAACGGCCATGGATATTGGCTCCAGTTCATGACGAGTTCAAACGGCAAACCAACACTCAATGTGATCAAATCGGCCATCGACAGATTCAAAATGTAGATGCTGAAAGAAGTGATAGAGCGATTCAAAATAAAAAGTGAGTAAGTAAATTATTTTTTGCGTGGAACGAAGAGAAAATGCGCTTCTTGCCAATATGCAGCTACTAACCCTCAGGTGAAGTTGGGTAAGTTGGCGGTATGTATTCCCGGGAACGTAGACAGCAAGCAGTGCAAGCTAACATCCTCAGAAGACAGACGTGCACCGACTGGTCCCCTTCCCCTTTCCAATAAATCAATCAGTAGGCCAGTAGATTATAAGAGGACTGATCAGCACCCTACTCCCTACTTTTGCCTTTACCCTGAAGTTATTTTGTTACCCGTCATGAAGAAATACATACATTCGTTATTTTATAACATTTATTTTATAACATATCTTTTTTATTCTAATTATTTTTATTTTATATCAATTATTTTATAACATATCTTTAAATGATATTTGTTTATTGTAGAGCTCTTTCGCAAGACCTATTTTATTTTATAACAGATCTTTTAATGATGGAGTTTTTTTTGTAGAGCTCGTTCGCAAGATCTAATATATTCTCCGAAAATAGATAGATAATAGTTCCTGAGTTCAGGAGCTTATTACGTAATCGATCATGTATAGTTTTCCAGAGTGGCCAAATTTTAAGCTTATTTTCTATTTTTTGTCGTTCCTCTTTGAAATGGATGCAGCTACAGGAACAAGATGAGAGCAGGAATCTGTTTTTTCTTTGCTTGTCTTCGTTGCAACACCTTCAGGGTTGGAATTGTTCTGACAACCCTTTCGCATGGTAGGAACCAAAGATTTCAGCTAAAAAATTGATCTCAAACGTTGGAAATATCAAAATTATATAGCAGAACGCGCCCAAAATACCTCTCAGTGAGTGTCACTGTGGGAGTGTGGAGAAGTTGACCTTTGATTTTGCTCAATGAAAGGTAGAACGATCCAAAAATTTGGGAAAAGTGGAATCCTACTTGTTGTTCCATTCTACCAATTGGTTTGGGCATGTTGGGGGATTTGGAAAAATCGCATCCTATTCGGGGTTGAATGGAGAAGGAGTGTGAAAGCCTAAGTCTAAGCCTAAGCTAAGCCTATTTCATGATCCATCGTCAGAGCGTTGCCGATTTTGGTCCAACCTCGCTCTGCTCAGCACCATTACAATGTAACATTCATTTATGATTTTTCTTTTTCTTATAATTGCTTAGCTACTCTCATCGGATGTGTGCTTAAAAATCAGGAAAGTTCCATCCGAATTTGCTTGCCCCTCGAACTCTTCGTAGAAATTAATCACTCAAGTGTGGTCTCGTAGACTAGGTATACAAAAAGTTCTTTACTTTCGAGTTGGCTGTTGTTTATCGCACGTTCGTCGCAACCTAATCACATCGAGGCGAAAATTTTCGTAATTTCCCACCGAATCGGGTAAACAACGGAATGGCCAGGATTATAGATGGGCAAAGGAGGAGGAGAAGAAAAACGACGCCCTACCTACTATCTTCCTCATTAAACACCTGAGACGATGGTTACGTAGAAGTTGGGCCGAAAGAATTCTACACACAGGCGACATGACTCCTATGACAGACGAAAATACTCTCAGATCCTTCACTTCCTTTGATCTCTTTTTGAATTCTTCTGGTACTCCAATGGACCACAGGTTTGATATTGTGTGGCCTTTATCCTAACGAGATCAAAGAACACTCACATGAAATTGAAAATTCTCAGAATTTCAACGCACCTTCATTAGATATGTAATGCGCTCTCGATTCCAACCTTGTATTTTTAGACAGTGAAAATGTCGTTAGAGAGTAACGACAGCGAAATAAAAAAACCGCACTGTATTGCAGTCTCATCTTTGGCCTGAGGACATTTTTTCATGCCGTGCATGAAGGGAGAAACGGAGCTCCTTTTAGGGCCCTTACAGACCCGAAGACAAAAAATTGAGCGACGAATTCGCGCGGCCGTGACCGCGCGTCACCAACAGCTATCGATTAGAGCAATGCGGCCGCCGCAAACGTCGCGTTGGACGAGAATGCTCGTCGTCGTGTGTTTCGCTCAATTTCATTTATTCTAATTCGTCGCTCAAATTGCACGTCGTCGTGTCTGTAAGGGCCCTTACGGATATCGAAATGTTTCTCCCACATATGTCAAACAAAACAGTGCCTCAAAGTTCAAAAGTGTGAATTTTAGCGTCGACTCAAATGAAGGTGAAGGGGATTCTGCTTGGAATTTTCTTCATTATTCGCCGTCCTTTCTTCAGTAAACCATTATCGTGCATGAAAACGGAGGAGTTACCTGCTATGCGTCTTTACGAGCGGATGTTTTCGCAGAACAGCTATGGTAAGCATGTTTCCTAGAAGACCGATGAGTAAAATAAGTATGTAGCCGACTGTTACCTGAAAGCAACTCATTTTACGCCTGAATATTGGTCAATAACAAGGCTAATAAGTGAAAAACCGAGTTATCTCCGAAAAATAGCATAATAAGAAAGTTGGGACAATTATCAAGCTGGCAACATTGTCCTTGTCCTTTCTCAAATGCTTATTTGGCTGATTATCCCTAGAATTGATTTACTAATCAGTCGACCAATTTTTCAAAAATCTACCCCGAAAAACAACACCGCAGACAACAACAACGTTGATGTTTTCGGTTCGGTTTTTTGGATGACGTGATGTGATCAAAGTGGAATTGAATGTGAAAAAAGGAACCAATTCAACAGCTATTTCTCTATTTTGTTCAGCAGTTCCGCAGCTGAAGATGCAAGCCAAGGTCAAAAGATGGCTACGAAAATTCGGATATATTTTTACAAAAGACGACGGCCCGTTCATTCTCGTGGTTTTTTCTAACTTTAACAAGAACATTCAAAAGAAAATTTATAATAGGCTATGATATGTAATGCGATGAAAATTAAGCTGCGACACCAAATTTGGTGTTGAAAAACGACGAGAACATAGCTGCCAACCTAATGGATGAATTTTTGAACCACAGTAAATAAATTTTCGACCTGTAATAGACTTGGATTGTCTAGAGCACGTTTACTGATGAAACACTCCTTCATCCAACATTCCTCCTTGAGCGCTACCGAATAGTTGAATGCTCGAGGACATTCGATAGCTAAGCAAGCACATTTGCTCTCATCATCCTTGCAGCGTATCATAACCTGCAGCAACCTTAGTAGATCAAGAAAATCGAAGTGAAAAAATGATGAAAGAAAAACACGAGAAGAGAAAGGCGAGCAAGAAACACCAAAGCGAATCAATCGGACTTTGGATTGAGTTCGGGCGACTATTTGAAGTGATTCACTAATGGATTAAACGTGAAAAAATTGTGAGAAAAAAAAAACGCTGGTAAAATGAGATGCTTTGACGCGCCCTTTGGGATCAGTCGAAAGACAAACAAACCATAAATCCTTCTGAAACTTTACAAAAATTTTTTCTGAACCGCGTCTAAACGGTAGGACCCAACAGCAAATGAAAATCATTCCAACGCGTTTAATTGTTTGTGAGTCCGCTAAAAGAAAAAGAAAAAAGTGTGCCCGGCAACTCGGTTTCAATTTGTTCATTACATTTACAATTAAGTCTATTTTCCATCAGTCATACTGAGAAATGGTGTGGTGAGTTTTAAGGTGGTGATCTACGTATGTGAAAAGAATATTGCGCCATGCAACAGCTCCATCCATATTGTTGCCATAGAAAGCGCTGCGATAACGAAAAGTAAACAGAGCGTGAGCCCAATATGGAACAAAATTTGAGCACGCAAATCTCCAAATGAAAAGATGGGAAAGACTTTGAACGTCCATTCGTGTACGACTCAATGGATGTGCCTCTAGGAACAGGACAAGGTGAAAAAAAACTGAGAACATCATGGAAAAAGCATTGAAAATAATAAAATTTAGTTTATCGAATGACATAATGTCCATCAAATTCTAGAATAAATAGGTGAACTTCAACAAGACGTTACGATGTTGATTACAAGGAAGTTAAAAAGCGGTCACACAACGTCGCGCGACCCCTGAAAAAGACAAACGCGACGTCGCGCGATCGTAGTAGGGCATTTTCTCTTCAGATCGAATGTTGGTTCCCCTTTGAAATTGTTATTCATGTGCCCTCTTCGAAATCGCCGTCGACAGCAGAACTTATAAGAGTTACATGCGCCCAACGAATAAATGAGAGTAGAACAGCAAGGTAGATTGAAGATCCGCAACAATTATTCGTAAAGTATAAGAGCATAGAAAACTTCAATCTAGTACCACTTCTACTGTAGTCCTTCTACTGATGAAGAGCTCAGCTGCAGTTCAAGCTACGTTGGACAACATCGCCGAAGGGCTCATAAGCCTGCTGCCCGCCGACGATGGTGAGAATGTCATTTGGTTAGAAAATATACGCCCCAACTCGTCCACCACCAGGCACTAATTAAGAAAATAATGAATTTGTTGATAATCCATAAACAGTACAAGTTAAACAGCAAGGTCATTCCTGTAAAATAATATACGAAGAGGAAAGGTGATCCGGCTGGAATATACATAAAAGTTTTTGGAGCCGACAACGCGGAGCTTCCAAGAAAGGAGGAAAGAACGTCACCAAAAACACTTTAAAAAGGTTGAAACAACATTTGGATAAAATGGCCACTGTTGACGAAGTTATCTCACAAACGTCCGTAGCAATGGAATCTGGAAACAAGAAGGGAACCACATCACCATGATCTTGAGAGCGTATAAGCCAAAACAGCTCCTACGAGTACAAAGCTCACAGCGACTTTTTTATCAAACTAAACCTACGGGTTCAAACCAGGGATGAGTGGAGGAAGTGAGTAGAGGAAGGTCGTCCTCAAACTGACCCTAAGAAATCGAGCAACGTGAGAAACTTTGGCGATATCTGCAGAAATATTAAAGTGCATGAAATGAAGTGTTCATTTGACAAGTTTATAATCAAGAACACTACACCAATGTAAGAAAAATGAAAAAATGTGGAATATTAGCGGTACTATTGTTTTTCAGGAACCAGTTGTACATGAGAAAAACTTCTTTGCATTCTTAGATTGTCATCCTGAAAGGGGCTCACTAAACGAGAAGCAACAGTTAAATTATTAGTTGTTGAACGTGAAGGATATATCAAATATAATAGAATATTACGTGAAGTTCCGATTGGACAAAGAGGTGCAAACCGGCCGGACAGATCCAGTTGTCCCTTAGATTTTCCTAACAAGAACTCCTTTAGACTTGCCGTTTTGAGGAAGATTACATTTTAAGAATGGGCAATATTTTTATCAAACTTTTGTCGGCTTTCTTGGCTACAGATATGCTCCTCAAGAAAGAGAAGGAGATTTCCAGGCCTTGTTTACTCGTTTACGGTGGAATCGGCCTCTGAAGTCGATGGGTCGAAACGTCAGGCCATTAATAAATAATTCCACCTAACAACCTCGACAAGGCATACTAGCACACTAACAACAGAAAGAGATGATAATCCGTAGGGGAGAATAGCCGTGGGGCAGATCTGAACCCTTACAAGATTGTTAGCAATCTTTAGTTGTTGCAGTATCCGTCATATGGCTTCACTAATTTTATGCGGCTTTGAAAAGCGTAGCTGATTTTTTGTACTTTGGTGTCGGCTCCGAGCAATTCGAAAACGTTTCGGAAATCCTCCGTCAACAAACTAGAATAGCTTGTGATTTTTTGATCGAGATAGTTGCTTACCGGCTTGCAGCGTAAAAATTTCTTCTTTGATTCAGTTGCTATGATGAACTTTCTGAGGACATTCTCAAAATTAGAGTGAAAAGGGAAGTAGACAGAATCCGCCCTGGTTAGGTAGAATAAGGTGGTCTTAAATCAATGTGATACGTACAAGGGAAGGAAAGGGATGCGATTGGAGACGGAAATCGAATGAGCGGCGAATTTTTTGAGAATTGAAGAATGGACGCGTTAAGCTTTTGACTTGAAACTACAGTGAGTTAGATGTTCGAGGCGCAATCTCAGTCATTCACAGAGTTCAGAGCCACACCTCTACCCTCAAGCCGACAGTCCTAATAATGCCGGAAGATGTAGGTTGTGATTATGACCGGGATTATGCATAGAATACTCAGCAGTGTTTGCTCTACAAGGTAGGTGGCAGCTCTTCCGCAATAACAGCCAGAAGAAAAGAGAAAAATGAAAAAGAGAATGGGAGTGAAAGATGAGGCGATATCGAACCAACTAACGAACACCATCGTTGTAGAGATTTTCCACGAATGAAACTTTGTGTCATCGTTAAGAAAATGTGACACGACTTGAGCTAAACCCGATCACTTTGCATTCAATTGCAGATAGTCTAGATAGGCTTTCCACGAAGAAGCACCATTGATAGAAGCCAGGTTTTCCACAAAGAAGCACCATTGATAAGGACCTTCATTTAAAAATAGAGGAGAACTTTCAAAAAAGATGATCTACGGAAACCTTGGACGGCTGAATGCCTAATGATAGTGAAGATGAAGCAGATGTGATTGACAGGCAAATAGCAGATAAGGAGCAAAAAATGACTCCCACCGGACTTTCCCTCCAGAGTTACAAGAAAATTTTGAAGGATCTTCATTATTTTTCTTGAACATAATAGAGTAATTGCACTCGTAAGAGTGCCATGGAGCTGGCGAGCATCGGCTCATTCACCATCAATGGGGAAGTGCAGCACTTACAGGAATGAAAAGCAGCTTCATTTCCGAATTTTTTGTCAGCTGGGTTACTTATTCCCATAACTGATTAATAAACGTAGAAAGTTTCTCGTAAGAATGTTTCGAATGAGTAAATCTGCTACATTGCGGGAACATCCTATGCTATTCTGCCCATGTCCAACGTTCGTAAACGTGCCCATAGCTGGTCGCATGGAAAACACTTCAAGAATTAAAAAGAGAAGACGACACAATACACAAGCGAATTTTAAATAATGCCAGAGACAATAGACGAAATATTCAATGTGGTGTCTAACAAAAGACTGACAAAACTTGTGCTCAAATGTCCACATGTTAACGAGATCTTGGATGTACTGCCGTCGATCGGTGTCGATATGACGTTCCAAAATGACTCAGTTCTTAGTTTAAGCTTACTTAACATTGAGTGGATTTGACCATAAGGCAGACGAACAAGTAACTGACGGCAATTTCAACCGTTAAAGGCTGTTTTCTTTGATGTAAAGGTGAATAACGGTGAATTGAAAAGACCCATTTCCAGTGGCATTTTTCGTCTAGTGCTCCTATTATTTAAGAGTTGAGTAAGACCATATGAACTCATAGCTGCAAATATTGCGTTCTTCAGCTGTCATTTTTATACATATGTCAAATAATGACATCCGGAAAAGGTTGACCGGTGTTGTCTCGAGAGCCACAATAGCAAGTAATTACATCCGACATTCGTGTCACCACGTAAGAAGTTCAAGACGTGCGATCTTTAGCGCTTTATATGAGCCCAGTCGAGCGGAACAATTGGTCAAACGGCTAGCAATCGTAGCAATTGTGCACGTTTCGTGAAAGTTCTGGAGTTCTGAGGGTAAACTGAGACTTTAGACATCGAAACCAGACGAAAGAAAGAAAATGAAGGAAACTAGGAAGTAGCAAAGCCAGAGAGGTGCATACCAGCAATACAGCACAATCCACTGCCGGACAGAGTCGCACTAGCTGAGAAAAAGAAAAAAACGAAATATGAAGTAAGGATTTGGAGTTTGGCAGAGATTAGGGTGGGAATTGAAGGGGAATTGCAGTTGTAATACCTTCCGTTGTTGCCCGATGGTGCCCTCAGGGGCGAAAGGCTAAGAGGAATTTTTTCTGTATGCTAATCTTATTTTGATGCTGCTGTCAAAATCGTAAATTTACAGCATGGAGAGCTTAGTAAAGTGATGTACACCGATTATGGGAGAGAGGTAAGAATTTCGCTCCAAATTTGATTTGCACTCTTCTGGTGCTAAATCTAGGTTTTAGTAGTGCGATGTACGCAAGAAATTTACAAAAACCTTCGGAAAGCAAAATCTAAGCTAGAGAGATAGAAAAATTCCTCCAAGTTATAACATTAGTCGAAAGGGCAGAAGAAGGTTCAGGGTGAAAGTGGGTGGAGCTTTATGGGGCGGTTGCGTTCGGTGGGCGAAAGGGTGTTCCACTCGTGTTTTTTTCTGAAATAGCGTCAAAATATCGAGTTTTTCCCGTAAAAATCATGAATACCAATCCATCAGATCATCCTAAACTTGGATATTTTTTGAATCAGCTGTTATGGTTGAAAACGTTTTCAGAAACGTCCATGAGAGGCTTCTGATTCGGACAGTACAACTCAAGGAAGTTGGGATTGGGTTGAAGTTCAAAACTATTTGTTAGCTCTGGAGACATTTTTCTAGAAAACGTAAAATTCTTTCTGCTCATTAACAATAATTACTTTCAAAATGAAGGGAACATGAACAGACATAGTTTTTCTGCAGCGCAACGGTCAAATTCATACGTGGTGCTGAAATTAGATTGAAAATGACATCATGGGAGAAAATTGACTTGTACTTCAACTTTCTCACCAGCAAACAATACTTTTTTATGTTATGTGTGCATACATATGACACCAGCTAGCTGTCACACTCAAAAGTACGAAATTAACACCAAAAATAATGCTATACATTAATATTAAGGACAGTCTGAGCAAACACAAAAACAAAATGAGTCATGAGAGGAAAAGGCCTCTACAAATAATTACAGTTTTTCTGCCAAAAGCTCGAGGGAATTCGTATTTCGTGAAAAAAAAAACTACGGTTAAGTTCCTGGCGATTATATCAGGTATTTATGGAGGCTAGGTCGATATTGTTGAAGTCATGAATCGTTTTCTATTGCCTTCAACCAACAGCTTTTATTGTCACTGAATTGTCACCACCAGTAAACAGAATCGCTTTATAAACGCCACAGCAAATATAAATATGATTTTGAACTAAAAAATGGTCGACAACGAGATTTCAGACTTTTGAATGTTGTTAGCAGCGAAGATCAAATTATGATTGTTACAAAACCGGACACAACACGGGAAGAGGCGTATTAGCAAGCTGTGGGTTTGCTGAAGAGTTTGAACGTCGACGTTATGAAAAATTTCTCATAATAAAAACTGAGCTCAAGATCACACGTTAACCTAAAATCCGTCCTAACCTAAGTTGATTCTACATTAATACCACTAATACCACCAATAGATTGACCAAAAGACGTTAATATCTACTTCCTTGATGGGATCACCGCACAGGAAATTCGAATAAGACCAGCATTCGAGTTGCTGTCTGTGATTCCAAAATCAAACATTCACTTGAACAAAGTCTTGAAGGCCAAGTAGGACATAGCCTCTACTGATCAGTAAGGGCCTATTATGTGATAAGCGGTTCAAAAAATATTTATTGCCGGAAAAATAAAAGCAACAATAGAATAGGAGAAAAGAAATTGATTGTCAACAAAAGTTCTGGAAGAGCTTCAGCCGCACGAAAAAGGCAAACGCTAGTGTAGAAGGAACCACTCCAGCCCACCGTGGCTCATCGAATACCCCTCCGAAGATGCCATCTACCCTTAATACCTTCTTGACGACCAAATTCTCCCATCTGGCTAGACTACCTGGTCAAAATCGAAAGGGAAACCCACTAGTATACACCTCACTCACACATATTACACTAACATATTTATGGAATGTAATTTGATTCATTTTCATGCATATGAAGAACAGAAAAGGCGTCAGAATACTCGGAAAACTGGAGAAAATGTTTCCTAAAGTTCAATCGTTTAGCCGAAGAGGAGTCTACGGCACCGAAATGCCGTCAGAGAGAACCAGTTAAATACTCGCCGAACGCCTGAGGCTAATAATTAGAAGAGGAGACGACCGTCGGAGGACAGGAAGCGTGGAGAATGTTTCTTCGAGGAAACACACGAAGCAGTCGTCTAGCTTATTTATCACCAGAATAGCAACTCTGTTGCCGACTAGTGCCCGAAACTAGTAATTGAATGAAAATTGGAAAGCAGCAGTAAAAGTAGAGGTCGTGCTGGGCACAACAAAGAGGAGCTGATATACACTAAGATAAATGTTTAAATAATATGAAGACAACAAAAACTCCGGGCGATCGAGTGCCGATGTCAGCAATTCTCCCGCTTAGGTGAGATAGAGCGGAGATCAATCGTTTCTGTTCTCCAACTCTTTACGCCTTCGGATTCTTGTTGGATTACAACATGATGCTTATGGAACGTATTTTAATTCATTTTTATGCATTTGCTGGATTACTAACGCTACTTTTTGGATTACTAACACTACAATTGTTTACTATTATTTCTGCACATCTTTCAAGACCACTTTTTCGCAGTTCTACTGTGAAATTTTCTGAAGGAGCTCTTTTTGAGCGAACATCACAAAAATTCATTTTCATCAACATTCGTACTGCTACGAGATTTGAGGCGAAAAGCTGATAATGCGAAAACAAGTGCTACTCAGAGCACTTCTCTCTATGCGAATCTCTTTAATCCTATTTGCAAAACTTACGGTGAACCATGTACTTGAATAAATTAATTGTAGTGCACGTTGAAAGCAATGTTGTTTCTGCAACTAGAGCTCCAGAAGCACTACATACACAATCTACCATTACTGATTCCGAGGCCGTTTCATGGAATAGAAACAGTGTAGCGAAACATTCAGACGTACAAGTCCATGATGATGAAACCTGTCACAAGCAAAAACGGTGTTCTCTGTAGCTGACACATTTGCACTTTCTTCAAAGTACTAATTTAATTCACTCGATGTCCTAATCTTTCTAGCTAAACAAGTTAAAAAGAAATAACTGGGGACGCCAACGTTTCTTAACGTTTTGCGATTAAGCGGCTTAAATATTTGCATTAGGTTGCAGGAACCGGAGGAGGTGGAACTAGGAAAACTAGTAGTAGGTCCCGTAATAACGCAAATTACCAGAAATTATACTTGCTTTTGGGATTCCGATACGCCCAACTTGAAGAACAACTGAAGGTATAAAGTAAGCCATCCTTGCCCACATCACCGATTGAAATTCTTTTAGCTTATTCGGAACATTAAAAAGCGATTTACAATTCGACCATCCGATTCACTTCTATTCAAGACGTAGAACATGTGAACAATGATACACAAATGCCAACAGCAAACGGTGTTCAACGTTCTCGAGAGAGTCCAAGACAGCTTCACAAGCAAATTATATTTTACCTCTAGAAGATCCGACTACCGATCTATCCCAAATAACTCTGCAACTCGCAGGGCTCTTGGTTTGAAATCACTTCTCCTACGTAGGAAAAAATTCGATCTTCTCATGGTCTTCAAAATCATGCACGGCCTGGTCCACCTGAGTGGGAGTAGGTTCTCCACAGCTATGACCTCCAGTACAAGAAGCACTGTAGTTAACACGTTGACGACAGCGCCTTTTTCGCGTGTCTGGCGCGTGGGACCAACCGATTTCTAGCGCGCCGAGGCTGTGGCATGATACCGGCATACGGCGAATTTTTCTCAAAATGGAAGTGAATAGTGAATTTCGAAAACTACATATACAGTCCTGTAATATCAGGGATTGTGACTATTCCTTTTTTGCAATGAAAATAGAAAAATAACAGCTGGAAGCTTTTAGAACGTCCTTTTTCCCTATCCAGGTTAAAAGAAAATTGTTATTTGTTTAGTGTTCATTATTTGTTTATTCTACTAATCAGTATTTGTTTGCATTTATTGGTTTTTTGCAATAACCATTATTTGTTTTTACTTGGAAAGAAAACTAGTGCACTATCAAAAATTCCAGTAAATCAGAAGATAAGAATCATTTTTGTGGACCACGCTTCCTATAATAAGGTGCAAAGGTCTGCTAAAAATTGGTACAAAAACATCCTTCGAAATTCTGAAATGGATGGAGAAAAATACGATACAAGACTGTGGCGCAAAATTGCGCCACACGGTCTAACGCGGCCGCTTGGGCGTGGCGCAGCATTGCGCCACACTGTCGTCAACGTGTTAAGCTGAGGTCCTGTGTGGCTAGATCAGCAGTACGGGCCAACTCCTTCGTGTGCCGAGCTGGCTCCGAATACGCCAAACTGAGCAAATGGTTCCTTATTCTCACAAACCAACCACCATTCAGGACGATGGTAGCGAAATTTGTAGAATTCGAGAAATAATATCACGTCACTGCTAAAATAAATTTTTTCCGGTGCCCGGGCAAGATGCTCATCATTTGATATTTCTTTCCTTCCAAATGTTTTGAATGTTCTTTCTCTTGTAATACTTTCTACCTAGACGGTAATGTGGAATTCCTATACTCTCGTTGCATTGCCATGTTTGCGATGGTTAATATGCTCACATTATTCGCTTTGCATATGCTTCATCACGTGTCTGAAATAAATAAAAAATAAAAAATGTTTTACTGGCCGGAGACTGAGAAGCCGAACTAACGCTGCAGCTGAACCGCCATAGTCTGTATTCTCTTCAAGCCCATGGGACACACAATGCAGCTAATTACAATTGAAATTGGCGACGTGTGAACTAAAAGGTCACTTGTTACCAGCTGTCCGTACGTATCTCAATTAAGCGAAATTCATGGCAAAACAGCGTAATTGCCCCAGGGATTGCAGCGTACTGAAAGGCCCGAACGTTGCGATAGGGCCGTCTTTCGAGAGTCTTCACGCAGACAGTTCAGCAGCCATTTATCTATCTCAAACTTCAGAAAATATGAACCATATTATGCAAGGTGACTTGAAGTCGCTAATTTCAGTCTCCAGTTTTAACTGTTCCGTTTGAAGAGCTCGCAAATCTCCTAAAAGAGCGAAACGTAAAGAGCGTTGACTAGCCTTGCTTTGCATTTCCCGACCTTTCTTGGTCTGACCAAGTTCGTCGAGCTGCTTCGTTTTCTAAAGAATTCACCACCTAAACCTTCCGGCGGAAGAAGATATGAGCTCTGGTAGAATTTGAAAAACCTCTTTCAGTTGCAGAGGGTCCAACAGAACGTAGAGAACTAATTTATACTTTATCGCGCATTTTTCATTATCACATGCCTAATTACATTATAGATGAAAGATGCCACTGATCTGAAAATATCCTACATATGTATAGTGTAGAAGGTATGCTCAATAGTCTAACTTGGTGATTTAGACAATTACAGACGATTTTCATCATCGCAGAATATAGCTTCAGAGTGATAGGAACAAAAGTGAAAAATGGGTGTGAAAAATGTGCGAAAAAGGAAAAATTATTAGTAGTTGTCTACGTTCTATTGGAACCTCTGCAACTGAAAGAGGTTTTTCAAATTCTGCCAGAGCTCATATCTGCCTCTGTCGAGGCGCTTTCACCACCTAGATTATTAGGTCTGCTAAAATTAATTGCGAATTGATGATGACGCTTCAAGCAAGATTTTCACTTTCATATAGTACAGAATTTCTTCCCCAGAAAAAAAGCAGAGCCCTCATTAGGCGAAAGGGTATTCTTGACATTATAGCGTTAGCACCCTTCTGTAATTTGGGATGAACCATTAACGACCGAATTTCTTATTGATACTCCTCCACGGACATCATAAAGGCTTTCAGCGACACTTTGCGGTAAAATCAAGAGTATTAAGTTCATTGAAGTAGCTCGGAGCCGCTATCTAGGCTCACACTCAAATTGAATTCGAAAATGTGGTGAGAAAGTCCAGACCATCCAATTTTTTCGCTACCTTGACACGTTGACGACATCGCCTTTTTCGCATGTCTGTCGCGTGGGACCAACCGATTTTCTAGCGCGCCGAGGCTGTGGCATGAATTTTTTTTTTGAAAACGGAAGTGAATAGTAAATCTGGAAGACTAAATATTTATTTTATTTTATTTGCACTGGTAGGTGCGCCAAATAAAACACTTGAATATCATCAAACAACGACACCGTGCCAAATCTCGAATAAAAAACCTAGAATAAAACAAAGTGTAATATCCATATATCAAATATACAGTCCTGTAATATCGGGGATTGTGACTATTCCTTCTTTTGCAATGAAAATAGAAAAATAACAGCTGGAAGCTTTTAGAATGTTGCAATGAAAATAGAAAAATAACGGTTGGAAGCTTTGAGAATGTCCTTTTTCCCAATCCAGGTTAAAAGGAAATTGTTATTTGTTTATTGATCATTATTTGTTTATTCTAATAATCAATATTTGTTTGTATTTCTGTGTTTGTTCCAGTGAACAGTATTTGTTTGCATTTATTTGTTTCTTGCAATAACCACTATTTGTTTTTACTTGTAAAGAAAACTAGTGCACCACCAAAAATTCCAGTAAATCAGAAGCTAAAAATCATTTTCATGGACCATGCTTCCTATAACAACGTACAAAGGTCTACTAAAAAGTGGCACAAAAACATCCTTCGAAATTCAGAAATGTATGGAGAAAAATGCAATACAAGGCTGTGGCGCGGCATTGCGCCACATGGTCCCACGCGGCCGCTTGAGCGTGTCGCAGCATTGCGGCACACTGTCGTCAACGTGTTGATCATATTCGGTTTTTACAGAGTGACCTTTAAAAGCGTTAAATGCATTTCCTCTGATGATTGACGGTAGTGTGGCCGAACCGAAAACTACTAAAAGGTTATCTAGAGACTGTTAGATGCGGGAATATAAGGCAGTGAAGGAACGAACGAAGCAGTCCGGAAGTGCTGAGTCAACCACATGTTGCCGGGCCTCATTATCGTGAACCTATGGTTTCTTCGGATGGATGAGCGCTGACGAATGAGAAGGAACATCCTTAATATGTTCTGCTTTTGGACAATAACTCTAAGACATCGTCATTTGACCAAAGTAATTGCGGAATGTAGCACACAACCAACACACACACACCCATCACACATACAACAAGCTCATCGGAAAGCTTTCTAAGCTAGACGACATGTTGTTTTCCGTGTTCATTAGTTTAGTCAGAGCCAGCCGAAAGTCGTCCTCAAATACACAGCTCACGAAAATAACACAAACAAGCAGTTCCTATTGCCACTAAAAAGCAGTGCATGTTGCAGAAAATGATCGCATGTCGATGGAATGGATTCTGTTCCCGCTTCTCACTTTCAATTAGCCCCATCAACAACTGCCCATTTTGATGGATCAAATGAAAACTTTCTAGAAACACAAAAACGATGGCAATACGAAGGTCTAATGAACCAGCTGCGACTCTCTCAATGACTAGCTATCCTATGCCGGTGCAAAATGAAATTGCAGTGTCCTATGCGAGGGATATTAGAAATATGGAAAACTTGGGGAGCAAAGAGTGGTCTGAAAGGGCTGACGGACGGCCTACTGACCAGGCAGCTTAATGTCAGGGCTTCTCAACTAATCGGACAACGTTATCGTGGATCTGCAAGCTCCTTTGCCCATTAAACTGACCGTAACTATTGTTCACAATTAGGTGATTGGGTTTACCTCTGGTAAGGGTGGCCCGTAATTAAGAAATCTTTGGCCCCACGGCACACTCTCGATAACTTCCTTATACAAAATTATGCAATAAAAAACAGCAACAAAAACTCATCGAAAAGAGATTACTGTAAGTGCACTCAAGAATAGCAGGAATTTTTCCGAAATTGTACCTTCAAGGTAAGAGAGGTATACCTTTCAAAAATGAGTGCGCCCACTTGTCCGATGGACGGGCTACTCCCAACTAGTCCTTGGGAAGAACAAATATTCAGATTATCGAAGACAAACGACCCCTTTAGTTTGCTTCCGCATTATTTTAGGAGAATATGCAGCTCGGTCGAGGTTTAAAAGTTCACGAGCAGGAGGATTATTTTCGTAAAATATTCATAGAAACATTTCAGCCCCAGAAACATTCAAGGAGGAATAAACAGCAACAAAAAACCAAGCCGTGATCAAAACTGTCGACTGATTGATTTCGGCCGCTCATCTACATAGGACCATGGTCAATAGAGGAACATCCATTTATTAGGTCGTTAAGTATGAAATGGCCGATTTCGTGTCAAAACTTTGCTTTATTATTTTGCAAACAAACGACACTGTAGTCAATCAAAATATTCACCTAAACAGTCAGCACACTTCTGCCATTTTAACGGTAACTTGTTGATGCTGGACGCGTAGAAACATGAGGGACGGGAAGCGATGAATTCGCAGAAGGCATTTTCACCATCCTCTTGAGAACTGAACTGTTTATCTCGTAAGAAGTGGTCCAATGTCCGAAACATGTGGTAGTCAGTTGGTGAAAGCTCTGGCGAATAAGATGGGTGAGTGAGAACCTCCATGTCCAACTCCTGCAGTTTACGCAACGTTGTTCGTGCGACATGTGATCGGTGTATTCTGGGCTTTGCGCTGTGTTCCGGAACCTCATCTTTGTCCAACCATCGTAATGAGCGCCTACGATTATCGTACAGAATCCACTTTTCATCTTAAGTACCGATGTGATGTAAAAATGGTTCAAACCTGTGACGAGAAAGAAGCGAAAGGCTAGCGTAGAAGCGACACCAATTTTGCTGCTCGTTCAGTTCTTGAGGAACCCTTTGATCTAATTTTTTCGCTTTGCAAATTTGCTTCAAATGGTTCAGTATTGTGTCTACAGGGAGTTCGAAGCTTGCTGCTAACTCACGCACAATTTGAGCGGTATCGCTTTCTACTGCAGCTTTGAAAGCTGTGTCGTTCACCTTGAATCCAGGTCTTCCACTAGGCTCGCTTTCGAGATTAAAATCTCCAGAACAAAGTTTTTCAAACCAGCGCGCGATACGGTGCGTTCAGTGGCCACATCCTCGCCGAACACCTCGGTGATGTTCCGGACGGCCTGTGATGCACTGCTTTCACGACGGAACTCGTATTCCAAAACAACACGAATTTTGGATTTCTCCATGGCTTCAAAAACCTCCTGCACAACCTGAATTTTGAGGTAGCACTGAAAATCAAAATGGGCTGTTGAAACCTTAGGAACCTCCCTTCACGATAGATGGAAGAGCTAGAAGCCCACAAACGAATATATTTAAATATCAACCTTCAAACATAAGATTCGCGAAATCGGCCATTCCATACTTAACGACCTAATAATATATCCGTACAAGGTACAGTCAATCGAAATTCGAATTTTACTGCAGGTTTACCGATTTTGTAACTTGTAGATATAACATAACAAGAAATAACGGAAAACATGAGGAATGACCGAATAGTTATGAGGAATGAGAAGCTGACTCACAGATGTAGTATAGGAGGAAGTAACGCGGAGAGCTGGATCACGAACGTCAAACCCATAAAACTTTCATATCATAGTCGAGGCTGCAGAGCGGGTAGCTCGTAGAATCACATCATAGGTACATAGATTGCTGATGTTTTTGTAATCACCTCTTAACTCATCTCACCTAGCTTCTACCTGGTGCTTTATTACTTATTTTCTTAGGTTAAACATTTAATTCTTTTTGCACCATAACGTCGTAGCCCGTTACAGAGAGGAGAACTGCTCTATGGATAGATGTTTCATATCTTTTCGTCAGAGCCTACTAGATTACCAGAAAATAATTGGGACAGTTGATATTCAAATTTTATGCGCCGAAAAATCAACAGAGTTGGGTTACGAGTCACAGTTTACTCGCCACCTCCTTACCCTGACTGGCTTTTCTTCAAAATTCGATGTGAAATTGTGAAGCCGTCAAATAGGCTGCTAAAGAAGGAAAAACTCTGTTCTGATGGAAATGGAGCCAATTCGGGATTTAAAGCACGTTGGCAGCTGTTCAATTTGGACAGATTAGTTGAGAGCCCCTTTTATGCTCCTTATCAACGGAATTACAAAGTACGCAGTTACCAGAAGAAAAATCATACGTCGGAAAAAATCATTATACAGCTTGGAATGGGCCTTGTTGAATTGTTTCTAGTTTTGAGCTCCATGGCTCGAAAGCCATTCGAGGAACAACTACTTCATTCATTCTACTGCCAGTTTACATCAAAGGAGTACTAGTTTTACACGCTGAATGAATGAATTAAAGTGCTCACATGACTGACACCCTTTTTCGGTTTCGTGCGGTGTGAAATTTATAGTGACAAGATGGTTGGCGTAATAGTTGACATGAAAATATTGAAAGAAAAGGGAAAAATGGCCGATGATGGGACCAACGACGTGGGACGTGGGAATAGATTAATGTGTGACCTATTCTCTGTGGTCCATCGTCATTAGGCCACAAATCGAGTAGAATGGCCGGGTGGGCGGAAATCGAGACCGCATCGTGGCCGCGAATCCAAACGTCAAACCAACTTAATCATTGTTGGCCCAACCACGAAATAAATCAGCTACGAAAGGAAAGCCGTTGTCAATGGAGCGTTGAATACAAAATACGCATAGAAATCGGTGAAAAATGTCGCCAAAAGTCACGCTATTGGCTTACGGAGCTGGTGATGTGAGACGTGAGCGCCGTGATCGATAGACGTTTTGTTCACGATTGGATTTTCGTGATCTTTCGTCAATTTCGAGTGGAAAATGTTCCCAGGCACAGCATCGTCGGTGGAATGCTAATTGACTGAGACCAGCGCCTGCATTTGCAAGAAGTACAACATTAAACGTCCACCATCTTTACCCAAAAGCGATCTACAAAAAAAAAGAATTTCAAAAATTAAACACTCGCCTTTTCTAGGTCAAGCTATACCGAGAAAAAAGAGAACATATCTCAACACAGTTAACACATTTCAGAGTACTTTATTCACAATAAAACAACTCCAATGTTTCCTTTCTTTGATATGTGGAAGATTGAGAGAATTTAATTCTTGACAAAATAAAAGGATGACGCCAAGTGTTCTACGTATTGGACTTCGTTAGTTGTCGTGAGGAGTACACTCTACGACCACACAAAGGTTGAACATCTCGACAGTTACCGCTCGATCGAATCCTTCGAATCTGACGAAGCTGGAAAAGAAAATTGAATCGTTAGAAATCGAATAGAATTTCATTACAAAATCAATTTTCGATGCGGTGTAAAATTCATGCAAACACCTAAGAGAACTATAGGATTTTAGCTAATAGCTATCGGATGGTCTCGCAGAGACCATTTTTTCGAAGGTGTTCACAAGATAACAACACAACAGATCCATGCCACTCATTTGAGTATCGAAACATTGGACCACTTCCAAAAGGGACCGTGGCAACGACGATCACTTTTCAGCTTTGTCTATTAGATTGTCCCTTTTCATCCAGATTTTTTAGCCGAAATCCTATCAGATAAGTAAATCAACTAAGATCTTTTCCCCATGTACTACGAAACCACAACGTGCGCAGCAGTTCGTACTCCTGAACTATTAATATATTAGGGCATTCGCTACCTGTGACAAATATCTTGACCCTCGAAAATTTTACCACTTTCTGGCAGTCGTTACATCCAGTTTTTGGCCACCTGGTCAAAGCCCATTTTTCTCAGAAAACGACTAGGACGTGTTTTGTTTCTTAAAGCGAAGTCTCCTTTTTTTCTGGCTTCTGTCCTCCACCGCACCTCTCTTGTAAGCTATCGCCTGGTGTGCGTACCAGCTCAAAGAGGCCTTAAAGAGCCCTCACCGGAATGGACCTTCCAGTTGCGTTCCTCACTTGACGGCCATCGCCTGGGGTGCGTACCAGTTTAAAGAGGCCTGAAAGGGCACGCCCCGGAATGGATCGTCCAGATGCGTGCTTTCCAGGCAGTAGGCAGCGTGTGGGGACACTAAGCCATCTGCTATCAATGGACAGTAAAGGACTCACGGCCATACACATCAGCCTCGCACCTGTGATCGTAGTATCTCGATCCATTTCCCCATCCTTATGTCGCCCTACTTGTCGCTTCCAGAGTATGACTTGCTGCCATGTCGTGTTTCATACCCCTTTCTCAAAAAAATCTATTCCACCGTAATCATCGAGTTGAACATTTTTCTCCGCTTGTGTTGCTGGATTGAATAAATATGAATGAATGAACTATGCTCTGTAGAAGAAACTGAGTTATCAGAAACGCTGTGTAGAAGCCGCATATGGCTTCTATTGAAAGAAGTTACAGATGCCTTATGTGAAGCACTTTTCCCCGAAAGACGTTCGGCGAGACTTATGAAAATAGAGGTGTTTCACACTGAAAAAGCAAATAATATCATACTATTCCATCTGCTCACCTGACTGCTGGAGATTTCGACAGGTTCAGCCATCACTGTCCAAATAACACATTCATTATATGGTGGAGTAGTAAGCGATCCTTCATAGTAAAAGTAGTCGGAATCTGAATCTTTTCCTCTTTTTTTTTGTGGCTAATCACATTGAATAACTTGCAGAATAGGCAGCATTTTTCTTCTGTCGCAGTTCTGCGTAAATTACACATGCAGTAGTTTATGATTATTAGCCGAGAACGAGTCTGTAAATCACAAAAAGTTCCGTGTGGTTCTGATTCTAATGAACGAGAGAGCTTGTTCTCACTAGATAATGAGGTGTCAGTTTGAAAACGTTTTTCTTGATGGTTAAGCAAGAATTGGTGGTATTTCAGCCAGAATTTGAATTGAATTTGAATCACATCTGAAAGTGAGCGACATCATAGTATGCTTTCTTGAATCTAAAGCTCATCTGAAGATGGGTTTATGAAGTGGATTTTATAAAGTGGTTTTTTCAGATTGCGGATCACTCGAGGTTTAGAGGATGAAAAATCCACAAAGCGGTTTTTTGACCATGCTTTGACCAAGGTTAATCGCTAGTGACCAAAAGATTGAACAAGTGTTCTGAGGTGGAAGTCAGAGGGTTAGAGCTTTATCCCCAGATTACTAACATTACCCACTTAAGCAAAAATAGCTACTCTTCTGGAAATCTCTTCTAAATATTAGCCTCCAATTCTTCTGCACCCTAATCAGTTGAGGTATAAATGCTAAAGTATGTCGTGAGAAAGTTCGGTGAGTTCTTGATAGACGGGAAACGATTAGCAAGAACCTGTTGGAAGTAGTGCTGACACATCAAAATTCGACGGAATCGGTACTGGTGAGTCGTTTTTGACGGCTTCTCCTATAACGTCAGCGATGTTCGCGTAGTCGCTGTTGTACTTTCCTTCCTAGAATGGTATCGATTGTAAGCCAACGACATTGCCTGGCGCATTCCGACTCACTTTAAGGAATACGGCCACGACAGCCATACCATCTGAATGTTTCGACGTTTCTTCTAGTTTGTACATCGTATTCCAAAACACGAAATGGACCTGAAAGGCTTGAAAGAGTACCAGTTTTTAGCGGTGAATTCTTGGAACACATTTTTTAACTGCATATTTTTGACACCGAATTATAAGTTTTTGAAAAAATCACCTACTTCACATGAATAACGCTCATGGTCGATACTATGTTCGGTGCCACACTCATCGCTTGCTCCCCAATGAGCATGAACTTGCAAAAGTCGAAAAACCGCTGGGAGATGTGATGCCTTCAGATCTAAACAATTCACCACAATTTAAATAAACAACAAAAAATATATTTTCTCCAAAAAATCAGGTGTTACTTGTAGTGCACTGTGGGCTGGTACGCAACATCCACGTAGTAGGTAGGGCAACCAACTCATGGCAGTCACCTTCGTGATAGGTGAACGAGAACGATGATGCCTGAAAAATGCTTGAGCTTGCAAAGAAGATAAAATAAAAAAAATTAGAAAAAACTCGTACATTGCAGATATTCGGGTCATAAATAGCCGTTTTCGTGCAAATATTAATGGGCGATTGTCGTTCTCCAACTGACGCGAATAAACTGCGATACATAGCTGAAATTGTTGCAGAATAAGGATCCATACATATAAAGAGGGCGTTCCATTGAAAATTAATATAACAATGACGACAATAGTACAGAAAAATGTTCTCAAATGAAACTCGCAAACTTTGAAGGGGTTCAGGGTCGAATTCAAATTTATATCTTGAGTAAAGTAAAGAGAAACCGTAGAGCAGTAAATTAAAGAGAAACGGTAGAGCATTCTACTCTAATTTTGGCAGTGCATTTTTTTGACTTATTTGGTATTTCTATACTAGACCCTGTCAATCCTTTGATTAAAACTACAAAAACGTTGAGTAAAATTAGTGCTTAACAAGAAACTTGCCAGGGATTGATGTCATAAAGTAGTGTCATAAACTAGCTCAACAATCTCCAAATTTTCTGGTATTTTTTTGCAATTTCTCCAAGTTTTCTGTAATTTCTCCAATTTCTGTAATTTCTGTAATTTTTTTCTGTAATTTATCCAAATTTTCTGGTCTTTTTCTGTTCTAATTTTCTGGTCCAAGCACCAGTTTTGCTCAACGTTTTTGTAGTTTTAATGGTTTTTTGCAGTACTCTAGCTCAACAATTTCCAAATTTTTTGGTCTTTCTCGTAATTTTACTAATTTTGGAGCACCAAAAGTGCTCGTTTGGAATTTGCACGTGTTTCTCAAGTGCTATACTGAGTTTTATAAAAAAAAATAAACGAACGACTAAAGCAACTCCAGGAGAAGGAAGTACACATTTAACCCGAAGACCAATGTAGAGGCAGTATTGGTTCAGCCCATATCACCGTAATCATTAATTTTAACTGCATGGACATGGATAATAAATTATTAGTGGTTAAGCAAATAATTTATGGACAACAATAAACGAGGATAAGAATCTAAGGTCAAAGAATCGAAGAAACGGGTACTAACACAAAGCCTCAGCTGACGGAATTATTAGAAGTAGTTTACAAAGTAGTAATTTGTCCTCGACAACAGCTGATCGAAAAGTTGTTTCCACTGATGTGACCGTCTATTTGATTTATAATAAATCAGAATCGTGAGTAACTCAAAGAAGTACTTCTATGAGAAAAAAACTATTTATTAACGTGCAAAACTCTACGAAGTTAAAAGGAACACAAAATGTTCCAAACAGACTTCATTTGGAGAACAAGAATTCGCGGACTATCCACTAAGCTACGGCTGAGAGAACTGAAAACTAGGGTAGTTGCCCTTATCAAATGAGGATTCATTTAGGAAGCCAACAATTTGCAATATGCCCTAGAAGGTTTCCTAAAACAAAAATATTCTATTACCTTATAAATGGGCGGACAATAATAATTATCAATCAGTTGGCTCGTAAGAAGGCAGCTACTCTATAGCAACGCGAGAAAACTGAATTGAAAGATAGTAGGAAAAAGTCAGTATGTGACGGTTGACGTTCGAAGGCTCTAAGCAAATGAATTTATTTCAGAGTCAGTTTGTGGCTCACATATTTTCGTAAAAAATATTGCACTCCATGCGCGCTCTGTAAAAGGAAACGAACAGTGAACGGTATAAATTCTTGTGGAAGACGCCAAACTGTCGCTAATCTGTTTTTATTATCGTATTTTTAACCACATTTGACACGAACACAAATTATAAACGTGGGAGAAAAACGACAAACGTCTCTGTGAGATGTTATGGGAAGTAGGAATGTCATAATATTCAAATCAAACGGTATGGTGGAGAGAAGCTCTGACAGTAGAACTGTTTTTAGACGTGGGAACATACAAAGCTTTTCCACGACCGGCAGAAATAAAAATTTTCTCAAAATAGTTGTCCTATATCTACATAGTACCGTCGGTAGATATGCACCAAAACTGGCCGTGGCTTCTTCCGCATTGTTGTAATTCCCTTTCGAATTAGTTATTTCAATTAAAACAAATATCATAATCGAAATAAAAGGTCATCCTTTAGTTAACAAAGTAACTAGTAATTTCGAAATTTTCAAGTACAAAAAAAGGTTTTTTGAGGTGGCCCAAATGATGTATAAACGAAGTGGACCTCATTTTACCAGAAAAACTTAATTGCATCCTGTCCCAGAGCGCAACTGACCCGCATTTAAAATGTTACATTTATATCGCTGCACCAAAGTAGCGCTTGTTAATAATCGAACAAGAGAATTTGATATACCATACTCTTAAAATCTGAATTTCAGGCTAATCTACTACGTCAACTTTTTTTCGCTTTTTAGAAAGTTCACAGGATTTCATTTCCTCATGGGAGATTATTGTTTCCAGTGATTACAAAGGATATGGCCCTAAGAAGTTGACGTTAAAACCACGGAATCGGAGCATTCGCTCGAGAAATTCGCTTAAAACCCTTGTAAAAACATCATTTGACGACTAATTGTTATTACTCACGTGGGTAAAAGTTTTAGTGAGCTGTTTTTCATCATTTTCTCATGATTTCTCAACCTGCAGAGACTATGCGTTCGTAGAGTTTCCCAAGTTCTCTCTTCTTGAAACCTCGGATGTTGAACTTCTCGAGTGCTTCTGTGCCAGACGAGGTTAGTAAGGTGGATCAAAATTCATTTTGGCCTGAAGATTCGACCCTTTCGTCGTCTTCAGAGGCCTAAAAAGTGGCTCGAAATTTCCTGATTTTGGACGAGGTTAGTAAGGTGGATAAATTTTGACCCACCTTACTAACCTCGTCTGGCACAGAAGCATTCGAGAAGTTTAACAATGCGTTCGATTTCTTCATCGTTGAAAGTTGGAGGTGATTCGTTTTCCAAGGAAAAACAATTTACGCTTTATCCAGACCACATCTACCTCAAAACACTAAAAATGGCAGTGACAGTGTTACTGATAATGATGAAGATGAAGCTAAACGAATAAAGGAGTTTTTAGATAAGAGATTTATGGTCGATGATGGCTAGTGTTTTCAAGAAGCCAACGTCAATTCGCATAATCCGACACAAACAGACGAAGACCTATAAGTATGAGCGCAAAATTAATTTTCAATTATTTTAAGAAGTGTTATTGTTTTTGCTAAATTCAAGCCATCGTATACCTAAGTGAGTCAAGAGTCAAGAGCACAGTTCAAGTTCAGGCACTGTAATTGAGAGCTAATAAAAGCGGCAATAATCTCGTCGTCACTCGAGGTTTTCCAATAATTTTCTGCCAATTTTCTCTGAAAATTTTGCATTCACGTCAGCTACATGTCACTTGCAACTGCAGGCGTGCACAGAGAGATGCTGAGAAACTCCACGAACAACTATGGAAATTGCCCTAGGGAGCATCGATATTCATATCGCGTGTCTCTTATGACTGCACTTTTCACAACTCCCTATTTAAAGAGAACAACACAGCGTTGAAATCGTCGCGAAACACTTCCTCCCAAAAATTGAAAAACAAAGTTTCTGGGAAATCATGACGTCTTCCAGCAGCATGAATATGATGGAGTAATATACAGAATGAGAAATCTTTTGTACTGTAAACAGTGGGTAGCTGATTTTCGCTGCCTTTACCGGCCAGAGCAAACTGATCATGCATACTCGGCAGCGTGGCGCCACAGCACTGCTCAGGTAGGGGCAGAGACGCAGAGGACGCATATGAGTGGGTGCCAAAGACAAAATATTTCTATGAGACCTACACAAGTGAAATTAGTTGTGGCGCAACGGTGTGCTTTATATGCGGTTCAATGTCAACATTATGAAAAAAGCTCGACGATTTTGGGACTAAAAAGCTGTTTTCGTGAAAAATCTTTTTTGTAGTCAACAGGAAAGGAGGGCATTGATTTTTGGATGCACTCTAGTGACTAGTGCTTATCACAATTGTTGAAAACGTTTTGTTTTAAGGACAATTATTGAAACTACCGGTACAGCAGACCTCAAGAGCGGCATGCAGAATGCTGAGCTGGAAAAAAAGGAAAAATGCTAGTAAAAATGAAAAATACTAGTCTTGTAGGTATTTTATCTCATCAGAAAAATAGAGGGCAAAATTGTGCAGCGATGAATAAGATGTCCAAGGAAACAATCTACATTTATGTGGATCTACGAAACAATGACGATTAAATAGGCTCTTGAGGTCCCAGGGAAACTTCTGAGTAATTCATGAACTGACGAATGAACCAATTCTGGGCATCACTCAGACGAGAGTCGTGGACTAGAAATCATTTACGCGGAAAACTACAAAACATGGAGACAATGTCCACGTTTTGAACCACATAGAGCACAAATTGAACGGATATCATTGCCTTAGTTCATTTGAATTTTGAAAAATTATAGAAAAACTGAAAGACTTCGCTACAGCTTGGTCCTTGTTTGACTAGAACGACTATCGATACACATGCTATAAGTTAAGATCGTCTCAATGAATGAAATCACAGGTACAGTTTGTTCCTTGTTTGACTAGAACGACCATCGATACACATGCTATAAGTTAAGATCGTCTTAATAAATGAAATCACAGGTAAAAAGCGCAGGGGTTTTTTTGTTATTTGCAGTTCTGCTTTAATTGATGAGGTGCAACCGACGATAAAAAAGTTATCAAAATTTCAACGTCAGCTCAAAAAAAAATTCTCTATCAAATGCGGATGTTTTTGAAAGCTTCCAGAAGCTTGAAAAAAAAGGGAAATAATTAGTTACCAACCTAATAGATTTTCGTTCCTTCAGTTTTCGTTCTTTAGCTCGGACAGGGCTGGCCGTTCGATTTTAAACGAATGGTGAAACAACGCGTCAAAAACACTGATCTCAGTCACATTCCTAAAACCAAAAAAAAGTTCAAATAAAACAAGGGAGGAGATTAATATCTGAATGGAACAGCATAAATTAACAATACTCAACAAAACAAATAGGGGCATCAAATATAACTATGGTAGACGTTTTAAAATATACTGATATAAGCTAGAAACACGCACGAAATAACAATGAAACGGCTGGCTTGAAAAATCCCAATTTCGATGTCAATTCTAAATCAGTCATATCCGTCACATTCTAAATTGAGACACGCCATTCGATGGGCTAGAAAATTGCATTTCTAAGTTACTCTTCGAAAACCTGAATTCCCTGAATTTCAAGCAATAGAAATCAGCCCATCAAATGAACGGCGACAGAATCAGGTGGGAAATTAACGGAGTTGAAATTATACACCTGCTCCTATGAACTTGCTAACAACCACCTATGCTTAACTATCGGAGACTAATGAATGCAACGCTGATAACCACGGGGCATGTGAAAAATGGAACATTGGAGTTTCAGATATGAAATGAAGTTTCTACACTTTGCCGGAGCCTTCCACTTTCGATTTATGCATCTTATACACCTCAATTATAGAATGTGTCTTGTCAAGTACACAGCTAATGAGGGCATTTGTGCATCCCACGGGTATATCTTCGTCAGAAAAGTCTAAAATAATAGGCGCTAATTTTGGAAATACAAACCGTTAGTTAGAGAACTGACTTCTGCTACGAAACAAACAAAGAAAAGTGGCGATGACGTCTAAACCAAGTGGCCACATGGAAATGATATGAACAATATTAATAACACGAAAATAAAATTAATATTTTCCTATGACCCGTGCAATTAATACCTTATCGGAATTTAATTGTCGCATGTTTTAGAGCCCAGCTAATTTCTTGTAATTAACGATTCTTAGCTGATGTGTTTATAGCTTTCTGAAGAGTGTTTTCCGATGCGTCGTTAATACATTACTTCGACGATTTGGTATATCTGGAACTTTTTTTGGAGAAAAATTTAAACACGCTCAGAAACTCAAAATTCAGGGTCCAAGCTCTACCTAGCACAGAGAGTACAGCTCTTTGAGAAAAGCACCCTTTCTGTGGGAAAAGTTATGTAGATAACTTGATATATGTAATAATGATAGGAAAGGCTATTTTGCTTTTTATTTCTTATTTTGTTCCTGTTCCATCTTATTTTCACTTCAACAAACGACATTTATATCCCGAATGAATTAAAGAGAAAAAGAAACAACAATGACGATCGAACAGAAAGCTGCCTTTTAGGACGTAAATTTCGATAGAAAGGGTATTGAAAAGAGATGAAGGCTCAGATGAGATGAGAACGAAACGTGTAGGAAGTCAAATAATTGACATGAGGATTATCGTTGGTGAGATAATGGCCAGTAAGCTTTCAGCTTCTACTGAGTTGACACACAGACATGGAAATGGCACCTCAACTTCTCAGATTATTAGCTTCACAATGAAACAACGATATAAAAACGTTTGTAGAATGAACTCAATGCTTTCTACTTTAGTTCTCATGAAGTCAAATGGTTTTTTACATATATTAGTAATTGGAAACACGAAAGGCAGAACATCATACCTTCAAGCGTTGGAAGGTATCACAAGTGCTACTTTACATAATTGGAGGTTGTCCTTATTATTTTTCCGATACAGCAGCTACTAGTTGCAGCTCAATGCACGCTTTTCAGCATTGCAAAATGAGATCATTGGAGTGAAAGAATTGAGAACAGTTCTTCTAACTTATTAGTACATCTGCAAGGAACTTTTGCCATCTTTTCAATGCTGTAAACCTTTATGTCTTATCAAGCGTGTAAAATGATGTCAAGGCTCTGGACATTGCTAATACTCCGTAGGAATACTGTAAGCGTATCACAAATCTTTTTGGTTGGATCTTGAAGAAGACCTGAACCAGATAGCCGAACGGAATGGATCTCAGCTGGGCTCAGAGCCTACTTTTTGAAAAAAAGTCAAAAGCGGCTCAAATGGATCATGGCAGTAAATTAGTCAGGTCGTAGTATTATTTTCTGTTAAGAGACCGGAAAAGAGATTATATAGTTTGGCACATTTGCAACAAAACAATTATCATACACTTCTTCTCATTTTCGATCAATGAACATTGAAAGGAAGGGACGAAAATTGAAAGCTTTTTTCGGCGATTTTCAATTGTTACAGTAAGAATTAGAAATAAACTTGGAACCCACCTCTTTGCCTTAACCGTCTACCTATCGGCTGGATATTGTCGACCAATCAGACATTTTCCCTGTATTGCTGACGCTGAGAGCCATTGATTCAGTTTCTTTGGAATATGCTGAAAAAATTATGCAATTAATAATTATCCATTCATTCAGTACGAAGTTTCTTGACCCGCAACCTTCTCGTCCTCGGTAGAAACCCATTTCTCCATAACGTGTTTGCGAATTAAGATCGTCCTTTCGGTAAATATTTGAATAATCGCACGATTCGTCACAAACTGTTTGTTTGTATTCCCTACTTGCTCGATGATCTGAGCGATGTTGGATTTTTTGAATTTTAAAGTTGACTTTTGATGCGAAAGAGTTGGAACTTGTCGGAGACCACCTGACATACTCGTGAGCAACTTTTAGAAATCATGGAGAGCACCATGCTGAAGAAGGATCAAATATCATCCGAGTTTTCCCCTCCTCGCAGCGAAAACATCAACAAAACAAGATCGAGCTGAAAGCACTCGTTTGGATAAAAAGGTATCCAAACGTGGGCACTCAAAGAGCTCATTCTAAATCAGCAAAAAACGGACTCAATTTGGGCTCCTGGTCGAGAAAATTGATGATGTTCTACGGTTTTAGCACCAAAGGGGGGATTTATGATTTTTTTTTGAAATTTTCGGGAAAAAAATGCCTCATTTCCTGATAATTTTATACCTATAGGTGAGCACGCGATGACCTGATTCTAAATCAGCAAAAAACCGGGCTCAATTTGGACTTCTGCTCAAGAAAATCGATGATGTTTTCCGATTTTAGCGCCAAACGAGGGACCCTTATATATTTTTCGAAAATTTCGAAAAAACATTGTCTCATTTCTCGAAAATTTTATACCTAGACGTGAATATTTAAGGAGCTGATTCTAAAACAGCAAGAAGCCGGGCTCAAATTGGGCTGCTGCTCGAGAAAATCGATGATGTTCTCCGATTTTAGCACCAAAGGAGGGACCCTTATAAATTTTTTGAAAATTTTGGAAGAAAATTTATCTGATTTTCCTAAAATTTTACACCTAAACGTGAGCACTCGAAGAGCTTTTGAGGACTTGATTGAGCTGAAATCACGGTTTCAGGGTGGCTTTACGGCATGAATGAGCAGTTTTTTTAAATGATCACTCGAAGGCCGTCCACTCCCTACCACAAAAACACCACTCGTGCAATTCGGTCCATCTGCCTTGGGCTTTAATCTCCTGCTGCTCTGCTCGTCGTTTCCCACGAAATGATGCTACAAGTGCTCGTCGTCATTTGCGATGAAACGCAACAATTACAATGGAAAAGAGCTAATTAGGTAGGAGGGAAGAGAACGAGCGCCGTACTCGAAATGAATCATGTCGTTAACCATTTCCGTTGCTCTTCGATCGCTGTTGTTTCGCGAAATAGAAGAGAAATACGGTGTCATCGATGGAATGTCATCTACGTTATCTCGACATATGACGGAATTAAAATCCTTGAAAAGATTGAACAAACGCAGCTGCGGGCGTTTATCATTGAGACATTGGGCAAGCTATGATTTTATGAATCGTAACCATAATGTCGCGAAAAAGCGTAATTCGCCTCAAGAATAAAAGTGAAAAGTTGAACTAGTAATCCCTTCTAGCTCTTCCCTGTTTGGTTTTTCTCGTCTTTAGTCCTTTAAAAGTAGAGTTTCTGTTTGTTTGAAATTTTTGTTCTTTTTTTTTGCCTGGGTTTTTCTACGCGTGTGGAAACATACATGTCTACAATGAATAAATAAATAACTAAATAACTAAACCTAAAAACTAGACTATATGCGCTTTGTGGTTATTCCTACCAAATCTAGAGGAAGAGACGCACGAGACGTCATTTGAAACTGTGGGATCACAATCTTGCTGGATACGATCTCTCTGAAAAAACAGTTGTGGAATTCCCAATTCTATAGAGGGAAAATCCAATCTAGAGTCCTTGAAAATTGGAAAAATGTGACGAACGCCTTTAGGCGACTGACAAATCCCAGCGAAGAATAAACTGAACTCGAGCCTACATCTTCAGAGCAGACTTTTCAATCATTTCCACTCAAGAACGCTCGAATTTGGACGAGCTGGCCCAGTCAGTTACAGCGGAAACACAATTTCCGCCTTTGGTGCTAAAACATAAATATAAAACTAGAAAGTGGAAAAAAGACATATTGTAAAGAGGTTTCTCGTGTTTGTGCGATGCTCACAGCTCATCCCTTGTGGAATCTCCTTGGGATTCTGAGGCTGCTTCTATGTGGAAAACTTTATGTGCCTTCTGGTAACAACTAAATACGACCTTGTAAAACATTCTTTGAAGAATTTCGCAGCAGCTGGTCACAGCAAGCTGTTGTTGGGGATTTTTCTTTTTTTTTGTTATGTGCCCTTCGAATTTGATCATAAAAAGGGGAATTGGGTAAGGAAGTGAGGTGTCGAAGTAGGTTCTTGGTGGTCTGGAAAAACAGGACATGGAATTCTATCGTCAGAAACTTGAACTTGAACGAGCAGCCATGCTTGAACATTTTTTTGATAAGTTCTCTTATAGGAAACAGGCGAAACCTTAGAAAATTCAAAAAATGGAAAACAACCGAACTTCCGATTTCGAACTGCAATCCTTACCATGTTGACTCTGTACCAAAGAAATAAGACAGGAAAACCTTTCGACAACAACCATCAAAACTGCAAAATTTGACAAATCTGTTATTGCTGGCTCACTCCGCACCTTCCGACCCTTATTCTCCTCCTATTTAACATCCTACACACCTCTTCAGAGCATTTTCTCATCAGAAATTCAGTCACACCAAGAGAAAGTAGCCGACGACACGACTCTGAAGGGCACCGGAAGCGACGAAACCTCCCAAAAAGCGCATGAAATTTTGATATGTGCGGCTCGGCTCTGTGACGTAGTTTCTTCACGAATGCATTAATATTTACAAAATCAACATTGAATGGACATCAGACATTCTGCTATCGTATCTCATGCTTCGTCCAACGCGGACAGATGCTTGAATAGGGCAAAATGTGTTCATATTTTATGAATTTTCCGCGGAAGATACCCTAGACGCACATAGGACAGCGTTCGCGGCTGTGTTTAAGTTGTTGGAAATTTTATAAACGGATCTATTGCAACATTTCGTTGACGTAGAAGAATATGATAATTTCATCAAGTGGTTCCGCTGGTTTGCCCCTTAACGCGGCAAGTTGGAAATCTGTCATTGTCCGTACTTTCGCAAATTTATCAAGTTTCCTGTGGAAAATTGCCCGAAGCGAAAAACCAGGAGCCATCGACAGCTACATTTCTTGCTCTTCGAGAAAAATTTCTCAGCGAACAACGGTGCGAGACAAATGATGTTTCTTTGCATGCTTTGGACGTCACGGCAAAAATCTTTACCTGATTCATCACTCCATTCATTCCTTATGGTGCCGTCGAAGAAAGGACTCACGTTGTACTGGAATCATGGTCGACGGATCGAGTACCACCAGAGGCCATCGAACTCTTCCATTGCTGTCCATCATGAGGAAACAGAAACCGAGCTGGTTTGGTTAAGCGAATAGATGGGCTGACTGGTCCAGCCCGAGTCTCACCCAAACATTTTGTGTGCTGGCTCGTCCTTAATTCATCTTTTTTCATTACAAATAATCAAACTTTTGGCGCCCCCTTTTTCCCATCGAAATCGTTGTTGCCCACCCTTTTACCTGAACGAGATTTAAAGGGGAGTTTTTTCTTCAGACCGGAATTTCGCCACTTTTTCGGTCACTGTCAAGCGGTCACGTTCTAATTTGTCGATGCCCGTAAATTATTTAAGCTCAAAAATTCCCGTGCCCACATAAGATAGCTGCGCGAAAGTATTCCCTATGTCATTCCCATGAGAATTACCCAACGAAGGGAGAAAGGAAACCCTCCATATTAACCGAAGGATGAATCGCGCTTGGAAGATATTAATTGGTGGCCATTACGGAACCAATTCCTTAAGTTTTCTAGCAAGTTGTAGAAAAATTTCATTCTAATAACTATTTATTACAATATGTAGATACACAACCGTTACGGCTACTATGATTATTAGCACTATTACAGCGAATCTATGTAATACAATACATTCATCACACTCTACAACACCTGTTTAGGTAATAGTCCGATTTGATTACATCGTTAATGTGCCTATAACCGTTCGATTCACAAGCGAAATGGAATAAAATATCTTTTGAAGATTGGGTTAGTATTAATTTGGCACGTAGGACACAAAATGTTGCACACTATAATAAAGCAATGACAACACAATCACATGCTACCTCTACCATTTACGTCGATTTTTGGTTCGGAACAGTTCAGTCGGTGGTCGGATTATTGGATGTTTATACTTTTACCGCCGACGCTCTCACAGTTCTCTCGCACAGATGCTGACACTCGCGGAAGTTGGCCGAGACGATCTTGCGGAGAACATTCAGCTTAAAAGGAAAGAAATTGATTTGACGTCTACAATTTTGAAAGTGGATCTTTTCAACCTACCTGCTCCTTGGAGACCTCCACCGGTGTGGTGAGCACGGTCCAGATCACAGATTCAGAGTAAGGAGGTGTAGTGAGAGATCCGAGATAGGTAACGTAGTCGCGCTGATCTGTAAAAGAAGCCTCTCATAACATATTTATTTATTTATTTATCTTACGCCTTTTCACAGACGTGCTAGAAATGTTTAGTTGCACAAAGAGCAGGTAAAACTCAATCGAAAGAAAAAAATTAAATTAAATTAAAACAAAAACAAAGCTCAGCGGGTTAGTAAGTAGAGAGAAAGAGACATTCCTAATATTCAAAACAGAATTCATCGTTTTCTTTCTTAGTGGGAGTGAGTAGCAGCTAGGGGAATGATTGATATCCACCAAGGAACACAAATGTTAAGGGTCGATGTAAGTCATGGAAACAAAAGAAAAACATATCTAGTACTGATTTATCCATGCTAGCTGAGAGTTATTTAGATTATTCTGATAAAACTTTTCTGTCGGCTCATTTAGAAAGCTAGAGGAGAGATAGAAAAGTTGTCGGAGATGGAGAGAATCTTAGAAATTGTCTGACTTTTGTAAGGGCGGCTGTCAAGTGACGGATTAACGTTAGCTTCAGAAGACCTAAATTTGAAACGGAAAACATTGCACTTCAGTGTTTTCATGCTTGGGGAAGCATCGTCCTCTGGGAGGACGCTGAGCAACATTAGTCTTTTTAATCGTGTGAAGTGGAAACACGTGCTGACGTCGGCATAATTCATCAACTGGATGTCCGCTATTCGATGAATACAGAGAAACACTCAACATAACGTCTCTTCTGAAGTGATTTCCATATTCGAAAATGAAAATACACTACTTACCAGTTGGTGGCAGAAGTTGATCGAGGACGAAATCTTTCGGCATAAGAATTGGATGTCTCGAGTCGATCGCCTTACGGATCACGTCGAACAGCGGTGCATAATTCTCAGAATGCTGGCCTTCCTAAAAAACTTTGTGATTTCTGCGGCTATATAACCCCTATCTGACTTCCTACAATTTGTTCCCCAGCCCCTCCACATTTCCGGATGAGGAAGTGGCGATTTAATGCAGCGATGTCTTATCCGTAATAATTTTTCGACCTCCTACTTTTTTATTCGATTCGAAATTGCTGAAAAAACACCACTACGAAATCCGCTTGTAAACACCTATAGAAATATTTACACAGAATCCTCCACAGAGTGGATATTTCACAGTCAGCTGTTTCAGCTTTTTGTGAAGTGGCAAGTCGTCGTCAGTCATAAGGACATTTTTTCTAGTTGCGGAGGAGAATCCCAACATTGTGTACTTCAGCGATCTCTGTTTCAAGCAAGGGTTAGTCAAACAAAAGAGTACATGCTCTCCAGGAAGAAGATTTTTGGCTCTGGGCCCGTGTCGTCAACAATTCTCGAGCAATTTTAGTGTAAACATCGCGTCTACCAAGGGATCATGGGTAATCTACATCGACAACGGAAGCTTAAACGTGAGGTCTTTGGCCGTTCGAAGTTATTAAACAGTCTAAACATTCAACTCCTCTAGATTTTCATCTCTGGGAGTTATTTTATTTCCTTTTCTTCCGCTTTCATTTCCTTTGAAGTGCCAGCTCTTCACATCCTCTCGACGCTCTAGTGAATGACATTCAAATCTCTGAAGCACTATAGGTAACGGAAGAGCTACAGTGCGGACCTCGTTTTTCATGTTCTCGTTTTTTTTCGGAAGAAAAAATGAGGCAACTGATCGCACCTTGCCACTTAGTCGGCCAAGACCCCCCGTAGAGACCACGTCATTAATGAGTTTCGATTACGCCGTGACATTGGTCTTTCGTCTACACAACGTACACGACTCGACACCCCCTCACCCCTGGCTTACATCTTCCTGCAAGAAGCTTTTCCCACGGATATGCACTTATTGCCTCCCGATCGGGGAAGAATTTGTCGGACTGACAAAGCTTAGCTCAATAAGAACATTAAAATATAATAAAATAATTAAAATATTACACACCTTGATGAACACTCCGACCACAGACAGACCATCTTCCTTTTCGGCAGCCGTACAGAACGATTCGTATTTGGTGTTCCAGAACACAAAGTGCATCTGAAAAAGCAAGATATGTATATTTGATTTCGGATAAATAAATTGTAAGTTGCCCTCCTTTCGAGCAGAATTTAAGGAATTCGATCCAGCAGCATTACAGCCGCAATCTACTGTAACCGACCCCCTCCCCATTTTTCAAAAATGGCCACACGTTTGAAGGGCTGCCGTCAAGGGTCCAATGAAGCAAGGATTGTTTTTATGAGGATTGCGTTCAATATGCATATTTTCTTTGATGAATGGAGCCTCTGGGCCTCTGAGCCTTTAATATTTTAATTCTAGGAGGCGATGGTTCATGACAGCCTAATTTACCCCTCGGAACGGTTGACGTTCTTTTTGATACGCTGCCAATAATCGTGAATCAGCTGCCAATAACTCCGTGAATCGCTGTGTTAATCGCATGCCATCCACTTCCGGGACAGAAATTCCAGGAAAAGCTTCGTCGCAGTTCTATAATAATGCCAGCCCCTCCAAAAAACCACCTGTTTGCTCGATTACCGGCCAAAAGGAAGAAAGGACATTTCCAGAATCTGGGTTATTTCCACGGGTAAATAATCGAATCATGCACACCTCGCCGCTCATCGCTTTTCCGTCAAGAAGATGTTCGGAACCGCACGAGCCATCGTTACTCCAGTGGCCGTGGAATTGAGCCAATTCAAACGTTCCAGGAAGATGGCTAGCTGAGAGAGCTGCAAAACAAGCAAATTCAACTAATCACTAACTACTGAACGAGGAAATGTTGGCAGTTTTTAAATAAACGAACTCCCTGAAGAGTAAAAAATCTACAAACTAGATATTTGAGGTTATATTTCTAGAAGATACATTCAAACACAAATTCCATTTGTTTTAGATCTCGACGTCGTCATATTTGGCCACGAACTGGCTGGTTGACATGCATGGGCAAGAAAAACTGATGAAGTACACGAGCACTTTGGCTCTACGCCATGCATTCGACAGCACTTTACATCTGTTTCCGATTTCATCTGCAGCTTAGATGTCCGCCTAAACCCCACGAAATCCTAACCTCTACAGAATGCGATTGCGTGGCGTTTCCGGCTTCTTCGCCTAGCAATTGTTGCTCATTAATTCAGATCCAGATTAACGTGGTCAACAAAAAACAAACTAGATAGAATGATTGATATCGACCGCTCAGAAAAAAAGGTGATTAGAAAGAAGTGTCTTTGCAACACCGATTTTCTGTCTTAGGAAGTGGTATTGAGTAAGCGTCAATTATCACATTTTTGCTTTATGAAAAAAAAAACTAAAATGACGTCATCAACGTACTTGTAGTGCAGTTTCGTCCCACATTCACTTTAAAACCAGTCGCGCTGCACACGACGTCATGACAATCGCCAATGGTGTAGTTGATGTTCAACGAGTCTGGCTGAAATATTAGCGAACGTTTTTTACACAAGAAATGCTTGCATTGTTGCATAGAATGCATTATGATGCAATATAATGGATTATGATGAAATTATGTTTGCTTTCATCTGGAAATTATTTGTGTCGGCGCGATCAATGCGAATTCTTTCGCCTCCTCTCCGATGGCTGGCCGGCTCGGCTCCTTCCCATGCACTGAGAACGAAGATCACTTTGTGTGTGTGTGTGATAATGGAGCGGCGAATTGCGTTTGTTGCCCGGTGAAATGGCTCAGAGAACAATTTGAAAACTAGAAATCACAAGAAATGAGGAATTAAATTAGAAAAAAGCTAACCTTGCAATGCTCCGGATCGTGGCAAACAACGTCGCTCTTGATATCGATGGGAGACTGACGGCGATGTGTGATGGCTGCAAAATGACCTACTTAATCACTTATTTATTCCAGTTAATTCACATAACTTCATAAATACTACGAATTCATTACCACTACGGTAATATCGAGTAAATATATAGGCGTTTGTGTAACTAGTTTTCATTGAAAGTACTCAATTAATCTTTTCTGCCCACGGCAAAAATCATAATCACCTCCGAAACGGGAGAGGTGTCGCAGTGTGCCAGCCGTATTAGAGCTTTGGATTGAATCCAGCTACTTTAGCTAGAAGTGCTCTAGATCTGATTTGCAAGAAAATCCCGTTTTATGGCGTTTCTTGAACGAAATCTGTCCTGAGCCACAGCAATTTACTTCAAGGCGTTCGCCGATAGAAAAAGCACATTTCCCCCTATGAGAAATATTATTCCATTGCTCCTGTGAAAATATCCATGAGAGAGCTCGGTGGGAGCTTAAGATAATCATGGAGAGCACTACTCGTTATTATTACCACGCGGAAATTTAGAACATATTCAACTACTCAAGCACATAACTTTATACAGATTCAGTTCATAACATTTCCTGTTTTTACTCATTCGAAATTACCTGTTTATGAGCCGATTACTTTGGATTGGCGCTATTTATTTTACGATCACTCCGAACCTTGGAATTGGAGTAGCTACCCTACTAGTGTGGTAAGGATAATGGTTTGATCTAAGTCCAGAGGGCAACTGTACTCGCAATGCTTTATAAATCCCAAGAAAACACTTACTTAGCTTTCGCCCACGGCTAATCTTTAGCGAGGAAGTGGCTTTTCTAGCGACTTTGTTGATGGTTTTTTTCGCCTTTTTTACAACGATTCTAGACGAGGGGGGTTTAGTCGGCTTAGATTTGGTCTTAGCTAGACGAGGTCGAAGGGTACGTCGTGGTGGTCTCTCGTCGAACTCTGACGGCATTAAATCTTCTCTTGCAGGCGACGGCCAGCAGTCGATTTGCTTGAAAGAGAAGTGGACTTCTGCTGCTGCTGCTGAGGCTTCAGCTGCTGCTACTGCAGCTACTCGTGACACTTCGCGTACGAGTGATGCGAATTTCTAAGCAAGCGCTTCGAAATACGATTAAGGAGGTCCTTCGACGACGTGTTGCCGTTTGGAGTGAGCGTCAGCTGTGGAAATTGTTCCCGTTTGAAGTTCAATGAAAACGTGTAGAGGGGCGGCAATTGAAGGTGACGGATGAGGAGACAAATAGCCGTCGACGATGGCGTTTTAACGAAATATTAGCCACGGTGAGTGAGCAGTGTGTGTGAGGAGGTCTGGAGCGTGAGATTACGCCGGCGGCTTTCCGCCTCTGGCACATAGCTGACGGCATAGTCGCCACAATTCTTCCCATCTCTCCCCGTTCATAGACGACGTTAGTTTTCTGTGCCTGTCACATCTGTCATATTTCGCCTTGTTTGTCTCGGAAAAATTTCGAAAAATTACAAGAAACCAGACGCGAAAAAAGTTGACTGTTACACTCGCTGCGACACTTGAAATAGCCCGTCGATAATCAGTCATCTCCCATGTACATAACTACACTATCGTACCCTAGAGTGAAAATACAAATATCTTTTACAACAATATTTCACAGTGCAGATGTTGAGCTCACCTCGGCGCTATTTTCTTGGCCTTGGCGGTACTTCAAACCCAAAAGTCCATATTCCACCTCTATCTCTTTTCACCATATAATCTCAAGCGCTCATCTAACCACGAAAGGAGAATATTGCGCTCAGAGTCGGCCCCCGAAAAACTGCTATGTCGTGGCATCAGTGAAATATGCACCTTTGTTGAACCGAAAGTACTCGCGTTCTTGTGCTGCGCTAAAATCGCCGAAAACATTCTCGTTTGTAGCGTGCACCAAGCATCTCTCGCTAAAACACTTTTGTTTAGAGGGACTATAGTGGCCACTCAGAGCTTTTTTCATTCAATGACCAGAAGATTCCCAAGTGAGGGGAAAACAGTTCCGGACGAGGGCAATGAGAGATGGTTGCTGCAGGGAAATTCCAATATATGGGTATTTAGAGATGGTTGCCGCCAAGAAATTTCAATGCACATAAAGACTTAGGTGGATATAGATCGGACTTCATGCAACCGACAGTAACTGACGAGAAAAGAGAACCCACATTTTTCACCGGCACTCCTTTAGAGTAGGGTTTTCCTGTTTTATAAAAAGATTTCTCACGTGCTAAGTGGAGCGACAAGCCCCGAACAGAGTTCGAGCTGAAACTCAAACGGAACTTTCAAAGATGTATCACGTCATCATTTTGTTTTTTCAAACATTTCACTAGCACCGCTTCAAGAGATATTGACATCTCTGATGGTCTTCTTTGTTTGAAATATGTAAAAATGCACTCACTCATTTTTTGGTGTTGGTAGAGGCTGTGAAGATGAAGTGGATAAAATCTGAAACAAAAAATACGGTTAGAGCAGGTTCGTCAGGTTTTGGGAGGTGAAGTCGGTGAACTTACATAAACATCAGTCATTCAAATGAGTATGCACGAACGTGTGAGGCACAAATTTAGGTTTGAGAAATTGGCTGATGACGATGATGTGTCAGCGAGGAAGGGGACGGTAGCGCAGGCACGTCCAGCCAACGTGTCTATCAGATCATTGGAAGACGACGAATGCGATGTTGCCAGATGAAGGAGGATGTCGAAAAAGCGACAGACAGCAACAGCAGCAGAAACTCCAGCACGACGGTGACTATTTTTGGCGGCAATGGTCGATGATGAAGTGACCGAAAACACCGGCCGACATGAAAAGCCTTGAGGGGAGGACGACGGCGGACGGGGACGTCAGCAGATGGGAGTGAACGCACGAGCCCCCGTAGGCAAGCCGGCAACGCCACCAATGCCCAAACAACGTCTACTCGCCGCCACCAGCTTACTCACTCGTCGTCGTCGTCCGCACAACCACAACGAAGCTGAAGCTGAAGCTCGGATCCAAAGACGCCGACGAAGCTGCTGCTGTCGCTGTTGCTCGACAATCAAACATATGTACAGACGTATAACACCATATATGAGCTGCTCTTCTTGAAACCACATTCTCCCCACATACCCTTACTCTCCCTGAGTTACACTCGTCCAGATAGTCCCACGAGACATATTCACAAAAACCCTTGACTGATAGTCGTCTGCTGTCAGATTCAGCAAAGACCCGTTTTCGGCAGCTATTCGGCGAACGCAACAGCTCGAAATCCGCGAAAACGAGTACTTGTGAAAAAGTCACGGTTACTTCCTCAGAAATGAGTCTTCGAGAAGAAAATTCTGAGCTCTTGACATAAAGTCCGTCAGTTGATGAGAACGCTGTCATTCGAAAAGCTCTTTCTTGCAATTTTGAGTAGCCGATGAAAAACTTGAGACGTTTAAAAACTGAGATGAGCAAAGATAACATCTGTTCGCCACTTCCTTACAACCCTAAGGATGAGTGTGAAAATTTGATTGCGAAATAATAAAGAATCTAAGAACCTGATGCTTTACATGTTCACCAATTCGATGTGGGAAGAAATTGTTGTGACTGAAAAATACGATGAAATTCCGACCCGATTGTAGCGCTGAAATCGTGTTTCGAGAGCGTAAAACCGTAGAGACTCGCCAGCTAGAGGTGATAATCCTCTTTTGTTTGTGACCGTAGGAAGAGCGTCCGAGTCAACATGAATGAATAGAGCTTCAAGGTCAAAAAGTACGCGGAAGTATTAATCCAAGAGTGGTACTGAAAAACTTGACTGCAGAAATATGTATTGTCGTTTAATTAGAGTCGCTATAAATTTTATTGTAATCCGCATTGCTTGCGTCGGTACTCTGACTGTTCTATGAAAATCTGACGTTGCGATGAATGAGTGATCTCTGCGGATTTCCTTGTCTTAATAGCCGAGCCAGATTTGGAACAAAAAGCAGTTGGATAGCTTACGAGTCTCTGTTTTCACAGGAATGCTCTTGCAGGTTCCTCGCAAAAATCGTGACTTAGGATGGCTCCGAACCCGCAGAGGCTTGGTGGTATGTTCTGACTGAACATGTTTATGTATCTCTTCTAATTGAAGTCTTCTCTAGAGCTGCCTATTTGAATGCGTTGTGACGTGAGGGTGGAATGGGTGTGTGTGTATGGGCTGAATTATCCATCAACAGAAAAGCCATCCACAATGAAGAGAAAAGCCTGAGCAGATGCTGCTTTCCAGAAGCCAAACAGGCGAATTACACCGATGGGTCGCCAGCTGCTTCTATGGGCAACAAGCCACCGGCAATGGCAGAATTCTGCCGACGGAATGTTCAGTTTCTCGCTAACCCAAGAAACGTTCTATTTACCCAAAAAGGTTCAGCAACGAATTCCACTAAGTTAACGTCATAATGGAAGCGCAGTGTTGAACCTAACAAGACCAGCCTTTGCTCAAGCGAATCCTCAAAATGGAATTCTCGAGCAGAACAGCCGACTTCTAGGAGACACAAAAGAAAGAAACTCCAGAAAAACTTACAAAAGGAGCTCATGGAGGACCTATACCGACCTTCTAGGAGACACAAAAGAAAGAAACTCCAGAAGAACTTACAAAAGGAGCTCATGGAGGACCTATACTACAAACTAGATCGATGAAGAAACATCTATTTTATTTCAGAAGAGCGAGTTGAGGTTTAGATTGACCCATGCTGAATTGAGAGTTTCAGTTTCACAACTACATTTGCCAATAGAAATAAAATGAGCCGTCAAATCTGGGAAGCGAATACTGAAAAACTGTCAACTGTTTCTATGTCCTCGATTGTTTCAAAAAAAATTCGTGAGCGAGGGCGTAAAAATGCAGTAGTACGAGACTCGACTGAAGTGATAATTGAATGGAAAACACATTCCCACAGTGCCGTAGCTACAAAAAAGAGCCTCTCGAAGTAGAAATGTCAAGAGAGCCCGACAGAACAGCTGATTGTCTTCTTCAACATTTTTTCCATTACACTAAGTCGGGCAGAAGCTCGAAGAAAATCCCGTAGTTTAGTGTGAAACAATAGTAGTCAAACCGTATGACTATAGATGAAATTTACAATTGTTCTCCTCGAAGAGGGGATAAAATTCCGATCTTTCAGTAAGGTACAGAGGTGAAGTCTTGGAAGAACAAGGATAGGTCAGAAATTCTATTCAACTTCGAGCTGTGGTTCTTCTTTCACTGTCGTCCGTAGCAGAACGTATAGCTGATTTCTAAACATTTTAACTATTTTCATAGGGAAGAAACGCTGAAGAGGCGTGTTGGTGAAGACGAAGCCGAAGAGAATGGGATTCACTGAGGGACGTTGAATTCGGTTATTAAATGTCACCACTGCAGTGCGCTTGAGTGAAGAAAACAATTTGTCGTGTTCAAAAATCTCTCTCAACATCGCCATGCTGCACTCACTCATGCTGAACACCAGACACAACTCGCATGTTGTTGATATTTCTGACCTCAGGCGTTAAACCAAAGCTGAGCTGAAGCTGGGGATCAGCATCATGCTCAACTGTTTCACGTGTATTAACTGTAAACACATCATCAATTAAAAATCATCGGCCACAAGAACCAGCCAACTACAGTAACTAGGATAAAAAACAGAGCTCTTGCAATTTACGTAGGCTTCTTAATTGCTTTAGGCCCTATGGCGTTCGAGAGCCCCTGGCATGCCTCCGAATACGAATTGAATTAATTTAGCCATTTTTTCCTGCTGCGTCGCATCCAGTTGAGTTTTTTTTTCGCTAATAAGCTTTGTCGGTCTATGTGATTTTCTAGCGATGGTGTTAATGTGCCTCAGGGCTAAAAAGATTTTTAGACCCATAGTTCAGTTGTTTGTTTATTTTGGACTCTATTGCCATATTGACGGAAGCGTTTATAGCGCGGCGGACATTTAACATGCTTGTTCACAATTTACGCCTGCATGAGATTATTGGTGTTTAAACAACATATTCCCATAGGAAATTCTTTTGAATCGTGTTATGACAGGAAGTGCTAGTTTTTCACAAGAGGAGATTTTCTATATTTTTTATTTCTTACAGAAATTGATAGACCAAAATTGACACCTTCATAAAAAAGTAGGAACGCTTTTATCTTAACTACTCGTGATAAAGCTATTAGTGACGTAAAATACTATTAGTTCCTTGTTACCGTTGCAGTCTACGATCCCCGCGATAGCCTTTGCTCCAAGCAAAATACATTTGCCAGCCACTACAGAGGTTTTGTATATTTGGCTTCTATTTGAGAGAACAAACATTTTGTATCTTGGTCAAAAAAGAAACGAGCAGACAGAGAATTGTAGTGAATTTAAAACCTGCATATCTACCGTTTAAGTAGCCAGAATTGTGAGGCGAAGTTGTAGTTATATATTTTAGAGACTGAACAAAATAGGCGATACTGATAGAGCTGCAACATCAGAATCAATTTTGTGCGATATGTGTCCCATGTGGTACTAAATTTCTCAATGGAGTTGTTTTCGTAACTGAGCATTGATAGATACACAGCTATAGAAATGCAATGAACATTATTAAATTTTAGGGCATGTGGGTTCAAATTTGAGCCAGACATGATAGCAGAGCTAATTTTGCTTCACTTTAGTTTGGGTATGAGCTAGTGGGAATATTGGACGAGGGTAATGGAAGATAAGGAAAATTTACGAGAACTGAGTGAAAAGATTAGTCAGTGAAGTGTGCTACCCTACTTCAGAAGCAGAGTGCGCCACGAACAATGCAATGACAGCCTGAGACAACTGCAGTAACCTAATAATTACACCATTTATATAGAGGCTCAGATTCAAGTGCATCTCACTAGCAGGTGCATTTAATATCTAAAGAAACTTGTGATTTCTCATGAAAATTATAGCTTTTCAATGTCTAAGCGCTCTGTCGAACGGGCGAACATTGATGCATATAGGAAATTAATGGGAAATTGTCAACGAGAAAACAGTAGCCCTGAGAAGTTCTTGTGTTAAAATTCTCTGAGGCCCCATTTCAAGCTCAAAATTATAGCCAACTTTCCGATAGTTTGTTTGAATCAACGCAGCAATCCAATTACGAAGTTTGTCAGAAGAAGAAGGAGCATTCTCATAGGGAGCAGGCGACAGTGAGCGACAAAAAAGTCACAATTTCGAACAAATCCAGGCAAGTTCGTTTCCGCAGAACTTCAGTTTTCTCAGGCCATTTCAATTCTCCAAATGGCGGCCTAATTAGTCCAAGTGCTAAGAAGGTGGAGTACTGTAACTATGGGTTAAAATTAGCCAACATCTCGAAAATTTCATGATATTGAAGGGCAGGAAATGACATACCAGAGGCGGTGAGCTAAAAGAGGAACCACGCTGCTGAACATGCACACAGCTCTAAGTATGTTTTGCACACTGGTGTCGTCGGTGTGGATAATCGCTGGTCTCCACAAGTACAACTCAGCTATGCCAAACATCATTAGAATTTCGCTATTTGCACTTTTTTGAGCTTTTTTTGAAGAAGTTCGCTCTTTTTTATCAATAACTTATTGCTCTCCGGTAAAACACGTAGTCTCTTCGAATTTCATTCAGAAATAACCGAGTTTGAAATATTACGAAAGTTGCACTTTTGGTGCATTTTGTCCGGGAAACCAGTTCACCTACAATATTTGAGTTATGAGATGAATCAGCACCATAAGTGCAAAGTTTAGTTGAGTAGGGTAAGGATAACCCTCAAAATAATGCCGGATGCGTGGCGGATTCTCGGGGATATATTGGCGGAGCACCGACTAGAATGCGAAAATCTTTATTTCACCAATTTTCCGAAGGAATTCTCTTCCATTTTACAACTTGTTCTAGAATTTCTTGAGAACCAAAGACAAGCCCATTGCTGTAGAGTAAAAACAAAGTCGTCTAGGAAGATGGGCTAAACTGCCTCAACGACAGAAGAGAATATTTAAATAGTACAAGACGAGTGAAACATGATCCAAGCGGAATTGAATTCCATTTAATGGTGTATTACAACATATTGGCTCCAGCCCCATTCGGTCACAAATGCTATTGGCGCCAGGTTACGGTATACAACATTCATAAAAACGGCTGCTGCTGTTGTTGCTGGTTGCTGGGACGGTATACAAGGTCACAACACGCACAGCGATCTCTGAACACAGTCGGCCCTCTATAGATAGCAGAAAGGTTAGGTATGCCACGGATTGAGATCAATCGACAGCTGCAAGTTAACCCAATCCAAATTCAGTCTAGATAAATTAGTAAGGTTGTTCCTGACGATAACAGAGTAGGTGACAAAACTGGAAGGCATGTTTCAATAAGCCAATTTTCTTGACGTTTTTGTCCCGTTTCTGTGAAAAAAGACGAATCAACAAGGAAAAACGTGGACGTCCTTTACGATGAAAACTCGGATTTGGCTACAATATCGAAAATCTCGAAGGTGGAACGTTTGAAACGATTCGCATGGGAAGAGAAGGAAGGGAAGGAGGCTACAAAATTACTGTCATTAAGAGAGAGCTGAGGGAAGTTCAGCTGCTGATTCCACTGTACTTATGGCAGTTATTAGGTTGGTGCAAAAGTTCTCGGACATTCGGGATACAAAACAGTTCATTATATAATATCTGAACAATAGCAACGAGTCATTCGAAGTGGGCACCGTTAATATCAATGGTCTTCCCTTCTCTATAACATTTTTTGACTAGAGCCGAAAATACCGGGGAAATCCTTTTCAAGTTCAAGAATTCGCAAATGTCCGAGAACTTTTGCACCAACCTAATACAATGAGAGCTCGATTCAAGGATGGCAACTATGATGAAGAGGAAGACTCGGTCCATGCCTGTGCAAGGTGAGGGGCCGACTGGGCCCTATATGCGGGTCAGATGGCTTGGATGGCCACTCGGCCACGATGCCACCAAACGATGTGTGGTCGTCGGGGCGGGCGGTGGAGGGTTTGAGCTGGTCCACGGGGCTGGCCCTCTATATACGGGCGTCGGCACGCGACTCTTGCGCAAAGATCACCTGCACGAAAACGCCGACGACGAGTGATAGCACAGCAAACGATGAGCCATCGGACGAACGATACCGATAGGTCCAACCCCTGCCATCATGAAAACGCCCCCTTGACACAAAGAGACCCACTGAAATTCACCTATAGGCGACAATCGTCGTCAGGTACAGTCAGAGAGACGTCGGAAGACGGTCGGAGTCGCCAGAAATACGCGTAGACGTTTGATCGCGACGGACGACTGATCTCTGGTTTAACGATCTTTTCCGTACTGCTCATGAATATTCATCGTTCTTAAACAGTTTATGTGCGCACGAATGACAGCATGAGAGATGTTTGTAGGTTCGACAATATATAGAGAACCGGTTCATTGTGATACATATCATGTCACGTGATTCGTTGACAGCGTCATCGTTTCATGTCAAGATGATGGGGCCAAATAGAGGTTGAATGCCACTTGTTCGAACATTTCATGCAGCTGAGAAAACGAAACGTCAAAGTTCGAAAGTTCGAGAGACCACTGCTCACCTCTATGCACATTGCTCGCGCTGCAAATGTCTTGCGGTACAGGTTCGATCTTGAAATGAAACACCTCTTAATTATTAATCGAGACGGTACCACAGCGCCCTCACAGAAACCCACCAAAAATCTTTATCTATAATATACCTTTTATTGTCTCCCCAGCTGTAATTACTATGTAGGCAACTAGAAACTATGGTGGCCTTCTCATCTAAATCTGGGCAGTTGCACTTCACCTTCAGGACCTCAAAGCTCTAAGAGATTTTGGAAATGCCAGGATTCGTGCCCCATTGGCCACGGCGGAGAGTTTGTTTGTTGACTCATTAAGCATTACCTAAAATGGATTCCACCTGACTTAGTCGGTGTTTCTATGGTTTGTGGATGCTTTGTCGATGAACGACGATCTTTTCCGGAGCCGATTAATCTTTCACGAAGTATTCGCAATCGTAGAAGCTGGCCAGTTAACGCGAATGTTTTTCCGGTGAGAGAATAGAAGCCGAGAGATCAGCTACCCCAATACGGACGTGGATGAGAGGAGAATTTCTATCCCTCAAGTGCTTTCAGGTAATTTCCGCTAATTTCGTTGAGAACTCCTCAAATTTTTGAAGGAAGGAAATTGACTCAGTGTTGAAATTCTATAGTAGGTGAAGGAGAGACCGGCGTTTTCTCTATTCTCCCTACAGCGTCGAATTTCACCCTAGTCTTGTTTGTTTTCAAGAGACAAAAAGTGAAGATAACGTCAGAGTTCATCTACAGGACTACCTTAGTGGTGAAGTTAGGAAAGATTATCAGATTACCTCTAGAAGATTCAACAACAGGGCCCAGATTCATGAACGGACGAGCGGTGTCCGAAACCGCGGCGCAGCCAGAACCAGACGGTAGAGTCGATGAGAAATTGCGTTTAACATAGGAAGTTTAGGATAAGTAGACAAAGGTGCGCACCGTTCTCGGGGTTTATCGGGGGTTTACTAATAATGAATCTGTGCCCAGATGTGGTGAAAGAGAGGCCTCTCAGAGAATAGGATGTGCGCAAGTAACGCATTAAGCGAGATGTTTTCGTAGCGTCCTCTATTCTGAAGTGCTTCCAGCTCATTATTCAGCACCATTTGGAAACATGCACTTGAATGGAAGCCTAGGCGTCATTAAAGAGGGCAGCGCTAGTGAACAGTTGGGTCCTCTCAATAGGAGAGAATGGGCCACCCCAATGGACTGCTGAGCCTTTTATAGTGCCGCAGAGGCGTTAATTTCCCATACGACATCCCCCATCGCTCCCTCCTTCCTTCTGTTGTTGCGAAAGCACTCAGAAAGTCGTCGTGAGCAGAGTCCATTTCCTCAACATCCGACGGGGTAAAAAGAAATCTAGAATACGGTGGTTGTTCCGCTATAGGAGAAAATGAAGCACCTTTTATTCACCCCGGCTTTGTTTTTCGCTTTTAACACATGGCGACTGACATCAGGGCCACCACTCCATAGGTATTCAATGGTATTGTTATAGTGTACTTTTGCGAGCTGTAGAAGACTATTGAGTAGAAAAAGGGCGCATTCAGTGGTATGCCCTATTATTTTTCGTGCCTGCTGTCAACGGCTTTGTGGAGAAAGTAGGCTTTCGATTGAGTCGGAAGTTATGACGTTGGGTTGTACGACAAGGAAGCGGTCACTAGGCTATTCAAGGATGACCTATCGGTCAGAATTTAAATAATAATATAATTAAATAAATAAGAGGACCAAAAGATACTAAATGTCAGTAGTCTAGAGCAATGGGAATCGAGAAGATTCTCACAGCTGACAGATACGTATGTTAAGAGTTTAGGTAGATAGAGGAATCATGAGCTCTCCAAACGTCTGAAACAGTGCAGAACGCATGCGAGAAAATAATGCTAATATGTTATGTTTATTACGACACTTAAGGTGACCGTGAGATAATGAACAGTGAACAACAATAGAACAGAACATACAACATTCATGAAGAAATCCGGGCAAACGAATTGGCTAAAAACGCATGTGATTCACAACGGCCTCAGGAGTCTAGCGGCTATTCTACGTTTGAAATAATTTAGCGACATCTCGAAAGGGCAAGTTTTGGTTACTTTCAAATATAGTGAGCCTGCTCGATTTGTGAAGAAGTTTCTGCGCACTGAAGTTCTAGCTTTTAATACTGCACAAAAGTATTTTGTTCCTTGTCAGAGAAACGGTAGCCACTAATTTATGCAAGCCCCCGCTGAAGAACAACGTTAATGATGTCAATTGGAAGCCATAGGCACGTCCGAGGGGTTCGTTACTGAAAATAGACGACTTCATTCTTCTAGAAGGAAATAAATACATTCCGTTTCAAATAACGGAGCTGCACAACTCGAAACGATTGCCGCAAACTACTTTGCACAAACTTTCAAGCATTAACTTGGCACTTTTGACGCTGTAGAATTTTTTCACTCGTAACATAGAGGAGTGCAACTAGAAAAGACGCAGAAAAGAACATCCATAGTGGATCTATTGATTCAAATATCTACCAGTAAGTAGTTACCTATCAATCGCCTTAACACAGAGACCAGATAGTGCGCCGTTGGAAAAACGCACAACAAGAGTGCTCACTCCTGTGCGTACAGCTCGACTCCGGAAAAATTTGTTGTCGGCTCGTGAAAGAGTGACTATTCTTTTTCATCAATTCACTTCGAGAGGTCATTCTACCGTAAAGTACACGGCAAACATAGCCTAGGCAAAACATCGACATCTTAACATTCTGGCGCACTTCCCGTTATTATTTGTTGATCATCGCATGAACGCTCTTTGAAGAAAGAACATTCTTCTCTTATTTGAGTGAAAAATGACGGCGAATAAATAAATTAGTAGCCGGGTAGGACTGAAAGAATCCTAGAGGTTGAGTCAGATAGTCAAAAAAGAGTCGTATTGCAAATCTTCAAAAAGGCACGAACAGAAAGTCCGCTAGAGGTCTTTCTAGTCTTACTGTACTACAAAATAGCCAGAAGGCTATGTGAGTGTCATCTGAGGCAGAATATCGCTCATCTCCACTAGCATTTAGAAATTGAAGTAGTGTCTCGAACAAGGTGTACTTATCGTATAATTGATAGCTTATTCAAAAGAAAAAAGAGCACTTCCCGCTATTAATTGTTGATCATCGCATGAATGCTCTTTGACGAACGAATTTTCGTCTATTATTTGAGGAAAAAATGACGGCGAACAAATAAATAAGGATCCGGCTAGGACTGAGAGAACCCTAGAGGTTGAGTCAGGAGTTAAAAAAAGTTCTATTACAAATCTACTAAAAGGGAGAAACAGAAAGTCCGCTAGAGGTATTTCTAGTCTTGCTGTACTAAAAAAGCCAGAAGGCTATGAGAGTGTCATCTGAGGCAGAATACCGCTCATTTGCCCTAGCAGTTAGAATATGAAGCATTTAGTGCCTCGAGCAATCCGTACTTATCCTATAATTGACAGCTTATTCAAAAGAAAAAAGGGCATTTTGGAGTCACGTTTTTCTACCCGCTTAATTAACCCGTGATACCCATACCCATAAACACTCAACGACCGCATATTTGCCCATTATATTGAATGACCAGAAAAAATATTCTCAACCGCTATGACACGTCTAAACTTCGCGTTACTCTGCGCAACTCTCAGACAGGCAGACAACGGCGACTTTTAGCAAGGTTTCACGTTTTTCCTAAGTAAGCACAGCTTAACATTTTTTGAGGAACTACCGACTGAACATACAGATAAGTACTGAGATGTTTGACATGGACTATAGAGGATAAAAACGGATTTCCTAGAGAATCTAGTCATTGTGGTATCCCACAAAATCCGAGTTTCTCAGATGATACATGGAACATTGTAACATTGCTCTATCAAGCAGTATGATCGGAATGTGACTTTCAACAGGTTATTATTCTCAACATACGCTTCAGCACTATCTATATGACACGATCAAAATCAACTGAACAGGTTTAAATAATTCCTGGAATGTGCAAGTTAACGTTAGTTGAAAGTTCTTTTTCGAATAAGGACTTACGTATCCTTGTGATATCAGAAGTTCCAGAAGTAAAAGAAATAGGAATTACGGGAGCAAACGGCGGGAAAAGGATATTGAAGGTATTCATGGTCCAGATGCAGCTTTCGTTCTTCACAAAGTCCGTGCTACAAGAAACCAAAAGCTCAGTAGGAGCTAAGACGAAGAGAATGCATGAATGATGTTACTTTATAAATAATATTTCGTGGCTGGAATAGTTTTTTCCGCTCTTGCACCTAACCAAGTTTTGCTCGTCCGTTTCCACATGAACGATTCAGAATTCTGCTCATCGGCAAACGCGCCTGCGGATTTTTTACCTGCTCAGAACTTTTCGCCATACGTCTACCGTAAGATTAGGGCGTTGACAGCCCAAATTAATCTAGCACAACTCTGGCGCATAAATGCCACTTGAGGACGACAGCTGAATAAGCGAAAAAACGTCGTCGCTGCTCATTTGCCTCAACGAGGCAAAATTTGCATGGTTCATGATGAGATGGGACGTTCGCTCTCGTTGCTCGTTCGTTCGTTCACTTAGCGAAGACAGGCGACGGCCGCGAAGTATTTGTTTTTATTTACGCTGATGTGTTTAGCTTTCTTGCGCGATTAGACGGCAACAAATCGTCGATCCATTGAAATTGATTACGGATCACTGATATGGCCATAACAGCACCGCCAACTTCAGCACCGGCAATTTAGGGTCTTGATAAGGAACAGGTGCAGAAAGCTTTGTGCTGAAACTGCTTCTATGTTAGCTAGCATTTGCAGACCTTGGGGGAAAGCGGCGACAGTGAAGACGACTAGGAAGCAAAAGCTGAAAACTTGGCTGTTACAAGATCTCTCCAGAAAAACTCAGTTTCTAATGCTCAACGAAGACTCACTTGGCCAGTTCGCAGTTTGTGCCTAGAACAACGTTTCTGCAGAAGAGATTATGAGCATCCAATAAAGGAAAGGGGACTCCATCAATGCAAAACTGGCTTCGGAATATCACTTCAGGAAAGTTAATTAGCTGAAACCTGTGAGGAGAACATTCACCCACAATTGCAAGGCTTCGAAAATCACCCTCTCCAAGAGCTGTCTTCATAGGCGATACTCTAGGGCATAATCGGCTCCGTAGTACAAACAGAAGCAACTTTATTCGAAAAATGCCTTGAAATTGGGAGCGATCGGTATCAATGAACTAGAACTGAAGCGTGATGCCGTTAAAGGGTGCAATAAAATTAATTTAGGGCATTGTTTCATTTATTTATTTATTTATTTATTTATTTATTTATTTATTTATTTATATCTACGCCTGCTCAGAGACGTGCTGGCCAATGTAGTACATAATAAGATGAGAGTATGTGGCAGAAACAACCAACTCGACCAACTACTTTAACTTTATCGAAATAACGGTGCAGTTATGAGTTCCAATTGGTTCGACATCATCTGTTCAAATTAGTAATCAATAACCTAGAGGAAGACAATTTAATTTTGTCAATCAGAATCAGGAAAAAAGATATTCAGTATGAATAAAAAACATATATTTATATAAGTAGTGATAAATAAAAGATGTGTTGTCATAATGATAATGACACTTTGTCCCTGAGTTATTTAGAGGCCAACAACATGACTTCATGACTCAACAATGCAGATCGTGGATGAACTCATGATGTGAGGAACAAAAACACCCCATATAATATCGTACCGACAACAGAGTTCAATCGAGGAGTTGACAGAATAGAATGCCTGCAAACGTTCGCTACCAACCGCTAAAGAAAACGAAATCCAATCAGGCCGCAACTTGCAGCCTTGCTGACTGAATTTCTTGAAACACAATTGCAAACCAGTTCTGATAACGATAGATGACCCATAATCCAGTGGATGGAAGATAATGGCAAAGTTGATTATCGATTCAATCAAATTACGGTAGAGTGGCGTCACGTTGTGATTGAAGTACATTTCAAAGAGCGACAAAGTTGTAGTCGAACATTTAGACATGAATCCAGCACAACAACGTAAGAAACATAACGAGCAACATGAAAAAGAAGTGGAAATAATGATCAACGACGAAACAAAGTGTTTTCAGGGTGATGTGTGACAGATCACGCCCTTTCGTGTGTTTGCTCGGGGCTAATGATCTCCACGTTTGCTTAACTTCTACCGATCTCTGTCTGATTTCAAAGAAGAAGCTTATCGTCCATAATATGTTGACGAAGCAGCACATGAATTTTTCTGAAAGAAAACAATGAAATTTTTCATAGAAAACGAAATAAAAACAAGTTATTGACATACGTGTGTGGGATGTTGCGTGGTGGTAACACAAACATCTGAAAGAGAACATTTGTCATGGAGATGTTCATTGAAGCGAACTGCTGCATCATCTTACCGTAAACCACTGAAAAACCTAATTCACAGTCAGGTTCGAAGTTTCCGAGACAAACTGCTCTGCTTCAATGCATTCTCCATGCTTTCCTCCACAATTTCTGCCAGCAGAACTACGACCATTGGTGTGGTTACCTGCACTTTACCTGCAACAATAGGCGTTTTCTAGGCGCAATACTTTCTGTGTGTCAAAGACCTCTGTGCTGCAGGATCACACTAGAATTTCTTGCAGATTAGTCATCAGAACAAACTGATAAACGCTTTTGACGCTCAGCCGTTCCTTTTTCGTCATGACTGATTCAGTGTTTGAGCAAACTAAGCAATTTTAGGAGATATGAAGCGAGAAGCGATTCTTTTGCAACAACTCTTCTCAAACAGGGACTCCTGATCTCAATCATCTATTCGATTCACTCAAAAGCTATTCTGAACTCGAAATATTCTCAACAATAGGGTACCACGCGTGCCATAAGCATCCTAAGAATCCTATCCTACTATATAGTAAGCGAAACCGCGATGTTTGTAATGGGTGGCTCATTTGGGTCCTGTCGCGATAGTCTGTTACCGTACACCAAATGCAAACAAGCGACAAAGGATCTGATGAAATTGCTTCATTTCTTTTCAACCTCCCAATTCTTCGATCACAATCTTCCAAATCTCTCAATTCCAATCAGATTTTGTCTGATTAAGTGGAATAATGCCGAAATTTCCTAACTTTCCATTTCATTCGAGTCGGCCGATAGGCCGCTGGAGTGCTGGTTAATTACATATCTCGAATATGATATTGTAATGGTGATGCTAAGCTCATCGCAAAAATCGCATCTCAGGCGGGATTCGAACACGCGTCTTGAGCCTAACCCTGGGAGCCTGAGAAGCGATTTTTGATTTTGCGATGAATCTACCACCAGCATTACACTATCATATCCCAGTATAAATAATAGTAACCAGCAAAAAAGCGGTAATATCACGTTACTTACATATCTCACCGGACGTTCCACAGCCTATCGAAGAAAAACAACCAATGAAATTGTCGCAACTGAGTTACACCAGAACTGAATTTGCTAGAGCCGGTTTTATGCTTCGAGTAAAGTGCAATGTTATTTATTGAATGTACATGTATTACGGTAGCCGAAAAACAATATTGGAAAGCCGCCTTCAGCGAACGGTGGCAAATTTGTTATAGGGGTGGACAATTTCAAGGGGTCAACGAGAACAAGTGAATATAGGGACCAACAAGAACAAATGGCGAATTTCAAGGCTATAAAATCGCAGAATTCTTGTTGATTCCTTCAGACTAACAACATTTCGACTTTTGGCGAACGATAAACCCGCCTTCTTCCCTAGTAGAAGAAAAACCGTTCACATATATACTACTTCACATTAAACTCAACAAGTAACAACATTAAATTTTCAGATAGTCTTACAAGCTAAATAAGTGCCTGTGTCTAGACACTGGTTAAACATTGACGTATCAGTAGCTGGAGTAAATAGTGGTCAAGTGTTTTCGTGAAGAGCTGAATCTATACACGAACTTCCGGGTGTTTAAATCCTGTTCTTTGTCTCTAAAGGGTATCTACTGCTGTTTGACCTTGACGCTTGTTATTGAAAGGAATTTTTGCAGGACAAACGAGAAACAATTGTAAAGAATTCTGATAAAAACGGATATGATTGCCGCAGATGCTAGGAAGAATGGAACGATTATATCAAGCATGTAATACTGAATCACGGACATTTGTGTTGAGGCATTGTTAAGACTGGCAGTGACGTTGAAACGAATGGCGTGTTCAATGTGCCGGACGAGTACATCCTCCGGACTGAACGGTTTGTTTTGAAGTTGTTCGCTAAGGTGATGAGCCGCTTCCGAGTACCTCAAATACGTAAGAAAAAACTAAATTAATATTCGCAACAAGACAGCAAATGCGCTATGCCACCGTACTGCTAATGCTCCATTTATGCAGAGCAGCGCAACAGTGCTCAAGTATGTGGCAGAGACGCAGAGGACGCAGTACAGCGGGACAAAGCCGTGGGTATTCGAACGGCAGAGCGCGGCAGGTTCTCTTTAACCTAATAATTAAGGCACATGGTTGCAACTTAAAAAGATTGGTTCTCGTGTGCGCATAGGTTGACCTCACTATACCCTTCTTGTTAACTACACCCTTTGACAACGTTTATCTAAGGGCCCTTACAGCAATTCGAGCGACGAATCAGCCGTTGAGCATGAAATTGAGCGAAGCACACGACGGCGAGCATTCTCGTCCAACGCGACGTTTGCGGCGGCCGCACTGCTCTAATCGATACCGCGTTGCAACGCGCGGTCGGCCGCGTTGGACGAGAATGCTCGTCGTCGTGTCGTCGGGTCTGTAAGGGCCCTAATACGTCAGTAGTGTAAGGTATGAAGCAGACCTAAGCTTTAGTTATTCTGCCTTCGAAATGTCAGGATTTCATTTCTGATTGCGATTCAAAAAAAGTAAAACCACAAACTTCGGCTGTAGAATTTCCTTGATGGCGGTGATAAGTCGCTCTGCAGTGATATCATCCTTGTCGACAATCAGGCCCATTCCACGATGTTGCATCATATGTGCGTTACGTAGCTGATCAGCGAACAACGGAATCGTGATCACCTTAACAGTGAAGATTTTGGGGTAAAAATAGGTGCAATTGATAAGGTAAGTTGGCAGGTTGATGATTAACTACTCTGATTCCATCTTGGCTTGAGCAATTGTCTAAATGCGATGCTTCATTTATTTCATTTAATTAATTTATTTCCAGTCCATAGTGAGCTAAACGTTGAAATCCAGTGGGTTACAGCAGACTGGGATATAATGTTAGTAACATAGAAAGAAAGAAAGAACAACACAAAAAACACAAAAAAAGACACGGTTAGTAACAAGTCAATGAAATCATTGGGATAATCCTTGAAGGAAGCCCTCCGGCAACTCTTGAGAGGGAAAAAGGAAGAAAATATATTGATAGGACCAAGTAAAGTCCCGCTAGGTTGACGGCAGAGGTTTGAGGGATAGCCTAAGGTAGCTCGAAAAAGGGGAAAAGAGAAATGTCCACCGTAATATTGTAAGAGCGCTAAAAACTACTACCAGTGGAGGAACAACGGCGGGTCCATGGTAAAAAAAACCTTTAAACTGGCGCGTACCCTTGCATGTTAACCTAGTACCAGCCGTCAAATGCTCGACATTCTGGCCCATCATCGAATTCAAAACTTACCATAAAACGCAGAACGATTTATAGAAGTTTACTTTGATTTCTTTTCTTTTTAATGACTCACCGGCACTCCAGCATACGCACTCTCGAACACGCCACCCATTCCAGCGTGAGTAATAAAGGCCAGCATCCGTTTATGATCTGAAACACGGTCATAAACGGCCATAGGCGGACGGAAAAATGAAAATGGTGGCATTCCGAACGTCATCAACAACCAAAGGGAAACTTTTCTTCGAAAGAAAACTGAACGCACTTAGCATGTCCACTTGTGGCAGCCAGTCATGCAGAATTATGTTACTGGCATTGCAGAAATTGTCAGTGGTGTTCTCGTATCGCCAAATGAATGTAATGTCAGGGAACGCCTAAAATATCTGCTAAAGCTGCCAAGCAAACCAACTACACGTTAATGATCGCCATTTTCACCTGTTACAATTCAGCCTCAATCACCCCCATGTGATTTTAACAAAAAAACTAACAAACTAGCAAACTAAACAAACCCTGACAAGAAATGAACCTAGTACACTGGAGCGAGAAATGAACCTAGTACACTGGTATTAGCAAGCATGATGTTATTGATGCTCGTTCACTATCACTGATCAGGATCCAGCTATCTGATGTTGCGTAACTGAACTAATTCGCTTAATAGTTATAAGTTAAAGTCGCTTCCATCACAGAAAGGAAATGCTAGCTCGTTAATGTTTTCGAGACATATTCCTTGTCAGCGCGAAAATTAGCAAGGCAGTTTTCTAGTACAAAAATTTATGCACATCTATCCAGCTACTGACCTGAAAAGCTTTCACAAATGCCGACCGTCGTAACTCTCCCATTTCCGTGCTTCTGGCCATCGTACCAAACGAGATCAGTATCACACCACGTTCAGCCGACATGAAGATGTTTTCCCATTCCTAAGCATAACATATCAGCCTATTGCTTATTCGCCTAGGCCACACTAACAGAAAACAAATTAATCTCACTGGTGTCAAAGGCTTCGGCTGTTGTCGCTTCAGGCCACCTAGAATGACATCGCTCTCATATTTGAAGGGGTTTTTGCTTTCCAAAAGGGAAACGAAAAGAAATTACTCATTACGTACCTATGTAATGCCATTTACGGGTTAGCACTCGTGGAAAGTCGATGAACTCGTCATTATTCACGAAAATGTACGAAGTCTGTTCTATTTGTTTCTGTAATGTAACGTTATCGGTTGAGAGGGGCTCTGAATATCTGAAGGAGCCCGAGTTCCCCCAGGGCAACTCCTGTAGTGGGAAACCTCAACATTTCGACAGAATATCTGAAGGAGCCCGAGTTCCCCCAGGGCAACTCCTGTAGTGGGAAACCTCAACATTTCGACATACTGTAACAATGACGTGGAATAAGATAAATTAATCACAGTTTTTTACTTAGAACAGCACGCAACTAGAGCAGATGGGACGGAATTGCTAATAGGATTGCACTTAAATATCCTCTGAAATAATATCATAGCACGCAACAGCAGAACATCCAAATAGGGAGTGAATTTTCAGAGGTAATATTGCTCGGAGCCCGCCGAACAACTGGATAGTGCCAGTTTCCAAATAAAATAAAAGATTTGCGCAATAAATCTCCTCTGTTCTATAGTTTCCCGGAGGCACAGAAGATGGCCGACTGACATTCTCTCCACCTCTTTTGTAGAAAAGGAACGTGGGAAGGGAACAAGGGGAGACCGAGGTAGGGGAAGGGAAGTGTAGAAAAAACGAGACAGCCCAAAAAAAGAAAGAAAGAAGAAGAAAGAAAGAAAGAAAAAACGAGACAGCCCAACGTTGAACTTCAGAAGCTTTAGAAAAGTCATTTAGGACCGAATCGTTACGTGACGGCTACAGGCATTGTTTGAGGTCAGCTGGTACTATACCAGGAAACGAAGGTCATGGATGCAGTTTACCTCGCCACTTTACCCAAGTATTGACAGCATAATTTAGCCTTTGAACAGTTGCGTCGAATTACCATAATTAGGGTTCCGCATACATTAGAAAACTTTTCTGTGTTACTAATGTTTTGGGGAAGATACTTTACTTGAAGGATTGGGTGCATGATATAAGCTGATGCTATCATGGCCTACCGTACTTTGCCCTTTCGACAAAAAAGTCCTTAAACGCGGGTTTAAATCTCCAAAAAGCAGGTTTTAACGCTGAAAAAATGAAGCTGTCATCCAGAGTGCATTGGATAGTCTCAAATGCTAACTTATGGGGGGATTACTGGAGCCGTGGACTGCCGATGCGATTTCTCGAAAAGTAAAGAAATCTCGTTCGTAAATGCTCAGGGAACAAAATATACAAGTTTTCTGAGAATGGACATTCCATTTAAAAAAGAAAGAAAGAAGATAATACCTGTATGGACCATACATCCTTGCCGAACCTTTCATCTATATAGCCATTAAACTCTGGTAAAAGCATGTAACGCATCAATGAGGACGTTACAACGTATTCAAACAGATTTTGAGCTCTATCCCAGTATGACATTGGCACCGAAAAGCCCTTGTTGTTCACTGGAACATGCAAAACTATAGTAGCAGTTTGATTTTGAGCGTCATATAAAAAACTGAGGAAAATGTGTACCTGGCACAAAGCTTGGTGTATTTGGAATGCCGAGTCCCTCGTTAATCAACTCAGGTGGATTCGTCGATGGTGTGAGTATGAACCTGGAATAAATTTTGAAAAGTTGACTAGAGGAGGCTCCTTTAGCTGAAATATATTTCACTTGATATTTTACTTCTTGATTCCTAGTAAGTAGAACAGAGCATCGAAGCAACCCATGCCTTCTGATACAGCAATGTCGAACTTCTGATCTCTTACCCAGTCATGCAATTCGTCAGCATTGTAGAGAGCTGAAATTCGACTTGCAGTCTAATATTCATAGATGCAAAACATTTCTCACCTTTAATAAGGTCTCGATTGGTTTTCAAAACCACTTTGGCCAATTCAAAATACGAAGAGAAATTGCTACTCCAAACATGACGTTGCGCACTTGACAAGTCGAGGCTTACTCCGAAATCTACATCAATTGCTACAGCTTTTGTCGATATCTTTTGCACGTGAGGTTTTACATTCGGTGAGTAGACGACCTGCAACAGTTGAGCTCTTACCTTTCAATAGATTTACAAAAGAACAGTACAAATAGCTACGAATTACTGAAAAAAAAAACTTGACAAAGCTCTAAATATCGAAGTTGCTGCCTCACGCTTGAGCAAGCACAAATTTATAAACTGATAAATTATCTGCCTTGTATGAGAATAGAACCCACCACATCATGACCGGCCTCGACTAGGGTGTCAGCCACTTTGGCCATGAATTTCATATGACTGATGCCGAATTTCGGTGCAAAGACGAGTATTTTGTAGGTGGATGCTTCATTGGAGAATAAAACCAGAAAGAGAATAGAGTACTTCCCAACCATAAGCTAATCAGTACACGGAAGCTGCGATCGGTGCCAAATTTAAGCAACTACAGCGTACCTTTATCAATGTGCCCTTTGGTGATTTCGAGCACAATATTTCGTGCCGACGCCTGACTGATATCGGGCAAGATCACAAACTTTACTTTTATTTTTAGAAAGATTTTGTAGTCTCTGATCCGAGTCGGACAGCTACATAGCCTAGCCCGACGAGGCATAATTCCGTTTGAAGTTCTGTGACCGAAAACAACGCCGACGACCGGAGTGACGTTTAGGATAAAAACTCTAGAAGCTAGAGACGTATGGAAAAGCACGGCCAACTGATAACCACATTCTATAGGCATAAATTTCAGAAAAAAATACGTCTTTGCCTTCCAATCAAACACCGACACCTTCATCGCTAAACATCGAACTGAGGTTTTTCGCAAGTCGTCCACGTCCAGTGTCCCTGCCGAGTTCGATCTGATTTAAAAAACAAGCCTGGGATTCGTGATTAGCATACCAAATTACTAAATTCAGTGCTTGGACTGAATTAGGCGGAGAATTATCTTTCATTTCATTTATTGACGGGAGCTTTTGCCCACGTAAAAAAAACAGCATAAGAATAATAATAACAACAACAACAACAACAGCGTATTCCAGACAACTTGTCATTACAACAACAAATATAACTAGTCTTGTAAACGTAAAAATACCAAGAACAATAAACAAACAAAACATTATTAACACATTAGGATACCGTAAGAACAACAGGCCAAAGGAACACTTGCAATCAGACCAATGCCAGTATTATATCCGGGAACAATTCTAATGCCAAATGTTTTTTAACCACTCTCTTGAAACTAATCAAGCTTTTTGGAAACTGCACCTTTTTATTTAACTTAGCATACTCCAATCCTGTACGTGCTGTGAAGAAGCTGCGACGCTGAGAACACTTAGATGATTCTATGTAGAGCCTGCTCGGCCCTCCTCTAGTACGAGATGACATCAATTTAAAAAATTCTGTGCTTCCATGCCCTACGTGACCATGTAAAATCTTATGAACCATGATGTGATCGTTGATTTTCCTCCTAGTAAGTAAGGTTTGAAGGTTTAAAATCTTGTTTCGAATAACTCTCCTAGGAATGCTTTTGTATGTGTAACCGAGAGCTCTGATAAACACTTTTCTAGTAAAACTATTTTGATATTTTTTCGAGCCTTTTAATCATCTTCTTCTTTTGAGGATAAAATATGCAGGTGGTATTATCTCAAAATTAAGGAGAACTTATCAACGATATTGTAGAGTAAGGTCGTTTTGGGTTGAGTTGAGAGTGTACGAGTATTTCAGAGACATTTTTTTGTCGGAAAAATTGCATGTCTTCTTGGATTAGCTTGCAAAAGTGGTGGTATATCGTGGCTTCATGGTCAAAGTCAGCTTGCTGAGCAAAGGACGAGGCCAGCCGATTAGAGGTCGGGTTGCTTGCTCAAGAGCTGCTTGGCGGCACTCGTCGGCGACAGGTCAGTTCTTTTCGCGCCCGAAAGTTCTTTCCTTCTCGCTCCTCCTTTGTTATATGTTGACAATGAAAGGGCCTGTCTGTACTGTGTGTGTGTGATGACTGACTGACGCTCAAAACCACTGTCTGTCTGTCTGCTGCGGCTTTTTCCATCTCGAATCGCCTGAAGTTCGCTGCTAATCATTCTGTTTGCATACGTCTCATCTCGTCGCGATGAAAAAACGTTGTTGGCTCATTAGGTCACGATCGCCCTCAGTGCTGTGCAACTCATCAAGAGTCACTCGTCTCCTTCAGCGGTCACTCGCCTCTCACCCTCAAGCGCCTACAGTTCTCTTTCCAGTTGTCGAAGAATCGGTTGTTAATTACAAGATACAAATGAACCGAAACTGTCTCAGCTTCCTCTTACTCTGGCGTTCAAACAGAAGAAAGTCCTTCTGATTCAAAAGAAGAAATTTAAAAGATGTCACGCTTCTGCTCTGAGCATCAACGACCAGTCCACGTCCGATCTTCAAGAAACGTTATCATTTTCGAAGGCTGCCTTCCCTTTGCTTGCTTTTCCTTTTCATTTGATGCCAGTGTTCTGCTGAGACTATGTGATATTAGATTGGAAAGTTATGAATTTCCGCTGTGTTTTTTTGACATACATCTATCCTGTAAGAAACAAGTTGTAAAATTGGCGTAGCTCATTTTGAAGCACAAATAGTTCCACATCGGTGAGTATACTTACCGTCTCAAAAATTAAATTTTTTGTAGAAAAAATTAAGAAAATAAAAAGAAGAAAAGAAAAAAGATTGAGAAAAAACACATTTAGAAAATGTACAGTGGGAAACTGCGAGTGCGCATCTGCATGTGGTACGACTTCAAATTAGGGAAAACGGCAGCAGAGGAATTCATAGACAGGAACGGAGAATATCTCTTAGATTGAGGTGCAGATTTAAGGGTTTTTGCAATGAACTCTCCTTTTCACTCAAACGGCAATCCATAACTTTCCAACTAAACAGCCGTGTAACTCTTATCAGAGCATTTGAACCCGATGTATTTTTGTTACTGTTCGTGCGAGGTCATTCAGCGTGCGTCCACTCCTGCTCTCCGCCTCTTTGAGTATTTGCGCCGATTGCAATATTTGTTTAGAAAATCGGCGTTAAGCCGTCGAATTTTGCTATTTGATCGTCTCAAAACGGCGGTCAATGCGCTCAAGCTCAGACTAGGAGGATCGTGTGCGCTCACAACGAGTGCTTATCATTCCGATGCTTCTTGTCGGAGTATTCCTGAGTGCTGCGGTGTTTTTGGGAGTCCTTCAGGTGATTTTTTGTGGTGCTTCATTACATGGGAGCGGCTACAACAATGGTATTTAATAATCCGAGCAATCTTGCAATTTTGACGTACCTTTTCAAAAACGCTTTCAGGTTTCTCACGCCATTGTAATTCGAGTGAACGACATCGGTCTACAAGAGGCAGCCAACTGTACCAAACAATGGCTCTCGATGGCCGGGCCCCACTTGGCTCTACCCGATCTGAGGGTAAGTACACACGATAGACGCTATTCAGTGGAACGATTCTGAAATGCAATCAAATGAATCAGAGCTAGGTGTTTCTCTCATGATAAGCAAAATAAGCCGCAGCCCTATCGGAGTGAGATTCTATTTTCCAGCAAGTTTTCGTGAATCCATTCGTTGCCGGTGAACTCATTGTTCGAAATGTCACGGTGGATCGTTTCGTGCCACCTAACTTTCGATTTGTACCGAACAGCAACGCCACGCTTCAAATGTTGACGCATTCTGGATATGCAGAGGTTTGCCCACTTACCTTACTTCATTACATTTGCTTTGAACGCTATGAAAACCCAAAGGTTGCGAAAAACCAAATCTGTGGGCTGTGGACTTTGCTGTGCGGTATACAGACGGACAATACGAAGTCGTGTCCGGTCTTGATAGCAGCTACTTCACAGCTGGAGAAAAAGTTGAAGAAAAACCATGTTGGTCGTGCTGTGACGAAACAGAGACGAAAAAGTTGGGAAAGAAGTGTACAAGCTGTCGACGACATCTGTTTGGGGACACACTCGTTCTATGGTTCTTCTGAACCATTATAAACTTCCTAACTGAGCACGAGTGACTTGTGAAACTGCCCAGCCGATGGTCTTCTCAGTGCTTTCGCAAAAACAATACTTTTCCATAAGCAAGCATGTGAATTACCCCCTTCACATAACTGTGAGGGATGTTCCTAAACCTGTTTCCCTTGGAATGACTTATTCAATGATCTGACTTGAACTTTCTTTTCCCTTTAACTTAACATTTCTTTCGATGGCTCACAGTGCTGATCAAAAGCCTCTGACCGGTAGCTGATCGAAGTCAATCGTTGGGTGGTCGATGTTGGCCGCGAAAAAGGAAACAAGGGATCGGAGGTGTCTACTCCAGTTTATTGTAGTAGAACTATCCAGTAGACCAGGAATTTCATACAACAAACCTTAGGAAAGTTCTTCCTCCAAGCCAAGTTTACTGTTTCCTTCACCTTAAAATTTCTCTTAATGGTTCATATTGGAGATCGACACGTTCTGACCGGCAACTGATCGAAGCCAATCGTTGGGTGGCCAGCGCTGCCTGCGAAGTGGGAAACGAGGGACCGGCAAAAAATTGGAGCAAATAAAAATTCGAGAAAAACTCCACTTTAGCCGGTTAGGTAGTCTTCGTTGGGTTCGTACATGACCCCCATAGGGGTGGAACTGTTTGATTTCGTCTCATAAGGGAATGGCGCACACCCGGTCGTTCGAAAGGTCGGCTAAGTTACGGGTAGTAGAATTCGATGGTTCGTTGAGAACTTGCTACTAGAAACATCCCTCAGGAAAACTGATTTTTTGACGCAGTTGGGTTACCTATTCTACTTCATTTGAAGCTCCACTTAATCGTTCATTTTTGTGATCACCGCTCCCTGACCGGTATCTGATCGAAGCCAATCGTTGGGTGAACGGCACTGGCTGCGAGATTGGAAACGAGGGGTCGGCAAAAAAAATAGTGAAAAATGAAGAAGAGGAACTGCACTTTGACGAGCTAGATAGTTCCTAGTTGGCTAGTACATGGACCCTATCGGGGTATAACTAACGACTCTACCTAAAAATAGGATAATCATACTCCCTGCTTAAAATAAAATTATTCTCAGATCCTACAAATAATGAGTCGAATCCATTCCAGGTGGCTGCTCATTGGGAGTTGAAGTCTGAACTGCTAAAGGTGTTCAGATTCCCTTTGACGGGGACGATACGTGTACAAATGACAGGTCTAATCTCCGAAATCACAATGAAGGTTACACTTCGCTTACTTTAAAAGATCGTAGTCTTGTCGGCGGACAATATTCTAATGTAAGAGTTTACAGAATCGATCCCCAGACAGGTTGGAGGTGAGCAGTTGTGTCGCCAGAGTTCGTGACGTTCGTGCCAATCTGCAAGGAAGTGTTGCTGCTGATGTTCTCCAGCTGTTTCGAGGGAGTATCACTAAGGTTATTCGCAAGAAACTTGAAGAGGTGAGAGGTTCATCTTGGCCACGAAAAGAACAATGAAAGCCTTTTCTTTGTTGGATTCTCAACGGAACAGTTGCAACAAAACCGACGACCTTGATAAGTTTTCAATGTTTCACTATAAGTAATACATATTTAACTTAAGTACTCATTGCATTGCTTTAAGGACTACTGCACTCTCATGCAAGAATTCTGGATGCCGTGGGTAGAGGCCCAGCTAGCGCAGTTCCCGGCAAACCTTACGCTCAGCACTAACCCTGAGGTTTGTTTATTTATTTTTTATTTATTTACCATGCACTTAACGTGCGCCGTACAATACGAAAACGCGAACAAACAATACAATACAGAAACCAACTACTTATGATATCACTATTTGGTCAATAGCTAGGACGTCATCACTGTTAAACTTTTGTTGATAAAGCTTATATATCAATTACAGTTATTGCCCAGCCCTTCGCAGATGAAAAATAATGGTTTAATAAATAATGCTGCGGAAACGATATCATATCATATAGAACTTATGAATGAATCGAAATCCACCGACAATACATCAAGTATGCAGTACCACAGCTGGGAGCTCCAGCAAAAGAGTTATTCATAAAACCATCAAGCAAAAGTGTTCTTTATATTTATAAATATAAAATCATAAAAATTGTTAGCGATAATCCTTGGCTCATCTCCACAAGCCTATGGTTAGAAATTCAGTCATTATACTCATGAATAGAGGTTAATGGAGAGAAAATAAATAATATCCAATCAAGGTGAATCTCTCCAATTCAGGTAATACTCGCTCAATCGCTTGACTCGGTCGTTCTGTCTCAAACACACATCGACATGCGAATGCATAGCGATTTAATCTGGGATGGAGAATTCGTCGAAAGTGAGGACGTGACCCCGTACAACGACGGTGAGTGAACAGCGACGAAAACTGGTAATATCTCTGGAAACAAGAAAGAACTTAGATTTATCATGGTTACCTCGAATCCTATGGTTCTGTTCAGAAACACATACACAGTCCACACGTATGGTCAGTATATTCATCGAGGAAGAAATCGTGCAGAATATCCTAAAAGCAAGTCACTACTCCGGACATTTGAGGTTCGACTTTTTTAGATTCACTCAATACAATTTCATTTCTGATGAATCTTGATTAGAACAACCCTGGAGAGTCCGTTCCTGAAAACTCAATGCGACGTTCTCTGTATTGGTACTGTGTTACCTGAACTTAGCGAAGCGTTGCCAAATTCTACACTAGGTGTCGAGGTGGGTTGCTTGTTCAGATATCAAGGACCTCCTTAAATGCTGATTATTTTCCAAAAAAAAACTTCAAAGAAAACGAGAATCGAAATCAAGGTCAACATACCAAGTTGTGACCAAAATTAATTCCTCACTCCCTCGGCTATAATTACACGTGTACAGCTTGTGTTTGGGGAAATGTGATACAAGAAGGTCAGTAGCCACTAACTGATGACATAACCAGGGCCCAGATTCATGAACGGACGAGCGGTCTCCGAAACTGCGGCGCAGCCAGAACTAGACGGCAGAGTCGATGAGCGATTTGTTTAACATTGGAAGTTTAGGATAAATAGACAAAGGTGGGCGTCGTTCGAGCTACATCTCGGGGTTAATCGGCAGTTTACCAATGATGAATCTGGGCCCAGGACGAAAGAGAAATGGGGTAATTAGAGCGAAATGACAGCTGCTCTTCACTGAGCCTCAAATTTACTCATGAAAGAACTGATAGGAATGTACTTAAACTTTTCTCACCATGACTCCCTTGAATAGAATTTTTCAGGTAGCCACCATCAACGCTCCGGTGATATCGTTACACGATGGACAGGCAGCTGTTTACCTGAACACCTCATTGGAGGTAAGACTCAAATTTATGATTTGAAAATGTCGCTATCATTACAAATTCCTTAGTTGCAACTGTACAGATCACTTCAAAATCGGCATCGAACGATAAACGAGGAATCTTGGCAAGCATAAGTCTTAGCACGGAATTCATACTTACACTTATGATACAAGACGGAAAGGTAAGAATCGTTCCTTCCAGACTTCATTTCTTTGCATAGCCGCAAAGCAACCGATACTGCTTGGTGAATATACTTACCGCAATTCTTTTAGATTAAAGGCATCGCAAGTCCACTAAAATCAAAAGCTCTTGTTGCAAACAGTGAGTTCGGAATCTTACCTAAGAAGGTGAGTCTTTCGTCGAATCGATATTTTTCCGTTACCTCATCGTTAGTAGTTTGAACAAGTTCATTGCTAACTGTCATTTTTAAGACTCTCGATCTTATTGTGGATATGTCAACGCCGTTTGTTGAAGATGCTGTCGACATGTTACTGAATCGAGGAATCCCCTTGTCATCTATGATGCAATTCCCAACCACTAACGAACTCTTAGTGATACAGGAGAAGTCTATCAGGCTTGAAGCCGACATCAATTTTCCGGCAGTTCTCCAGTTCTCCTTTGTTAATACATCAACATAAGGGTGAGAAAGAGGGACGTGTTTACAACCATTTTAAATGGAAAGATTGCGTCGCTCTACCTTCCAGAAGCCAAGGACTTCAAAATCTCCCCAAAATAGGTATTTCACATCGCCTGTGGCGATATTCAGAAGTAAATGCTTTACTGTCTAGCGAATGCAAATTTTTAAGGGTATAGGATCAACGAATGACTAGTATTAACATTATTTTATAGATTGAAATTGCACCGTTTCCGAACATTCTATCATTGCGACTTTGCAAACAGTATAATATCTTTTGCGGTCGTGAAAAAGAGCTTAAATGGAACAAATCCGTTCCAGGGGCACTGTAAAGTCTTTCCGGTAGTGCGGTCTTTCATTGTGTGAACGATTGTTGTTCACGAACTCTCGAACTCATCTCACTGAACAGTTTCAGTGATGCTTAGTAACATCTGTGATGTGACCTTTGTCTTTTTTATGTGATCCCATTGTTACAGTTCTGAAGTAAATGTTATGAACTCCAAGCCTTGGTTGCTCACTGAACGTTCAAAACCGCACAAATAAGAATAAAAGCAGATATTCAACTATTATAATTTGCCAACCCTAACTAGGAACATCTCAAAAATGAGTCTCATTAACTGTGGTAAAACGACTCCTCCAGAAAGAAAACACCGAACGGTTCCTTCCGTTAGCAATACTCACGTCGTTGATCAGTTTTGTTTCCAATTCCTTTTTATTGACCACGAAATATAAAATGCGAACACAATCAATGTGTCAATAACGATGTACACTATTGCGGAAAACCTTTTTACAATGTAAAACCAACGTCAGTTCAGTATAAAAAAGCGGAAAAAATAAAATACCTGATAGATACTACCACATTTCAATGATCAGAAGCGAAATCAAAGATTAAGGGGTGGGCTAATGCTTTGTAATGACAAGGGAAGTTATAAACAACAACATTATTCAGCATAAAACTTATGACCATTTTGCGAAATTCTGATGCTTAGCCAAGCCCCTGTATAATGGAAGCCGTAATTCAACAAGCAGATAGGTATGATGAGACGGACGGGAGAGACACGTGTTTGTAATGAAGTGGATGAGGAGCGCAGGATCCTTCCGATGGGTGGGGACAGGAATTTCGGAAGGTGAAGGGCAGGAACAGTTGTCGGATGTGAACGAATGGAAGCTAGGCATGACACATCCCATCTCATAAGAACCGGACGATCATCATCTTCCATACGACATTCGATTGACTGTATGGTAGTGGAAGGCCACCTCCTACCCGCCTGTCTACTAACCACAATTTGTGACGAACCAACCCTGATCATGGCAAAGAACAGACGACGTATACATACACTACGGGAGCAACGAACGAAATACACGTACGAAAATAACACTCCGTTAGTGGACAGATGTCTCCTGGTTATTATTTTTTCGTTTTCATTTCTGCTCTACCACATTTCTTCGTGTTGTTTGTTGTGAGTACACACGCAAGCGTTACAACATCATATCATCGCTGCTGATAACGTATACTACAATCTTACAACCCACAACAAAATATACACGCTACGCTACTGGAGAAACTTGCTACCCTTAACTATTCTGATCACCATTTTTCGTAGTTTAGTCGAGACAAAGAGCATTCAAGAACGAGAGACTGTCGAGTATCTTACGTTCGCAACCCTCGCCCCGCTACGGGTTCCGTACCCGCGTACACAAATAACTGCACTTTTCCTTCGGTCGTAATCATGGTCATTTACCCAGCCTGAAACACATCAGATTTTACACACCCTTTTAACCCTTCCACTTCAATGATTGCATCTCCATAACGCCTAATTGCCCCGTTAACCCCATCCGGTAAGGCCTGCTGACCCATTGCAGCCGTTTTCCCTCGTCGACTCTCTTCAGAATGCTTTCTGGGCACTTTCAAATCACACGACCCTTTGTTCCTCAGCCAAGTTGAATTCTCTGCAAATACAACGATACTTATCGGACCCATCACAGCCCTTACTTTGCATACAAACCTCGCCCTATGCCGGAATGCACTTAGAAGTCGAAAGTTCAATCGCTAAGAAAACCGAAATACATTGAAAGCAACGAACCAGAACACGTCGAAAGAAGCTCATTCCTGGCGACTAGTAAAATACGTGGCATTTGAGACGACGCAGTACGCAATTGGGGATCCAATAGCGAGGCTTGGGCGAATACAGGGTATACGTTTATGTATTAGCAGAACACGAGACAATATGGATATGATCATCATTACCACCGATGATCGTTTGGATATTTGGATGAGTGAGTCGATGAATGAACGAACAAATGAATTAATGAACGAATAAAAGCAAGAACGAACGGAGTATGAGTGCAGAATGCGCATCTGAGAATGAGAAATATGGTGGTCGATTCGGGATTCTAACGACTGTACGAAGGATAGCGAAATGGGGGGTTCTGGGTAAAAAGAGACCGTGCGCACTAGACCCGACACTACTTCCAGGCCGGGACAGAAAGAACACACATTCCGGAGCACAAGCACGCCGTACACTGAGAATCCACTTTTGGCAATAGAGGAGAACAATCATAGTCACTTAAGGCTCAGCTCGAGGGCATTCACGAATATATGTTGACGTGAACACTGCGTTCTACTACATATATATATCATCACGTAGACAATATGCCATATAATGATTAATATATAGAGATATATAACAAAAAATTGACAAACATGAAATAAAAGTGAGACAGAGGTGTTATTCTCGGCCATGTTCATAGATTAGAGTAACGACCCATAAGACAGAGACGGAGCGAGGGACGAAAAAGGGCGATTATTTCGAGGCCGGCTGGAGCGAAGTATAAGAAAGCCTTGGACAAGCTTCATCCTATGAGAATGTTACCGTGAATGTACGCTACTCCACATATATATCCCACAATAAGTATCACGACTATTAAAAATAAACCCAATCTTCACATAACTCTCACTTGGGTGACACCAAACTTGTGTAAGGCTTTCCTGAAAGGGGCAGGGGTAGGGTGATGCGATTCGGACTGGTGGAAAATGGACATCAGAGGCCCGTTGACGGCAACAACGACGAATAGGAAAAGACTACAGCTCTATAAGGATTGAAACTCTGCAACTACCAGGTATCAAATAGTAGAAAGAGCGTTGCGGAGTTCTAATGCGTCATTTGACATTTGGGAAAGGTCGTATTTAGCGCGCCCGATGATGATATAAAATATATATAAAATATATTTGTAACGAAGAGACGACGGTATACATATACGACGGCGATGAAAGTATGCACAGCACAACACATACCAGAGCGTTTAACCATCATCGACGAAGACTGAGAGCAGCAGAAAATGACGGATCAAGAAAACCATATGGTAGAGAATCTAACATCACATTTCGGATAATATGACATTCTAATTTGGAGCTTCATATAGCCAAATATAAGTAAAAAACAACAAACATCGCATGAAAATAATGATGAGACACGAAGAGAGCACATGTTTGTGGAATCTTATTCTGGACGCGTATTAGCATATGGGGTTGAGATTTAGGAAAGGCGTAACGCGGCCCGTGTGTAGGAAGATAGGTTGCGAGGATCTCTGAGCGTAACAAGATTGTATGAACCGTGAATTTGGTAATACACGAGATACCGAACTCGATATGAGAATACGGTGACTGGTAGGGGGTATGCTGCGCGGTTGCTGCGTTTACTGAGCGGCCGAAGAAGGGAAAAATCGAATGGATGAAGGGGATGATTGAATAGATTGTTGTTGTGTGGATGAATGTATGAATGTTTGCTCTTTTTGAATTGAATTCTCTCTGTCGATCTACTCGAGGAAGGAGTAGTGGTATGCGTCGGAACCAAGACCCTCTACGGCAGCACTGCCACTAGACATGCCAGCATCAGCCAAACCGCGTTGGATCTTCTTCGACAGCTCGGCTACCTCGATTTTAACCGTCGTCACTTCGATTATTAAGCGATTGTACTCCACCTGAAAAGAATTACGCTCAAGGGAACAGAGTACCCAGACAAGCATTCGACAATGACCCGAACCCATGGTACACCAACAATTCACACGTCAAAACTGCTCTACGCATTCACTGAAAAAAAAGAAACACAAAAAACACAAGTACTGACCTTTTGCACGTCGTTCATCCACCTTTGCGGACTATTGCCGTCAACTTCACCATCTGGTCGAACGCTGTCTATCTGAAAATAGTGCTCACTTTCAAAGTGCTCAATAAATCTGTCAAAACCAGCAACATTTAACATACCAGCATCTTGAGCTCGGCTTCGCAACACTCGAGCGCAGGTATCAACGTAAGCATCTTATTCATATGTTGTAACACTTGAGGGGGCAAATTCATTTGCTGCAGTACCGACATGTCGAGGTAGCCCTGAACAGTAAATAAGATGAAAATAGTAACCAACTGGTTCGATTTCTTCGTAAAACAAACAATTTTCTCCAACGAAAATTCATGAGCTTCATACCTTATCAACGGCATACTTCAATTGGTCAGCAACGGCTTGAGTGTGGGGTTGTGAAGATCCAGGAGGCATCGGCGCAGCGGCCGTATTTGGCTGTCCCCAGGCGGGCGCCTCAGGGGCGAAGGGCTGAGGCTGTTGTTGAGAAGGCAGAAACCATGGCGAGTCTGTGGCATGTTGTGAATGTGACGGAAGATCGCCCCATTTACCCGAACCAGATTGGGCTTCATCTAAACAAACGGAGTCATAACAGGTGATACATTTGAATGACTTTCAAATATAGTTCACACTCACCGTGTTTGATAGGGTTATTCGGATCGTTTTCCGGTAGTTCACCCCAACCGGTGACAACTATTGGACGTTTGGATGGGATTGGAAACGGCAAACGTGCAGAACCATCCTCATTCTGAACACGAACATTGAGCTATACCATTTCAAAAAAATGTGGTTGAGGGAGGCTTCATTGAAAAGCTCATCTGCGTCACAATGCGTGTCATATGACTTTCAATAACTGAGATAAACATTACTGCTACGTACGAACAGCATCAAAAGAGATGATGATGCCCTACATTTTTGAGAAACAAACAAAATAGTGCCTGTGGCTGCTTCGTTCACTAATCGCTAACCGCACAACGTACGCAGATAATCTTCTCATAACCTCGTGAAGGATTCGCGAGCCAAACAAGTATGGGCGGATGCGTCAACGAGTGTTACATCATACACATGGGTAAGCGTTTTAGACTAACACTTCCATCCACCTTCTTTTGCGGAACCGGGCACTTCATCAAAGCCACCTCCAAATCCTCCTCCTCGCCTTCACCGATCATCCACAAGCGCACTGGACGTTCATCTTCAACGAAAACATTAGCAGATAAGTCAAAAACGATTTAAAAAATTCAAAACGTCAAAGGAATGAAACGGGCAACGTACTGTTCTTTTCAGGGTCTCCCCACAACGACACACCAGTGTCGCGTTGCCATTTCTTCAGATCACCGTTGGGATCGTGCCACATCAGATCGTCCACACCACCAATTGGAAATTGACTCGGTGCAGCTTGAGGCTTTCCAGACATAATAAGAGGTGCAGCCATCTGACAATAATAAAAGAATACATGAAAAGAATACATCCGAAACAAAACCATTTAAGTCCAACAACTAACCTGGCCAAACGCTGCCGGTCCTCGAATACCATTCGGGGCAACACCGATCTCGGGTTTCCATGTTCCCGCGGCGTTTGGCGGTGCCATCTGCCGCATACCAGACATTCCGCTCAGCTGAAAATGTGCACTTGTGATAACCGAACGGAAACGGAATAGCTCTGATATGTGAAATACAACAACTTACAGGTAGATCGATAGGAGGAGGGACACTCATGTCCATACCACCCGGTGGGTAGCGTCCGCCAGCCGGACCACCTCGGCCCATACCACCCCGAGGCATTCCGGTCAGACGTTGTTGGTCCCATGGCATAGCCTGCTTTCCAACTGGAGGGCCACCCATCATACCGCCGTTTGGTGCCCAAACTGAAACGATGTGATGCTGAGCGTGAACACACACGCCGTGGACATTGCTTATAATACAAGAAAAAGAAAAATATAATCGATAAGGCCACACTTTGAGCAAAAAAAGTGAAAGCACACACCTTGTGGAGGTCGCTGGACGAACATTCGAGGTGGCTGACCATGACCACCGTGTTGCGGTGGTGGGGCATTCGGATGAATCTGACGAGGTGGCCAAGCTCCCATTCCACTCGGTGGTCCTCCCCATCCTCCGGCCTGAATGTGCCACATTAAATCCAATCCTATTGACGATTTAAGAAATTGTCACACTACAAACCTGTTGCTGATGCTTCCAATAACCATCGTGTTCTTGTTTCTGTAAATCACTCCATAGCGGCATTTGATTGAGGCCCGGTGTTGCACCCATCCAATCGCTACCACCTTGGGGATCCATCATACCGTTCATACCTCCTGAAGAATATAATAACACTTAGCAGTGGTCGCATTCAGAATGTTTAAGTGGTGGTGCAAGCAAAGACATCGCACAAGCGTTCATGGTTACAAAGGATTTAACTAACAGGTCAGCATGTAAAATGAGAAGCTTCAAGCCTGTGAACTATTTAACACCATCACGGCCAATATTCGCTTCAGAGCTTCTGAAAGCACAGCCCAGGGTCGGGTTCCCATTTTGATTGCCAGCGGTAAACGGGTCACTCAGTATTTCAGGGAGTATCCACTAAAATGCACCACCCTACCATACTACAAGCAGACAAAAAATATTTAAAGAAAAAATTGACACAGCTAGCGGGAATAGACAACGAGCAAATTCAGCGTTGAAAACGAAATATTTTGCGAGGACGTCAAATTTAACGAAGTGTGACTACGCTGTAAGCATTGACAACGTCATTTGGAGTGTCGCCGGAATTAAACCCGTAAACAGGAATCGTTCAAAACTGGCACCGCTATATGATAACTCTGCGGGTTTATTAGGGCTTTCTAACGAGTTCGGACCTCTCAAACTTCGAATAACGCCATCTAGCTACAATTTTCAGATTACAACGATAGCTCGTAACTAAATCAAGGTGCAGTGAGCGAATGCAATAATAAAAATGGGTTGGAAAGAGGACAAAAGCGATGAAACGTAAAAGAAACAAACATGTGGACCAGACCAGAGCAGAGTTTCACGCAACAAGGAAAAGTGATGCGATTCGGTGGGGGGCGACGACGATTTGGTTGTTTCGAGATTGACGATAATCGGCTATTATTGTGTGTGTATTTGTGTACGACAGCCAATCTCTTCTCATCCACATTGCCTGCTCCCAGTGTGGTGGTCACTCATACGGCCATTATGCATGCATTAAGGGTGCGAGAGCGTTACTTACGATGATGTCCGTGCATGGGGTTAAATTGTTGTTGCTGTTGATCTACGTGAGGGTCGGACCAGATTTTCGCGGCCTCACCGAAGTCGCCTGGTGCCGCTCCCATTGGCGCACCCCAACTCGCTTGACCACCCGGAGTAGCGCCGATTCCCAGAGCATCATTTACGCCTTGTGCTGAAATCATTAAAATATATCATAATCAACATTAATCATCGCACATTCACTCAGGGCCCTCAGACGACAGGGGCTTGCAGACTCGACGACGAGCAGTTTGCGCGTCGAATTCCTCGTTATAAGTGCACTTGAGCAAAATACGCATGGACGAGCATTCTCGTCCGAACGGTGCCGTGTACTCTACAGTCAACACACTGCATTGCACGACGGCACCGCGTTGGACGAGAATGCTCGACGTCGCGTCGTCGAGTCTGCAAGCCCCTGACAAAAAATTGAGCGACGAATTCGCAGTCTTCACCGCGGCGGTGCCCGCGGTGATCGTTTACAGCAATGCGGCAGCCGCAAACGTCGCGTTGGACGAGAATGCTCGTCGTCGTGTGTTTCGCTCAATTTCATTTATAACGGCTAATTCGTCGCTCAAATTGCACGTCGTTGGGTATGTAAGGGCCCTCACATTTTCTCATTTGTTCATAAAATCGTCTAACGGACAAGATTGGCCTCATTTGACTGATACATTACGAGAGAGATGCACTGTCGTTCACTATCCACTGTTTCGATGAGAGAGCTGTACTAAAACTTGGTTCATACTCTGCTGCGGCAGCAGAACACTTAGGAACAGAGCGGACACGCAGAGGAAGCAACGACCCGGTGGAAACGACCGGAAGCTTTGACAATCAAAGTAGAATACCAAGAATATCAAGAAAAGATGAGCAAAAGTCCTTAATAATGGAAAACAGCATTATGATGCCCATCGACGAAAACACCAAAGAACTTATTCGAGCCCACACACTGTAATAGCAAATTTATCAAATTTCGAGGAGCAAAAAACCAAGACGAGGAGTCGATGTGTTGCACTCCGGAAATTAGCTTCTTAGATAAGAAGCAGCTATCGACATTTCAAAAATAGAAAACATACGGAAAATGACTATCGAGAAAATCGGAACCAAGAAACTAAAACGCAGAGGAAAAGAAAAATAGGAAAAGCTTACCGAGTGCGTTCGGATCTTGCCATGGATTACGCATCTGTTGTGGCGACATATGACCCCATCCAGCTTGACCGCCCGATGCTCCTCCACCAGGCATGCCGGAAGCCCACGGCTGAAAGAAAAAGCTTTCTTAGACTAAATATCAGTAAAAGTTGAGCTGAAAAATAGAATATTCTTCTCAGAAATGCAGCTATAATTACGGTGTTGGAGAAGTAGGCAACGGAAATCAACAAGGAAGAGAAGATCTAAAGTTGGATGAACAGAAAAAAAGAGTAGGGTTCGGAAAATCAACCATGAAAAAAAGGAAATTTCGACTACAGACAATGAAAATCTACCGGAAGTAACAGGAAACGACCTCGCAACCAGAATACCAACGAAAGGCATGAAGTTGGAAAGTGATCAAAAGCTGTGAACGACTACAATGAGTGCTTTTTAAACCTGGGCACAGCAGTGAACAACGGAGAATGCTATAAATGTATCAATAAAACTACTGCGCTGGGATGGACACGCTTCATAGGCATTATGTAAAAACGCGACCATATTGAAAAGAAAAATCGAAATTTGTCCTTCATTTTCAGTGGAACGGAGCAGTGAAACATGACGGAAAGCACGCGCTTTCCCAATCAATTCTTCAGCTGGTCCATTTCGACTTTACAAAGGAAGCCAGCTATCCGAAGAAAGGAGTAACTAATTTTAAGTAATTATCAAGCAAAACTGAAGAAAAACAACTGGAGATGTGGCAAATGCAAATATCGGAACAATAAGCAGCTCTGCTATACACAGAACTATAAGAATAGTGGAAAGGATTTTCTTAGTTTAACTTCAGCGATTTTTGACAGCGCAACCAAAACAGCCCTCGAAAACAGCGAGAGCGGGCCCGGTGGCGTCAGCTTTTTGCTTTGAAGGCTCGATGTCAGACTTTAGTGAATTGATTGGGCTGAAATGTCTGACGGACTCATCAAACGTCATGCAGCACGCGATACTTCAACGTCTACGTTTAAACATCCACATTCACCATCTTAGCGATACCCTATGTGAAATGAGAAAATTGCAGCACCAAATAATATGATGAAGTGAGGCAGAACAGCTTTCGCAGTAAATGAACACTATAACATTCATAATCATTAGACCCGAATATATCCAACAAGCAAATCAGGCGTTTCTATCGTCCTTTTCAAAACCAATTTGCTTCCGTTACCCATTCGCTGCTCAACTCTCCTAACTTGACTAGAACACCCGTACAAAACGTCGCCCTTTCCGTTTTCCCACGCCCTTTGTATCAGCCATTCCTGTGGGAACACTTAACGCAGCATTTATTAGTTCAATGTAGCACTACGACCAATTAACACCACGATTTTCTGCGTTCCAATCATAGCTATGTTACCGCGGATGAAGATACCAAAGATTCCTCAAAAAAGCTGCAATTTTTGATGCAGCTAAGGTACTCATATACTACACCCTATTTCATGTGGAGTAATTGAGAATTAAAAAATGGAAAAGGCTATCACAATAACCAGAATATTTCCTCTTCAAGAAACTAGAAAACGTTATACGGAGCACAAAAAACCATCCAACGATACAAATTGTGAAGTAGAGACCAGATCAAGTTCCCTATTTCATGATGTCGTTCGATATACGGAAGCCCCTCGCGAGGAAAATCAAAACAGGTTCAGCCGCTCGCAACGGATCAAAAATCACCCACATTAATTCAAGCAACCCAGTGGTGTCAAAAAAGACTGAAAAAAATCTGTTTTCTTACTTCCGTCCATGTCATTATCAAGGCAGAATTACAGAGGTCACCATGTACAGAATATTCAACAAGAGAGGCTGGAAAACACTGCAATAGCTAAATTTGGGTGAATCAATCCTTCGCCGGAGATTACAAAAAAGGCAAAAAACGTAAAAGAATGAGCTGTGGATCAGAAGGAATCAAAATAAAACCTGGGAGCCTGATTTGTACGGCTGAGAATACCGAAATTCTAAACAATATCCCTTCTAGAACAAATCAGTTCGGGTGAAATTGTATTAGCATTTAGTTTGAACAGGAGCGCGAGAACATTGAAAAAAAGAGAATTTGCGAAAAAAAATGAAAATGTAGCAGACAAAAGAAAAGCGCGAAAATGTACAAAGAAGACCAAAACATCTAACTCCAGAAGTTTGTGCAACAGATGAAATTCAATGACATTTTTGCCTATATATCCGATCGAATCCGATCGATTCAGCTGCACTCATTCTTCTACTATGGTTTCTATTCTATAGGGTGATAATAAAGGAATAAAAACGGGATGTCAAAAAGCTCAGGACTTTCCTATCTCCTTCAAATTTCGTTGTTTTCATAGAATAGAATGCAGCGATGACAAAAAAAATGTCCAGAAAAAATTATCCCCATTGACTTCCCACGAGTGATGTCTAATGCGTTAACTGCGAGTTGCCCTACTGCAAACGAGTATTCAAAAGTATCATTCGGCATTGCTAATAGTTAGGTCTATACTGAACGTATTTTTTATTGATTTTAATACGAAGAAGCGAGCTAAAGAAAGAAGGAGGTGTGATCAGACCGTTAACAGAAGAGAAAAACATTTAAGACACAACGGACGGTTGTTAAATCGACTCGTAATACGAATGAGAATAACAAGTAGGCCGGCAAACAAAGAAAACGAGCAAAGATGTGAAATCGATATGAAGAGAAATGTGGGCAGGAAATCGATGTGTGAAAAGTACATGCGAGCGGGGTAGGCAGCAAGCCACCCCGACCGACTAGTCAGACGGCTGCGTTGTTCAAGCGCGTGGGCGCTCACGGCCCCTCAATCGACCACGGTATGCTAGTGTGCGTATATACATGCATATACACGTATATATAGATGTATATACACGTATATATGTGTATCGACAAATGTGTACGCATTTGTGAGCGCTAGCGTGTGTGTTCTCCTCAGGTATACGCAGTGCAGTCAAAAGAAGCCTCGAAAATAATTAACACACCCATAGCTCGTAAAGCAGAAAAAATAGTATTGAAAAACGAATCAAAATCTTCAACAGTGACAATCGATGCCGCCATTTTCTTGATTTAAACTCTTAGTAGACAATTCAAAGCAAAAACATGTCAAAGGAGGAAGGCCACACAATGAGACTCACACGATGGTAGAATAAAATAGTGCGATTAGGTCGAGCTGTAATTCCTTCCACCTTCTTTTAGCTACTTTGTGTTGAAAAACCGTCATAAATATCAATATGCTAATTTTGCTCAAAAAATTGACATAAACCCTAATTAGCAATTCAAGCAATTGTTTATCCAAGCTAATATACGAAAACAGCTGATACAGCACTACCGACCTATGGAAATGACAAACAAGCAGGAAAAAACATTAGAAAATACTATTCTCACTCCTAATCACAGTGGGCTTCCAATCATCGAAAAAAAATAAATGATCGAAAATTATATGAAGACCAGAAGCCAACAATTTAGCGATTTAACCTGTAAAGAGTGTATTCAAAATCCCCATTTCCGTGCAAATTCCATCCTTTGCTTTACCGGTGAAAGAACGTTACCAGAACCGCCAACTCAAAAAAGGCACACGCTGAATATCGCCTTAATTTGCTCATTTAGTAGAAGTGTGGTTGTCTCCTGAACGAGACGCTACGGGGAAAACCTTCAAAGCAAAAATTACTTCTCTCATACACTTCAAACATGACGGCTAACAGAGCAAACAGGGATCATTTACTGTCTGCCGGTCCGGAGAATAACGAAAACAAAAGGTATACAAATAGCTGACAACGACGAAAAAATCTATAACTCGGTATACCACAACAATCGAACAGCGACAATTGTTACGTATCGAAGACAGCCGACTTCACGTGAACATCACCACCACTATGCTCAGGGCTCGATGGCGGAACTGGTAGGGGTAAAATTGTGGCAGGAATGACAACAAAAGGGGTGCTTCTGAATGACTGGGGAATGGCGCATCCAAGCCGACCGAAACAGGCGATACGGGGCAAATCGATCATGTCGAGAACTGGCTGGGAGAGTGTGTGTGTTGGACGGTTGGTTGGGTGGTTGTGGCTGTCTAGGGAGGTCTATAGACCCCTTCTACATCGCCCCCGTCCAGTCATTGTGTGTGTTGGTGTGCGACCAAACGGCTGCTACTGGGCGTGATGGCCACTATTGCTGAAGAAGCGACCAGAAGAAAGAGGAGGAAGAGAAGGACGAGGAGGAGACGATGATGAACAAGATATTCGACCGACAAATCGACCGACTGCCTCCGTCGCTCTTCTACCCTTCGACAACCCTCCCGCACCACCTCATACTCCACGTCTTACACACAGATTCACAAACTGGTTCACTAACACCTCTACAGTCGCGCGCCACACACGCTATACTCACTCACTCGACTTTTTTCACGCAGCAACTTTACTTACATGACAACACCCGTCCGATTTTCTACACGAACTTTAAAAAAATACGTTCGATAAATAACAAATTCAATAACCGTACGACTGAGACACGAAATATTAGAGAAGTTGTATGATGGATTACCCAAGGGAACAATTATACGTGCAATTCCCACAATCTCCCACAGAATATTTCAAAGTCCAGAACATGTATGCCGACGATATCTGAACCACTGACTTCGCATTTATCCTAGAGCGGGCCAAACCTGTTCACTGGCAGATTCCCGTTTCGTTGCTGTTTTACAACAAGCGGGGGAAAGGGTGACGCGCAATTTATGCGGTCCGCCAAAAGATAAACGATTACAACTACAGTTGATGTAGAATAACTAGGGGACCCAGCCTTTAATTTCACAACTTGGGAGAATTCTCGTCGAATGCGTAGTAAAACATAGATGGAATTGGGTTTTTTTTTTAAAGCGGTGAATAATGGAGAAAAATTTCAACACTAGCAAGAATATAGCCTCAGGTGATAGTTTTGAATACGTATGTACGTTTTAAATATTCAGATGAATTACAGTTACGAAGTTCACGTTATCTGATTAATAAAGTCCATTGAGCGAAATAAGGTTACAGCTAAAGTGAACCACATTGTATTCGTATACTAGACATGGCCTCAGACCTGTGGTTTCTATGGTGATTCAACTTCTATCGAGCGCTGTGAAACTATCCTTTTCAGTTTGCGACTAAATCTAAAAAAGGCAAGACAGCTTAGGCGATAAATGTGAAAAAGTGAGGACGAAGAGACTTGGAAAGAGGATTCAGAAAGAGGGCAAAATTAGGAACGAGAAAGGATATTATTGATCGTTCTAAGGAAAAATTATAAAAGTACCTGCTGTGGTTGATCGTGCTGTGACCGCCATGGCATGTCATCGATGCTTAGATTGGGAAGACTTCGTTCGAGATCCATGTTGCCGACCACGCGACAACTTAAACTCGGATCTGAAAATGCTCACAAATTAGTTTCCAAAACTAAAAAAAATTACGAAAAATATGATGCAACAAGAGCGAAAACACATGATATCAGCACTGGAATTCAACTAAAAATCAGTAAAATATGTTTAAGCGGTAGAAGCACTGGAATGATGTGGTAAGTAAGGAAAGCTAGGGGCACAGTAGAGCCCTTACGAAGAATATTGCACGTAGAGCACATAGGAGAACTTCGTTGGGCATTTACTACGTCAATCGAATGTTTTACAATAATCCTACTATACAGCAAGCCAGCACTCGGTCATGTGACTTAGCATGATGTCGTTCAGATGAGTAACACAAGAACAAAAGGCTGAATCAGATTGAAATGCTACGACGCGAAAGTAAACTAGTGGCTTCATCGTCTCGTCTACACATCACTTTTTTTCAATCTTCTATCAGCAGAAAAGCAAGCGGAAAAAAAGGCGCAACGTTACATGAGATGGATGACCCATAAAGGTCGCTCTTCCTAGAATAGCTTCCCCTCGTCTCGTCTTGACAAGTTTGTTTCAGAACAAAGTTTTCAAGAACAATAAAATTTTTCAAATGATTTTTTTCGCTATGAAAATAGAACGAATAGCGACCAGTAAATGGCTGGGACACAACAAAAAGTCAGCTGTTCAACGATGTGAAGAAAAAATCAATAAGAGCAGAGGGAAATGCGTAAGAGAACAAGTCGCAAAGGGATAGGCATAATGACGCGACGATGGGAAAAATTTTCGGGCCACAAATCGATCATCGTGGCATTTGACATCACAAAAGGGTCGTTGGTGTGATCGGTATTTCTGAAGTGCTGATCGGGCCCCGTATCATAACCATCGACTGCAGATCGAATTCCGATTAAAACGCACAAAACGTCAAGGTTCAAGTGGTCCACAAAATAGAAGAAATTCGAAATTAGTGAGAGGCGGAGAGATGAGCAACTGAATAATAAGAAAGGCACAAAATTTCAGGACCGATCAAAACAAATTGAGCAAGCAATGTGATTGAGAAACGATATGTGGTAGTGGCCGCAGCATTTACTAATATTACTTTTCGATGATCCCACGTAACAATAACATCTAATGTTTCGCAAGTATTAGGGTTAGCAGTATCGCAACGCTACAAAATATTCACGTCAGGGCCGAACAGCTGTAGTATTACGCAGACAATTGTCACAGCAAACAACTTCTCCTCCACGACTTCCATAGATCACCCGATTTCATGAGTAAACTGAAAATCAGAATAATTCTCAGAGATTTTTGCACATGAGGGGAACAAAGGCCTGGTCTCATACGAGCAGTCGTTACCTAACTTGCTACAGATACCGCACCAAAAAACTACTAAAAAGAAATAGAGGATAACGATAAAAGCAAGAAACACCACTAAATACCAGGAGGAGAACATCTGACGAACGACACCGCAAATCCAGCGATGGCAGAGGAACAGAGGAATTTTCGTGGGATCGCATCAGCTGTGTAAATTAGAAAGGGGGAGCCAACTCGGCCGGATACGAATTGACTGCTGTCTCGATGTTCATGGACGTCTGCCTCCGCTTCCCGAATCTCGCCGTTCAATTCAAAACACATTCCATTCGATGATTTCCACCATCTACCACATTTTCACCACCTATCAATTGAATTGGACTCGTTTGAACACCGGGACATCCGCAACTGTGCCCTCACCACCTCATTAAAGATATTTCTCTCACACAAGGTCATGGAGGTAATAAGAAGCAAGACAGATATCTTTGGAAGAAAATTTCCTCTACACAAACTAAAGCCTACTTTTAGGGTGACCTCTAGTTGAAAAGCGATCTTATCTTAGATCTCTACAAACTAAAAAACAGAAAGGGGATGCTCAAGGTCGTAACAAAATTGTAATCAACAAATAAACACGGTGAGCTGTTCATTTTCTCATAAGATGGAAATGTTCATTAACTTGTTTGAAGAAAAGACAATAGAAAAAGCAGTGAAGCGAGAAAACTGACAATGCAGATGTTAAGGGGACCGTACCAAGGGAAACAAGGTAAAAGTACGAAAGTAAACGCAAAATATGAACTTTAAGAACTCTTAGCTTACAAGATAGAACAAAACAGCGAAAGTATGGTGAGGGTGACCGATGCTGAGTATTTCATAACAGATTTAGAACTCTGATTTCGAAGGAATCTTCGAACAACTGTGATCGCCGGTCACGTGTCTTGGGGGTTGGGTCAATTCTCGGTGGGATTTCAAATGTTCGTTCAAGTGTTGTAATAGCAAGAGCACAATTGTTTTGGGAACGAAACGACCGACTAGAGAGTTTTCAAAGCTAACCAGAAAATGTATCACATTTCGCAAAGATGAACTGCCAATAACGCATTCAAGCTTGCAAAGTTGAGTGAAAAATCAGAGAGTGCGACTTAAACTTCTTGCAGCTCTCCAGTTTTGTGGATATTCACATTTCAAAAGACCCAAACCAGAATTGTTTTTAAATCGCTAAATTTTGGAAACCTGACATCAAGTTGTTACTAGAATTAGAGAGGATAACTTAACCACCTGGGCCCAGATTCATGAACGGACAAGCGGTCTCCGAAACCGCGGCGCAGCCAAAGCCAGACAGCAGAGTCGATGAGAGATTGCATTTAACAAAGGAAGTTTAGGATAAGTAGGCAAAGGTGGGCGCCGTTCGAGCTATATCTCGGGGTTTATCGGGGGTTTACCAATGATGAATCTGGGCTCTGGTTTTCACACCAAGAAACTCAGGTACTACTAAATATAGGTTTGGTAGGTGAGAAGAGAGTAATAATACTACCATAAGCCCGAAGACCAGAAATTCCAAATAGAACAAGGACATAACAGCGGAAAAGATAGGAAAATTCATTACGAATGAGGCAGCACAAGAACTAGAAAAAAAAGCAATGCACTGGATCGCGACTAATATTTTAGAAGTTGTGGAAAGAGTATCGCCCCAGGGTTTATTCAAGCACTTCAAATAGAAGTGTTGTAACGAACAGCATTAGCAATAAATGGAATGCAGTGGACAGATGGGATAGGAAGCCATAGAAGGCTATAGAACATAAAAAAAGAAATGAAGAAAAAAAAGCGGAACGATCGGGAGGACGTCTGACATCGACTGACAGCGAAGGGACGCCGACGCCCACTGACCGATCAATTACGATCGAGGTTGGTCAACAGGAAAATCGAAAAATGACCATTAAATTATATTTGAAATGTTTCCCAAATATGTTGCAACTATATACTATATGTATGTAGCAAGATTACACACTTGCGAGGCTCTTACCATTGAAATCGGTACGGGTTTTTACCCGTCAAAAAAGCATAAATTTCAATGTTCTGGTGAAAATAGGAGATAGTTATTCAGGATACGTAATTTTATACCTTCAGATACCTAATTCAATACGAAAGACCAAGAGAAACCCGACAATTACGGCAAAATTATAACAACGAAGAAGTGTAACTCAGAATAGATACAAGAGAATTAAGAGAAAAGAAATAGAAAAGAGGAAGAAAAAAATCCGCAGCTGCGTTCGCTTGATACGCTCCCGAATAGAATGATAATACCAAAACCTCTTCAGTAAAGGCAGTAAAAGTGAAGTGGAACAGGCCTGAAGTAAATTACAATGAAGCGAGATAAATTTTAGGGATACAAATTCCTGTTTTGATAACTTTATAATTTTAGAAAAATATGAATGCACCGCAAAATCATTGTCAACGAAAAGGAATGGAAAACGAATTCAAGTGCTAATAGTACAGAGCCTGAGGCTCTAAACTCTGAGGCTGTTGTCACGAGTGCTCGTGGAACCGGAATTTCCGCCGAGCACTCAAGATATTTTCGAGAATCTCTGAAGAGTGGGATCAAAAACCGCGGGACCACCGCACTTTACATTCAAAAGTATCCGAATTGCACGCATATTTCTGCAGTATCAACCAATCACTGAATACATTGACTGTAACTCAAAGAAAAAACTTTCAATCAGATGCTGAAAACGAGGACATTCAACTGCTATTCAGTTGTAATTATCTGTAGCAGACATTTCACTTTTGACAAATGTAAGCCTGCTGAGTGATGCGAGCATATTTTCAGTTTGAATGATGGATTTTGGGGTAGGTGTTGGTTTCGAAGAAATGCGTAATATTACACAACATTTTGGAGCAGAAATAGACGATGCGCATATGCTAGGCGTTCCCCGATTCTTGAACTCGTACTAAAAGTATGTGCATCTCGCTTCTCTTTCATAAGCTCGGAATGGTACGAAATCTCAAAATAGATGTCGCTATTATGTTGAAATATTATGTTGAAACAATAAGGCAAGAGAACTACCCAACTAAATGTTAATGCTTACAAAGGTGAAGCAAATAATGCAATTGCAAATTCTGAATTTTATTTTTATCCCCTATTGAACTACTCGAGTCCTCTGACTTTTTCAGCGTCACCAAATAGCATCTCAGAATTCTAATAAAGGAAATGTTTTTTTGTAGAGATTAGTGTCCTAAAAATAATCCGATAGATTAAGCGCAACTACTATGTTGATAGTGGTTCGCTTATAGGTATAAAAGACACGAAAAATAGTTGACAGGCATAGAGACATAGATTGGATAAGTGAAAAATTGTTTTTCTAGCAGTCTGTAATTAGCTACCAATAACTACAGTCCGCTTAGATCCACTTTTTTGATGTTCAGCCCCGCTCAGGACCCTTCAGGCATGAAGATTCGTTGTTCTCTACCAAGGTAGTTGCTATTAGGATAGGCTATGTAACGTTCACTTCCGCCAATATTTCTTTTTCTTTCAACTTCTCATCACCCACTCTTATCTAGTGTTAATTTCCAAATTGAATATTCAAGCCCTACTCTGCTGGAATGGTATGCAACTGAACTGCAATGTCGTCAGTGATTGTGAGGACCTCTCGCCTTCAGTCGATTCACTTTAAACCTAACTTGTAATGGCACACCTGGTGGCGTATTCAATAAATAAATAAATAAATAAATAAATAAATAAATAAATGGAATTGAATAGAATCGGAGCCCTGGAGGTGACGAAAAAACTGAGTACGCAGAAAGGAAAAAAGCAGTCGAGATAGAACAGGTAGGATGGGGCAGATTCGAGTGAGGTCGTCAAATCGATGGTGTTTTCTCCAGAGTGGCCTACATCTGTTTGCAAAGGTCATATGCCAGTTGTGTGTGTGTGTTCCTACAAAAATCAATGACTGAGGCCATGGAGATTAGATGAGAATTCAGTAGAGGAATTTAGTGAAAAAGGACCCATTTTAGAAACTTCTCCAGTGATTCGTACTACCTATTTCAGAAGGTGAATTTTGAGAATGATCAATTCACAGCTCCCCCTTCTGCCTATCGTCCACAAATTAAAAATCAATAGAAAACTCAAAATCTCGGCGATAATTCTGTGACGTAGGGGAGTTTTACAGTTACGTGGGGCGGCCAGACCTTATACGATGACCTGTCCATAACCAGATGTGCGAAATTTTCCTCCGGCTAACATAGAGGCCTCTCGTAGACGAAATCATCCCTTAGTATGCAGCTCTGAACAACTCCGACAATAATCGATTGATCTTGCCAGACAGGACCGATAAGAATTTCGCTGTAACACGAAGGAACGCGTGCAACCATTGATGATCGGTGAAAGCGAAAAATTGATAATCGATTCGCAGCTATGGTAACACAAAGTTGTTAGAAGATGCCTACTCGCCAAACAATTTATGTAATACCCAAAAAGGAGGGGCACTGAGACAACGCTCTCCTATCGTGGGATGTATAGCAGAGAAAAAATCGATAATCTATCGACTGTCGAGCGCCTATGTGCAGCGTCATGGTTTCGATCGCAACGGTAGCGCAATATCGATAAGAATCGGACTGCACAGAGAGAGAATGTAGACATGGAATTGGAAGAAAAAACAGTTACACGAAGCTGTACTTTGATCCCAAGAATGATAAAATGGAATCACTGCGAACGGAAGGGCGATCGACAGGCCTAAAGTGATGAGATGAAGAGCGGAAAACTCGGCGGATAGAATAATCGAAGTTACGAAACTGAACCGGCTTCGTACAGTAGACGACACGAACGCCGATGATTCAATTTCGATTGCTCAATACTGTCGAACTCAATCAATACCGAAGAGCATTTATTATCTATTGCTATTTTTGCGATCGATCCCGCCATAATGTTCGCTCAGCAACTTCCGAGGAAGTGGTCGTATAGCAAAGTATAGCTGCACAGACACGAATAGAAACGCCAGAATAAATAAGAATACCCGCCTGTACATGAATACGAAAGTATTGCACCGAAAAGAAGCCAGGATTTGGCGGAGAACGGGAATTCTGCCTCATTGTGGCCGTCGTTCCCACCACCACTGAATTCTCCATGAATCCCTTCCCGTTGTTCCATTCCCTTTTCCCTTCGTATTCTCTTTGAAACGAAAAATAATTCATCACCGGGCGAGCCATAGTTTATAGTTAACGAGACAAGAGGCTTAATTTACATTAGACGACCTCTGACCCACCATGAATTTACCAGCAAGCTTCTTGAGTCAAATCTCAGAAAAAATCTTGCTTGTGACAGTTATTCCGGTTGGTTCAACTTTCACTCAAAGATTGCAATTATAAAAACAGAGAACTATACGAGAACTATAGTTGCGAAAAAATCTGAAGCAAATTCCTATTAATTTCGTAGGCAAGCTGGAAATCCGCCGCAATCATCACTCAATGAATCACTCAACGCAATCGTCTGGAACAGAAGCTGACCACGAATATCTGCGCTCCATTATTTCATTTCGGCGACAGTATGACGCGAAATGCGTACCATTTGCCTAGAAATTCTTCTCTAAACGCTAGAAAAATTGTAGTCCCACATTGTGCTGCAGTTGGTCTGCAGGCGATTCAAAGTAAACGAAAAAAAAAACAAGATTGTAGGAGAAGGCAAAGGTCCATAAATAGCAATATTGAGATCTCGGAAAGTCAGGGAATGCTGAGGAAAGCGGAGTGTGCAGCGAACACGAAGAAGATAGAGTTTGAAAGGTTAGTCAATGATCCTACGATGCGATTAAGAGGGAGCCAATATTATTCAGAAAGATAGTGGAACTTTGGTTCGAAAGGCTGTTCGCGGAAGCGACTCCTATACATGTCGGTCATTGAGAACGAGCGTTGAAATGCACTTTGAACGGGGCGCTGGTCGAACAACATCAGAGCAGAGTCGCACGAAGAGAAAGAGAATCGGATCTGCTGAGCAGGATAATCAACGGATAGGGTGACAGGACTAAAACAGAACGACGACGACAATGCGACGTCGACGTTGAAGACGACGGCGGTGGCGGTGGGCATCGTCGGTGAGCGTCGGACGAGGAGCTGTGGAGCTGTGAGTGTATGTGAGGCTGAGGCGAGAGTACGGACGGAGACGAGGTGGAGGAACGGCGCGCGATGGCAGCAGCAGCAGGGCAGTGCGAAGCAGTGGTAGAGGGTGAGCTGGACGAGGGGCAGCTAGCAGCAGCAGCATCATCAGCAGCTGAAGTAGCAGCAGCAGCAAGCAGTAGGGGCCTGGATAATGTCGATGGAGCATCAGAGATGGAAGGAGAAGGGCGGCAAAAGCGGACGCGGACGGACAACCGACGGACGGACCGCCGACGGGAGGGAAAGGGGGGGGGACGCTCTCCGACCACCCCTGCGTCCCTGCGGTCGACGACGACGCGGCGCGCGATCAATTCGACTGCTGGGGTGGCCTGGCCTGGCCTGGCCGACGAGGCAGCAACGAGCGAACGAGCGAGGCGGCGGTCGGGGCGATGGTTGGATGGTTGGTTGGTTGGTTGACGACGACGGGGGGCTGTGTGGTGCATTGCGTGGACGGGGGGCTACGAGGGCGCATTGTGGACGGGGGACGGACCACCAGGGCCGAGAGAGACGCAGACGGGCGGCGACCGATCGTCGGCCGGCCGCACACACGCCGCCGCCGCCGCCTCGCGCTCTGGAGCACATAGCGACGACGACGAACTGCTGCTGCTGCTGCTGCTGGCTGCAGCTGCATCCATCCATCCATCGGCCCGAACCACCGACGAATCGGGGGACCGAAGGGGCCGACACCCCGCTAACATCGCTACCTTGGGATAATGAGCACCTGGGCAGGGTAAGTCAGCCGCCTGAAGCAGCAGTCGCCGATGCGCCACGCTCCGCCGACGCGACGCGTGACACAAGCCGCGTCCATGCATCGTCGCCGACGTCAGAAACGCTCGTGTGCGTCGAATCAACTGAAAATTTAAAACGCTCGCAAACAACGATGAAGCGATGTGACATGGCTAAATTGGTCGTGGACCCTCAATCAGATAACGCCCACGTTCGTTTCATCCTCACAGACACCCATTCATTGCCTGTGGTATTGTTGTCGGCAATCGTATAACGAGATAACGAGGTAAGGGTAATTAAGACAAGGAAGCGTTTTGCGGGTGGAGCTGTGCAAAATTTTCTAGTGCAAAATTCTCCGAGTAGTCTGGACACCATGCACGAGTCAGATAGGACCTGACTAGTGAGAGGCCTCGAGAATAAATAGAGAATAATGAATAAAAATATTAGTTCTGCAACACTAGATACTTCCTAGTTAAAAACCATTCGCACCCACACCTCGAGCTTCGACACCAAAAGTCCAGATAACTCTAGTCTTTCTCAAAATTATCTGCCCAGTTCGAATCGTGCGGTGCACTTCAATTTTTTCAATACCATATCACCTGAGTTCGTTGTTCGACTTAAATCCCAATAAAGGATAGATGATCCCAACTTGTCAAGTGTGTGTTCTGCTCTGTTGCCTGAAAGAAATACTTTAGTTCGATTGAATGCCGCATCAGAGCTTTGGAAGCCTAAAATTGCCGTTTTGAAGGACGTATAGTGTCGAGACAAAGGAGAAATTTGGCTGAGGCGTCTGATGTCTAGATGGTGCTAGGGTATTCCAAACAAAAACAATTTAACGCAGCGCTCGCGGATGGTATCGTTGTTCTGAAGATTGTTACTCCATCGGCGCTCAATTAATCTAATTTTATCCTCGAGAGGAGATATGCCCAGACCAGGTAAATGTTCAATGCAGGGCCATTTCCTGGACTGGATTTTTCGAGAATGAAATAAATAAATAAATAAATTTCCAGAAAAAAAAGGTTTCAAGGTTCACCGTTCCTTCGTCAGAAAGCGTTCGACGACAGAGAGCTGTCTAGCGTTCAAATACTTGTCTTTTGTATTAAAAACTTATGGTAAGGGTTCAAACGAGTTCTGTATTTCCGTTACAATGTCGGGCCGGTGGAATAAATCGTGTCCCCGTTGAATACCTGAAGGACTGGAATATCGAACGCTCTACTATTGCAGCTCAAACAGTTCAAATGGAAACGAAAACTCGTCAGGATAGATTCGGCCCATAAAAATGGGAAAAATTGCGTGCAATTGTCAGTTCTTAAATACTCGCCTTCACTGAAAACACCGCTGCAAAGTTGCCTTATAAAATATTACCTGACCAGTGATGATTCATCAACTGGTTTCACACTGGTTTTTTGTGGAACATTTAGGCAAGATTCGCAAGTCTCTAGGAAACTGCTAATTTCCCACAATTTAAACAGTAAATAGTACTGAAGAACGACGATGTTCCTCTACGCAGTTATAAAGGACGTCAGAATGTGAGGTAAGAAACCACTGTTCATGGTCATCGAAACATTCAAAAATAGGAAGGCAACAATTCTGCAAGAAATATGTAGAGAAGGAAGTAACAAACATTCAAAACGGGCTTGAACTTCGCGGATGGTTAGTTTGGAGGACGGAACTCATCCTCAAGTCAGAGAAGCAATCGCTCATCATTTCAAGCTAGTACTGAATGTATGAACGTAATAAATCATAAGAAATAACAAGCATAATATATCGACTGATATTGATGCCGGAAAATTGAGTCGTAAGGAGATTGATTTCTAGGTTGATCATATTGGCAGGCTAGCTGCAAACGAAAAGAATCGCCAAGATTCTCCACTCAGTTTTCTTCAAAAATATGTTGGTTTCTGCTTTTGGGAATCATTGTAGCTCAAAATTTCCTATTTTTGTGGACCGGACACTGAAGATCTGTTCACGCATGTTATTTGCTCCCACCTCTATTATCCTGTAGGCGAGCAGCGACGTTTGACAGATATTCGCCCGATGGCAAGTCAGCTGTTATTATTGAGGGTAAAATGCAGGTGCGGTTGCATCAAACTCAATTTTACAATAATTGATTTCTCTTGAGACAATATTAAACTGGGTGGGCTGTTGAATGCATTCTTCTCTGATTACCATCGCGGTTAAGACGACGTTTACCACGTTTTCTGCAGTGAATCCGGAAGAAGTAACAAGTTTGAGCCGAAACTTGTAAGCCTAAGAATAAGAGCAGCCAAATCAGTTGATCAATTTCTAAGAAGCAGAATCTGTGCGGCACTTTTTGCATGGATAGCAGGTGGTGCAGATGGAAAGCGTGCACTGGTGATATTAAATGACATCATCAAATCTTAAACTTTGAACAAAAGCTCGACTTGTTCGTTCTCTTCGACGACATGGGAGGGAATGCTTCATAAATAAAAAGCGGCAATTAGGCACTCCACAGGGAGCAATTGTCACGAGCACATTGTAATTACATGAATATGAAATGAATAACATACAAAAATGTGTCTGGACTAAAACAAAAAACGTACCGTATATACAGGTTGGACAGGAAGATGGTGGTACTGTAGCGAAATTCATGCATGGGTGACGAATTAGAAAATATTTCTGTCGTTTAGGGAAGGGCGACATATCTGAAATATCTCGTTCAACTGTGAAAGGAGACTGGAAAGGTATAAAAAGGAATAGAAACACCACGAAGTACCATCCGCATACGTCCAAACTGTACACGACATTTTCGTGCCGTAGCTCACTGATTTACTTTGCATTTATCAAGCTAACTATTGTACACAACATTGAAAACAGCTCTGTTGCCCAGGTGAGTATATCTGCACGAAAGTACGAGTTTTGGTAAAAACAGGCTGAGAAAAGAAAATAAGACAAATGGTGAAGATACGGTTTCATACGTCTTTTTAGGATATCACTTCCTTAAGAATTCTGCTGATTAACGAGTGAGGAAGGACGTCAATCATAGCGAAATCGAGTACTGGTCATTTTCTATCTCCCACAACGAAAGCGCGAATATGGATCAGACTAATGAAATCTAACAATGAAAAACGTTCTGGAAAGTTTCTAAAGAAAATTTCCTCACCGGAAGTCGAAAGGATGCAGAGACCAGACGTTGATACAGCGCTCATCATAGCCCTACTGTCCAGCTGTGCTTAGTCAGGAAAATGAGGACCGCCTATGACATTCGTTGAAAATGACACGTGTAACGATACTAGTGATGAAATCTGTGCTGATATGTGAAATTTTTGATGACATTAAAGTGCTGTTATTCAGCCCGATACATCGCCTTAGGCGACGTCTCTCTCAGGATGGATTTAGAGTGCCGATTTTATCAACGTGAGCCAACCGTGAACAGCACATTTGCAAAGGAAAAATTGCTGTCCAATACAGGAAAAGTTGTTCAAGTGATGCATCCTTGAATGGGGGCGGTGCTCAAACGGTTCTCTCCAAGCTCCCCTAACTAAAAAATGGTGGCTTAGAACATTCTACTCTAGATTTTGGGTTGTGGCCGTGACGTCTCCCATAGTGTCCTTTGTTTTGTAAGGTGAACCGATTTGGCTGAAAAAAGTGCAAAGAGCAGAAGTAAGAGGTATGTTTTCCACTTTTTTCCACTTCCACTTTTCCGTTTTCCTGTTACAATGCAGAGATTTGACCTAATACGAATAAAATGGCGATATGAGTCAAAAAACTGTTCAAGAACTCCTCATCCTTAAAAAAGTGGCTACGTTCTGAAGCAGAATTTCAAAATCCCTAAAAAAGATAGAGGTGGAAAATGGTGCTCATTTGTGTTTTAACTTCATTTTGGACAGTGCAAGTAAGAGGAGAAGCTCGAAAAGCACTACAAAAGTGTTAGTGTGAGACTGGGAACGTAACAGAGGATGACACTGGTTTTAAACTCTCACTTAACGCTTACGAGTCGCGTAAAAGCGGATCTTTATAATCCGGTCTTCTGAGTACAATATATCCATTTTGGAAATTGTCTTCACTAGGTGGTCATCTTGTTCACCTGTGGTCGACAGATTCTTCACGTACACACTGTTCATACCTGAAGTCGTTTAGCTTTGGCTGGTACGAATCACGGATTCCGAAGACGCCTTGTTTCTTTCAAATTGACCAGTCGAGCTGCTTGAATTTGAGTGAATCTGCTGAATGAATTTCGATGAGTTTGGGTCACAAAAACGAAAATGAAAAGAAAGCAAGCTACGTTGCTAGAAGAACTACGAGATTATAGTGCCACCACTAATCGAAACTCTATTCTGGGCGGGATATCACACACCAGAACATTCTATAAAAGCCACATTTCCTAAGAATGAACGACGGCTTCACAGTATAAGGATTTAGTGGATTTTCTCGAACAACGGACTAAAATGGGTATGCAGCGCTTTGAGCAGAGGCTCATGCACTCTGTGATATCATTCACGCTCACACTCACGAACATCTATGATGTCACATAGACTGAACTTTACAGAAGCTTAGTCTGGAGATCAAATACGTCCTGACGCAGCTCAATGCCGTCTGGGTACATCGTACTGATCGCCTTATTAGGTTGCGTCGATCGAGGTGAGGTAGAGTGCTGAGCTTAGTTTCCTATAGAGCAGCTTCATCTAGGAATGATATAGCGCTGCACCATTTTTGGCTTTATCGTTTCTGTTGGATATGGCCGCAATAAAGCATAACATTATAGGGAAGGGGAGAAGCAGAAGTGAAGACTGTTGAGTAGTGCTGTGGTACGAAGACAACGACGCCGACGACGTTTTTCGTCGTCGGACGAGATGATGCTTCGGAAGATAGCGATGGACATTTGAATATTGACGAATTTTTCAGATCCGATCGCATTCTCTTCGAGAACGAACCCTCGTCATCGGTTGGAGACGTTGAGGACGATGATCTCATTGGTCTGACATTTTCAGCGAATTTTGAACGATTTCAATGCAAACTTGAGGGTGTTTTCTGATCACCCTCGCAGACAACAGTTCCTTACAAGTTCCGCCCGACTTCCAGTAGTTACACTGGCCGGGCTGGGTGGCCGAACACCCCAGCATCCTTCTCCCATCCCAACCACCGTACACAACGACGAGACCGCACACGCACGTAAATTGGCGACGGGCCACAGCGGCCGTTCAATCGATACAAGTCGGCTGTCTACCCGACGTGAGTGTGTGTGTGTGCGTGGCCCATACTGCGCAATTCTCCTGTGGATCACAATGATCTGATTGGAATTTTTCATTTCAAATCAATACTCCTTCAGATATGCATTCGCCAAGGTTCCACCTATCCGCCGACCCGTTTTCCCGCTGTTTTATTGAAAAATTCCGAATAAAACCGCTCATAAACCTGATACGCTGCTTTTCTTCTTGGAATTTCTCTCAACTTCTTCTTCAGCGACAAAGGTGATTTTCATGACAAAGACAGAGTTTAATCTATGTGGTATTCTTGATCCCAGCACTTCTTTTTAGTTTTCCGATCAATAGTAGAAATGAACTCCTCCTTTTTACTGATTTGTTCGGGCATTCCCACACGTTTCCTTTCTTTGGCACATCCTTCAGAACAAATGTGTATCTGCTAGAGAATGCATGTGATGAAAAAAAAATTAAAATTTCTGTTTTTGCCCTTATATATTTTTTTACACTATAATTACCTGAACAGCTTTTCCTTCAGTTATTTAGACCTCTGTCAGTTTTCGAGATTTGCCCTCAAGAACTTGTTTCTTATTTTTCGAATTTATTTTCTATTTGATAAATCTTTGCGATAGTTCAAGTATTAATTTACTCAGAATTAGGACGTTCTTTTTTTTCTAGCGCAGAGCGGTCATCAGTTTTCAACATTTTTCGAGAACGCGGTTCCAGAACCGGCAACATTTTTCGTAAATATATCAGAAATCTGACTAGTATATTAACATTTTCATAACGCTGTTGATTTTCAATTATGTTGCGGTCCTAACAGCTGCACCTTATGTGCTTAAAATTTTTTAAAATGCGTATTTATGTTAGTGGACGGATTATTGGAAGATTTCCTGATAAAACATATGACGAATCAGTTTGCTCATCGATTTCGTTCGTTATTTCGGAATGATATCAAAGTACAGTCGAGGTATCTCTGGTCCTCCTCCTGTGAACTTTTCAGCCGACAACGATCGTTTATTTTGCAGTTGCAGTTTCGAGATGCGTCAGTTCTTTTCGAATATATACCTTTTACTGTTGATTATCACAAGGTAAAGTGCTGGAATAATATAATCGGCGTATTGAGGAGCATGGGGAATGCGCCCCGCACTTGGCTATCGCGCGGGATTGTAGGTGTGATTGATTCTGGAACTGGTATGCTTGCTGGAATCAGAGCTCACTTTAGCTTCATCACTTTAACCTCGAATGTACACTGACTGTTCTTCATAAAGACCTATATATGTTTCATTCATACATTGAATGTTGTTCTAGAGCGTTTTCTTGCTATAATCGGCTTTCCTGATAAAATTCCTCTTCGTGTGTGTGTGACACGTTTTTGCACGTTTCGTTGTTCTCATATATCTGTAGCTGAGTGTTTTCGTGCATAATTTGTTCGTGAGAAATTGGTGTTACATAGGCATGGAGTCGACGGAGAGGAATAGTCGAGGTCGATCTGTCGAGCTGGATGGACGACGAATCAACGCCGTGTCACCGATGCATCTCAGTGAATCGAAAATGCTACAAAGCCTTTGGAAAGAGCATCAACAGCAACAACAAGAGCAACAACTACAACAACAACAGCAACAACAACAACAACAACAAACCTCATCTGTGCCTGGTCCGGCAGATAATCGAGGAGGACACGTGAAAGGTCAGTCAGTACTGTCACTTATCTTCTATAACCCAATGTAAACTCTAAGTGTAAATTGTGATGGATTTAAATTTCGTTGTTCCTTCGGCTACTAAATTGAAAAGCGAAAAGCAAAGCGATCTGTATATCACATTTTATTTAGGCCCCTGAAACTGAGCAGGAAAAAATCGCTGCCGATGAGGTTATTTTTTCACTTTTTCGCTTTTCACCTTACTAGCCGAAGGGACAACGAAATTCAAATTTGTCACAATTTTTAAATACACTGCTTGGAAGAACATATAATTCTCTTTCGAATGCTGCCGAACTTAATTTACAACAGTCGTTTGAAAAAACGGCACGAACATTCTTACCAACCTAATATTCGATTCAACACTCAGTTTAAATAAACGTTGTGGTTTCAGTAACGTTTATTTCAGCCGCGTTCGTGCATAAAGCTGTCTGTTTGAACAGAAAATTAATATTTTACGATTTTTTACGCAAATTTTGTCGTAAAAAATTTCGTAAAAAATTTTACGGCAAAAATTCTACGCCCACCCCTGATTGGGTTACTCCTCACAGATGTCATTGCTCCCGTAGGAACCTTTACTTCACGTCTCTCCTGAAACATAGTGCAGATATTACAAAGTACGACGAACACGATCGGGTCGCATTATCAGATTCGTAATGTGCTGATTCATGTGTTGTAGGTGATGACGGTGATCGAAAACTACAAATGATGCTAGAGAAATATCAAAGTCAAGTGAAACTCCAACAACAACGAGCTCCACCTCCGTCACAAGCGAAGACTCCATCGAGAAACAACATCAACAAAATCGAAAACCAGTATGTTATCGTTGAAATACTTCTTTTATATCTGACAATTTTTTTGAGATTTTATTTGCTTTGAATTTTGTAGCGGTGTCGCATCGGTGTCCATAGCTCCATCGCCAGGACGATCTCATCCGATGAGCCACTCTCAGCCGTGCCTTATTGCTATATCTGATAAGCCGCCAGACTAGTAAGTCGATCAACAATAATGAGTACGATTTTTAAAAGTGAATTCGTGATCTATTAAAATTTCAGTTCCGCCAGTCATGTTCATCAATCTGTTAGCCAGTTTCCGAATCGAGTGGCATCCGGATTTGGCTCATGTGAGCAACACGAAGGTCAATCAAATGGAAATGGTATTCAAAGGGTGGGTATACATAAGTAATCCATTTCCTTCCCTTATTGTCAGATAAATTAACGAGTGACAGGTTGTCAGAGGGACATAATCGAGCAATTACCAGCTGAGCACTTCTCTCCTGTATGAGCTCCTTACTTTTAGGTTCCCAACAACCAGAAGCTAATTCAGTCTCTTCGAGAAGAAAATCTGCATTTGAAGCGAGAAATTGAAGCGAATAAGAAAAAACTCGTCAAACTCCAACAGGTTTGCGTTTGTTCTTGCATTACTTGAATCTCTTTATTCAACTGTTCTTTGCAGATGGAAGCTGCATACGAGAGGATAGAGAAAGATTATGAAAATCTCCTGAGAGAAAAGGAAAGACAAGAAGGAGTGGAGAAGTCGGCGTTGGTTCAAATGGAGATGCATTTAAAAAGGTACGTTTCCGAGATAATTTCAACTTCAGGTAAACTACTTCTGTCATTTTAGGGTGATTACCGAAAAGGAAGCATTACAAGATCGTCTGGAGCAGTTTTCATTGCCAAACACTCAAGCGATGGAAAAAGTGAATCAGTTGAATATGGTCTTAGCGGAGATCATACCACAGAGTAGGCTACTGATTTATTATGTTTTTTTTGTTTGCAACGATACTGTACCATTTTGAGCGTTTTATATTATTTTTATTACAGATAAGGAACTGGTCACCGTGAAAGAACGTCAACGCTTAGAATTGGAAGCTCAGAATGCGACGTTGGAAGAACAACGAACTCATATTTCGATGCTTGAGAAAGCGTTGAGTAACGCCCAAGAGCGACTCGCTAAGCGGGAAAAGGTAGGAGAATAAAGTCGTTTCATACTTTGTCACCCATCCGGTGAACGAAATTATTTTTTGTTGGCTTTGCTGCAATTTTTATAGAATAAAAATCATATTTTCTGTACTTTCAGGTTTGCGACGAACTGACGGTGGCCACCGAACGAGCGAATCATCTCCAACGTCTTCTACACGAAACTTTGCTGGACAAGCAAGCTCGTGATGAGAGTCATGCCCAGGAGCGAACCCAATGGGAAATTGATATGACCCAGCTGAAAATGCAACTGAACAAGGTAAATTTTCAGGGGACATCGATATCGCATCGTTCTGATTGTGTCGCGTCGCGACTCACGCCAATAATTCATACTACTATTTAGGATTTTTCTCAAAACGGAAGCTTGAAGCGATTAAGTCGACTGGGCGGTGATTCGAACGACGAGACGGTCAACAGACTGAAAAAGTCGATACACGCAAAAGATGAGCGTATCACCCAACTGGAACGTACAGTTGTGGAACTGCAAAGGTAAGTTTGTGTGAAAAACTCAAACGGAAATGCAACAATTTGGGGACAACGTCTTAAGCAAAATGAAAATCTGCGAGAATTTGAGAGAATGGCCTCCATTTTTGCAATTGTAAACGCTTGTTCGGTTATACATACTCGGTGTTTTCTGTTTCTTCTGTTCTTCTCTTCAGAAATCTAGCGCACATCCAATTAAGGAGACTGCAAGAGGAGTCAGATCGCAAGAAGTCAGCCATAGGAGCACTGAATGAGAATTTGGAGTCGAAAATCAAACAATACGAGGAAGATCAGGCTGCTAAGGTACTACTCTATTTCTACTGAGGAAACACCAGAAAGTGCGTTCTTTTTGCAGGATCGTCGATTCACTCTGCTAAACGACGAAAGAGTGAAGCTGGGCGAAATTCTGGATGGAAACTCCAAGGAAAGAGCCGAGGATGCTGCTCTTGGAATGCATAAGATGGAGGAAATCCGACAGAAGATTCAGGAGCGAAAACGTAAAGGTCGAATGTGTGCCGCTGGCGGGTGAGCTATTTTATCCTTTTTTTTCGAATTCTGGTCTCTGTTTTGGCCTTTAGTTTTGTATTTTATTTGGTATTTCTATAGGCTGATTGGGATGGGAGTCGATCATTCACGTTCTTCATCTGGGTCACTTTTGCAGTCCGGATCTCACATTAGGTTGGTTTGCATATTCCCTATCGCTTCGATCTGTTAACGAGTAATTAATAACTTATTACCGTGACCTGTTCTTTCAGAACTTCATCCGGTCCTTTCGAGCAGACTATTCTTGACTCAGCTGCTTTACTGTCGGAAATATCAACACCATATGCTCCTCGTCAGTCAGTTTCATCAGGTTATCATAACCTATTCAATGGCGAAAAACGGGAAACCGCAGACGGTGATAATGTATGGAACGTGTAATTATAAATACTAAAGAAGAGTTCTGGAATAATCGGCCTCACCTCACCGGTTCTAGAGCGCCGCTTATTTTCAACGTCTCATCTAAATGTCATCTAGCTGTCATGCTTGCTTAGCACAAGCAGCAGCACAATCATGGGTCGCCCTGTTGGGGCTTTTTTGCCATAAATTACCTAAGTTTGATATTGTCGTTGTAATATAGATATTTTTCTAGAGAAGTCGCTTGTTTGTCAATATTTTGAATTTCATTTTTCCGAAGGCGATGATAACACGTAGATATAGGTATGCTGTCATGTTGAAATTTTACTTTAATTTTCGTTTTTGGCGACGGCGTATTAAACATAATTTAATCTTCTATATGATCATTTCCAGCCACATTTGAGTAGGAAGCAACCCCAAACGGAGATTATCTTCGAAAAATAAAATATTTTGAAGCATTCGGAATACCCCCATCGGACTTTGATCGTAGGTTACAGAAGATATGATTTTGACTTCGGACGAGATGTGATAGAAGTGGGAGATTTTCCGAGCCGAACAATAGCGTTTTTTGACCTATAGCAATCGGGTATTCTCAACAACAGGTTTGCTTTTTCGAAACCGTCGCTCCTATCCAGCCAACAAGAAACCAGACCACATTTTGAACAAAAAAAATTAGCAGAAATTTTTCTTGGGCGTTGTTTCCATACAACGTAGCGAAGATACCCAGGAGGTATTCAGAGAGGAGAACCATAACAATACCATAGTGACGGACTTTTTCTAGAATCAGTAAGATCATTAGGGTCAATATGAGACCACCAAGATAACCCGCCTCTTGAACGCCGACGCTCTGCAGATATCTTTGCCTTGTAATCATTCAATAGTTGCCACTATTTATAATGTCGTTAATCAGCTGTTCAATGTGTGCCTGTCGAAGAAGCATGGGGAATGCGGTTTCCCTCGGAAATTCCCCAACCCATTTGTTTTTTATTTATAGTTGTAAATAAACTAACGGTTGACTCGACCGATTTGGTCAGTTAATTAGATCGACTTGGGTAATAATCGAGTCCTTATATGATAGTTTAGTATGGCATCGTATGGAGTGGGTAAAAACTCAGCCATATTCTATATTATATGATACTTAGTGCAGATTCAAATTAACAATATAAAATAGAATCGATGTACAGTTGTCGTGTTAATGATTTGATAATAGATGCTTCTTGTGTTCTCAAGTTTGCAGAATTGGTCATTAGAGCTATCTGAGACTGTGTTGATTATGAGTGTTATATGAAATAGATATATGCAAAATCTGCTCATCTCTCTGTGCTTGTACTCGTCTTTGCCTTTCGAAAAATTCATCACGTGTAAGTATTTTCTAGAAAAATTGCACTAACAATCACATGCTTAGCCTACGCCCATGTATTTTACGCCCTTCTGTTCACATTGTCCGTGTTTGAAAAGAGAAATCTTCTGAGTCACACAGTCCCAATTGCCATAGGGAAGCTTTGCTTGTTTTTTCTGTTTGTCAGATAATTTCTTATAGTTACATCATCTCTACCAAAGTTGCCAACTTTGATGATTGCCGTGATAATATCATTTTTTGCTACTTATATCTATTAGTGCTCAACATGAATGTTACATATTCCGCATTTCCCACGACTAGTGTGTTTGTTTAGTTATCTACAGTACTTGTCACAGTTGCATTACATGTACCTTTATATTTGCTGATTTTTGTGTTTCTTTTTGAGTCCCGTGCGATAACGATGGCACAAGAATTTAGCAAATGTATACATATTTATTACAGATTTCCATCACACATTTCTTAAAAAAACCCACACACATTCGCACATGCATGCGAAGTCAATAAAAGTCTGAGATCTAATTCTTCAACAGTTTCAAACTGTAATCAACTATTATTTAAGTAGAATGCCTGATTTGGCAGTGAAGTAAAGAATTTGTAGTGAAAAGAATTCGGCATTGACAATGATTCATATGTGCAGTTTGGAAAGAGGTTGAGAAGTTGCTGAGCATCGAAGACAATTGGCACCGTTTCAATCTATGTCATCTGGAAGAGAGTACTGTTCCATGATTTGGACAAAATAAATCTGAGTGGAGAACCTTTGTCTGGCTTTCCACCTATTACCGGAATTGGATATTTTCTTGTGAATTCCGGTTTAAAAAGGAAGCGTATGACACAAAAAATCATAGAACAATATATGAGCTTTTAGAAATATACAGTTGGAGCTCCGTCTTGTGTGGTCACCGTAACCGGTACCAGATGAGCACCAGCAGTTCGTTTTGGAGCCGGCGATTTGGACATTTCGAATGTCTTGTCCTTGTCGGAATTCACCACATAGTGCCTGCTTGAATATAATAGTAATTTTGTAGAACGAGAACCAACCGTTTTCTGCGGCCGTTTCAGAGGTTAGGAAAGCGTGGTTAGAAAAAAGCGCCAGATAGGAGAAGCAATATGTACATATTCCACGAACTACCCACAGATCAGTAGTAAGCAGTTAGTGTTTCTACCTTGTACCACCAGGTATTGTGCTGGTGATTGTGATGCCGGTGTCGTTCGCGTTGTTCATCCAACAAATATTAGCTCTCTTCTGGCTTCTCCATCTGCAAGTGAGGCAGCTGATCTCAAGAGTGCGTCAGTGGCTTTGTGTTTTCATGCCAACAAGTTTTGTGGTTGAAAACTTGCAACAACAAATGGGAGCAAGTGGTTTGATCAAGCTATTCAAGGAAGTGGGATGTGAAACTCTTATTTCGGGTAATATCTCTTGCTGGAGGCGAAAAATCATGATGGATCTTTAGCTTGAGCAGTTGAAAATGCAAATTCTCGGAGTTCCATTTTACCCGTAGCTCCATTAGTCTCAAAATGCTGAATGATATAAGCTAGAGAAATTAATTGCTTCGGAAAATTTCAAGAGCTGGTCACTAGTGCAAGCCATCATCCTCTAGCAGCCTAGCACCTTTCCGTATGACAATTGGGACTGTGTGACTCAGCAGCATATTCAAACATGGACAATGTGAGCAGAAGGGCATAAAATACAAGGGCATAGGCTAAGCATGTGATTGTTAGTGCAATTTTTCTAAAAAAAATACTTACACGTGATGAATTTTCCGAAAGGCAAAGACGAGAAGAAGAGCAAGAATCAGAGCTAATAACACTGATACCATCACCGTTAATAACGATGACGACGATATCAGCATAGATGGATTCTTAATTGTAATCTGCAAAAAGCATTTTTAGGCTGCAATAGATCAATGGACTTCAACTGTGAAGTTTTTACATGAAATGCTCTTTTTTAACTAATACCTTAGCCACACTACTCGCTCCATCATCTCGTGTAGCCAGTACAACCAATTCGCAGGTGCTGCAAGGTGGTCGTGAATCGGGTTGAAGCCGAACCACACCGTCTTGGTCAACCACAAAATATCTGAATAAAGATTCAGTTAAAAGATAAATATGGTGGGTTGCTGTTTCATTGTTTCTTATCCAACGAAGATCGTAGTGTAAGTCTGGTTATAAGGAGCTGATGTGTCGCTTAGCTTTCACCTTCAAATCTTTTAAGGCTACAATAAAACAGAGATTTAATACTGGAGGAAATACTACTTTTTGCCTTATATAATTGGAAATGCCAGGTTATTCGCAAAGCGCTGACATCGGACGGGAATTGAACACGCGTCTTTCTGTTTCCGGCAGACTGCATTAACCACTGTGCTACCGATGTACCTTACGAACCCCCTAGCATCTTTATTAAGCCCGGTCGGGCTGTTGCTATCAGCATTAATCCGTAAACACGGGAATGAGCCGGTAAGCCGTTATCGGCAGTTACCAGTTAAGCTGATAGCATTTTCGATATAACACGAAACTATTTTGCTATTTGCCGCTTTTTTTGTTTATCGGTTTATAGACGAGAACCAGTTGAATGACTTTAGTAATTGGAGTTGCTAGGTTAATCGCAAAACACTGACATGGGACGGGAATTGATCCCGAGTCTTTCTGTTTCCGGCAGACTGCACTAACCACTGTGCTACCGATGCACGATGCGAATCCCCTAGCATCTCCAATTATGTATATAAGTCATTCAACTAGTTCTCGTCTATAAACCGCTGAACAAAAAAAAGCGGCAAATAGCAGAATGGTATTACACTTTGCTATAAGTGGAGTGTGAAATAGGCTGCTCAACGTGGGCGGGATATTGACCCACGACTACAGGCCCAACATGATGCTGAGTGTGTTTGCTGATGCGGAGGCTTCGTCTCTATCATTCCAAGTTATCACGAACCGATATGGCCTAGGATCACGAGAACTATAGGCTGAAGCTGGATCTGATTGAAGTTCTGCAAGAATATTCTGCCCAATATCATCCTACTGGCAGAAGGAGTAGTTGAAAAACTGATGAATGTGTTATATTTGAAAACCAATCCAGAAAAAAACTTACTTGTTCATATTCATCAACCGATAGCTAGGCTTCTGCTGACCGCGAACGTTGATGGTGCCAATGACTGGCAGGGAACCGAGTTGTAGATGATATTCTGGTTTCTCGAATTCCATACGAGCACACAAGTCTGCTTCAGACTCGACGACCACGGTCAGCTTTGCTACTGTTGTCTGGAACAGACAATTTCTTTGTATTTTTTGAATCCTAACTAGATGATTTCAATATAGAGATAAAGGGCACCTCGACTCTATTTGTGGCCAAAAGTTCGTACTGAAGTATTCCCGCCTTCACTTTGGGTATTCCAGCAAATGTGAGCTGTCCTGTAGTTTCGCCGACGGACACCACAGCGTTCACGTTTCCGAGAGAGTAACGAACTGCCGAGCCCTGGAGGTTTAATGATTCGGATTTCACTGGATGGAGAATTAAGGTATTTTTACCGTACTTGGCTCGAAAACGCCTTAACTGTCAGTAGAACTGTGTGTAGAGGCATCGATGGGATGATCTGTAATAGGATTTTAAATCTGATTATTCGACTTCGATTTGCTATACAATGGCTTACCTTAATAGAGTAGGAGTCATGTTCGAAACGTATGGATTTCTCGAGAGCAAGGGAAATGATAGCTGTAGCGTTCTTATCCGGATTGTCTTTTTCTCGAGCCTAGAATATTAAATATTAAGTAGGAGACGAAATTTGCTTCATAATTACAAAAAAACAATAAGTACAAGAAAAAGCTGAAACTCACATATACGAAGAATGTGGCTCGTGACGGAGGCGGTTTGATCTTCACACTGATTTTTCCGTCTTTATCGATGGAGAAGTGATTTGAGAATTCTAAAACAGAATCGGCTCTCATTCTGTTGAAAGTTGTAAATCAGTGAGCCCCTTGAAGGATTAAATGGATATCACAGATAGCTGTTTACCTCCAAAGATTCCATACTCAATGTCGGCGTCCAATGCATCACCATCACGCGCACTAATTGCCTCCGGTTCAACGACGAGCTCATCGTTCTGTAATTAGGTTGATTAATCTTAATAAACGACAATGCTCTTAGCGGTGTTCATCTCTGTTCTAAAGACGATGATCAAGCGCGTTTCATTCATGTTTGATGAAAAATCCGATAAATCACCATCACATCTTATACTGTTCTGACGCATCAAAGCTTAACGACCGCTGATAGCCATTTCGATACGGAAACGTCCAGAATCACTGGACCGCCTAGAGCATATCGCAAAAGATAGCTTTCACAAGTGATATGAGACCGATGACTCTTCATTGGTCGTCTTACAACTTACAAAACTTACAAAACTGTTCTACGATACTATACAGTACCGCTGGAACATTATCACTAAAACGCCAGGAAATCCTCTTGTGAACCATAGAGAGGGACCATACAATCAGAGACTTGTTGTGGGGAGTTTAAATTATATTATCAATGCCCCAAGGCCAATATTTTTGCGCGTTCGTTAGCGGCTTGGCTCCACATTTACCTTTTTCAAAAAAGGAGGTCGCTCAGTCACCGCATGGCTTTTTAGCTTTTAGACGGGTAGCTTCCAAGAAATTACTTAAATTTTGACTTTTTTCTTGTTAACATTTTAAATTTTGTATTGAGTCTATTTGTGTTACTGTTGACTTAATGTATCAGTCGTATTGTACTTTTAACTTTTCGGTGCTTTTTTTGGTACTTAGTCTTCATTCTCACGATTGTCTTAAACATCGTAACAAATAAATAAATAAATAAGTAAATAAATAAATAAATAAATAAATAATCAAATAAATAAATAAATAAATAAATAAATAAGTAAATAGAGGTCTACCTCATTATACCGACCACCCAGATTTCTGCTTCTAGTCTCAAATTTAGATTATTCTCTCAATTTCCGCCTCCTACTTTGTTTAATGAATTACTGACTTGCTCTCTAGCCAAAGCGACTATCCCCCTGCCCATATGGCCTGTCGAAGACGTCGCTGCTGCCGTCGGGTAGCGACAACCGCTCATTAATTGGCACATGAAGTGGAGTGCGCGGCGCAGCCTCGGGGTCTAATAAGGGGATGTGGTGAAGAATGGGCTGGTTACGACGCTTATTCCAGCTGTCCAATTGAAGATGAAAGCTTTAAACTTGAATGGAGCTGATGGTCATGATGAGCAAGTCGATCGAAGACCACTACCCGTGACCTTGTCAGAACTTGAATGTTCCACTTCCGACCTGCATTTTATGTTTGACTTTAAACTATTAATGTCCTTAATGAAGGAAAATGGAGGATATGACTCGCCTTTATACTTCGACATATGTAGTATTGTTGTTGAAAGTACGGTGGACGATCATTCACGTCCTCAACGACAACATGAAGTACCGCAGATGTTGACAACGACGGTTCTCCTTGATCTCTTGCTTCCAGGGTCACATCGAAATTTCGTATAGTCTCGAAGTCTATGCGATTCTAAAACCAGAATGAGCAAGGTTCATGAGGTGCTTCTTCCCAACAATGTTCTTACCTTTATCGTAACCACAGGTCGGAAAGGATCGGCGATTTCCAGCAAATCCGAATGTGGACCCGGTGCAATTGAATACAGTAAAAAGCTATTTGGACCCGGTTGATCGCGATCAGTCGCTTCGAAATCAGTGAACACAATCGTGCCTGAAGAAAAAAACGCAAATCATTCGTATAGACTCATTATTTGCATTTTCTTTACCTTTTGGCAATTCCTCTTTGATCGTAACGTTGTATTCAGGTGAATCAAACACAGGAGCATTGTCGTTGACATCTTGGACAGTGACAAACACGGAGATGTTCAGCTGAAAATGTCAAATTGAGCGATTTCGAGGTTTATCTTTAAAGATAGGAAAATTTACCTGGCCGAATTCGCTGTCGACGTTTTGTGACCTGCATTCAACTACTAGTTCGAACTTCCCTTGGTCCTGAATCGAATTTTTTTTGTTCGAACGAGAGGAGCCGCTTCTTTCTCACCTCATCTCTGTCGAGTTCTTTTACAATGACCAAATCCTTAGTTTCAGGCACGATTTTAGCAATGTCGTCACCTTTGACAATCCGTAATTGAATCCCTGACTCTGTTCCATTACTCCGGCTGTCTTCAATCGGTAAGTGTCCAATAACTTCGCCTGAATTGGTGATTGAACAGTTCAAGCTTAAATAACTTCTAGAAGATTCTGGACTTATGTGACGGGTTGGTCGTCCCCTTTTGGTGTTGTTCTTCCCTTACATCCTCCACGTTCACAGTTAAGGTCATCGGGCTGTGCTCATTTTACCTATGATAAATCATCGAGAATATCGTTCGAACGATGAGACAATGTCGTTGGACGTCGTAAACGCTCCCATAGTTCTGTCCGGTGATGGCCATCCCGTTAGAGAAGATTTCAGCAGAAAAGGAGCCGAGAATGATTCGAAAGAGCCCGGGTGATATGAGGAATAAAATTCATTGATACCCTCTCTGTGGCCTTCCCCTTGGCACTGGTCAGCGATTCGCATCTCCTTAACTTTTCTGTTTAACGTTTACAGCTAACCTACGTCTACACAAGGTAATTCTCAACGATAAACCAATCGTTGAAGGTGTGGTAGAGTTCGAGAATGCCACTTTTTTCATTCCGTTAACACAATCGCCGCCTACGACTGACTGCTCTCTTTCAACTGAATCTTTTCGTTCTCACATTACTGTTTGATCATGTCATAAAATGTAATGTTCGTGTGATAATCACGAAAACCCCATAAAACATGATCAAGGAACTCAGTAGGATGGGACTTTGGTTGGTAGGTGGGTACCTATGAGATTGATAATTGAGAAGAAGGATGGACAGAGAGAAGTAGAAAGAGGAAAGAAAAGAGGAACGATGATAGGGGTACGACCGAGATTTGTGGGTGAGCAAATTGATTCCTTCGCTTAAAATAAAGGAATTCCAAGTTATTGTTGTAGCCCCTCGTGTACGGTAGCTCTAATAATCGCGCGAAGTGTGTGTGTGTTCATGGCTTAGGCGCTGAATGTTGATTGGGAACCCGATAATCCGCATGTAATCGTGAACGAATCACTTAGTCTCATTTAAACACCTTGCATCTGAACCGGGAGCTGATAATTGCCATAATCAGCGGTCGAGGTTGAGGTCGACCTCGTCGTCAACCGATTGTTACCCGCTCGGACTGTGGGAGTCAAGACGTACAAGGACAGATGTGTCACGTAATCAACGAAATTCGCGGTTACAGCGTCGCACCGCTGGTTTCCCTCAACCGTTTAGAGAACTACAAAAAATGGAATTGTACGTAGCGGCCTTCCTTAATATGTAATTCTCCTTCCCTTTTGGAACTGGGAAATTTTCAAAAAAAGCAATGGATAATGTTGGGATCCCGAGAAAGCAACCACTATTCTCACTATGGGTAGATCCGCTGGAGCGAAATTAACTTCCAAAAATCCTTCGTTGCTAAATAACTTCATTGGTAGGAAGGCAAAGACTCAGACTTCTTCTGTCGGTTTACATTAGGCTCGGCTAGCTTTTACTTTGACATTCGATTAATTTTGTGTTTCAAAGAGCTGGTTTAGAATAACCCGTGGCACACCGATTTCCCTAGCCCTCATCAATCTACACCCTACCATTAGGGAGGGAAAAAACATCGACGATGAAAGTTATCGGCTTACACGTCGTTTCGGCTATTGGAACTGAACTCGATTTGACTGGGACATTCAAGTTCTTCCTCGTAGCGCTGTCTCAACATTTAGTTGGAATGAAACGAGTAATTTGAGGTGAATATCCGCCGATCTCAGCACACTATGGGGGGGGTGTTTTCCACTCGTGTGGGCTAGGCTAGGCGGAAGGCTTGCATAGTGAGCCTCGATGTTTGCCGTTAAGCATACTTGAAAACGCTTCGCCGATTTCGTTTCGATGACCGAGGACGACGACGACGACTGAGGACATACTGACAACGACACGACACTAACCGGGTTTCACATCTTCGGCCACCGACAGGTACACGGCACTTCGTCCATTCTCCAGCAAACAACCGAATGCGATTGGTGTTGTGATGATGACGACGAGGATGAGGAGGTAGACGAGAGCGACGAGCCGTGTTATCATGATGGTTCGTGAATCGAGACTCACGAACCACTCGTCGATGACCTGAATGCCGACATTGTGTACGAGTAAAACGTGACACGACTCGAAAAAGAGAACGAGAATATTAAAGAGGTGAAACACATCTCGGAATTCTCCATAGGAATACGAACGCGGAACGGCCAGAAATCACTTCAACCGACAATACGATGACCGACAATGTTCGTTGGAAGCGTGAAACAACATACGATAAAATTGATCCAACAGTACAAGAGAATACCAAACGAAACAAGCGAAGCATTACTAGAGACCCAGGACTAGCCCAGGTAGTAGAAACTTTTCTTTTAAGCAGACAAATTCAATCAACAACACAAATCACCAGGGAACCAGCATGGGCGCGAACATAAGATTGATTCCGGTAGAATCTGACCTTTGATCATCTCTCTTTCCACTTCACCTCCAATTTCCATATTCGGATAAGTTAGATGGACAGCTTACAAAAAGTATCCTTTCCGTGAAGATCAGATGAATAATTAAATCGGAAATAAATATTGTATGAAGGAGAGAAAAACCTGATTGGGAGTGCTTTCTGAAGGGAAAACCGCTCCTATTGCAGCTGCAACTATTCCATGAAGATTTAACAGATCATTTCTGAATCTAACATCGAATTATTAGGGTGACCCAAAAGTTCGTGTGCATTTCAGACTCTGACTTTCTTTATTCATACTCGAGAAAAACAGTCAAATAATCAATCAGGGTATCACGATTACGTAGGATTCATTGCCAGCGATCCGCTAAAAAATCGTGCTTGACCATGCTAGCTTTATTGGTCATTTATTTGTTTTTCTAGAGTTGTGAATAAAGAAAGTCAGAATCTGAAATGCACACGAACTTTTGGGTCACTCTAATATCTCCCGTTCTCAACGTGAGCCAACGAGGCTTGATTGGTGAGAAGCTTCACCTCGACTGGCGTTCTTCTCTCTTGAATTATGTTTAGCTACCTAAAGAAGTGCAATAATTGGCACAATAGCTTGGTTATTGTGTAAACAAGGGCAATAGGAGCTGGGTCGGTGACCGTCTCATTACAGACCTAAACAAACGGACACCTTTGGATTGACAGGTCGCGATTGGCGACGGTAGATTGGTTTTGAGCGGTAAACTGCCCGCCTAAACCTCACCAAAAAAGATAAAAGAGAAAGGATTTATCGAACTTATAGATAATTTCCGTGGCAGGTCTTAGGTGAAGCACCGCGGTTTCGTGACTCCCTTTTAACAACTAGAAGCATTCTTGCTCTTGTTTGTATTGAACCTAGTGTTAATTTCAGGCTGTAGTCCGCATCAGCCCTCACTCCTAAAGAATCAGCTGTTCGATCCAGGAAAAGACATTTTTGGCGGTGCGGAAGTAACCCATTACGGCGGTAAACATGGGTAACGTCGACTACGGTAGATTACCTCATGCAATTAGCTGAACAGCCATCGGTCACCAACGAATGAGAAAAATCTCGATGAGGAAAGAAAACAAAGAGAATATAAATATAGAAGGGTGCAATTGCAATCAAAATCAGAATCTGTAGAGTTATTTTGTAACAGACAGATGAGAAGAAATTCCTAAGGAGATCCTCAATAATAAAGGAATACAAGCGCATAAACCGCTATCGAAGTCGTGACAAATTCAGTTCTTTTTTAGAAAACTGAAAACATCTCCAAGACCATACCTCTCCAACAGTATTCAGCAGTTCAGTTGGATGACGTCCATTAATCATTCCTGAATGATGCCAATCCACGGAAGACATTTGACACTCGAGCACTTATGGAGATGACTAAGAATGGGTGCAGGTAGTGCAATCAAGCGACCTTTAGTTCGGCTGCACTTACTGTTCGATCGCCAATTCGAAATGAACAGCCGTTAATTATGGGTGAGCAGAGACGACAAAAAGAACATTTCTCTGATCGATCGGCTCTTCTAAGGTCTAATCTTCTCGCTAGAAATCAGCGGATTTACCGTGATAAAATATTGAGGGACTACGAACAGGTCTCAAACAATAGCCCCGCAAAAGCAAGACAATTATAGCTCAAGAAATGTAAGTCAACGCCGCCCTTAGCCGAAAAGATAGCTTCCAAAAATAATATGATCTGATGTAAACGCGAGAACCAAGAAGAAGTATTACGACGAGAAACGGCGATGGTGGTCGGAAGGTTCATAGTGGCCAGATTGGTTCGAAAACGACGGCACTTTTCCAGAAAAAAGTGAACAAGCAAGGTTGGAATCAATGACAAATGAACGAACGAATGCCGGATCTGGAATAGAATTCATCGGCTTGTTTCCTTGTTTGGCTTGTTTCGTGAAAGATCGAGATGCTGGTCAGCATCACAGCGTCAGCGCCAACACGAAGTGACGAAGTGCTCATTTTAATGATTATTTTTTCTGAGAATTCAGATGACATGGAAGCTAGAGGAGTTCAGCTGTAGAGTGGCTACTCAAAACTACTGGTAAGACTAACGGTAGAGGTATGGAAGATCGTTTAAAAGATACTTGTTTTGCCTCAGTCCCCAGAAAAACTGCTGTTGCCTGAGACTATTCTTCTATGTGAGTACAAGAACAATCGGAAGCTGATCATACAAAGGAAAAGTAGTTAGCATGCTGTGAAGTCCGACTGTCGAGTATTCTACTTCCTCCTTCAGCAAGTTTACTTTAGCTTTCATAACAATGAATCAAAAACGCAGCAGAGGACACAGTATAAGAAACAAAGAACACGTTAATTAGTGGGCAAACAATGTATAAAGGATAGGTTTTCTATACCGAAGCTTTCTGGCATGGAAGGACATCGAAATGTCAATGTAAATACTGCAGTCCATAAGAAGACTCTTGAAAGCGTTCGACGAGTCGAGACTGGTTTTTTGAAGGTAAGCGGGAGGGTGTGGAATGACTAGGTGAGCTAGTCTGATAGGAAACTTTCGTTTAAGATCCACTGATAAAGTTCAAATTGGTACAGACTAGGGCATCGTATTCACTGGTCTACAGTACCTCATGTGGTATTTATAATTTTCGACTTATTCAAACATGAACTTATTTGCGATGATTCGCGAAAGATTTGCCTCAATTAGAAGCATATTGAAGCATAGAATGTTGAGGTGTGAGATATGATTTTTGGAAATCTGGATAGAATGAGATAAAGAGCTCTTACATGAAACACCCCGGTGACCTACAGCGCCAAAAAATCACGAAAAACAATAGTGATTCAACACTGCTTTGCTGAACATGGACCAATCATTTTGGTGAAAAGCGCTCGTGATCAGTTCAATTCACATTTCATAGGGAAAAGTTTAAAAATGGTAACATGAAGTTCGAATCCAGCTGGAGCAAGAAACTTATTCCTAGAAGGATGTGAGAACAGAAGACAACTATTGGACTAAGGGACCGTGTGGGAGGGTTAGAGGTAATACGGATGATGGAGGAGATCTTCATGGGCCGACGACACCCGTGGACTCGTTCCAATGCGGGAAACGTCTCGGTTCGATGACGACTTCTCCAAACAAGATATGTAATGATTTGAGGCTGTCGTCGGGAGGGGGCTTGAATGAGGAGAGGTTGGAGAGGTTCGGTCGGATGGGATTCGGTACATACGGCGGTGATGGTGATGGGGGGCTAGGCCGTGATAGCTGACCACTCCCCACGAGCCACCACCACCACCACCACCTCGACGATCACCATCACCAACACCACCACCAGACCGCCCCATACGCTCTTCACCCTCTCGCCGATCGGTCAACCGACGTGTGCGTCCGTTCTCGACGGACCACCTCCTCCGTCGTCTCCTCCTCCTTCCCCTCCATCACGTCCCATACACGGCGACTTTCAACCCTTCCTCTTCCTAAACAAGCAGTACGGACTCCGAGTCAAGAGCACCGCGATTGGCAGACTACACCATCAAACAATGGACTCTAGCTGAGACGAGAACCATCGCGTACCAGCGGTGATATCTAAGCTTGGATCACAGCCACATCCTCCCTATTCGGCCCTATTTCCATCGGTCATCCAAAATGGGAACACGAAACAGCCTGAAGCCACTTGAAGGCTTCGTTAATTAAACCAGAGCAGATTAGAATTATAGAGGTAATATTTGAAGAATCAAAACATTACAGTTCAGGACTGAGAATAGACATGTTCATATTTCACAATGCTTATAATTGAAATCATAAAATTGTTCTTCCTGTAATTTATCTGTGCCAACGCTTATTACATCAGCTTGAGCTAATAGAGGGTTTATACTGTCTCTTCATTTCATTCATTCATGATGCAACAGCGGTACTCTTATGAATTGTACAAAAAATAGAACAAAGAAACTTATGATTCATTTCAGTTGACAGAAGCAAGCAACTTAATGCTTAAGTGAACCAATTTTGAGCTTAAACTAACCGTGACTGTGGTTTTCATGTCATACCGACCACGCTGATCCCTGTCGATGTTCTGCTAATCCCTTTCCGGCCAAGCAAGGTGATCAGCAGCAACAGTTGCCCACCTGGAATCCTTCGTTACCCAAGATAATGATGTCCTTACACAGCTGTAGACCAATAATTAAAAGCTGAAGCAGACCACCTACAAAGAAAACCGACATATCATCGGATCTTCACAGAGAGCCGTCGTATATAAGACAAACAAGGCATGCAAAAGGAAAACAAACTATGTTCTTTTATGGCAAATTAAAGTTAAAAACAGGATCAATTCAGGTATCATCCACCCACGCCGTTTACCAGAAGGCTGTACGGATGTTGTCTAAGCGCGAAATTCAGAGGAAGTTTCTTGAAGATGAACGTTGCTGAAAAAAATTAGTGTCGAGAAACCTGCTTGTCCTAATTTTATTTCGAAAAGGAAAAAGAGAAAAAGAGAGAGAAAAACAACGAACGGGTAACTATAAGCTGAGCGTTGGGGTTTTTACAAAAGTCGAGTGCGAGTAGGAAACTCCAGTAGTAAGGACTGAACGAAAACCTTTTACATTACGTGATTTTTAGATCTTCTCGATGCTATTTCCAATAATCCTCGCATCAACTAATACACAAATAAGGTGCAATTATCACTCCAATCTCGTTCTGATTTAAACCGGCCATCTTTTCTCTTATCGAGGAAGTGCCACAGCTTCCGTACTGGTTTTCGATCAGGTTGATTTAGCAACTTATCTTCGGTTTGATATCCACACGGGGTCACTCCGGTTCAATCGTTGGTCGCGTTTGCTTGAAGCAATGGAACCGGCAACGAGCTTATTTTCTTTGATCAATCAGATGGCCACATAAATCCTTCACACCGAGTGGACATTCCAGCTGAAAGAGCGAATCAGAAACGTTTTTATGAAGGGCACGATAAGCGTAATAAATGTTCCTGGGCTGCGTATGACAGCCGGGTGTCATATTTCAATACACAAGCCGGTGTATTCACGTTGGTTGCATTTAACGGTGCGAAGATAGGCGAATAAATCCAACTGCAAATGGGATCAATTCCATATAGTGTTCATCATCGGATAATTTTCCAGAACATCTTCTTCTTAGCATTTGTCCAGCTTTGAAGCAGGGTCCGCTCTATCAATTCTCAACGCCATATCGCTCTACGCCGCGAAGGGGTCTGGACGAATTCTTTCTGCTTTTAGGTCCACATGTGTCGTATCGAGTCAGCGGAGTTTCGGACGTCCCCTCATTCTTGTGCCTTATATGACGAGACCGAGTCCAATCTTGCGTACCGTGTCGTCTCTTGCTCGGAGTACATGCCCGTACCACCTCAAACGGTACTCGCGAAGCTTGTCAGGGTGGAGCCACCCTAAACCTTTCGCTTATCTCAGCGTCAATTTTATGATCAAGTCGTGTTACGCCTGCCATCCAGCGCAGCATTTTCATTTCCTTTACGCTGAGGCAACGCTCGACTTCTTTGATGGCAGGGCAGTACTCATCTCCGTACAGAGCAACCGGTCGCACAACTGTTTGGTAGATCTTCGACGTCAATCGTTCCGGTATTTTTCTGTCGCAAAGTACGCCAGTAGACACACGCCACTTCGTCCAAGCGCTGCTTACTCGAGCGTTCACCTCTCCGCTGAGGTCTCCATCACAGACTACCGTTGAATCGAGATATTTGAAGATGCTGACCCTTTCAAGTTCTGTTCCGCCAATCGTTTTGAACCAGCATCATTAATCTACTCTGTCTTCCTTACATAGAGGCGAAGAAAACAGAGTACCTTTAAACTCAAATCAAAACACATATCTCGGCTCAACGATGGCCTGTGATTCCAGAACAGCTATGTAATTATCAGGAAGCAAGGATATGCCAAAAAGAGAACAAGTGCCAGACAAATGATAACAGTATTAAGATTAAGAAAGATGTCTGGAGATGATCTGCAGACAGACACGTCGCCACTGATAGGAGGGAGAAGGCTGTTCCACCTATACTGTGGCTGATGGCTGTGCTTTTCGTATTTTGTACGCACCATTCCGATATTGCATTTGAGAGTTCATCTGATGAAGCACTCGAAAACTCCTTCAGTACGAGAGTTCCCTCATTTCGGCGCACTTTGTCACGTATCCGTTTGACGACTACAGGAGCAGTAGAAGTTAACTAACTAACTTATCTTGGCCTGTCCTTCCTTCCTTCGTTCCCGTCCGTTTTATCCGATCCAAGTTGTAGTACACCGTGGGCTTTGAGATACACAGAGTTATGACAATGTCCGTGCCTGACACTTCCTTCTTGTGCATTTTAGCCATCGCAGTGCGCAAACCTTTTACTCCAGACATCTCAAACGGGCCAACGATCAGTAAGGAAAAATTACTATACCTTAGGGCAAGGTTAGTATAATAATTACGCATAAAAGTTTGGATGGCTGCAGGGCGCTTTCCATATATAATGATCCTGAAACAGGGAGTCCAGAAACTTTTAACGCACCCTGTAGATCACCTATGCTGCCGATAAACCCAATGAGAACCACGATCGACACAGAGTGTTACCCTCATCGGACTATGCATCCCCTCAAGCATCATAATTATTTTCTAGAATTACACATCATAATTATTTTCTAGAATTACAGAGGCCCGTTAGTATCAATTCCTCTAGGCAATGCTCCCTCTGAGATCCAGCGTTTATGGCTCAAAAATAAAGGTTGCCCGATGCTGGTAGGCACGGGATGGGCACCTTAATCCACCATTCACCGTTTTTACTTTATTGAGACTTGGACATTCCGCTCCACGTAAAAACAACACACATTGGCCAATTGAAGAAGACAACTCGAAACACGATTCTCCTGAGCAAGAGAGGTAAGTACAACGAAACGGTAATAAAGAACCCACGTAATACCCACGTATAAATGGTACCATAGCCCGACCATCAACCTCAACGCTTCCGAATCCACTTCGATCTAGACGACGAACAGCTCGAAAACGCGGCGCTGTAGGTAAACAATTGGGCGCGAAAACCATGCAATTGAAGAGAAGACGTCGGTCGGGAGGTCTTAGTCGGTCGAAGCTTCTCAGGTGACGGCGATACGAACACCTGAAAGGCACTCGAATTGCGCGATTGACCGCTAAAGTGTGTGTTGGCCAGACGGACCGGACGACCAGCCTGGCTCAGGTCTCGTTCATGGATCCTTACGCTTCCAGCAGCTAGTCCTCCGATCGAGTCAATTCGCCGCTAATCCCACTGGAGCCCAGAGCTTGTTGGTCTGATTAGATACTTGGCAGTGGTGAGCTCATCTTCTCGATGGATCCGTTCGTACTTACATCCCCTCCTCCTGCATATACGACGTGTTGCAATTGCCAAGACACCGACGATCGGTGCACTAGCGCGTTATGATGTGCTTTTGCCGAGGGGAAAACGTTATTGTAGGCCGAATGTAATTAGGTTCATTATCATATGGAAGCGCGACCACAAACAAGATTGTGACAATGACGAGCACCATTCCTGCGACATACCAGAAATGACAGGGTTAGCGGAAGGGCTAGAAGGAGAAGTCCGACGAAAAGCAAATGAAACTGAAAAAAGGCAGAGAAGTGACTACGTGGCAATGGTGTCTTCGGATAATTGCAAAAAATGAGATATGAGTGATTTCCTTCATGCGACCAATTTCCGGTTCCTAATCTCAAATAAAAGTGCGAATTTTAGCAGGCACATACTGAGATGCCAGATCTTCAGAAAAAAAAAACCCGAGCGGTTCAGAGCTGTCGAATGGCTTAGCATTAATCCCTCCTCCAACTGAATTCACATAAAGGATTTACAAAGGAGAACAGAACAGTGGTAGCAGAATAAATGAGAACATTTTGATAGCCGAGCGTATAGATGTCACACAAATCACAAATACGCCGCGGATTTTGTTTTTCACTCGTCACCTTTCATTTTGCCCCAAATTTAATGTGACTGATAATGGCCGATGCAGAAGCAAAACTACTCGAAAAAAGTTCCGCACCGTCTTCCACGCCGTTCGAGCAAAGCTGGACAAATCGGGTGTCATTCTGCTATTGAGGCTTTTTGAACCGGTTTCAACCGTTGTCCAACTGACGGCAATTTGAAAAAGGTGATCGCTCAGAATCGTGGACTTTATAACAGTGTAAAAAATTGTAAAACGAGGAAAGCATTATTTTTATCATTCACTACAAATATTCATAGAATCTGAAGACTTCTTGAAATTGCAAATGTATTTTGCATAGCTTCGATATGGATTCTATAAGAGAAGGACATCAGAGGAATTAGTTCATTCGCAGTCTACAGCGCTTGTGTTTTCAAAAGATAAAGAAAAAAATTATCGCGATCGGAGTGATGGAAATGAATTCGTCCACTCTCGATTTCGATTTTTTCGCTCTGAGTGCTTTTTTCTCCAGGAATCATCGAGTTTTTTCTTACGATGACAGATTGAGGGGAGCTGACATGCCATATTTCAACGAAAATAGGTACCATCGCCACAAAAAATGTCAGGAAAACATTAGATGAATTTGGCAACAAGACAAATCAAACAAAATTCCAAACACAAAGTATTATATCTGAATAGAAGCCGCCTAAAAAGTTCAGAAGATTGAAAAAAGATGGTGTCTAATAGGAAAACGAAAGCAACAAAGCATAGCAGGAATCAGACAGGGAGACGAACGTTCAACTCGACGACATGAAAAGTCCGCAACGGGTTAACCTGAATGGGGGGCGGATTATGTAAAGAGCTCGGACAGAAGAAAAACAGAGGAGAGAATAGGAGTGCAATGGACCCTAGTGTGATGATATGTGAAGAATGAGAACAGGTTCAAATCCGTGATATCGCTCGACTGCTGTTCGTTCTCGAAAACAGACCACATTGATGTGTGTGCACGGTGATCTCGTTGATCGGACTACAGGGTGCGCAAAAATTACCCGGACAATTACATCACAGGCCACAACTACTGGCAGAACTGGATTCTGAGCTTCATATTGGAATATGTTATACATCTATAGTACAAGCAAACGTCGTCCAAGTTTGAGCTCTTGAATGCTTGCACAGCTGTAGTAGCAAAACGAAATCTGAAACTATCAGCCATCATCAGTCCACACCTCTCTGGTCGTACTGCTACGTTTATCTAAATTTTCTTTACGTTTCGGAGAAACTGATTCTCCAGTCTGGTGAGTTTTTGAGAAAAAAGTGTGCTCTATCTGCTGTGCAACTTTGCAGCCTCTGATAGCGCCGTTAACAAACACATGGAATGATTTTGATGAGGACTACCTGCAAGCAACGAGCTCCTCGTTTGGCGCAATTGATAACAACTTTTAGAACTAAGCTTTCAACCTAATATCGGAGTAGTGGGTACGCATACACTAAACTCAAATGTATTCCAAGCCTGAGCTCATTTGAGTTCACTATGTGCCATCGACTCATAATTTTGCTGTCCCACGCCGCACAGCGCAACACGGCTGACCTCTGAACTCACGGGATTTGAACCGCCTTAGTTCATGTTCTGGTCAGGATACTGGGAGCGAGAATTCCTCTACACAACACAAAAATTTGGCTCCACTGGAAGCTCCCCTGGCTGAGGCAAAGAACGATATAGTAGAAGACTACCTCCGTGCCATGTGTTATGGGTTCGCTACTCGTCTGAGGACATGTGTCCGTAAGAAAGGGGCCCACTTCCAACGAACTTGATACTTTTCTGTTAGTAAGGGAATGGGGATATTGTATGTTAAGTTTCATTGTCAGATCTACATTTTTGTTGAAGTTACAATGCAATATTTTTGTCCGGGTAATTTTTGCGCACCCTGTAGAATAATCTGGAAAAAACTCTTATCCCACTCTTCTTTGAGGGCATATTCCGAATCTAGTGTTGCATACAACATCCTCCTTCCACAGCCAGATGAACTATGGTAGGTTGCGTCTCCAGAAATATGGTATTTTCTTTTATTGTTGACTGAGGAGTGGACGGCCACTCACTAGCTACAGCTTTCCGACTCAAGTGGTCATGCTCTCCGCTTTCTAAACAAAAATTCTTGGCGAACTCGTTCGAGCTGCTTACAATGCACAACGGTTAGCTTTCTAGGGATCGCATGTCACGGGGTTTACTCGTTAACCGAATAAATATCGATATTTGGAGATGCTAGGTCATTCGCAAAACACTGACATCGGACGGGAATTGAACCCGCGTCTTTCTGTTTCCGGCAGACTGCACTAACCACTGTGCTACCGATGTACTACGTTGCGAATCTCAATCAACTCATTCTTGTCTATAAACCGCTAAACAAGAAGCGGCAAATAGCAGAATAGTTTCGAATAAATATCGTTTTTTATCCGAGACTTGGTATTATTAGGTTGGTGCAAAAGTTCTCGGACATTTGGGATACAAAACAGTTCATTTGATATTATCTGAACAATAGCAAAGAGTCATTTCAAGTAGGCGCTATTCATATCGATGGTCTTCTTTTCTCTATAACATTTTTCTGACTGGAGCCGAAATACCGGGAAATCCTTTTCAAATTCAAGAAGTCTCGAATGTCCGAGAACTTTTGCACCAACCCAATAATACTTTGTCGATTAGGGGACTCGTTTCTCATAGTTGCATGGCATAAGCTCTAAAGGCTTTGACTTTGATATACCGTAATTGTTATTGAATGTGTCGGTTAAGCCCAGTTATAGCATGTATTGGCGTGTGTGTTAATGGTCAATAAGTCTTCTTCAGAAAGCAAACAATCGAGCAGAGCGAAAGTTGAGGCGACTCGACCATACCGTCCACGTCGTCGAAATTCGATCTGACCTCTGTACACACGTTTACGCGGTTCGCGCCGTGTACGTTGACCAACAAGAACAAATGAGGAACATGAATCACCTGATGAACAACGAGAAAACGTCTCAGGGTTTGTTATTTAGCAGGAAAAAATTAAGGCCCGTTGGAGAGCGTAGTGATGCGGGTATGGTAGCGATAGGTGCTACGGGAAGGAACTACGGACTCAGGACCCTTCAGGCCTGAATTAATTTCACAGAGAGGAACTACTTGCCTATTCCAGCAGGAATATTCTACTCGGTTAGTCCGCCACTGAATGTGCGACCTGAGAAAAGCAGGGGTGTGCGGAATTTCCGTGATCCATATTCCGAATTCTGGTTTCCGGCCGCTTTTGGCCCTTCCGTTTCGTGTTCCGCTCTTTTTTTGGGCCGAACACGGAAGCGGAAAAAGATATCGAATAGTCCCACTGTGCAAGCTGAAGACTGAAGTTATTGTGCTGACGTCGATATGATCCGTTCGCACTCTGGTAGAATGAAACCAATGCAGCGAAGTACACCACCTAAGAAAACTAGTAATGAAGTATTTGTCGCCACCTGTCACATCGCGCGAGTGCAAGAGATTGTTTTTACGGCTGGTTTCATTGTAAGCGATCTAAGAAAAAGCTTCTCTCACAAGAATTTTGAAAAACTAGTGTTTCTCCACCATAACATACTCGCTTTAGGCTTCTAATTTTATTTTGAAAGCATTCTTGTCTGTCACATCAAAAAGCGTATCTTTCTTTACGATACTTTTTCCGGTTTGGTTTATAATAAAGTTTATGAAGATTAGTAAAATTGATACGGTTTTTATGATGAATTTTCACCGTTTACTTTGAAGCTATCACCAAGCGCTGAACGCTTTCATCAAAATAGTAGACACATCGTAGTGGAAACAAAACGAGCATTCTCTGGGTACTTCTAGAAATAGAAGGGGAAACGTAGAGTGGTCCAGTTTTGGCTAAATCCCAATAAATTAGGCATTCTGCGCGTTCCGTATTCCGGTTTCCGGCCATATTTGACCCAAAAAGTAATACCAAGTCTCGGATAAAAACAATTAAAATATTGTTTTTATCCGAGACGTTTGCGCGTTGCGTATTCCGGTTATTCCGTTTGCGCGTTCCGTATTCCGGTTTCCGGCCATTTTTGGCCATTTCCGTTCCGTCTTCTGCTTTTCAAAAAATAATTTCCGCACAATCCTGGAGAAAAGCCAACGACTCGATGCTTCCTACAAACTCTGCTTCTAAAACTCTGAAAAACCATCTCTCAGACTATCCAGTTACTCTCGCAAAAAGGTAATATGACATTGGCCAAGTGACCGTCATCAATCCCAGCCGGAAGATGTTCCACTGATCGATACACCGTGCTATCATGTCGAAGTGCAGGGTAGGATTAGTAGGCTAGAACCACCTAGCTGATCAGCCTGTTCATCAGCCTATTCATGCACATAACGAGGGCCAAAATCAGCCATCAGCCTGAGCATATTCACCTCTTTTGGTAAGTAACTTCTAGATGAAAGTACAAGAAGTTTATCGGCTTCCCCTTGCTGACGATCAACGCCTCTTTTCTTCACCTTTCTCTTTGCTTAAAGAGACATCAATCATCAACGTAAACAAACGGCGACCAGAGATTTTCTCGCACTCAAGCAGGTTGATCAACGTCCTCCTGTGCGAGAACTGTGATTATCCAATGGACAGGCGGAGGCTGAGACGACATTCAAACATCTCACCTTGACGGTGCTTTCAGAAACGATTGAGGAAATGCTAAAAGGAACTTTTGTTTTTCTTCTGAACACTGCCTAAATGCCGCCCTTGAAATCTGTCGCTCAGAGGTTCAAATGGAACAAATGGCCTCCAGTCGATGCATCGCTTATCTTAATAGGTTTAATTACCCAAGTTTGAGATCACTTAACAATTCCGGCTGTGGATGCAACACTTTTCCTACTTCATAGGTTTCAGGTTAGTTCTTTTTTGTTTCATTTATTTGTATTCGTTATAAAGCCTCTCTTTCCCATGCTGATGAGTCCCGGGAGAGGCTTTATATCTCGGTTTCTAGCTCGTACATGATAGGGACGAAACGAGCTTTTATTCTTATGATTTGTTGTTTTTTGTTTCATCTTTTCTTGTTTATCTTAATAGGTATGCTAGTGTAGTCTAAAACTGACCGCCAGGTATAACACATTTCTATATTTTCACTGAGGCTCAATTGCTCACATGCTTGCTTATTTGCTTATTTTTAGGTTTGGTTATGAGTTACTGTTCTGAGTTTAATGTTATTTGTTGCTTTGTTTGGTTCTTTCAACTGGTGCGCAGTATGGCGCATAAATAAATAAACAAACAAACAAATAAATAAATAAATCGATAAATAAATAAGTAAATAAATAAATAAATAAATAAATAAATAAATAAATAAAAGCGAGATTTTTCAGTGGACAATTACAAAGTTTGCTCCAGGCGGCCAGACGTTTTTGAAGACAATACCTGAACAATAAAGCCTAAATCTTCCTCACCCACCTCGGAATATTCCATTAGAGCTTACGCAACTCTGTCCCGTCCAACTCAACTCGACTAGCTCACAGCCGTTTCTTTCTAAGTACAACAAATGACTTCCGGCGACACAATTAAATGACGCATAATAGCAACACGAGCACTTTCCCCACTGGTTCCTAGTTCTCAACTTATTCGCTTCGCAATTGAAAAAGTGCTATGCAAGCTGTAGGCAGAGTTTCGTGACATGTCGTGGTTGATTTTCGGCAAGTTGGAACCCGCACAATTATCGAAGGTCGATAAATGGACTTTTGGGACACCTATGCATTACCTTTGAGCTTATTTTTGTGGAGTTTCTGGATTTCACCGGAAGCAGAAGTTCCTGGTTTACAAAACGGCCAGAAATTCTTTCAATTCTGAGCTGAAGTTCAATGTTCTTTGGTCTCTCGAGAACAACGAGCTAACGAGGTCGACCTCATTATACCGACCGTGTTCAATACCGCCTGTGGGTACACTCAATTGAGCCACAACTGAATCTCCTCACTTCCTTGACCGAATCGAATTCTAGTGTCCTTCGTTGGGTTTCTTCCGATGTATTCCGGTGTAAGGCTTTCTAGAGTTCGGCCTTCTCACTTGTATTCATTATTAGACACGTTCCTTTTTAAGCTTTCCCTTCAAAGCAATTTCTACCGAAATCGGCAAATTAAGTGTTATGCAGATAGATACTCCCTTGACTAGTCGTAATTATCGTGTAAAACGACCCCTACGTGAGGAAAATGATCTTGTTTTGCTTCTTCTCTCGCCTACAAAAAAGAACTTGCTCTCTCATCGGAACCGATCCTTAAATTGTTTGCTTGGAACTGCCTATATGCAAAAGAATGGAGCAAGAAAACTGATCGACTGGGAAGCCCAGCAAGCCTATTATACCAGAAAACTTACCCTGCCCAGCATTCCCAGTTAACTGCGATGATAGAAGGCTTTGGAAGAACGTATCACACTCCAAGATCCACATATGAATGATTCGGAACGGAAGGTCTCCGCTCAATAAATGCAACAAAAAGGCAACCCTGTGAAGTTGTCGATTCTGAATTTACCCACATATTTTACACGATCCCACGGAAATGGGATGTAGATCCTCCGCTTTGAACAGAATTTTAAAGAGACACACACCTTTAGGCGCTTGGCGGGAAGCACCATTGAATCATGAAAAACTACAGTGTGAACAACAGTTAAACGAGAAACATCTTTTCATGATAATACTTTCACAGTTCTGTACACATGTCATCGTTCGAACAAGTAATAACCACAGGTTCGATGAAAAAAAATACACGTATTTGTAGTGGTGCTGGTAGAGAGCGTCGTTGTTGTTTAGTGAAGACAAATGGAAAACTATATTAGTGAGGTGGGTGATGACACGATAAACTCGTATTCTCTACGAGAGGTGTTGTTCTCATCGAGATCCGACAATGATCGACAGACAGCACGATCGGGTGGTTTTTTCCAATCCTATTCTGTCGTTCTCGCTGATGGTGAAGGAGTGGACGAGAGCCGTCAGACTTCAGGCACTGGCGGCGGCGGGGGAGGAGGGTTTAATAAATTCTCGAGCTGAGTTATTACTGCTGCCGAACTGCTAGAGTCATTCGGAATCGTGGCGTGTTCATAAGAACGTCTCCTTGATGGACTTTCCGAAAGTGGATGAGAACAACGTCATGTGACGTGGGCAGCTGCTCGTCGCCGACGACGTCATCGTGTCGTCGGTGTCGGATGGGTCGATCGCGTCCGCTTTTCGGCATTCTGAACATGATGTCGATTTGGTGAACGCCGACGTTGTCGAGGTGTTCAGAGTGGTTAGCGAACGTTTCATCACATGACCGGAAGCGATTCGTGGCTGTGGAAGAAGCGGTCGATGCTCATTCGTGGCATCTTCATCGCTGGCTTCCTCCGTTGTTGCTCGAGAATCTCGAAGACTTGCCACTGCCGACATTCCTCGTGCCAGTGGCATATTCGGCAGCGAAACCTGCAAAATTCAACGAATTGACGTCGACTGTTAATCTTCCATTCAGACTTGTGAAAGTCCACTTTTATAATTTGCCATGGATGCCAATGGCTTCTAGAAAGGACTAAAACGCCATCAGAGAAGCTAAAGCCTCAAGAGTATAACCGAGGAAATAATACCGCGTCGTTAGGCGATAAAACAAACGGGGCTTCCGTAGGATTAAGAAAACGGGAATCCCAATCGCCCAGCTTGAAACAAAGCAATCACGAAGGAGAGAAATGGCCCAGTCACCCTTAAGGAGCTTAGAGATCAGAGCGCCTTGTATTTACCCCACAATACCCTATTGAACTTCCACTCATAGAGAAAGCTCACGTTTCTGTCTACAATGTAGCTTGCTTAGTGATGATGTACATACCTGATGTATATAGTTCTATAACGAATGATATTTGTGTTCCTAGTCGTATGGGGTATACAAAAACCAATTTGCCATAAACGGCAACTATAAAACCTACGACAAACGCGCACGCGTCATTAATGTCTGCTTTGAGGAAAATAAGTCAGGAGAATTAATGAGCCTTACATAATCTACTGTTTACTGCCGGCTACGCAAATAGAGTTGTTTCGCTAACTTCTTCACTAGTTACTACCAACACCCCGGTGCAAAATTATAGGTTCACCCCGCGATTTGTCCATAAGTCGTGGGCGTAGAAAAGCACTTCTCGTTTTTAGGTGATATTTTCCGATGAGAAAAGTGGAACCTCGATAGGCCCGACGGCTTCAAGCACTGCTGGAGAGATCTAAGAAAGGAGAAATGAGCTTTTTCTAGACGCAACTTTGGCGGTGGAAGTGTTATGGTCTGGGCTGCATTTTCCGGATACGGACTTGTTGCTTTGGAGTTTGTCTCATGTAATATGGACAGCGAACATTATCAGGATGTGCTGAAAGAGGCTAAATTCTCCCTTATTTGAGAAGATTTCGTAGGCACAATCCTATCTTCCAGCAAGACAATGCTCCCATACATTTGTTGAGGTCAACTACGAGTTGATTCGATTCTAACAGAATCCAACTTTTAGCGTGGTCCAGTTGTTCTGCAGATCAGAACCCGATGGAAAATTTGTGGGGCAATCTTGTTCACAATGTTTACAAGAACAGCACCACGTACACCTCGGTTTCTAATCTGAAGAACGCCACATTCTCGATGCATGGGCTCATGTACAGCAAACTGTTCTTGATAATCTTATTCAAAGTATGGCACATAGAATGTTTGATGTTGTTTATAACAAGGGTAATGTAACAAGGTACTAAACCTAACTTGAATGCTCATATTTTTGAAAGCAGACAGTTTTTTTAATGAAGTGAACCTATAATTTTGCACCGGTATTTATCTCTGATTTTTCAATAACAAATTGTAGTATCTTACAATGACAAGACATCCCGTCCAGAATTTTTACGTAAAGGTTTTCGATGGTGAGGAATATGACAGTAATGTTACCAGATCCCCTCAATAGGTTCTTTGAACACTTATGGACAAATCGGGGGGGGGGGTGAACTTATAATTTTGCACCGGGGTGTATGTTATTACTTCAGACGCTTAGTCGTATTACCGGTAATGGACAGAAAACCAGTATCAGCACGAAGGAAATTTCTCAGAAATCTGAAGAAATAAAAATCCTCAAGAGTATCGTAAGGAAACCATACCATCACCAAACCATGATTGAGTAATTTGCGTCACGATGAAAACTAAAATCTTAGGGTGAATCCTTATTCAGTCGAAGACGAAAAAGGAAGTACAAGTCGCATAATGTGAATCACAGCAGTGCGAATTTTCCGCGAAACGAAATTCACGAAAAATGATGTCAATATCTTGTGATAAGCTCACCTTTTTGCTCTCCTCCGAACTTCCTTGACGTCGGAAACGACCGCTGTTCTGTCGGCTATCGTTGGAATCATCACGATAATTCATTGATGTCGTTCGATCTCGATCATGATTCGAACTGAAAATAAAAAAAGAATTATGAAGCTGACGCACATTGTTTGTTTGGTGTTTTGTAGCGCCAAAGTGATAGAGGCGCCACTTTTACCAGCTCGATCGAGCGATCGACACCAGTCATGACCCAGCGGATATTCATTTCTCGGTTGTCAGGTGTATTGGTGTCAGATTTGTCTGGTCAAGTGAAGAAGCTATTTCGAGCGTACTTTAAGGGAAACGTTCTGAGTGAAACGTGGAAATATCAAAATTTCCCTTCAAGCGAGGAAATTAAAAATCTTCGTTGTGGTCACGTAACGTTCGACCACCTCCACACAAATTCAACTGTCTTTCAGCGGCATTAGTTCCAACATGACGTCACGGCGAAAATTTCGTGTCAACCCGAATTGGCCGCCCGAGGCGATTTCATTTTCTCCATTCTGCTCACATATTATAAGAACACGGCAAACTCAAGCCAATAAAGCAAAGGGCCACGAAATGAGGCCGTTCACTCCGCCTTATACCTTACAACCTTGAAAATGAATAATACATCCTATCTGAGTATACTTCTCGAATGCCAAAGAGATTTATAATGTTTAAAATCGCTCCTCAAAGGGCAGACAGCCTCCGTTTTGGTGACCACTCCTGCTGTCCGCTGCGGTACTATGTTGAGAAATTTCGTGAAAATTAGAAATTTTCAACGGATGACCGCAGAGCAAATTGCTGTCCGTTCAATCCCAGAAACTCTGTTGAATTAGTGAAGTTATGTCAACAAAAATCTGGCAAAAAATTAGGCGTTTCTTTGGTTAACGGGCGAAGCGACCGCTGGACAATTTAATGAGGCTTCCACGGTCGAAAAAAGGGTGGTCCGCAAATTCCGTCCCGACAAGGGGAAAATTGGAAAATTTCGAAGGGAATATCGATAATGTAGGTGAAAACATCTCAGAACTCAAACATATTTGTATTCAATTGCTCTCCTACTTTTGTCTAGTTTTCTCGAAATTTTTATCGAATGCTTCAAAGTCAAACTCAGTGCGAGGAACGCGATCGTCTCGCGAAAAGTGCAAGAAATGAGTGGAACGCAAACACAGGTCGCTGAAGATGTCCGAGGAAAAGCTCGGAAGGTCACGGTAGAGAGAAACAGGTAGAAGCTTAATATTAGACTAGGGTATCAACAAATACATCAGCAAATGTGTTCCTGCTGCACGATAACGCTCGACCTCATCTTGCAAGAACTTCGCGTCAAAAATCAGAGAAACTTGGATGGGAGGTTCTACCCCATCTGCCATATTCGCCAGACATGGCTCCATCTGACTACCACCTATTTCGAGTTCAAAGGAAAGCAGCTCGACAATCAGACGAATGTGGAAACCGAGGTGAACCAGTTCTTCGAATCACAGCCACCTTCCTTCTAGAAGAAGGGAATTAGTGATCTGCCCAAAAAATGGGAGATTGTTGTTGATGTAAATGGTGATTATTTTGTGGATTAAAGTTGTGCTCAAATAGAGATAAAAATTTTTGAAAAAAATGTCCGATAGATGACAGAACTTTCCCGACAACCCAGTAGTAGGTCATCACCAAGTGAAATTGAAAATAGTCACATATATTCGACGACTACTTTTCAGTCTCACAACAAACCGCAGCTTTTGGTTCTTCCCCGTATCGGGCTTTTTCTTTCATTTGAATGCGTTCTGGCAGCACGTATAAAACGATTGCCATTAATTACCTTGTCGTTTCGCCCCGTGTTTGTTACATTTGTTATCAATGCTCACGTGAACAGAATCTCTACGTCTACGAATAAACAAACACAAACTACCAACACAAATCTGACATTGAACTCGACCACGATATAAATGTAGCCAAACATTTTTTTCGAAACAAATACCAGCCTATAGAATGTCGAAATCAGCTAGGTAGTGTTATACCTTTATGTAATCAGAAGGTTACCTTTCTACTTTCCTATCATTTCCATATCATTCATGTTTTAGAAAAATAATAAATTGGCAGTGAAAGTGTAATATCTTTCCACTGACCGAACAACATATGTAGTTTTGACCTTATTGAAGTTGCCCGGGAAGCTTTAATACCTGAAGGTGACCGAACTTTATTCAAACCAAAAGCCGCCATAGATCACAGCAACGTTGAGCGTCACTTTAGAACTCATAGAACCTGGGAAACAGGTAACGGATACCGACCCTATTGATGTCTCAAACAACTCCTCAAGCGATCTTCGTTGTCATTGTTTTCATCTTCCTATTGACGTTTCTATCGGTGTTTGGCCCGTCATTATGACAGATGCTGTTTTTTAACTCGACAAGATATGAGCGACGGTTTTCGTGGATATTGGCGAGTGCAGCTGTTCGCGAAACTCTCGGATATCATATAACGCCCGAGGGCGAGTAGGTGAGTTGGATCCTCACTCCGTTTCTAACGAGGAGAACGGCAGAGAAGTGGCACCACCTGGGGCAGGTGAGTCCTAGTTGACCTCGTGAGGTGTTGCACTTTACAAATGGCACTCTAGAAAATCGAGAACGAGAGCGAAAACGTACCAATTGAACGTGTCCGGTACGATGGTAGTGAAATTGCGTGAATATAGTGAAGATGGATCGCGTAAAGCATGGAAGCATTGACAGCGTAGAATTCGAACAAATGCCTGACGAAATCGTTTGTTGAACACTGTGTAGATGATCGGATTCACGGTGCTTGAGATGTAGCCGAGCCAGAGAAACACTGAGCCAAGCCATGGTGGCATCGAACATAGTGCACCACAGAATCCGACAATGAAATTGGCGACGAAAAATGGCGTCCAACAGATGAAGAAACAGATGAACACCACCGCTAGTACTCGTGTCGCCTTGTGCTCGTTCGCCAGTTCTTGACTCGCTGTCTGAAATGAAATATTGATAGTTTGGTTCCACAAAATAACTCCCACCCAGAATCCTTGAACAACAAAAAAGTGAAGGACGATCGAGGAAAAACAAAACTGTAGTGAGTAAAAATGACGAGCCGAAAGAGGTATTTGGCGAGAGAAAAATATAGGGTAGGACAAATTTATTCAAAAACGTTGTCGCCTTCTTCAGTGACTTTTCGTGTGATTCAAGCTCAATCATGATGTAAAGGCAGCTGCAGGTGCGTAGCCCTCTCTACCCGAATCCAGCAATGGAATCTAAGGAAAACAGGTAGCATCGTCATTGTCATACCCACGTCGAACACCAGGACCCAGATTCATCATTGGTAAACCCTCGATAAACCCTGAGGTATAGCCCAAACGGCGCCCATTTTGTCTACTTACCCTAAACTTCCTATGCTAAACGTAGTCTCTCATCGACTCTGCCGTCTGGTTCTGGCTACGCAGCGGTTTCGGAGACCACTAGTCCGTTCATGAATCTCGGCCCAACTGGTAGCAATACCTGTGTAACTACCTGTACAAATGCCTGTAATCTAACGCCTGGATTCCCTGTAGCTTCCTTAAAACAATCCCTCGATATTTCCTCTCATAATTTGTTGTTACTGCCCTCGATATTCGACATTGCACATATTCGTTCCCTTCTGAGGTAATCGTTCAGTAGCAGCTATTATAGAATCGCTACAAATTGATAGTATGGCATGTCTCAGCTACCAGCATGTCATATTGAGTATGGCCATCAAATAAAGCTATTATTCTTGCCAGATTTCCCACAACAAAATTACGTTGAGAAGTGAAGGGCGGAAGGCGAACGGACATCGTTAAGCAGAACGGCCGAATAATGGTGTTGCGATTTTTTGTCGTTTCCATTTACGTGTAGCTAGTACTGGTTGCGCAAAAGTTGCAACAATAATAAAATGTCCATTCAAAACATCAAAAAGCTGTGAGGTTCGTTTAGTAATTAAACTACTCTGGAATTGTTTACTTCTAAGAGTGAAAGCCACAGGAATACTACATAATTGCAGGGCATTAAGCTGCATTAAGAGCTCGTTCGGCTTATCACAGAGCGGTTTATTTACCTCTCATTGCTGTGACAATAATTGGCTACATTTTCGCAACCGATGACTAGGCGACTTCTGAGAGACGGCAGAAGCGATTTAAGCTGCGTAATTGAAAAAATGCTATTATAGCTACATTTGTAAAAATTCCACTCATCACTGTTCTTTTTGAATAAAAGTTTAGCAGTTGAATAAGCACCAATAAGTTTGCTAAAGTCAATCCCGCTATTGTTGCAGAACATTTCTATGTATATGCTAACTAGATGTCAGACTGTAATGTTTGATTTCTATGAAGTTTATCACGCGTCCGGCAGTAAGATTAACCGAACAAACATACATTTGGAGCTTGAGTATTGCATTCAGAGCCTCTGCTTGACACTTGCAGATACTTTACATATCAAACATCGAGTTAAAAGAGCTTAATAGGTGAATATTATTGGTTAGTTTTAGGATACCGGAAAAATAGACTACGGGTAAAGAAGCTGAAGAGTTTCGTTCTATGTACACATTCCCATGAGAATGATTTACGTATGCGCAGGAGATTGCCCGAAGTTCACTGTGCAGTTTTTTCAACAGTTATAGAATAATAGAAGGCATGTGAAAAAGCAAAAGGCAAAAAAACAGGTGAAAAAAAAAAACAAAAAAAGCTTGGTTGATTTCTAGAGTGTTCAATATCCTCTTGATAGAATAATATCCATTTCCACGCCTGTGGTGGACTTTTGTTGGTCTGAACAGAGAAATTGAATCCCGCTGATTCATTTTAGTGATGTATAGTGTTTGGTTGTAAACAAGTATTCATTACAGGTGAACGATCGGAAAGCGATGTTTTCTCTGTGGTCATAACGATTCTCTATTGTTTCACTAATGTAGAGAAAACTGTCTAATAAACAATCCCACCTTGCTTTCTGGTAGGAATGAAAGAATCCCATTTCTAGGAATTCAATTTCCTTTTTACATCATTATCTCGGCCATTTCGAAAAGATCTTCATGGCGATAGCAGCCGTCTTGGATTTTAAGGCGATGAGGGGTATTTTTCAAGAGAAATCTGAACAATGAAGGGGAATGCACGGTGATGGTTAATAAACCCAGACCGGCATCCAACGATCTCGTGCTCACTCGAAATCCAAGTGAAAAAGCGTCGTTAGGGTGACCGTTGACGAATGGATTTTGCCGTTAAAATTCGGCACTCTCTCACCGGAAACCTTCTCCAAAGCTGACGTTGGGTATTCTTCACGATTACCTTTTTCGATAATGTGCTCCTTGGTATATAGGAAAAGGAACAAATCGAGTTAGGAGCTGTACTTCCTGTTCAATCACTCCCACACACTTTCAGTAGAATTTCTTCCTGTTTCTATTTTTGTTTTTCGCTAGTATTTGAGCGCAAATTCACAGCGGGGTTTCAATATAACTCTAGGCGTACACATCTGCAGGTATATGGAAAATTCATTTCCCGAATTCAACCATCAGCCCATCGACGCCCAGCAGATCCCTGTGGGATCGCTGGGGATCTGCGTGAATGCAAGAAGTGATGAAATGGGACGAACGATGTTCTCGTTCTCGTTCTCTCTCACTCTTTCTTTGTCAACGGAATGGTTAGCCCATTCAGCAAGAAAAGAGCATTTCGCGAGCCCAACGGCTTACACGCCGTCTGAACATAGGTGTATGAAAAAGTGTAATCGGGTAAGAAGGGTATCGTGAGAAAAAAGACCGCTAGCTTCCGCTTGCTCCTATTCGAAGTTATGTGAAACCCCAAGTTTCTTCCCTTTGTTTTCTCTCCGGAGTTACAATAACGTGCTGACAGTGCACCAACTACTAGCTAAAGTCAACGGGATTCAAAAAATTCGCTTGAAAAAAGTGCAAAAGAACAACGGCATCAAATTTCAGCTGGTAGTAGCGCCTCACCGTTTGCCCTTGGACCATAACGTCTTTAAGATCTTTCTGGAACTTACAAACATTGGCCACTGCAACGGCGATTATATGAAGAGAATCCTAACGGGTACCACATACCACTAACCGCCTACGAAAAGGCATCTCTGCAAAACGAAAAGCTATTTTTTGCCACCGTAATCCACCAGAATTGAACGGAATTTCCGGAAGCCTGGCGACAAAGCACGTCTAATTACCACACGACAGTACCACTTGAAACCAATTCTTTTGATGATGTCTTTGTAGTGCTTTTGTAATAGGCCATATGTTAAAATGAGTGTGACGTAAAAAAGGTTCAAAATTTGAAAAAAAAGATTACCGTGGGCAGTCGGTAGGTAATGAAAAAGACATGGCTGGAGAGGGCAGGAATTGAGTGAAAAATGGGAAAATGTTTTCCATAGGTCAGTGAAAGCAAACGAGAAGACAATATACTTCTACAGAATAGACATCGTTGCTCCGAAAGCCAAAATTCGAGTTAATTGGATTTCAATAGAAGAAATTCTGACAAGAATTTCGGCTCATAAATGAAAAACAACGAAGAATCTATGAATGATCATAAGAAAGGTCAAAATGCTACGTTTGGTTCATCGCTTCATGCAATGATATAGAGCTAGTAGGAGCACTAGAGTGACTCATTACGGTGGATTCGTTTATTTTGAAGAATCAAGTACACGTTAGCAAAATTGTCATCAGTTAAGAGTTTCTCAAGTGGAGCGAATAATGACGAAGTAAAGTGTCTGTAAGCAGAACCGGTTTCAATAGTTGAAAGAACGAACGAGCGAACGAATTCACGTCATGAGAAGCGGCTACAGTACGACATCGACTAATGGATGATAAGCGATTGAATAATGTGAAATCGTTGAGCTCACCTGAAGCGAATTACGTCGTCCAACTCGTTGAGCGATGTTTGTCAGGTAGCTGGACGTTCTTGACTTCCACCGATTAATGGTCGATCGTTTCGCCAGAGATTTATGCAGTAGTAGATTGTCGGCAGTGGATAGCGCTCGGGTCTGAGCATCCATGTCCACCAATGAATTATGATAACCGTTCGAATAGGTCACCGCACTCGATTTCCCTCCGTTCAGAGTGCTCGATTTTTGTGAACTGCTCGTAAATGTGGCCGCTGTTGATGTTGAATTAGTTCGAACGTGGCCGAGTTTCCTGTGTGGCATCGTGCGACGCAATCCATTTCCGTTCAACTTGTCATTAGCCTTTTGACTGAGAATCGACGCCTGCTTATTGAGTAGTGTTGTTGTACGCAAATAAGTGACGAACATCACACAAAACGGTATCAGAAACGTCAGCGTCGAACCATAGATAATATAGTGTCGACTGAATATCATACAGCTGTTGTTTTGTAGAATATTCGTATGATCGTAGGAGGCGAGTACAGCTATTGGACAGGAGATGATTAACGTTATGATCCACACCAGACAGATCTTCACGATGATCATCGTTTTCGATTTGTTTCTCGTTCGTAACGGTTGTGAAATTCCTAGATAACGGTCCAATGAGATCACAGACATATGAACAATACTGGCGCTGCACAGAAATACATCCGCATAAACATAGAGCAGACACATTGAAACGTTCCACGTCCAAACTCCTGAAACGATCATAACACATAATAAACCATAAAAATGCTGGACGTTCAAACAGCTATAGCTATCAATTTCGTGGTATGTCTGCAATGTTCGATACTTGCCAAAACTGCAAATTGCTGTGAAATATTCGGCTTAGAACGTATAACCTCAGGCATAGCACAGGTTAGGTTACGAAGTGCTATTGTGTTGATTATCCGAGGAAATATCTTCAGCCAAGACAATGTTGACTTAAAAAGGATGTTGGCTAAGCGAGAATTTATACTCAGGTGAGGACAGATCGCAACCGAGTATATAGAGTAGTGCATATCGGAGAGCGTAGTGGGAGAAACCCCTTCATCTTAATATAGAACAGGCACCCTTATTAGATAGAGGAGGTTTGCAGAGCGGACAACTTTGTTTGCTTATTTTCAGTCCACACTTGTTTTTCCGGCGCTATTAAGGAAGACTCTCTCGCTTCTCAATATTGAGTACGATGACGATATATTCAGAGCTTCATTTCTAGAAAAGAAATTGAACTGGGTAAAACGATGAAATCGGCACTGCTCTTAAATAGAATTTCGTGGAATACTTGTACGAATATATGGCCTACAGAATTGCTTTAGGATTTCCTCGAGAAACTGTACAAATTATCGGCAATGGTTGATTGACTTATATATTTGGAGATGCTAGGTTATTCGCAAAACACTGTCATCGGACGGGAATTGAACCCGCGTCTGTTTCCGGCAGACTGCACTACCCACTAACCGCTAAGCAAAAAAGCGGCAAATAGCAGAATAGTTTCGTGTTATATCGGCTATAGTGTTTAGGGTCCGGTTGCACTACAGGAACCCTATCGAGATAAATACCAGGAAAAACCACAAAAATTTACCATGTTTGACTTCAACGATAATGCTCAGAGGCATAACGAGCAGGCAAACGAGCAGATCGGCAAGGGCTAATGAAAATAGGAAATAGTTGGTGACATTATGTAGACGTCGATCGGTCGCAATAGCAATACAGACCATCGCGTTTCCAATGAGTCCGACGAGGCAGAGAATCGGCAGCAATAGTAGAGCGAGCACATTAGGTGTATGAGCTGAAGCTGAAACGCCACCAGCACGTCCACCACCGGTAGTGAGATGTACTCGAACAGCTGAGAATGTCCATTGCGACATGTGCAATCGGCAACTAGCTCATCGGTCGTGTCGGTCGAAGCGAACAGCCAACCGAAAATCGGATGAGGAGGATCGGATGGAACAACGGAATCGTGGAAGGTGGCTCGTTCTTCCGTCGTCTCCGGTTGTTTTCGATATTTCGATAACTGAACGGATGATGGTCTTCTTGTGTACGTTCGTGAAGAGCAGCAACAGAACACAGCAGTCGGTCGTTCCTCCTGTTCGCGCACTGCCGCCCTCGACCACGCCTCCTCAACCCAGGAACGCTCCGCCTTCACGAAAACGCCGCTTACATTAAAAGCCCAAATCCGTCAACGAAAAGAGAAAAGGAAATGGAATTCAATGGCATCCGGTATTGCTCTCCAGCATTCATCTGAGTCATGAAGTTTTATGAATTAGCTGCGCAGTTGTAGGTTATAGGTCCGGCGTGCACTATATTTAGCCCTGGAAAGGCGAGAATTTATCATTGTTCTCCTCGTTTTCAAGGTGCGAATTTTGGCTCAAACTTTCGACTCAAAATTCGCTCTCTTTCATTAATAGAAATAAGAAAAGAACCTTGGGACTAAGAACTTCTAACATCTTGCATAAGCCGTTCTGGAGACTCTTGCACCGATTGTTTTCTCCGATCAGGTAGGTAGTTCTAAAAGTGAACCGTAAGTGGAAGTAAGCGGTCCGTTATATTAGTGATTCTGGCCAGGAAACTCCTTCTCATCGATGAGGACTAGCATATTCTTCTAACTTCGTTTAGAGGTTGTCCGACCGACTTCGACGAGTCGTTCGGAGCGTGTTGTCCGTACACTCAACACAGGAAGCCGCGCCGGAATAAATTTGCTGTGTTTTCCTGAAGTTCGCCGCTGGACTGCTTTAAATTCGTTCGTTTTCAGGTGAATCGCAAAGGCAGCAGCGGCAACAGCAGCGAACGTTTATTTTGAGTCGGACGATTCGCCCGTCGTCAGCTCGTTGTCATTGATGTCTGAGGCTCTGTACGCAAGTCGATTTGTGACCGTTGGATTCTTCAGCGTGATGACGTGCAACCGGATACCCCATGTGCAGAACTATGCATGTGCTGTGTGGAATGAATGAGAACGACTGACGAGATGTCGCTCTCTCTCTCTGTGACTAACTCGCTTACTTGTGCAGATGGCCGTCTGCTGCTGCTGCTGCAACTGCTGCTGTTGCTTCTGCTGCTGCTGATACTGAAGGAAACGAGTCGTCCGATGACGTCCGATCTATCATTATTCGACAGCCATACAAAAAAGTTGTGCTTTGCATTCCGTTTAGTTTATTGGTCTCTGGTGGATGTTCGCGATTTCGACTCGTTCTCTGGGCTCTTTTGCCAAATGAGGCGGAATTTTCGCGGTCGTCTTCAAATCCGAGGCTACCGTGGGGCCAGAAAGCTCAGGGCTTCAAACTGAAAAGTCATATATTCTCTGTAGGCCAGATATCGTACTATTAAAAGTGAGGATCATAGCAAGACGTGAAGGAACATAGTAGCGGCCATCTGAGGGCTCTCTAAGCCTTGAAAGCACCGATGCCCATCCCCTATGCACAAATAGCTCAAATTGGAAAGAATCTGACATCAATCTACAGTTCTGACTGTTCTATTTGAAAATATGTCAAAACATACCGTTGTTACGAGTTTTGTGTTTTTTAAAAATATTTTGCAGTGATTTTCATATGCTATTTTCAACGAAAATATCTCAAAAATCACTGAACAGAGGATCAATCTGAGATGATATTCTGATAGAGCATGATATGGTTATTATAATGTGATATGAACATTTGATATTAATTGTGTATAAAAATTAAAAGTGACATATCTTTTTGACCGCCTTTGTATGTGTTGCTCTCGGCTCAGTTTCTGAAGGAAATGGAAAAGTCTAAGATAAGCAACAAATTCGCTTTTTTTCTGTAAAATAACAAGTTTCCTATTAGTTCAACCATGTGATTAGGGTGCTCCCGTAAATAAACAAATAACAACGAATGAGTGGTAATCCGTTACACTCATTCAACATGTGTCAATTCTTCGGTGTGATTACTAAGATGAATGAATCCTGGAACACTTGCAAAGCAAGCAGCTAATCGTGTTTGCAACACATTCGTATGCGTGAAGCTGTTGAAGGTTTCTCATGAATAATAGCTGGATTCACTGCTTGAGGCGACATCGGTGAGAGAACTGTTCCTCACATCTCACCACTCACAATTAACACTCATCATAGGTCTTCATTGGGGAAATTTGGCTTACACCTGTCTTCTCTAACAATGGGCGAGCCTCAAAAGGAGGCGGGTGATGTACTTTTTTTGAATCAAGACCTAATGATGTGAAAATGTCACCAGAAAATGACCGCTTAAAAATTCCATGAAGTTTGAGCAGCAGTCAAGAAAACTATAAAAGTGACGTTTGATCAGGTGGATGAAGAGTCTTCGAAAGTTCCTCTATGACGCTGTGAAAACACACAAACGACTTCTCAATTGGATTGGCATTTTCAGAGGAAAGTTACCGTAATCCCTTTCGTAGGAATCAGAGAGAAAAGCCGACTAAAGTTTTGCCCTGATCAAAGCAGTGTTTGCAGCTCCATGCCTTGTTCTCATAAAACTCCTGCTCCTGTCGAATGTATCATTGATTTGGAATCGAGAAATTTCTGAGCAAAGCGTTCCACCAAAAAAGCACATCGCATGCTATTGCCAATAAATAACGCATGCTTCGACGGTGGTGAAAAACACAGCCCACTCTCGAATTCAGGAGTTTTGAAAGTGCTGAAATTATGGAATCCTTCCGGAAAAAACGTGTCCATGTCGCGGTAAGCATGTCCGCTATCTTTGTTCAAAGGATTTAGCCGAAAACAATAGCTGAAAGCTTCATGCTGGCTTGAACGTAAAAAAAAACGTGGGTACCGAATGAGCGTTGGCATGAAATCGCGCGGCGAGCATTAAATGCATCCGACGAGACACTTTAAGATATATTGGAGGAAAGCTAGAGCAATCGATCCCCGATATTTGCCGTTCCACTTGGGCGGCGAAGCTTAAACAGATGTGCTTTTTGTGAATCCGCTGGGGGTTGTGATTGACGTAAAAATTGAAAAAGAAAAGATCACAGCGCATCGCGATCAAGTGAGCAACAAGGCTGTAGGCAGGTCGTGATTCTGCAAGCTCTGCCGACGGCAGTGAAGGCACCTGTCACTAAATTGAATCGAAAAACGCTGGACTGATGCCGATTGCTGGCCCAATTTGTTTCAACACTCTCCAATAATGACGAGTTTTTCGAGGATGACCTATGGAGTGGCTGTGATGCTTTTTCTGTGGAGGTGCGAAAGTAAGCCGTCTCCAGAGGACTCCTCTCGAAAAAAATTGAAAGGTTGTTCAATTGCATTCGACTACACTTTTCTTGCTCCACCAGTTTTCGGTGAAAATCGTCAATGTGTGAGGTGGATTGGATCTTCTCACACGATGAGTATTGACTCTAGAAGAGATTTCGTCGTGATCAGGCTCACTCGTCCGCAGCTCACACTTCAAACGGTTGAAGACGAGCTCAATCGGACTAGCGTACGTCTTGGCCGGGGCGTGAAATTATTCCCGAGTGCGTGACGGGGGAATCTCTGAGAGTCCCCGCCAACTCGTCCGTCGTTCCTCATAGCAAACGGACCATCGAAGCTTAAAAATACCCATACTAGATGAGGCAATACCATAGCACATATGAGTAATGGCAGACTGACCAAGTGGAACCAATTTCGCCACCATTGTTCCGGGATTTTCCTGTTTTTCGTTGACTCCTCCATGGGGTACTCATCGGCGAAAAAACTGAGCTGTCTGGTCTTCTCAGTGATTAAAGTCGGTCGCGTTGTTCGTTTTGTTTTCTAGCTCACCGTCTTAAATGAGCTGGGTGTCTTCATCGCCAGAAATCATTAATCAACGGAACAATCCCTCTAAGTATAACATTATCATAGTAACTACATTTTCCCTTCGAGAGAGGTGAGGAATGGTGGTGTTGAACACTGAAACTTGATAACAAAATATCGCGGCGGGAAGCCTTTGACTTCCGCCGTAGGCACCTTCTCAAAAAAAGATTCGAGACACCCCTTCCATTGCAATATTGTTGGCGGGTAGGCATCAAGAATATGCCCATTCCGTAAAAGTCGAGCAAAAATAAGCGGAGGCATGATTAAAATATCAACTATTCGTAGCAAAACTATAGGTTTCTTAGAGGTGAAAAAACATTCCTGCAACGATCACTATTGTTCTTTTCATCACTACAGACGTTGACTGGGAACACGCTCTTGGCCGCTTTGAAGAGGCTCGTAATTGCATAGGCGTGTCTAGTCCTCCCTCTTGAAACGATTTTCTCGACAGCAATCCCAAATGAAGGTTTTTCTTCGGGGAAATGCAATTGTTCAACAGTAACAAAAGTCCAGTACTAAGTTCGAAGCTTATTTCATCGACTTCAAGAGTATCTGTTGCCGACAAAGAATAGGGGCTATTGCCCCACACAAGAACACTTTATCATGTTGTTCGGGTTTTGTAATTTATCACAGACGACAGCCGGTGAATAATAACAACAACTAATTGCCGGGTCAGGGTGTCATTAATCTTGATTAACAAGGAAGGAAGTTGGACTAATGTGAAGGAACGCTAAATATGCTAGCTATGTACCTTGTTGCTTCCCTTTGTAACCTGATCATTCACTTCGAAGAACTCGAAAGTTCTAGCAGTTTTGAGTTGGAGATGGTCGTGCTTTGAAGTTGGCGGAGCGGTGCGCTAACGAGGTTGACCACGTTCTACCGTTTCCCTTAATTACAGCCTGTTTGTAGGGGTAACTGAATTACAACAGTAATTCAGCATTTCACCAGCTAAGTCAAAGTCGGACGAATTGGGAGATTGTAGTGCTAAATATATTCAGAAACACACTGACATTCCATCAAGCTCCCCACAATCTTGTAAGCCAATCATGAGATCCTCTCAATTCTACTTCAGTCACTGCAATACCGTAATGGGCTAAAGATTTGTTGATAGCTGGAGAGACCGTCGTTCTTTCAGCTGCTCACAGATCAGGTTGAAAAACCCATTGGAGAGTGGAAGATGCTATTCGAGAATATTTGCTAATACTTGCAGTATGTTTGCAGCCGACTACTTAGGACTACTTAAAAGAAGTCCGAAGAGTCGCCCATGTCATGTCAAAAGAACGACTTTTCCATGAATTCGTCGACTGCAATTAAGCGTTGGATTTCTGCGTATCACGGGCCAATGTCGTGATCCCTGAGCTTAAGCAGCCGTTAGCGATCTTCAGTCTGTACTAGCTGTATAGTTGTGACGTGGAGACGATGTGTTCAGAAAATCGGATTTCGACCTCTCTAGTTGAATTGCAAGTGTTTTTCAATGGGCCGAAAGGAGGCGTGCGCTTCCTGCTTACCTAACTTCTAATCGCGTTCGTTGACCGACCACAGAGGAGGTAAATTCGTTAATGAGCCGAGCCAGCCGATGTGTTCGTTTCAGTGGCGATGCCTCAGGGAGAGTTAAGGGTTAGTGTGTCCAACCCCTAATCAACGATGATGATCACCAACAAACCTTCAGTACACACTCAAGCAGCGTAAATGGGACAGCATTTATGCCCTCGCTGATTTGATTTCACTTTGTTCCACGCGGCTCTGCCAAAACTTGCTGGCTTGGTTGACTGCAGGGATGGCAGCCACCTTCGTCAGGGGTTGACTGTTCTTAGAAAGATAGCCAAGTTATTTGGAAGAAAAAACTACAAAAATTTTCTGCCCAATTGAGTGGAATTCTAACTCCTTAAATCAAGCTCAGAGCTCTGCTGCCTTTGAGCCTTTAAAGAGCTGGGGTAGTTAAGGTTTGAGAAGTAACTAAGCTCGATGTCGATGTCAGGTAAATGCACCCCTTGACGTAGAATGCTTTTGGCTTTCCTTACCAAGACACATTATCTATATATTGTTGGAATGTGGTCGATGGAACGTCCCTAGTATGAACGTGCCCTCGGGCAGATAGCTGTCTGTGGTAAAACTTCAACTGTCTCGTTCTTCAGGAGGCCATGTGAAGAAAACGGCTAGATAAAGGCTTCATCTCCAATTCTGACACGGAACTTTCTAAAAAGTTGAGGTGAAGTGTTAAGTAGACTACAGAAAAACGCTCTGATTGACAGGTGGGTGTCAGAACGAAGTTCGACCTGCTTCAGCAGGGAGCTGAGGCATATTCAAACGTTTGCTTTTTGTGCCACTCAGTTTCGAAATGTTTCATGCTCGATGAGATGTTATTATGTTCATTTCTGTCCACGAATATATAGGTTATGAATGCAGTGAGCCGTGAATTAATATTTTTCAGTTGATCTATGACTGGTTGTGTTGCACGAATCCCTGTTGGTTCACACGCTGAATACTCGCGTAAGTGGCAAGCGGCGATGAATATTCACCGATGCAAACCACCTTGGTGGACGAAGCTGAGGAAAACGAAAACCTCATCGCTGTCATCGGTTATTGATCAAATTTTTAAATGAGTGTTGAAAGCTTAAATCAACAATATCGAGAAAGACCTTTACTTCAGAAGAAACGAGACAATAGGTGCATAGGAGTCCAAGGGATAGACGTTGATGCCGTTTTTGTCTATAAATCTGTGAGTTCACGACACAGAAGATGTTACAAGGAAGAACAAGGATAAGGACGTAGAAAGCAATGTAGAGTGTTTTAAACTCTCCTCGTCATTGTCTTCCGTTTACCCACTGGATGTTGGATACTCAACGGATTGTTAGTTTGAGCTGCCCACCCTCTTTCGAAATCGTCAAAATTATCATCATCTTCAGGTGTCATTTGGGTATTGGCAACGATTTTATTGCCCAGAATGAGCCAATTATGAGTTGATTTGCCATGCCTGGATAAATGATTAGTGTGGTGAAATGCAACGCTCTATTCGGGAACGACGATGAGATGAATCTCTGCTCATCGACGGCGTAATTGAATGGCAAAGTGTTTGCGTTTGAATGCCAGCTTGCCTATGCTGCCGATGGTGAACAGCAACGATTCACCTTCAATTCCGTAACTGCAACGGCATGGCGTCGATGGCGACTCTATCTATGGGACCCGAGTCATCAAAATTACCCGAAAAATGGCTTAGTTATAGCGGTGCAGAGCACGATCGGTCATGAAAACATTACGTCGATTTGTTGTTTTTTTTGTTGTTCATGCGGGCACTAAACACAAACTATCACGCACGAGAGCAGGATAGTGCACCTTTTGATCTGGGTAAATACAGGGTACAGCAAAAGTTCTTGGAGACAGACTCTTGACCGTCTAAACGGCAGATCTCAGGCAAATGAGATGAAATTTATAACATTTATTGCCTTTGACCACCACATATAAAAAAGCATCGAAGTTACGAAATGACCTCCTTTTGCACGAATACAGGCCTTTGAAGAGAGAAAGGGAGGCTTCTCAGCACTTCGATAACACCACTCGGACCTACCAGCAGGACTCTGCACCTGCACATAGTGCCGAAGTCGTATAGAAGTGATGCGCCGACAATTTTCCTGATTTCATCTCAGCAAAAAAATGGCCACCGACTAGCCCGGACCTTAATCCGATGGATTATTCAATCTGGTCCATATTGAAGAGCAAAGCCTGCGCAACATCCCACGCGAGAGTTGATTCTCTTAAAGATTCTTTGAAGAAAGCATGGGAGGAAATTGATGAAGATGTCCTGCGTGCCGCCGTAGACGCGTTCCCCAAGAGACTTAGGGCCTGTATTCGTGCGAAAAGAAGTCGTTTCGAAACTTAGATGCTTTGTTATATGTGTGTGGTGTTATAAATTTCATCTCATTTGCTTGAGATCTACCGCTTAGACGGTCAGGAATCTGTGTCCAAGAACTTTTGTCGCACCCTGTAGCCTTGATGTAAGGGCATTCGATTCGAGCTGCATTCTATTCCTATATCTCTAGGATGTTCGAAATCAACTACAAGTAACTGAGTGGGTAAGTTGACGACAACGACAACGACAGCGATCTTGAACGTACACACTCACATCCGCATGCCCGTAGCACACACACAACTTCGTCATTTCCCTGAAGACCACCACCGATATAGGCCTGGGCCTCCGCCGACGCCGCCGCCACAGCGAATCACCACTACTCAACCAGTCAACTTTACTGGTTATTGATGATTTTGACAATCTCATCGCGTATCCATAAGTAAACACGTTTTTCTATCAAAACATGCCGCGTTGTTTTCTTTTGTCGGCATCTGCTCCAGCCGCCGCACACACCCTAGCACACACAACTGGTTGGCCGTATAAACAAGTTCGAAATCCGTTCGCCTGGTCGACTCGTAGACGATGGCTCCGAAGGAACGAAGAAGTCGGCCAAAATGGGTAACGAGCCGGTAAGCGCCATTTTGGCAGCGCTAAAAGCCAAGAGCCTTCGCCGGCTCAAACAAGTGCGCAAGACAACCCTGTACCTCAATTTAATGGTCTGTATGATTCTGGATGATTTAAGTCGACACAATATGAACTAATAAAGGCTGGAGAAGAGACGAAGGCAGCAATCTTGAAACAATTTGACTTCGAAACGTTGCACTTTTCCATCTAAAAGTCCGTTCATACTGGGCAGCAAAGCAGCGCAGCAAGCGAACGACCGGACACCAGTGGCATTCATTACCGCGTCGCGTCCGGGCCTATACTTTATACACCCCTGTAGGCATAGGGGGCTCTTTTGTGATGCCTAAGGGAAAATGACCAGGAGTTATTTCATCTTCCTGCTCTTACCAGTGTCGTAGTCCTTACGAACAGCCTCTGGAGCAGCTTGATGGTGTGTTGTTAAAAGAACTTATCCTGTTAATATTGTACTAGAAGTTGGCTAATAAATCATCCATATGTGTTTTTCATCGATAAAATAATCAGCTCATCCAAGCTATGATCAGTCCGACACCAATGATCGGTGCTCCAGAGAGAAAGAGAGCGGGCGAGCTATGAAAAGCGGAAGATTAATGAACCCTACATGACGGCTTCAGCACTGGTTTCCCATTAGTCTGCTGACGTTGTTGTCCACCTGAGCACTTTCGACGAGTATTTGATGACTTCGTGAAGAATTGCTGCTTATTCTTAGAGACAGGTAGAGCCGATGTCGACTAGCGACATTCGAAGCGAATAATTTAGCCTACCAACTTGAAATTCGCGTGCAGCGCGGAGAAGTTCTTCTTACGTGTTTGCTTCATTTTTCTCGTGACGAAGTCTCAGTGGCTAAAATTCTAAATTCCAATGCCAGCTCAGCGCTCTACCACGCATGAAATGAGATACATGTTCGTCAAAAGAATCAACAGAATTTCATAGCCTTGATAATATGATCGAGAGAAAATCAACTTTTGAAATATTAACGGGAAATGAAACGTGTTCAGGGACAACGATTGGATAATAGCAGAGTAAAAGAGATAAAATTTAATACCGGTGCTCTTCCGTTTGCTATCCTGAACTTATCTGGTCCCAGGTTCTTTTCCTTTCTGGCTGAGCTGATGTTTTTTTTATCAGTTTGAGTGACAGGAAAAACAGCCTCCACCGGTCAGAACTTCGAAGAAATGGGGCTTTAATATCTGTTAGATTGATGCCCATAGACACTGACTAATCGAAGGCTTCCGATAAGGTTTTTTCCGCGTCGTGATCGATGGTGGACTCCAAGAGGCTTCAAACTTAGTGCTGGCCGTTCTAGCTCGAAGAACGCGTTTCCGGTACGTCGCTCGAATAGAAGCGCTGATGGGGACGGACCACAAGTGCGGTCGGAGCGGAAAAGTGTAAAGCTTAGCTTGTTCCATGATTGCTTGAGAGCGATTAGAAATACGTATCGAAAGAAATAAGCAACTGCTATTAGGTCGCGCGAAAATTAGTCACTTCAGCTTCTCTTTTTTACTGGGTTATGCTCTCAAAGCATGAGGAACTTTAATTGTTGCACGGGCGGAGAAGGCTAGGAATAAGCTTAAGTGCCAGCTGGGATCAGCAGATTTATCCAAATAATTTTCTATTTTTCCTACAATCTTAACCCAAGAGCATTGTCAAGAATTGACGGAGCAATGAACCTCTCGTCACGAGTGTAGTAGAGCTGAAGGAAAAACGAAGCCATTGCACACATACTTTAGTCGAGGCCATCAATAATAAGAGACTTTACCTGTTCGTCAGAGAAAACATCATTGAGACGCTATCAATCGTCTCATGATATTCCCTATGCAAGGATTCTCGTCAAAAGCAAGGAAGCCACAGATCCACTGCATTGTCTCCACCGTCATAGAATTCTTGAAAGCGCACACATTTCCTTTTCACTAATCGATGAAGAAATTCCCATGTAGATATCTGACCAAACGGGGACTAAAGAAATCCGAATGTGCAGTCTCCGCTTCAAATTTCATTTACGTTCGAAAGGTTTTTACTGTTTCATAATCGACTGGAAAATTGTTGAAGCATTTCGTTGTAGCTCGCGAATGTAAGTGGATTGCTATGCGAAAAACCCGCTCAAGTTTGATGGACAGCCGACTACAAAACATCAACGACTGCAGGGTAAGTGCTGCAAGAACTTTGCAGCTATTCATCAATCAGATGGTTGTTTCGACGACCACTCTTGCCATTGGGGATGCCATCAAGAAAGTAATTTAACGTTCAACGACAGAGCGTTGAAAAGTCCGGTTTACCGCTATTTCGTTGGAGTCAAAATACGCTTGTTGCCGGAATTTTGAAGCTCTGGAAATTCTGGATTCTGGAACAAGCGTAATGTACGAAGTGTTTTGTTCGTTTGGATACTTGAATATGAAGGGAATCACTAAATTCTGAGAGACAATAAGGAACCTTTTATGGGTTGTTGTACCTAGGAATGGTCAGTGTTGTTCTCAAGCCTACGGAGTCTTAGTTTCCGCTTCCCAAACCTTTTCTACGAGAACAGTTTCTATCGTTCTCGAATGTGCGAGAGTGGTTTTTCAATTTTAAATGAACTGGTTGGATAGGTTTACATTGGCAACATGCTGCTGTACACAACACTTGGACAGGTTTTCGTTTATTCTGCCACTCTGTAATCTTCTTACCAATTCGCAAAATGTAAACAGACGTTTACGTGAACGTAAATGCCGTTTCTGGGGGTCTCGTCGATAACCTACCTGAAAAGTATTGAGAGATAAAAGATCTAGAGGCAGAGAATTTTTGGAACTTAGCGAGAAAACTCAAGTAACTGCCATGATGTAGGGTATATTCTCATTCATGGTAGCAGCCTGGGGGTGGGGTAGTAACTTTCGGAGATCTACATTAATACTAGGTGTTGTGATTAGGAGACGAACATCTAGGATGGTTCTACTCCGAAGCCATTGTCTGACAATTTCCTCGCCTTCAGGCAGCAGCTTCCTCAGAGAGGCTTCTTCCTTCTCCAGGATGTCCCTCTTTCCCTTTTGTTTCTGACATCGGCACGTTTATGGTATTTTACCTTTGTACCTTTTCCGTAGGTTTTGGTATTTCAATTTGCACGTTTGCCTTCTAGCAAGCGTTCTTAACACGTTGACGACAGTGTGACGTTATGCTGCGCCACGCTCAAGCGGCAGCGTAGGACCGTGTGACGCAATGGCGCGCCACAATCTCGTATCGTATTTTTCTCGATACATTTCAGAATTTCGAAGGATGTTTTTGTGCCACTTTTTAGTAGACCTTTCCACATTGTTATTGCGAAGCATGATCCATGAAAATGATTCTTAGCTCCTGATTTACTGGAATTTTTGATTGTTCACTAGTTTTCTTTACAAGTAAAATCAAATAATGGTTATTGCAAGAAACAAGTAAATGCAAACAATTACTGATTTCTGAAACAAACACATAAATACAAACAAATATTGATTACTAGAATAAATAAAGAGTGAACAATAAACAAATAACAATTTCCTTTTAACCTGGATAGTGAAAAAGGACATTCTAAAAGCTTCCAGCTGCTATTTTTCTATTTTCATTGCAAAAAAGGAATAGTCACAATCCCCGATATTACAGAACTGTATATGTAGTCTTCGAGATTTGCTATTCACTTCCATTTCGAAAAAGATTCGCCGTATGCCGGCATCATGCCACAGCCTCGGCGCGCTAGAAAATCGGTTGGTTCCACTCGCCAAAAAAGCGAAAAAGGCGCTGTCGTCAACGTGTTAAAAGCGTAAGAAATATAATGATTTGAAAAACGGAAAAAAGGAAATGGAAAAGGAGAAGAGTTATCTTGTAATAGCATAATGTAGATCAGATGGAGGACGATGGTTGACGTTGGTCTTGTTGGCGAATATTCCCATGTCGCCCACGCTCATCCGTCCGTAATTAGCCGCACGTGAGCTCGATTTAGATCCTCGTCGCTCTCCCGTATCATGACTTATTCGTGCAGCTGTGTGAATAGCTGCTGAACGGTTCTCAAAGCGAATGATGTCGCTCACGCTTTGAGTGGATAGATGGATGCATCACTACGCACTCACTTTCCAAAGAAAAAGGGCTGCAAAATCGAATAGGCTCGTATCTCTTCTACTGGCACCAACACATTTGATAAATAAAAATCAAAAAAATGACGATTGGTCACGGAAACTTAACGTCCTCCGTAGAGATGCAGTATCTGCGAGATTTATAAATTCATCAGCTTTCCATCGGCCTATCGGCCGCACAACGTCTGTTCGCCAAATTCGTTAGGAAAACAACTGCACTAACCCTGGCGGAAGTTGGGGACGGCCAAAAAGCGCAAATACCGACAGAAAATTTGGCCTTAGCGAAGGCTCAAAACCACAGAAGAAAATGAAATTAAACAGAAGAAAGCGCAAGAACATCAATAAACAGGGGAAAATGAAAACAGACACTCTGAAAAGTATAAGGAAAACAACGAAAAACGAAAAAAAACATTCTGAAAAGTAGAAGGAAAAGATTTGATGTAGTGTCATCAGCTCCCCTGTCGCTGTGGGTGCTCTTGGTGTACGGTAACGGTAACGGTGGCGGGACCCATATGAGCCACCCATAACAAACAGCTTATTATATAGTAGGACTTATTATTTAGTAGGATAGACTCCTATTGTTGATATTTGAGATAATAATTTCCACAAGAACCAAATTATGGAACTCGCAGTGCAACGCTTCGTGAAAAGTAGCCATATTTCAAATTTTACTTCCATCCATTTTTGACGGCACACTTTTCTCCGGCTTGTTGTATACTAAAATGATCGTCTCGGCTTTCTCTCTTCAGATATCGTATTCTTTTTTGATGTTACATAGTTATTTAAGTGTTACAATATAAAGCTCAGATGTAACTTAATTAGGAATATCCACAGCGTGTAATTAGCAAGGACGGCCTAACGACGTTGACCTTGCGTGGTCGTCGGTTGATGAGGTCACAAACACACACATGAAACACGCACATGAAAATTAAAATTTCGTTTAATTTCACTGCACTTCGTTTTAAAGTGATTTATGGCGGGTGAACGATGAAAGAGAACTTTCATCCCCTATAGGTTGAGGATGTCTCCGATTTTTTTGAAGTTACGTCCTTTAGCGTTATAGTAGGTCTTCTGAGCTGTTGTGGTTTATGAGCTGCATGTTTGTTGTGTTCTGATGCCATTATGCCTGGTTGTGTTTGTCTTTCTTTGGATTCCTTAAACGCGGGTGGTAGCATCCATGTATATAATATAAATAAAATAAAAACGATCTACTCACGGGGCCCAGGCACGGGGCCCAGGCAAAGAGCGGCGAAGCCGCTCTTTGACTGGATTTTTCGAAAACTCGGAGGTTTAGGCTGGACTTTTCGGAAATTCGTAGGTTTACCGCTAGGTTCAGTCAAATTCACAAGCATTTAGTGACTCTTCGACAGAGGAGTACTCACGGGGCCCAGGCAAAGAGCGGCGAAGCCGCTCTTTGACTGGATTTTTCGAAAACTCGGAGGTTTAGGCTGGACTTTTCGGAAATTCGAAGGTTTACCGCTAGGTTCAGTCAAATTCACAAGCATTTAGTGACTCTTCGACGGAGGAGTACTCACGGGGCCCAGGCAAAGAGCGGCGAAGCCGCTCTTTGACTGGATTTTTTTTCGAAAACTCGGAGGTTTAGGCTGGACTTTTCGGAAATTCGTAGGTTTACCGCTAGGTTCAGTCAAATTCACAAGCATTTAGTGACTCTTCGACTCTTCGACAGAGGAGTACTCACGGGGCCCAGGCAAAGAGCCAGGCAAAGAGCGGCGAAGCCGCTCTTTGACTGGATTTTTTTGACGAAAATTCGGAGGTTTAGGCTGGACTTTTCGGAAATTCGTAGGTTTACCGCTAGGTTCAGTCAAATTCACAAGCATTTAGTGACTCTTCGACAGAGGAGTACTCACGGGGCCCAGGCAAAGAGCGGCGAAGCCGCTCTTTGACTGGATTTTTCGAAGAGTTTTAGGCTGGACTTTTCGGAAATTCGTAGGTTTACCGCTAGGTTCAGTCAAATTCACAAGCATTTAGTGACTCTTCGACAGAGGAGTACTCACGGGGCCCAGGCAAAGAGCGGCGAAGCCGCTCTTTGACTGGATTTTTCGAAAACTCGGAGGTTTAGGCTGGACTTTTCGGAAATTCGTAGGTTTACCGCTAGGTTCAGTCAAATTCACAAGCATTTAGTGACGACAGAGGAGTACTCAAAATTCGGAGGTTTAGGCTGGACTTTTCGGAAATTCGTAGGTTTACCGCTAGGTTCAGTCGAATTCACAAGCATTTAGTGACTCTTCGACAGAGTAGTACTCACGGGGCCCAGGCAAAGAGCGGCGAAGCCGCTCTTTGACTGGATTTTTCGAAAACTCGGAGGTTTAGGCTGGACTTTTCGGAAATTCGTAGGTTTACCGCTAGGTTCAGTCAAATTCACAAGCATTTAGTGACTCTTCGACAGAGGAGGGGCCCAGGCAAAGAGCGGCGAAGCCGCTCTTTGACTGGATTTTTCGAAAACTCGGAGGTTTAGGCTGGACTTTTCGGAAATACTCACGGGACTCTTCGCCTCAGGCAAAGAGCGGCGAAGCCGCTCTTTGACTGGATTTTTCGAAAACTCGGAGGTTTAGGCTGGACTTTTCGGAAATTCGTAGGTTTACCGCTAGGTTCAGTCAAATTCACAAGCATTTAGTGACTCTTCGACAGAGGAGTACTCACGGGGCCCAGGCAAAGAGCGGCGAAGCCGCTCTTTGACTGGATTTTTCGAAAATTCGGAGGTTTAGGCTGGACTTTTCGGAAATTCGTAGGTTTAGCCGCATTTAGTGACTCTTCGACAGAGGAGTACTCACGGGGCCTCTTTGACTGGATTTTTTCGAAAATTCGGAGGTTTAGGCTGGACTTTTCGGAAATTCGTAGGTTTACCGCTAGGTTCAGTCAAATTCACAAGCATTTAGTGACTCTTCGACAGAGGAGTACTCACGGGGCCCAGGCAAAGAGCGGCGAAGCCGCTCTTTGACTGGATTTTTTCGAAAATTCGGAGGTTTAGGCTGGACTTTTCGGAAATTCGTAGGTTTACCGCTAGGTTCAGTCAAATTCACAAGCATTTAGTGACTCTTCGACAGAGGAGTACTCACGGGGCCCAGGCAAAGAGCGGCGAAGCCGCTCTTTGACTGGATTTCAGTCAAATTCACAAGCATTTAGTGACTCTTCGACAGAGTAGTACTCACGGGAAAGAGCGGAGGAGTACTCACGGGGCCCAAGCCGCCCTCTTTGACTGGATTTTTTCGAAAGGTTCAGTCAAATTCACAAGCATTTAGTGACTCTTCGACAGGAGGTTTAGGCTGGACTTTTCGGAAATTCGTAGGTTTACCGCTAGGTTCAGTCAAATTCACAAGCATTTAGTGACTCTTCGACACAGTAGTACTCACGGGGCCCAGGCAAAGAGCGGCGAAGCCGCTCTTTGACTGGATTTTTCGAAAATTCGGAGGTTTAGGCTGGACTTTTCGGAAATTCGTAGGTTTACCGCTAGGTTCAGTCAAATTCACAAGCATTTAGTGACTCTTCGACAGAGGAGTACTCACGGGGCCCAGGCAAAGAGCGGCGAAGCCGCTCTTTGACTGGATTTTTTCGAAAATTCGGAGGTTTAGGCTGGACTTTTTGGAAATTCGTAGGTTTACCGCTAGGTTCAGTCGAATTCACAAGCATTTAGTGACTCTTCGACAGAGTAGTACTCACGGGGCCCAGGCAAAGAGCGGCGAAGCCGCTCTTTGACTGGATTTTCTATATCGTTTACATCGCAATTTGGCGGAAATTTACCATTACGGTACTGCATATGAAATGAGCTCATGTAATTCTCATCAAAGCCTACAATGATGATGCTACGATCACCTATGCTAGGATCCCTCGGTTGGACTACTTCGCTCCTACCTTGGCTCCGTCGTTAACATCATTGACTAACAATCCTGCTCTTATGAGCTTTATACCCTCACTCTGCTCTTTTTTGTTGAATATGCTTAAGGGTGATCCAAAACGGCAAAAATCACTTTCCACCGTGGCTCCGGAAAGACCACCAAGTAAGAGGAGTGCAGTACCAACACTTGTACAGCTCGAGTTCGAGCTGTACAAGTGCTAAATAGAGCTCGAGCTACTGAGTTCAAATATGCGCATATCTTTACAAATTATTGAGTTTCAACAAGGTTATTCGAAAAAAGCCGCTTTGGAGCGGTTTTTGCCGGCTTTTTCGGCTTTTGATCAAAAGACACGTCCGGTACTGCTAAGTGGCCTTAACTTTCGATATTTCTGAAGCTTTTCAACCAATTGAAGTTGCTTTACAAAATTTTAAAGCCTGGTATTTGACAACTTGTCTCTGAGCGATATAGATAGGCCTGCTTTAGGTGCTTAGATATGGCGCACACCTCATGGAAAGCTTGTCAGGACAGATTTGTTATGCAGACGGGATCTGTCCTCAACGTTACTCCAATGAATTTATTATGCAGATTCGTGTAGTCATCCATTTCCATATGGAATTTGAACGCTGACTTCTCCAGCAGACAGAGAAGCAACTATTTTTCTAACAAGAAGACGTGTTTTCTCCAAATTACAATACGGAAATTTAAATGTATTTGGTTGGTAAGAAAGTTCCCGCCGTTTTTTCAAACCACTGCTGTAAGTTCGTGCGGCACGACGTCGAATCGTCAGGAGTGCGGGTCCTTTTTGACGGGCTAAAAAACAATGAAAACCAGGAAGGTTTGAAACGCTTTAAGGATCATCTTGTAGAGAGTATCGTCCTCTTTCGAATGGTGTATGAGATTTTTTGAAAAGATTGAAACTGGAGGTTTGCTCTGCTAGAAACTTCGAGACACCCTTCTCGTGAAAATTTTTTAAAATCGAGCGTCGTTCAGATATAAACATATCTTTTGATAAAGCGAAAAAATCTGTATGGATAACTTTACAGAAGTCAACTTGAGCATTCACAAGAAAACCAGGAGCACCATCGGAAAATTATTCTTGCCATCCGAAGGTCGGGCTTCAGAGGTTCAAAACGTTGTAATTTTTGAGACAAATAAACACAAATAACATACGGTCTAATAGAAAAAGTTATTGTTCATCGAACGGTATATCAAATTTTATTTATGCCTTTGAAACTGAACAGAAAAAAATCGCTGTCGATTAGTATATTACGAAACTATTCTGCTATTTGCCGCTTTTTGTTTAGCGGTTTATAGACGAGAACTAGTTGAATGACCTATATATTTAGAGATGTTAGGTTATTCGCAAAACACTGACATCGGACGGGAATTGAACCCGCGTCTTTCTGTTTCCGGCAGACTGCACTAACCACTGTGCTACCGATGTACAACGTTGCGAAGCTCCTAGCATCTCTTTCTTAAGCCCGGTCGGGCTGTAGCTATCAGCACTCACCCGCAATCACGGGAATGAGCCGGTAAGCCGATATCGGCAGTTACCAGTTAAGCTGATAGCATTTTTGATATATATTACGAAACTATTCTGGGTTCAATTCCCGTCCGATGTCAGTGTTTTGCGAATAACCTAGCATCTCTAAATATATAGGTCATTCAACTAGTTCTCGTCTATAAACCGCTAAACAAAAAGCGGCAAATAGCAGAATAGTTTCGTAATATATATCAAAAATGCTATCAGCTTAACTGGTAACTGCCGATATCGGCTTACCGGCTCATTCCCGTGATTGCGGGTGAGTGCTGATAGCTACAGCCCGACCGGGCTTAAGAAAGAGATGCTAGGAGCTTCGCAACGTTGTACATCGGTAGCACAGTGGTTAGTGCAGTCTGCCGGAAACAGAAAGACGCGGGTTCAATTCCCGTCCGATGACAGTGTTTTGCGAATAACCTAGCATCTCTAAATACATAGCTGTCGATTAGGTTATTTTTTCACTTTTCTGCATTCCACTTTACTACTCGAAAAAACAGCGACAGAGAGAGTTTTCACAAATCACGAGTATACAGCTCGAAAGAGCAAATAATTCCCTTTCGAATGTTGCGTCACACTCTGCAAAGCTTTCGACCTAAACTTACAGCAGTCGTTTGAAAAAAAAACCGGCGGGAACTTTCTTACCAACCTAATAAATAATCGCTTCTACGCACATGTGGAATTGAAGATGAGAAACAAAGAGCAATTTTATCAATTATCGCAATCCTCGGCTTCAAACAGAACCCAACCATTTATTTTCACATTTCCATCGAACTACATGTGAAGTGCACGATAGAATCTTCAACACCGACGGTATATACAGAGATCGAAGGCAGATTTGTGCAATTTGACAATACATAATGTGCAACACTGTACTCTAAGAGTGCAACTAAACCCGCGTTGTATGCATCAAATATAATTTCATGAATTCGCATAGATATGTGCTCGTTGAGCGTTTTGTTGCCATTGACAGTTGAGTTTTTCAAAGTAAAGGTCTCGAGCTTCGTCGACGGTGATCGTATCGATGGATGTATTCGGTTCAGGGAAACACATCTTCAAATGACTGATACGTATGAACGATCGTTTGATGTGAATGTGGAAATACGGTAGAAGTACGATGAGCATCATCGTCAATATCGGCATCAGTGAGATCTGAAACGTCAATTTTGTTGATTTCCTCGATATTTATGGAGTATTTCACCCGAATTTCACCCAGTGCCCGTTTTTCAATTTTTGAGGCGGAACAGGACTTTCCTTTTCTCTAACAACCAAAGTGCCGCTAATACATAAATATCTCTAGATTCTCTTTCATGGAAAATCTGCAGATTCAGAAAGTGCTATTCCGTGATAAGAACATGACTATCAAGCGGGTGCTAAGCACCTAATTATCGTAAAGTTCTTAGTGAGGCAATTATCCTAAGTGAATGGTAATTCATAAGACGTATCTTTAAGCTCTAATTATCACAAGGTGAAACAATTATTTGCAATTTGCAAAATGAATGTTACAATAGAGCGTATCGGTACAATTTTTCGTTTAAGAATTTAGAAAGCATCACTAATTCTTCCAACCTGATACTCGGAATACGGTGCATAGTGGGAAACTTCCTCGAGGACTTCTGACGTCACCACTGTTTTTTCGTCCAACATTGGAAGATGGAAGTAGAACACCTGAAATGTGTCCGGTCAAAAAACTCAGTAAAGTGTAGTAATTTGAGAAACGGTACATTTAGGTTTATTGAACTAAGTGTTTTTATGAAAAACATACCCATTGGGATGAGGTCGTCAATAATGCGACAACAAGCATTACAGGAGTCATCAGACGCGTTGTTGCGATGTTCTCTCGAAGTTGAAAACGTGTCGATAGAACTCTGAGTTGAGAGTCAACAAGGATTTTCTGAAAATTGGAAATTATAGTTGATAGTTGCGATTCAGTTAAGTATACCCACGCAGTGTAATTTGGGGAGACAGTATAATGAGGTTGAACTCATTATACTCCTCCACCTAGTCCATCGCTACGGTGAGGCCAAAGAACTTTTCGTTGTATTAAGAAATCGCATAAATCTTGCTTTTTTATGATAGCAATGATAATGCTCTAAAAAGAATACCTTACGCCGTCGATTAATTAAGTAGAGGACGGAGAAGATGATGAGAGCTGCAATGTTCAGAGCAAACAGCACATTGCCAGCCATTGTTGATCCTAAATTAGTAATATTTATTTGAATCTCCATAATTTTCTCCAGCATGACAGTGAAATTTTTTTATCCTATTGGATTGGAACCGAATACAAAAGGAAGAAGCTTTTCGATATAAATTGAGACTCCTAGAAGTTTCAAGGCACAAAATGTTTCAAGGTTGCCAATGCCAACATGCTAACTATTATACGTTGTCAAGCACTTGCGATTGTGATTAATCCATAAATTTTCCATAGCAAAATCATGACTTCTAGCGAAAAACATGTTTTTCGCTGTAGCATCGGCATCGCAATTAATGTATGCATTTTTGTTTTCTTGTTGATGTTTTGGCGAATTCGACTTTTTTCGTCGTCGTCTGCGTGCTATCATGCATTCTTTCACCTACTTTTTGAGTTGTTGGTGTCAGGTGAAACGTAGGGATAGAACTGTGGAGGGGGTCGAATCGAAAACGTTGTTGAAAAGCAGATCACCATCTGAAATCGAACAGTATCAGAAAACATAAAACAATAGCATTTGATGAAACGATAAAAGGTCAAAGGAAGGATAAAAGGTTGCATTGGAGTTGGTAAACATGCATTCGGATACTTAGGGGGCGAAGGTTTAGTAATTAGCAGCTCTTTCTGTTTTTTCTTAGTGACATACGTCGTAATTTCCTTTAATCGGAGGTATAAGAAAACTTGAACGTTGCAGCACATCTTACTACGTACAAAATTGTGTGCAAGGAGATACAACCGCCTCGAAAGGACATCGCATTTTCCTTGAAGTTGTTAGATCTTTCAAAGAATAAACATCGATGCCCCTAGAGCTCAAGCATGGTAAAGCTGAAGACGAGCACGAATAGAAGAGCGTTACAAATTTTAATAGTTCTTCGACTGATGTGCAGAGAAGAACAAAACTTACTTGAATTCCCAAAAGAGACATTCCGACCCATCGCCTGGTATTCTGAAATATCGATGTTCACAGTATGAAATAAAAAAGGAAAAGATATATATGCATGAAATCGTGTTGCAGTGGAGAAAAGAACTGAATATAAAAGCGCTATTTAGCTACCTGTTCATATGTTGCATACGTTATCGTTGCGAACGCTCGTTCCGCAGCCAAACAGAGCGTACTCAGGGCTAATTCGAGACCTCCAATTATATGTAAACCGCGAATAGCTGAAAACAGACCGAAACAGAATCTAATCGGCAAGAATATCCACTGATGTTGAAAAAGCACCCAGAAGCGCAAAAATTATACCCTGAAGCAGCGAGCAGTTCCTATTGTTTCAAATCAGCTGCAAAGGATTGTCATGAATTAGCCATTGGCTACCTTGAACTCTAGTCAGTTTTTAGGACCAAAATAATAGGTTGTAAAGAGAGTTCTGTTCTTTTTTGCAGCTTATATTCAACACGCCATAACTCGGCTCATGTCTTACCGTTTCTCTTAATTTAACAACCGTGCAAAAGACCACGTCATTCTTTAAGGAAGGCAGTATAAAGTATAAAGTGTGCCGCTATCGCGAAAGTCTGAAGATAGGAATTAAGTCAAGTGTTTGAAGGCGCATTCGACATCGTATTGGTATCCGAATCCTCTCCTCCTTGAAAAGTCATATGAACGTGCGAAATTCGGCAGCTGGTTAGTAAGAGGTCTAACAATTATGATGGGCGAAGGAGAGTTTCAATCTATCGTTTGAATTCTGGAGGATCATATTTGAAACACTCGGATTTGAGTTGCTGTAAGAAGGAGCGTGATTTTATTGTTCCTAGCATAGGTTGAATCGTTTTGAATGTTACATATATTTACGATGCGCACTTCTTTCCTTATCGTTTGGTAGAGAGCAAGAGAGAGTGTAGGCTCTCTAGTACTGCTGCAGTTCATCATACCGTCACCATTGTCTTCGAACCGTGAAAACCTGGCTTTGGAAGGTTCTTCGTTGGGTAAAAAAACGAGTAAATCTCTTCCTATCGCAGTATAATGTCCATTCTTCGTCAGAGGTTAGAAACCTTTGGGAAAGTGGCTCCGCAAAATCCATTCCAATTGATGAACGAACCCACAACCCTCATTCGCACTCGGAGCAGAGGGTCCGAATGTCGAATATTTTAATTGATTCAGATCTTCAGGTTTTTGCAATATTGACACTTTTTATAATGTTTTCTTAGAGAAAAATGTGCTCTTTCGAACAGTGCTTGAACTAAGGAAAACGGCCGGAGTTGAGTAGAGTTATGGCGTTTTAAATGTAAGGGCAGAACTTTGTTTGCAACTTAATATCTAAATTGAATAAGTATCCGTAAATAAATCAATTAGCACCTAGCATTAGGTACAGAAGTCTAATTGTAATCCGATCAAAATCAATACATCAATAAATGAACAAGTCTTGGACTTTGTTGTTTAGACCATACGCCATACTTAGCTCTCTTTTTTACTGCTTTTTTTTCTGTCAGTAACAATAAAAATGAATAGCTACCTATTGTTTCAAATCAGACGCAAAAGAAATATGTGACAAGATCGCATAAAAATTTTACAACAGAAGTCAGTGAACAATCACAATGACGGTAAATTTGCCGCAGTTCATATGTTTTTTTTCAGTGCGATAGGCCTATTGTTCATTGTCCTAAATCAATGAATAGCAGGGTTGTTTACATACGCACTGACGGAGATTAAAATTAAGATTTGATTCAATGAAGAAAACAATGAATGTGCCAAGCTGATTCTTTTATCGGGGTGTATAATATTAAGAAATTTGTCCAACAAATGTAAAGTGTGGGATCAACTCAATCTCTCATACCCAAGCCTTACTGTCACAAGACCAGAACCAGATGCTGAATCAGTCGCAAATTTGAAAGTGAGTGCAATTTTGTATCAACTTCATGAATGCAAAACTTAAACACTTCAAAGGTCCAGAACCCACAACCCCGCAAGTGACAAACCGAACTGCTAACCACGGCCTGGATTCATGAATGGACGATCGGTCTCCGAAACCGCGGCGCAGCCAGAACCAGACGGCAGAGTCGATGAGAGATTGCGTTTAACATAGGAAGTTTAGGATAAGTAGACAAAGGTGCGCGTCGTTCGGGATATATCTCGGGGTTTATCGGGGGTTTACCAATGATGAATCTGGGCCCAGGACACCACCGCAGCACCTTAGCTGTTCGATTCCTCAGCATTAAAGACAACCAGCAGAGCTCTGCCTGGGGTGGCTGACGTCCTCTAGATGGGTGGTCGACGTTCGAGAGCCTTTTTTGCCATTTTAGACAAATCTACGCGAGGGGTCTGCAAAAGAAATACGCGAGAGTAAGAATCAGGAAAAATTGCTTTTATAACCAGCCAGGTAGTCTTCCATAGGTTAGGACATGACCCCTATAAGGGTAGAATTGTTTGACTTCGTCTCATAATGGAATGGTCGTTAGAAGGGTCGGCAAAGTTTAGGGTACTCAATTTCAAGAGTTACCTGAAAAATTTCTCCTATTTACATCCCAGAGTAATGTCGATTTTTTGATGCCGTTGAATGCCCTGTTCCGCTCCATCTAACAACTTTCGTAATGGTTCGTATTTGTGACCAGAACACCCTGACCTGCAGCTGATCGAAACCGATCGTTGGGTGGTCGGCGCTGGCTGCGAGATGGGAAATGAGGGGTCGGCAAAAAATTGGAGAAAATAAAAATTCGAGGAAAACTCCACTTGAACCGGTTAGGTAGTCTTCATTGGAGTCGTAGATGACCCCAATAGGGGTGGAATTGTTTGATTTAGTCTCATAAAGGAATGCCGAACACCCGATCGTTAGAGGGGTCGGCCAGGTTTCGGGCTGTAGAATTTAATGGTTCATCGAAAACTTTCCACTAGAAACCTCCCTTAGAAAGACTGACCTTTTGATGCAGTTGAGTTCCCTATTCTACTTCATTTGAAACTTCTCTTGATGGTTCATATTTGTGATCACCGCACCCTGACCGGCATCTGATCGAAACCAATCGTTGGGTACCCGGCGGTGGGGAGCTGATGTTTTGTTCGAAGGGGATGATATGGAAAAGATCAGGCCTCTTTCATAATTTTACCACTGATCCGGCCCCAATTTTGCAATTTTACTACTAATCTATCATTCCGTAGGTTTGGGTATGTGAGAGCTTAGAGGTCATGGTCAGGGCTACATATGTACAGTTCCTGTAGTTCCTGCTGTAGTGCATTTGACGACGTTTCCAAGAGTAATATGCGAAAGAGAGAAATAGGTTGTGCTATGACGTAATTAATATAAATGAGATGGATTCGCGAGATTATTTAAGAATAATGCCTACAACACAACGCTTATAGAAAACTACTCCTAGGCACCGAACTATCACCGTTCCTTAATAGAAAATTGAGAAATATGTCAAAGCTGAACATTAAAAGTTTTTGTGTTGAAAAATATAGTCTAGGTATAAAAAATATGAAAAATGTAGTATAATGCACGAATTTGGAAAAAATGTTGGAAATAACCACATCGTCAGTGGCGATTTCCCACTTTTACTTTTATCTTCGGATCTTCAGACTTATCTTGACCCGGTAGAAGAAAATGTTTTATTTTCTATTTTCTATTTTTACTATTTACTATTTTACTGTTTTATTTCTTTTTATTATTATTTTTATTATTTTATTTTCTTACCAAAAAAGTACTCCGGCTTGAACACCTGATATTCACAACGAAGTTCTTCGGGAAGAACGAAGGAGATGAATAGCTTGTAGACTGCATCTATCAATATACCTGAAAGCATATGTTTCATAGAATAAGAAGCGAGGAGTCGGTCAAATTCTGTTTGCATTGTACTGCTAAGTCCGCTTTTATTTCACTAGAATTTTTATGCGCGGAGCGTTAGAAAAGCATAATTTTTATAACGACCCACCTATGTTGCTCACGGCAACGGACGTGGTCATACAGGTGAGCAGAAGTCGGGCATTAAAATGTAGAGCTCTGGTCTGATAGACAGCCACAGTGAGCAATATGATGCCCAATGTGCAGATAGGTTCCAGAAGTAATCGAAACAACAATGAGAGATGAACGAACGAAAGCGGTGCGTAGATGTTGACGGCTGCAGCACACACCTCACATCTCGTGCAGTTCATCAACTTCATCATCTGGCGAATGTCTAAAGATTAGGTCTCAACGGGATGGGCGTGACAGTGACGATCGAGAGCAACTAGTGCGAACATGTAAAAAACTCTTCCAGATAGAAAGATGTTCGATGGGTCGTATTTGCAGAACGATGACGACACATACACATACATTTAATAAAGATAAATTTCTATACGAACATAATACAAGGCAAATTAATTATAGAGGCCGGCTTTAGGTGAAATAAGGTACATTAGGGGCGAGATTTTGAGGAGGAAAAAGTCGTGATTGGCGCCCTTAGAACATGGAGAAGGAGAACAGGAGTGACGGCCACCCTCGCAAGTGCATACAACGAAATGTGGACAGAAAGAAGCAGGATAACACTTAAGCGCAGTGTGAACCAATAATTAACGTTGAACGATAGCAGAAAATTACGGGTTTCCAGTGGAAGTATGGACAGAGGCAGTAGATATGAAAGTGTGATGCGACTGTGATTATTAATTGTCATACTTGTAGATGACAATGGAACAGTAAATTTTTCCAATGAGAACTAGTGAAATGGAACTATAATACATTCGAAAAACAATTACAAAACCTCAAATTTGCCACCCCTATCACTATTGCTTTTGTCACATGCATGTAGTTCTTGGATGCCTCGTTTTTCGAGCCGAGTTGGAAAACAAACTGAACCCAGACATTTGTTAGAAGTGTGAAAGAATTTATCACCATCTGAAGATGCGAAACAATCACACAACAGGATTATCTAACTGCTGCCGGTCTGACGGCTAAGTGAGACCAAAATCGCCCGTTTGAAACAATGCCCACTAATTTCATGGAGCAAATAAAACTGAATCCACACAGGCAGTGGACAATAGTTTGGTGGAGTTTGCAGTACGATAATACGGTGAATGGGAAACTTTATGTACAAATGATAGAAATTTTGAGAAAGAAGCGCTCTATGAGGTATATGTACCTCCTGATTCGGTTTCAATAATTAGATAAATTAGCAAGAACAAGAATGAACATATGTTGATAAACAAAATAGTGGAAAACAAGTTCATAAATACAGTGAACGACGAGAAATTGTTAAATCAAGAGGAGAAACGCTAAAAACGGCATCAGTGGGATGCGATGATAGCTGATGATTGATTTGATTCTCGACAACAGAAATGTAATGGTGATGGCATCGACCAAATCTGCTCTGTCGAACTGAAAACTGAAAATTGAGATGAGGCGGAATGCGTGCAGCTGGGCAGCTTCCGTACATGAGCAACTACAAAAACTACGAAATAGCCTCTTTCCATGATTACACTTCAGCTAGACATTGTTGGAAGAATTCGCACAGTGCACACGTAAGTATCTACTATCATCAGAAGGATTAGAATTCGGAGAAAGAAATTGTAGAGCACATAAAAACCAATGTCTATAAAAAATTTCTACAACGGTTTCTTACGGGATCGGTTCATTAGCATTAGCTGTTCCCACATTAATATGATAATCGTTAATAAGTTCGGAAAGAATGAATGATGTGACTAGTAAGGTGGTGGAATCGATGGACATTAGCTCGCTGGTCAGCAAATCCGCTGGAAACCACCATCAATAAGGAATCCAAACCCAGGCAGCCAAGGCACATTTTAATTTCGTCTAATCGTTGTTTAGCAGACTACTTATCGACTATCTAACTTTATGAGGGCGGTCTAGGCGTTTCATGAATTATACCGAATTGGTGATTTATTTATACTACAGAGCAACTGCATACTGTGCAAATCATTGAGTGCACAGAAAAACAACCATTTTAGCAATGGGCAAATGGGATTGAAGTTGGAGCAATGGTTCACTGACACGAATTTCAAGCTTCAATTGCTTCCTTTTCGGATTCGATCCTAGCGATGCCGACTGGAAGTCTCGACTAAAGCGCCTCGAACGACAATGACGTCTGAGATTTTCAACTATTCTTAGGCGAAATGAAATTTAAACACAAAACAGCAACGCAAACTTTCTAAAACATCTGTCTTCGAGCTGAGAAATTCCAGAAATTCTCGAGCTGAAGGAGAACGTTCTTTGATCTTGTCGGAACGACCAGAAAATCAGCTCATTATACCGTCCTTCTAAACTACAGTTTGGGAGGCTTAACTTGGTTCATAGTTTTCCTACAGCAACGGCCTGGAAAGTGTTCAAGTGAACGACGTGTGTTATGCGAGCTCAGCTGCATCATTCTATTGGAAAACTTCCTGCTACTCATTAATTCAATAACACTGCAGAGGAAATTGTGTGATTGCATTTTACAGTTATAATTGGGCTGATTAAGCAGTGAATAAGGAAGATCAGAAAATGGCAAAACAGCAACAGTACCAAAGTATTCCTAACAACTGCGCATTGTTGGGCTCAAGCCACTGAAATCTAAGAATTCAATATCATGAGACAATAGATTTTTCCTCCATAAGAAAACGATAGATACTGAGTGACAAATTGGTAACCTGAAATTCGCCAACTGCTGCTGCCAATGTGTTGCGTATTAAAACAAAAAAATGGATGTGTAATTTCTGGAAGGGTTCGAATGGTTCTTCAACAAAATGACACAATTCGACACACTCCAGGAAGGCCCAACAATCTCGAAATGGTCAGGTAATGGGACTAAATAGCGAAACCTGGTAGAGAAAAATTAGACAAGGCAGGAAATGATCTCCCACCTTCGACAGTGAAACTCTTTGAAGCTGCAAATCCAGAAGGAAGACAAATGTGCTGCCTCCTCAGGCAACCCATTGACGCCAATAGATTGCCTACGGGCAATAAGTAATTTCCAATCATCAGTTATGACTGCACTTGAATAGTTTAGGTTCGGGTGCACCCAGCCCAGAGTTGCTGAAGTAAATTACAGAGGAGGAAACAGTAACCGAATGAATGTATTACAAGAAGTAAGGCGGTGGATGACAACCGGTTCTGGTGCCCTTCGAAGTACACTTTACAGTTTCAAGTACAATACGTTAACGAGTTCGTATTCCAGCAGAATATAAACAGTAAGAGATAGACTGCAGGGCATTCAAAGTGTATAATTTCTTGATCGTTCAGAAGTGCCGAAGTCGAAGAAAGACCACTGGAAAGAGGTAAACTATTGGCTGTTGATAGCAGACTGTGCAGAATGGTGTGGTAGGTGATGGACTCTTGCCCTTTTCAACGAAAAACTGTAATTGATGTGGTGTGACGAAATGGCATTCCATTTCTAATGCATATTCGAACATAGTGAAACGTCAGGAAGCGGATGGGACGACACCTGCCAGATGCTCCGGTGCTGACGAGGTGTCCGGCTGACATTTTTTTGTAGAAAATGTTGGTGAAGTGCGAAATCGAACATTGTCCATTTTCCACCGAACCAGCTAAGAATATATCAGCAATGAACGTCCAATTGTGACCGAAACGTAGCAGTAATTCATCTTATGACGGTTCATTAGAGGCGAAAACAAAAAACCAAGGGATTGTACTATTTGCCAGTGAATTCGTCCACTGTGACCCTTTGTAGTAGTCTGAGACAGAAACACGAATCGCTCTTAACCAGGGGTGTGCGGAATTTGTTTCAAAAAAGCGGAAGGCGGAAGACGGAACGGAAATGGCCGAAAACGGCCGGAAACCGGAATGCGGAACATGGAAGCCGGAAATAGTGCAAAAATCACTAAATTATTAGGAATTAGCCAAAACTGGACCACAAAAACATTTCATTTCTGTTTCTAAAGGTACTCAGTAGAGTGCTTGTTTTGTCTCCACTAGAATGTGTCCATTATTTTGGGGAAGGAGTTCAACGTTTGGTGATAGCTTCAAGGTAAACGGTGGAAATTCATCTTTATAAACTTCATTATAAGCCCAAGGCAAATACGTAGAGAAAGGTAGACTTTTTTGGCGTGATAGACAGGAATGCTTCCAAAATAGAATTAAAAGCCCAAAACGAGCAAGTTATGGAGGAGAAACAGCAGTTTCTGCATGATTTTGAGGAGTAAGGCTTTTTCTCAGATCTGGATCGTATCGACGTCAGCACAGTAATTTGAGTCCCCATTTTGGTTAGCTAGCGCAGCGAAGGTTTTCGTTTTCTTTTTCCGTTTCCGTGTTCCGCCCAAAAACAAAGCGGAACACGAAACGGAACAGAGGGGCCAAAAACGGCCGGAAACCGGAATTCGGAACAAGGAAACGGAAGTTCCGCACAGCCCTGCTCTTAACTAATACACATGGACGAACATTTATGGAGCAGAGCAACATTTTAGAACTCACAGTAACAGTAAAAGAAATGGAGGTGAAGCTTCCCAAAGGTAGGGAAGCCAACTGAGAGCAGGCGAAGAAAACTAAACAGACGAAACTAGGTGACTCATGACGAAGAAATTCGCTGTTAAAATTTTATCAGCGGAGGAAAGATCAACCAGAATTCCCTACAAGAAAAGCAAACAGCCCTGTGATTGCAGAGTATTGCCGAAGATTGGGCAGCTACAAACATTCGTTTCGTGATTGAATGTTTCGGGCGAAAAAAATTCAAAACGAACTTGCATGGCGTCTCGCAATCGTCATTAATGTCCAAACGCTACGATCCGAAACACGAATGGAATGTCCGACGTCATCCGCAGGGATATCATCCATTGTCGCTCAGAAATCGCTCAGATGTTTCCCAATGCAACACCGATCATCATCGACGAAAAAGGAACTGGATATTCAAAGTGCTGCAAACATCCCGACTGGCATCAACGAGAGCGAATTCGAAGGTTTCCAACAGAAGTATGCTTACATTTCGTAGTTGCCGCCCAAAGCAATTCCATTTCGTCTCTCAAGTTTCGCTACACGAGGCAATTGCCGTTAATGTTTGATGTTTATTGCCTGCTTCACCGCCACTTAGTTACGTTTATTAGTAGAAGTCCAGTCAATACTCAACTTCTGCTAACCTCTTCCCTTCTGCCTTATTTATTTATTTATTTATTTACGCCTATCATAGACGTGCTTAAAAACCAACGCATTAGTTAAACGAAACGAGCGATCCTAGACAACAAACTCATAGTACAAAAACACTAACAACACAAGAAATTTGGAAAATTTTTTACCACTACGTAGACCAAGACTATATGCTTAGTTACTGATCACAATTCGTTTATGACTATCAATATCACTTTCTCATAAGTAGGCGAGACTTGGAAAATTCCCATTTCATGTCGAATTTCCTTAACTTAATTGCGCCAAAATAACGCTTCCATAAGCGATTATTATGTTGGAACCAACCCATGCTAGTTTCTGTTTAATGCATTACCATGTCACTGAACTGCATCTACCTCAAATCACCATCCAGGGCGGGTTCCGTGTCGTAGGAGTCTCTTTGAACTAATATCATATGTTTGCCTAGGTTTGCTGCTCAGTATAAATAGGTGTTGAAGGTTTCCTGTGGAGTTGAGAAAATTGAGAGGTAATGTCACTGGAATTCTATAATGGACAAGAGGTTAGGAAGTCATGGGTAAAGCAGACTTTTAGCGCGTATTTAATAAAATGGTCAGACTTTTGTCGGACAATGGAGAAGATTCCTCTGAAACAACAGTTGGGAAAACAATATGGATTGAAACTGCGGAGAAGTAGGGCCTGAACACATTTATATACACCTGAGGCGGTAGGCGGTTTCTCGAAAAGGAAATACATCTGATTTTTTGTCCAGGTAATTATCGCAAGTAACAGGTGGCAATTGACACATGTTGGATATAACAGGCAGTGCGCTAGTGGACACTGACGCTCATGCACCCGAAAGCTACGCACATTCCGAGAGAATGAACTCTGCTCAGCAAATTCCTTAATTTCGAACATGAAAAAGAAAGGGAAGCTGCCATTTGTGGCCTGTCGATGGGTTCCTTCGGACTCCAATGACGCAGCCTTCCGAGGTTCGAAAACCGTAAGGTCATTTGAAAAGTATTTCGTTTCTAAAATAGGAACGCTATTACAACTTCGACGCTATAACGGTCATGAGAAAAAACGCAGAAGTGTGGAAGACGGCCATTCTGCCTAATGTCACGACCACATGATTTCATGAAAAAGAGCTTTGTGGAAAGGCTTAACGGCGAATGATTACTGTACTTTCGTAATTAAAACTGTACCGAAAAAGCGGAGCGACAACAACACATTACATACAATTAGAATGTGTCATACTTTTAATGGACAATTAAGCTGGATGAAAAACGCCCGTCCTTACATGACAAAATCTGTTAAATGTCAAACGTGAGTAATTAAGTGCCGACTCATCCGAACACCATCGGAAATACCACAGGTCTTTGTTGTAGTCTGTCAACACGTTGACGACAGTGTGGCGTTATGCTGCAACACGCTCAAGCGGCCGCGAGGGACATGTGGCGCTATGCCACGCCACAGTCTTGTATTGTATTTTCTCAATACATTTCAGAATTTCGGAGGATGTTTTTATGCCACTTTTTAGCAGACCTTTGCACATTGTTATAGGAAGCATGGTCCATGAAAATGATTGTTAGCTTCTGATTTACTGGAATTTTTGATTGTGCACTAGTTTTCTTTACAAGTAAAAACAAATAATGGTTAATGCAAGGAACAAATAATTGCAAACAAATACTGGTTACTGAAACAAACAAATAAGTACAAACAAATATTGATTATTACAATAAACAAATATTGAACAATAAACAAATAACAATTTCCTTTTAACCTGGATTGGGAAAAAGGAAATTCTAAAAGCTTCCAGCTGTTATTTTTCTATTTTCATTGCAAAAAGGAATAGTCACAATCCCCGATATTACAGGACTGTATATGTATGTAGTGTACGAGATTTACTATTCATTTCCACTTTTACAAAAATTCGCCCTATGCGGTTGGTCCCAAGCGCCAAACACGCGGAAAAGGCGCTATCGTCATCGTGTTAATTCGATATTTGAGGTCTATTCCGAAATCATAATCGATTCTCGCAATCGCAGTAACTTTTACAAATCAGGACAAGTAGGGATTCCACGTGCTGTCACACATGCTCACTGGCTGCAACCCGATCTTCCGCACTTCCTTAATAATTGGTCCATAAATTCGGCTAATTTGTCGGCCCGGCTTCAGCAGAGCATCCTATCGATGTATACGATGACGTGGAATTCTACTTTTAAATAAATTTTGCAGCATTTTCCCAACCAGCAGATAGTTTGAGATTAAGATGATATAGCTGTTGAAGCTGCAAAAGCGTGGGCTCTATAGAACAGTGTTCTAGTCTTATTCAGTGCACTTTGATTTCCGCTCACCAAGCTAAAAGTATTTTTTGCGGAAATAAATTGTTTGTTCATGAGAAACACGTTCCCTCTGCTAGAAAGTTATTATAGGTTTTATGGAGAGTTGCGGAAGAGCGGCAATCATGAAGCAATTCCGCGGTTCGAAGAGCTTGAGAGGGCAATATTCGAGTTCAGCTCTATAAAAACAGACCTCAGCTAACTACACTAAGTGCAAGTGAAAGTTTGCAGCGGTAAAACAGAGCAAAAATTAAACACCATTATAGCACTAGTCCACATACGCAAACGAAAAATCACCTGCTTACAACGCAATTTTCCAGAATTACCGAATTGATACTGCAAAAAATGCCATTTGAATGGACTTCATGCCAAAAGTGTCATTGGTTACGTTTTGTTGAGGAGTGTTCTTTCGATTATGCGCACTTTTCCACATGTATGACTTAACTAAAATAGCAACACATGAAAGTTCATAGACAACGTCATCAGTGCGAATATAAGATGGGAGGGCTTCAGCGGTTATTTAGAGACATCTACGACTTCGCCGTGAAGTTCACCTTTCTGAAGTAAATAGTGTGAAAGTGCCGAACACGGTACAGTACTGGACGCGCCGCAACGATAAAACGGCGGTAGCGGCGCTCCGGGGCGCCGAAATGCGCCGTTCCGGTGTCCACGCGTGGTGACCCGGGAAGAGCCAACCGCAGTTTATCTGCGCCCCATGCCCTACGGGGGGCCACGCGTGGTAGCTCCTTCGAGCCACCTCGTGGGCCCCCCTACTCATCGCTTGGGACGCTAAGAAAGGACGCGCCGAACATGTATAGGCGGCGAGGAGGAGGCGGAGCCAAGCCGGTGGAACGGACGCCGCATATTTATACTCGGCGACGAGGGGGCGGAGCCTAGTCGGTGGTGAGTCACCAGGCGAGGAACCGAAGCGGCAACGGGATCCGAAAATCGAGGTGTCAAAAAAATCGAATGAAAACAAGTTCCACGAATTTGTGAAAAGTGTATGTGGATGGATAGAGCTCAAGCTGCTGAGCTCGAATATATACTTATTTTTGCAAATAAACCAATTTTTAAGAAGTTATTCGAAAACGGCGGGTATCGGCGCTCCGAGGCGCCGCTGCCGCCGTTTTATCGTTGCGGCGCATCCGGTACTGTACTTTCCTAAGACTTGATCCGCTCGCCTCATATCATCATATCATCTACAGCGAGGTGTATCATATCTGCAGCCGATGTTCGTTTCCTCGTTCTGTTGCGATTCGGTAGAATACGAACATGTTCAATCTCCCAAGAAGTGTGAGAGATGCGATGATTTCTTTTGCAAGAAAAACAGGTGCCTCAGAAGGAGAGGAAGGGCTGTTGAGTCAACTGATCAAACCGAATGTTAGCAGGTAAAATGTTAACGATATGATTTGGTGTGATATGATGATATGATAGGGACGGATTAAGATATGGGAAAGTACCCCGAATAATAATAAACGATAGTTCAAAACAGGCCAGAGCTGGCGTAGGTAGGAATTGAAGGAGAATGACATGGATTTGAACGACTGTGACTGTAGTGATTTTCCGATGGAATCACAAGAAGCAACAGAACTATTAGGAGATATTGGACACCCGGAAAATGAGAGGGTTTCAACAGCTACTTAAAGACGTCTGCAACATCACCGTGAACTTCAAGCTCTTGAAGTATATTGTGTGAAAATGCCGAATAAGGTACTTTCCTAAGACTTGATCCGCTCCCCTCATATCATCATATCATCTATAGCGAGGTGTATCATATCTGCAGCCGATGTTCGTTTCCTCGTTCTGTTGCGATTCGGTCGAATATGAATATGTCCACTCTCCCAAGAAGTAAGGAAGATGCGATGCTTTATTTTGCAAGAAAAACGAGTGCTTCAGAAGGAGAGGAAGGTTTGATTTTGTCAGCATACAATTGAGATGAACACAGCCGGTCTCAACTTCCGATCAAACCGAATGTTAGCAGGTAAAATGTTAACGATATGATGTGGTGTGATATGATGATATGATAGGGACGGATTAAGATATGGGAAGGTACCCCGAATAATAATAAACGATAGTTCAAAACAGGCCAGAGCTGGCGTAGGTAGGAATTGAAGGATAATGAGATGGATTTGAGCGGCTGTGACTGTAGTGATTTTCCGATGGAATCACAAGAAGCAATAGAACTACTAGGAGATATTGGACACCCGGAAGTTTTGCCAACGGCTAGAGATCGCCTTTGCAACGCCACACGGCCACCCTAATGAGTGCTGTTGGCCAAAAACGAGCACTTCACGATCTCGTTAGACTACGTGATTCGTTCGGTCATTTAGGCTCGCTCCGGTGATCATTCGTTGAAACACGCATCATTTTAAACGGAAAATACTTGCTGAGAACGTCGCAATGAGCTGACAACATAAATGGATGCCTTCCGGCGTAGGAAATACAAGTTTCTTTCGTTTGGTATTTCTTTTAGTTATGCTTAGGAAATTGGCTAAGTGATGCTCAATTCATAACGAAAGTTCAGCAAGATTTTTTAAGGATTCCCTTGGACGACCGTTGCAGATCTCTCACGTTCTAGTCACAAAAATCACATTCGCCCACCTAAAGGAGATAAGAAATGTAGCTTAGCTCAGGGCATATGAGGCCGACAATATCCTACATCTCTGAAAACTTAGCTTTACCAAACTAGTTACGGCTAATTCAGATCTGGGTAGCTCGCCTCTCTTACGACGGCTCCTCGCTCCCGCTTACTCTCTCATCAATCTCCGAAAATATTAATGCAAAAGCAAAGATTTTCATCACAAATGTCATTCACTGGGTCTACAGCCAATCTAGCAAAAAGTTTCTATAGCAAACATGTCTGCGCTACTCCCACCTTTGAACTTTTTAAAGAATCCTCTTTCTTTTTCTACTGAAACTAGAACGGAAGTAATCTAACGTGAATGACAACGAGAAGGATCCATCCTACATGGATTTTCAAACGTGAAATACGCAGCGGACGAACACTGTGTCGAAGGAATCGAGGGAAGAAAAGAAAAGAAGTAGAACAAAAGAGCTCGAGCGAAAAGACAGGCGATAACACGTTACGAACTGAAGCGTGAGGACAGCGAAGCGAATACGTGAAAATGTAACACCATTTCCATCCCAAAAGCTCCAATACCTCGAACAAGAGCTATCGGCTGCAAGATTTTGATTGAGAGAGAGGTGCACATTCATAGCAATAAATTGGGTCAAGAAATGCATGGATGAGCTAAGGACACTGCGCCTATTGTTTCTATAATAATCAAACAATAGGGTGAGGTAGAGGCGACGCATTCACCCCCACGACCAAGTGATCGATCCCAGTCCGTGACCAGCTGAGCCTTTCATCCTTAAAAGGAGACCCACTCTGCAGAATGTAGGACGATCGTTTTCTCTATTTACTATTACCAGTATTTACAACATACGACTATCTGCTTCCTATCGGAAATCGGTCATAATCACCTCACAAGGATGAGTAGAAAACACTACGATGCCATAAACAACACAAACTCAGTCGTTGCATTAGTAACGATAGATGATTACAAAAGATAGAAAACAAAGTTACACGAAACTGGGTGGTGGGCCCAAACTTTTCAACCATTTAAACCAATCCTTAAAATGGCATAAACCATCCCCAAAGAACCAAACACTTCTTTTTACTAGTTGATTGACTAATAATACCAAAAGCAGGTAAAATTAAAATATAAACTTCAGGGTGACCAAAAAATCAAAACAAATGTTGATAAATTAAAGGATTCCCACCCGTTCTAGGATCAAAAAAAGAAGTATTTAAATTACGATCAGTTAATAACATAGTAATAGCCCCAGCCAAAACTGGTAACGACAAAACCAATGAAATCACAGAAACAATGGTCCCAAAAGGCCAGAGTGACCGACATCCGTTCCGAAGCTCCGGAAGTGGGAAAGGCTCCCAGAAGAACAGCTTGCCTTATTCAAAGAACCGAATGTTTCAGAGATGAGGCGTTGATGATGAATGGAAACCCACACATCTGAATAGGCAACGAGGTTTGGCAGTGGTTATCGTCTACTGGGAAAATCAGGTAGAACGTGAGAGTGGAAAAATATAAAGGTAATACGTATTTGTATGGATAACTATAGATTGTCACTATTACGTCATGGATATCACTACAGTATTTTAACATTTTAACAGCGGTTTATACTACTTGACTACAATCGGATCAGTTATTTACACGACTAACTTCTTGGAGTACTTTAAGCGAATTTTATAAAGAATGAAACAAAAACAGACATTGTCGGACAACGAGAAGCAAGGGAAGCTTGGACCATGTTTGAAGTGCCAAAGGACCCAAAAATGTTGACTATTGAAAGGCAATGTGGTACAGGAGTAGTCGTTCGCGTAAAAGAACTCAACCTTTGCCCCTCCCTCGCTCTCTGCCTCCATCTCACTCTATTTTTGGGATAAGCAAAACACTTCTGTAAATTAACTTGCTTCGCTGCTAATTAACTAACACTGAGTAGTAGGGCTATCGCCACGCTCTAGCGGTCACTCTGAAGTCGGCAAGAAGATCCAAACGTCAAGCTCTTTCAGAGAAATTTTCATCCCAAAAACTTGACTTGCATAGGGAATGAAAGAGCAGCCACTCACCAGTCACCTCATGCGGACACCTCTAACAGCAGTGTGAGCCAAACTCACTATCTATACGGTCGTTTGATATCGTTTTTAATTAACAGTCCTTTTAAGCTTATTCACCCTACTGCAACTCCCTCTTTCATGAATACGATCTAGTTACCTTAGTAAAAGCCTAATCAGGGCTATTCTTCTTAGGATTCAAATTGAGATTTTGTTCAGGCACTAATGACACCACTTAGTGATTCTCTAGGCTTCTCGGAAGCAGCATTCAGTCTCCAAATGTTCGCTTGATGCACTTTTTGAATAAAAAGCGCATAAGAACGTTACCTCTGTGCATCAAGGGCATGACTCTTGGTTGAAGATCGTACGAATGTAGTTCTCACAAGTGCACTACAAAAGTGCAGTGGATATGAATGGGGTTGCCGAGCACTGCTCGTTAGGAGTTTTCTGATTTTAAATTTTGAAGCTCTAAATCTTTAAGAGCTCCTTCGAGAGGAGACATTTGGAGAGGAACCTTGACTACCTATGAAACGCAGCTCCATCGAATAATTATACCTATGGGAAGATATACTGAATGACTAGCTTGAAGGCCGAAATTCCACAAACAAAATCCAATTAAGCCGGCGGAAAACCTGTGGTAAGCGTGAGCACACAATATTTATAAACAATAAGTGGACACTACAAAAATGCAGGAAACGTTTGGAGTAAACACAGAGTTGCCGACTGTGATTCCATGATGTCGTGTAAATGAAGGTGAATACAGGCGTACAATTTTAGTGATCAGTGATGGAAGTACAATTTTCGTGATTTGCTAGATTGTTGCCGTCGGAGTGGATTCACTCATACTGAGTAAAGCAGTGAAAATGTATTGAAGGAATGATGATAGAAAGTAAAACGGAAGGGCATGTGAATTACATGACGACAGCAATGTCAGCAGCAGAGCTGGAGCAAAAAGGACTGAAATGAAAAGGCAGTCGAGCTGTGATGGCGACATTAGAACTGAGGATGGAGCTATGAAGGATTCGCTGAAGTCAAATGCGTTATCAATTAATAGGGAGGAAAGCATAAGTCATTAAGTAAGAAGTTAAGCGACACTTGAAAAAAACGTGAAAAATGAACGTACCTGATAACTCGCATAATATTTTATCATTTAGAAGAGCAATGAGACGAATAATAAACGAAAGAAGAATGTTGACGACTACTGAGAACGAAAATTTAAATGAATTGAAATTGCCCTTTCCATAAGGTCTTCTTAGGAAAATCATTGGCAAAAAAGCAACTTTTTGTTAGCAGCGAAAACTATTACAGAGTTTGGCAATTGATGGAATTGTGCTATTATACGGAAAACTATCTTGGGCGATTCGATTAAAGCTCGCTCGATCAATCGATTAATAGAAATCCTATAGGTGAGATGAGAGGCAATGAGCAGCAAATCGTCGAAAGTGGAAAAGTCTTACAAAGAAAATCGAACTGTGGTGCGCTTTTATTCGGACGGACCGACACACGCAAGCGGTGAAATTGGGAAAATTGGTGAAGTGCTCGAAATTAGGCCTTCCTGGCAAACCTGCCTCTTCAGCGCTGATCGAAATAAGCATCAGAATTTTTGTTACTGAACAGACTCAGAATGTGTCAAACAAAGCGGAAGTGTAGTTCCGCAGGGAACTGAACTATGCAACTATGTGTGCCGACTGCATGTTAAGCAGTCTCCAGGTCTAACATTGGGAAAAACTAATTAATCGCGTCCATCACCAAGAGCTAGCTGAAGGTAATGAAAGGTCGATGATCATTTCGTCTGGCATAGTATTTGCTATGGGGATTCCATCAACAGCTTAGCCAGAGGACACATATGGATGCGTCTTTGCAGTCACATTTTACCCAAAGGCAGCGATAAATTGGGAGTTTTTCGTGATTCTAAAAACGATCTGCCTGCTGATGATGGCTTTTAGGGATTTATGACCAGGACAAATTCCACCTAAACGCGCATTCCTCTTGAATACATCGACGTCAGCTCGAATTCGAATACCGCTTTCCATTTATTGCCGGTTACAAAGTAACATACAAAGCCATTAAAGCTAGAGGTGCGAAGCAAGCAGTGCAAAGGGTTTCTGAGGGCTGTAGGGATTTCAAGAGGTTACCTTCCTTCGGCTAGAAAATCAGAACGAAGAATCTCGTTGAATAATGAGAAACCGAGAGACCAGGACTGAGCTGAGCAAGTTGTCGACGAGATTTGTGACGGGGTGACATGTGATTTCCTCATCAACTTATCTGGCACATTAGCCGAACAAGTACACGTGAACGAATTTGGAAGAACGACTCCGACGAATTTTCTCGAAACGACTCGACTCCGACGAACATGTTTTTTTTTGCATGTGGACGATCTGCAATGGCAAGAAAAGACTTCTGAAACCGTGTTAAGAAATGCCAATGGAATAACTGCAATTAACTACAACTAATTAGGCCTCTCAGTGAGTGTGTCCCAAGGATTCCGAACGAGAACAGTATGATTTTGTAGAGCATCGAGCGGGGATCACAACAATGTAGTTTATTTCTGCTGAGCGCCAATGGATGGTCCGAAAATCGCGAAAAACCACCGCCCTTGAGAAGCGCTGAATAGTCCCTGGGGTGAGAGGGACTATTCAGCGCTTCTCAAGGCGGTGGTTTTTTGCATGCAACATGCCTCGCTGTTACGGTGAATATTGGCTACCCATGTTAATGTCGCCATTTACAAAAATTTGTGCTTTTAAGCTGCTGCAAACATGATTTTCTGCAACCTCCATGGCAAACTCGCAAAATGATCACGATTTGGTATCAATGCGATTGAAGCAAAACAAAAACACACCAACAGGGTTCACACCCATCACCAGGGGTGTGCGGAAATTTTTTCCAAAAAAGCGGAAGACGGAACGGAAATGGCTAAAAATGGCCGGAAACCGGAATACGGAACTCGGACACGGAAATACTACAAAAATCACTAAATTACAGGAATTTAACTGGACCACAAAACGTTTTCGTTTCTGTTTCTAAAGGTACCCATAGAATGCTCGTTTTGTGCTGGAGAAAGTTCATAACTTCACGAGGAAACTGATGATCAGCTCAGTTTTCTTTATGATCAAATCCCCTCCTTGAGAAATGCCAATCTTGGTTTAGGAAAACTGTCTACTAGAAGGAAAGCCACTGACATTATTCTTTTCCACAAAATTTTCTTTGGTTAGTGCGCTATCAGACTCGAGGACTTCTACTCAGTGAAAGAGTCTTCCACGAGGGAGGGCCAGGAAAGTTCGGGTCAGCACCGCAAGATCCAACTGTCGTCGGTACTTCTTCGCCAATAGGACGCTGCCCTTGTTTGAAAAGCTACTTAGGAAGTGTTCTCTAAATGTCAGCATCAATAGCATGAGGAAGCACACTTATCCCATTTCTCCTCGAATGATACCTCTTGCGTTTTGAGTCCATCATTTCTGTTCTATTAATTTTGCCTCATTGCGATTTTTTATGCTCGTGTCTGCATCGCTGAAGTAACTCCTTTTAACATAAGGGTATTCTTGTGTAATTAATATACAAGCTGGCGTTCGATTTTTGCAGCGATTTGTGTTTTGTTGGCCTTCGATTTTTGCAGCGATTTGTGTTTTTTCGGTTGGGACCTGTGTGAAATGAAAAATTTTCTGTGTATTTTCCCTCTCTGCATTTTTGTGTGGTTTGTTTGCCAGCGACGAATTTCCTTGGAAAACCTAGTTGAGCTAACGAGATTGATCTTATATTGTCTTCACCCATGCACGTAGGACCGTCCTATGCGAATTTGAAGTTGACCAAATTTGAAAGACAAATGCCTGGCTATAAAATGGAATATGTAACAAAATATGAAAGAGCTGTTTACGGTTTCCACTTCACGGAAATGCGATTCTTTCACGGGGAAGCATCCATTGACCTCGACCAGTCAATTGACGTTGGCCAAACCAATCCCCTTATACTTTGTTGGCCTTCGATTTTTGCAACGATTTGTGTTTTTGGTTGGAACGCGTGTGAAATGTGCATTTTCTGTGTATGTCCCTCTCTGTATTTTTGTATGGTTTGTTTACCAACGACGAATTTCCTTGAAAAACCTTGTGGGGCACTCTTCACGCCTAAACGGCTGGTACTGTTTACTACCATGGAAATTCGGTTTCTACCTCGATTGTGTTCCGTGATGAGTGGAACCCCAGATTGTGAATGAACTGCATAAAACGTCGGTAATTCCAGCTTATAATCAAACACATTTAACTAGCAGAGCAAGGAAGTCCATTTTCCTTACCTAGCTCGATCAAACATGTCTTCTGTATTATTTATCTTCTCACAATTAAACCAATGAAGAACAAAGCCCTCGGGTCCGTTTTGTCTCATGTGTATCACGAAAACGGTCGACACGTTTTATTATTTATGAGTCCCATGATAAAACCATAAATTTCACTAAAATGTGTCAAAAACAATAAACAACTACGAAACGCATGTATCGTCACGTCAAAACATGCAATCATTTTCACAGACAATTCTGCTGCAGTAATTATAGAGTGAAAGCATCTGACTAGCAAATTTCACTAGTAAGAACTGCGCTGGACAGTGAAGGCTTCTTGAAGTTTATCTAAATTTTTTTGAAATTTATTTTCCCTTTTTATTCCCCAGCAGATGCAACCCCAAATCGCCATCTGCTTGTCGACGGGGTTGAGGGGACGGGGCGGAACGGCCACAGTAGTGCAGCGACATCGACTCGGACATGTTATCCACTCGTCAGGCGTTTCAAAGAGTTCTCCAATTGTTTTAGTGTACTGAATGATCTGTAGGTAGAAATTTTTCACACATGTTAAGAATAGACCACATCCGTCCACAGGAATTCATCAAATCGTAAGGATCAACATAGTAAAGGTGTGATTTTGTATTGATCCACTTTGGTTTTTTCACCCATTTAGTTTTCGGCTATTTTCAACACTTCTGCTTAATTTGTTACACTTTCGAGTCGAATGAAAGCCTACCAAGGCCTCACAAATGCCTTGGGTATGGGTTACCCTGCTGCCTTCTAGCGCGCTTTCCTTTTCCTAATTTTTGAATTTTTTCACTGAATTTTTCCTATCATCAATGTAGAGTAAAATGATGTAGAGAGAGCGAGGACCAATTCTCTACATCAGACGGAGACAACGATGAACAACATGAAATCTTATCAAATTTCGCGATAACGTTGCAAATGTAGTTTAACTACAAAGATTCTACCGAGAACGCTCTGAACAACGAATCCTTACAAAAAGTTTGTATATGTTCCACGCATACACTAAAACGTCGTTACACAGAAAAGGCGAAGCAAAGAATAAAAGGTCTACTATAAAAAAACCAGAACTCTTTCGTCGAGAACGCACTCATCAAAGATGACTTATGAACCATTCTTTGGTACTCCTTTCTACTTCCGAATCTTGCTAACTTTTCTGGTTCATTTAGGAGTAATGGAAACAGTATGCAGAAGAATAAAGGCAAACGCTCTCAGCCGGATCAACGTGTTCTTCGACCCACCACTTTTTCCCGATCAATTGTTTTAAGTAAAACATTGTGTTTTCTTGTATTTATGCACGGTTAGACCCCATCAAGTGGAAATCCAAGAGAAGTCATGGTAGCTTCACCAAGTAGCGATATTTGATCGGCTTTGGCGAGCGCACCTTCATTTTTGTAGTGAATAATTTGTAGTTCACTGCTGCTACGACTTTTTTAACCAGAGAGAACGGCCTACATTTGCTGGAACTCTTGCTAACAGGTGATACCGATTTTCCTTTGTAATGCAGTGTTTCCAGTGGCTTCATGGACATCATCAGTGAACTGAACTTTTCACAGAATTGAGCTGTCGAATAGAAATGTTCAGGTCACTTATCAATCAGGCGACCCATTAAACACTCTAGTACCATTTGTCCGATTTACCTTTGGTGGAACACTGGAAACAGTGACGACCTGTTGATTTAGTGATTTCTCTCTCTTTCTCTCTTCCTGTAATTACCAAATCGAAGACAACGGACCATCATTCCTTGACGAAAAAGGTAACTATCAAAAGAACATAGCGCTCCTTCTGAAATGAGGGGAAATAGCGGGTTTCTTCTGAGAGCAGAGACGATTTTGCAACACTTCATTTCATTTAAAAATGCATATACATACGCGTTTCTTATAGAAACGAACATAGACCAGAGCTCAAGTTTTGAACGGCGTCCGCGCTGTCGTTGCAGAAGATGCCCTTTCACCCGCACGATCGAGAGATCGATCTCGGTCAAAGAGGGGTCAGAATGCTCCCTCGATTCTGACTAGCTTATGAATGACTGGCGCATTCGCTGTGAATCTCTTTGGGCTGATCACTTCCTTTGACCCTAAATTACCCACTTCTGCTATTTACTCAGCAGTAAATGGGTATGACACCTCCCTACCTGAGAGCAGTTAAGATAGGTCATTAGTTGGCGCTCTTAACCATTGTTCTGGGCATTTACTTGGAAAACGCGGGTTACTATCCAGTTCTGGCATTAGGTTGGTGCAAAAGTTCTCGGACATTTGCGACTTCTTGAATTTGAAAAGGGTTTCCCCGCCATTTTCGGATCCAGTCAAAAAAATGTTACAGAGAAGAGAAGGCCATTGATATTAATGGTGCCCACTTCAAGTGACTCCTAGGTATTATTCATATATTATAGAATAAACTGTTTTGTGTCCCAAATGTCCGAGAACTTTTGCACAAACCTAATGGCTAGAGTAACGCGGGTTTCTATCGAGTTCTGGTAGCTAGAGTTAATCATTGCAGCTTCTCACTTCTTTTTACATTTCTCTACCGGCGAATCTTTTCATCCGCGGATAAAGTAAATGAGGAATTCAACTGTTGTCCCGTTTTCTTCCGTTTACTGTTACCGATACTATGCCCCCTGTTTGTGAATCCGAGCTGGTAACCAATCAACACTTTCATATCTACGTATTTGCATGACCTGAAAGGTGGAGATACGAGTTCTCAAGGGCGTAATCAGTTTTTTAATGGCTGAACGGTTTAAGGTATGGTGGCAATTACTGGAGGCAAATTCCGCGATTGTTTCTTTTCCATTGGCATTATATCAGCATTTGCCATCGGGTACTCGTTAACGACTTCAGTCGGCGATTCGGGTATCGTACTGTCTTATACCCATAATCATCAATCGATACTTTCGGGTGACATGGTCCGTCTGAACCTCAACGAGAGAGCGATAGAGCGCTGAGAAAGCGGCCCCAGTGTGTGATATTATGCGGGCCACCCAGAACACACTCGACCCCACCCATTAGCTCTAAGAAGCCGCAGAGAGCGGGAGGCGAAGCGCTGTGGCGCTCGAGCGCGTTGCCTCTTGAGAGTTCCGGCAGGCTTTCCTTCCTTTCGACCATTTGCGTTTTCCTCTTTCTTTTTTCCATATTTATTCTTGCCAACTTCTTGGTTCGTTTACAGTCTCTCGTTTTCAGACGCTTTTGCGCAGACAATTTTCGAGCCTTTCAACGATTTTTCTCATCGCCGTTCACCGTCGTTTTATCTCTCTAGCTTCATCGCCAGCTTTTCTATAAAATTTTCATCATAAAATTTTATAGAAAAGCTGGCGATGATTTTCCCGTCATTTTTATTCCACATCAATCGTTAACGTCAATCGTATATGTCACAATGAGCAGTTTCCGCTGTCGTTATGAGCCGGCAGTCAGTTGAATATTATGCACCACCCGAACGGGCTGGGTTGGTGTAGCGTTGCGAGAGGATTTCCTCAAGGGAAATCACTCCCTACGACAAAAACGCACTCGTTCATGGTCCCCAGACCACGACGACGCAATCCGGGCCCCGATTCCACTTCCGTTTCCAAAGTAATGAGACCCGTCCGGACATGTGCTCTCATATTTCTCACCATTTTAAATGTGACTCTGAAGAATGGTCGTCTCTATTGATAGACAGAGAAACGGAATCGATTTCTGAACGACGGTGCTTTCTGGTAGTGTTTCAACAGTATTTGCATGTTGCAATTGCTCTGGAAATTTTAGTCTCCTTTAGTAAGATCAACATGTTTCCTCTCTTTGAAAATTTCAAGGATTTAGAAAAGACCGCTCCAACTTCCAACTCCAGGCAACAGAGACTGTTCAGGGTATATTGGGGGTGATCCAGGTGAAACTTCAGAACTCTTGGATATGCTTTACGCTATCAAGCACCATTGGATTTTTTGTGAGTCTCGGTTACTATGCCATCTTTTGTGAATGTTTTTGCGAACCTTGGACTTTTTCGATTAACCTTCAGCGAATCTGTCATATCCAGTATGACCGACGTAGGACAGATGTGAGTGTGTTTATGAGTCGAGTGGAGAGAATTCATTAGCTATTCATGCGAGGCACGTTCGATATTCATTCACTTCGTTGTTTTTGTCGTTTCTAACTCTTTGGGCCGTTATATCCCTCATTCGGCATGTTGGGTCTCTACGTCCGGCGCTGATGTCCGTCAAATTAGATCAGCAGCCAGCACAGACAGCAGTCGAACAGACCCAGACCCAAATCAACCGAACGACCGATACTCAGTCCATTCCAGTTGATGATGACTGTGTTTCGACTGTCACCACCATTCTTTTTCGTGTACATCAGCGAAACTGCGCAACGGCCCATATGGAAAATGTGGTTTTCGCTGTTAAAATTGCCTCCATCGCGGCAATAGCTCGACAACACATCGAAAGAGCTGCTTATACGGCTTCTCCAGCGCTCTTCATCCTTCACAACAGCTCGAAAATGTTGTGGTCGTATGGAAACGACGATAACGTAATGGGTACATGCCACGTTGGAAATGTTGGTGGAGCCTCCTACGATGCCCTATGTAGTGTACCTTATAAAGACCTTGGGCAGTACTTCTTCCAAGGATTCGTGCCCTGATGTTGTGCTCAGCAAATGTTTCAAGAAGAAACTTCAAATGAGAAGGAGATTTTCTCTCTTGGTGTAACCCACTTCGGATCGCGTTTTCAGGGAGGATTGCACGTTTGAGTGCATCTTGTCCGAGTTGACTAGGCAAACAGTTTCCCTTTACTCTTTGTAAGCGCCTCACTCGAGACAATAGTTGACGATTTGAGCTGCTGAAGCGTTGAGCTTTTAGCGCTAAAGGGTGATGGCCCTAGTTTGAACATAAGAGTGAGTCAGAGAAGAAGAAGTGAGAGACAAAATCTGCGCAGTTAAGTTTATATTCAGGCAACAAATGAGCGGGCTTTGGCCACGTGTCAACTTTTTCCTGGGGAATTTTATGACATGTCCGTGTGTCGGTCGTAAATATGAGAATGCTTATGGGTGTGTATGCTCGTGGAGGTCGTCTACTGCGTCGGAGGTCGTCGTGGTAATGCCAGCATTCCTATATGGACGCTGCAGAACCCGCCTGAAATTTGCATCTACGCATTCGCCATCTACGCTATTTCGAATATTAATGTGTTTTATTGGAGGTTTTAATTGGTTTCAAAACTATTAGACGAATGCGCATCGTCAACGTCTTCGCATTCGTGTCAAGTGTACAATTCAATGACTTTGTCTACATCCATGGATCGATATATCGATTTTTTATGCCACTTGATCAAGACAAATGTGTACTACTACTTCGAATATCTTGCCGGTTTTTTGCTTATGTGAGAAAGTAGAAAAAGACGCATTTTCAAAAGCCATATAGGAGACGCTGTTAGATTTGCAACATTTATAATTTGAGGTTGATTAACTGTCGCAACTGCCCATGTTAACGTCTCAAAACAAAATACTTCAGGATACGCTTTTCAAGAATACGCTAAAATAATAAGTACACCGCATAAAATCGAGCCTTCACAATGCCGTCGGAGAAATTAGATTTTCTTTTTATAGTAGACAAAGTTTCAAAGAGGTTTTTCCTCTCTAGATTTTCCCAACTCTTAATAGATTTCTCTTTTTTCGTTCTCTTTTCCCACTTACCACTCAATACTTTCCCGTTGGAATCACAGCTTCTTTCAATCACAAACGCTTATGTGGACTTTATTTCCGGGTTTAATTCCGGTCGAAGTCTATTTTTTGCTGGTTCAGTTTGCGCTTCACTCTCGAAAAGGTGTTCAGTCACGATGTGAGGCTAAATCCTGCATATTTCTAAGGTACTCGACAGAATTCAAGCCATATTCGGCATTTACAACTATTTATAACCGCTTCGCCATTGTTCCACTTGAATGCAGCATTACTTGGTGTGATATTCATCCAGAAAACCCGTTTGGTTGCTTGAATAGATTAGCATTTTGCAAATGTTTGCAATAGTGCTCGCTTTGGTAAAAAAACTTTCCCTCAGAGCACGTTGGGGTGTTTGCTACACCTGTTAGATGCCATATCACTTACGTAGGCGTTGTTTTAACTTTACCTTCAGCTTCCCTCACAATTACACTTTGTGAAAAAATATTTCTGAACATAACATGTTCAGCCGGCAACGATTGTGCTCGTGGGCTGTTCATCTCCCTGCTGCTCTGGAGCCGTCAGTTGCTTTAGGCGATGTTTTTACTTTCTGCCAATGTTTTACCCGAGCAGATGCGGCGCAAATTGATAAATGAATGCTCTTTTTCAGCTTTTTTGACAAATGCTTTTATCTTGGCTGGGACCATATCGCTGGCATCTCTTCTTGATGTACCGAAAGATTTATTGCTTCAATGCTCCGTCCTCATTACACGACAATGCATGTCAGGAGAAAACATCACAGATTTTTGGTATGAGGGTAGTAGAACCCCCTTTATTCTTTTCATTCGAACACGATAGCGAGAGACATCAACCGTAAACTAGTGCTAGACTCATTCGAAACAGATGCTTTAGCACAAGTCAGGGGCAAATCAGATGTTGTCCGTCAAGTCGAACGCAGCATTACAATTTGGGATTCAAGGTTCGAGTTGGTGAACGTTTCCACCCATTTGTCCCATTCTCACAGAATCCTGACGAGTTTTGCCTCGTCTGGACAATATTGTTCTGTGAGAATATTTACTGTGAGAATATGCTCTGAAAATTCCCTGCGCGTGACAAATTGCATGTTAACCGTTAGTTTCGTAATGCAAAGAAAGTCAACTGATGGGTTAATACTGAGAGTAGTTAGAACAAAGTTTCTACAACCAATAAAAACGTTGCATCACTCGGTCAACAGGCTTCATGTGGTCAAAGATTGATTGTTGAAGAATGCCGAACTCTGGAGCTTGCTCGGGAACGCTGATTGCCATGTCAGAACTCAGAATTCACAATTTGTTTTCTCTCTGCAAACGCTCAATGTTCAAAGCGTTCAAATCGTTTTTGCCTCTTGACGTCTCCAGAATCGCACGAATCAAAACAAGGTGAACAAGCAAATTTGATGGAATGCTGCTGTCTTCATGGCGTTCAACAACGTCAGATCGCAATATGGTGCACATTACTCGTCTAAAAGCACATCTAACCAGCTCACCGATGACGCATTTAGCTAGGAGATGAATTCGAGCGCTGAATTATGAGACGACAATGAAACGACGTCCGTCCTGCCAACGACGGGGGTGGGGGTTGAGGGGGCCATCACAATGGGACGCTCAGGGCGCTCATCATATCGCCTCTTCTTCGCCTCATTTTTCGACATTCCGAACGTCTGTCGTCTCTGTGTTTTCGCATTGATTGTTTCCTGTTGTGGCCGCATAGGCGCAGCATGTTGATTAGGAGGTATCCATCCATCCTTCCATCCGTCCATCTATCCATCCATACATCCGTCCATCCGTTCATCCATCCATTCGTGTGTATCTCGATGATTGACCAACTCCGACACTCCATCACTACCGCTAGTGCTGCCATTGATGCTCCCTCGAACACGCTTCAACATCATTACCACATCACTCAAACCTTTGGTGTTGGTCCCCTTTTTCGCCGTAGCTGGGCTATTCCAGCTTTAAGCCGCAGTTCTCTTCGCTCAAATTCAACCTCTGAATGACATTTCTCGAACGGCTTGTACCTTATATATTTATTTTTATTTATAGTATTCGTGTGCTGCTGTGCCGAACGAGGTTAGTAGGTGGACCAAAATTTATTAATGGCCTAACGTTTCGACCTGTTCGTCGTCGTCAGAGGCCTAAAAACTAACATCATGCCGAGGTTTCAAGAAGAGAGAACTTGGAGTATTTTTATTTATTTATTTGATACACGAGTGGGCTCGCGTGGGTTACAACACTGGGATTTAGGAAACCAAAAAAAACACGATACAGTACAAATATCGATAACTCTAAAAATTTCAGAATTATGTTGAAAAGACTAAACGAAGTCGCACACAGTAGCGAGAATGATAAACAGCTAGCAAAAACCGGAAAACCTTTGAGACTACAACATAAAGGTTGGAGCAGCGACTAAGAAAGGATCTGAAAGATGATAACCTAAGTTGGATAGCAATTTTTTTCTGAGGTTGCCGTAAGCTACATAAGCAGGCCCTATGGGTGAAAAGTTGCGTCTGCAAGTAAGCTTGGCTCTACTATTCTATTTCTATTTCTCGTCGGAATCGTAATCCTATTAAAACTGCGTATTGCTCACTTAAACCATCTCATGAGTTGGTGAAAACGAGAAAATCGGAAGTCCGAACCGCGTTTTCCATCCGCAAAATGAAGCTCATTCGGTGCTTCTCATCGTGCTTAGCTACTATTTCGTCGGTAATTTTCGTACGAAGACATATCCATCATTCACCATGAAGGATGCATATGACTTTTTTTTGTACAGCACGATGAAATACGTCTTTCGTCGAGGGAGGCAGTAGTGAAAGATAGGAAAGCAATCAGGGTACATGTTCTCGATGGAAATTAAAGGCAGAAAAAACGAGTCGAATCGTAAAACTTGGCAATGCTTGCACGCGTGCGAGCTCCTTAGCGATTATCGTGAAAAAGTTTCCGGAGAAAAACGATCCTGAGAATCAGTTCTCGGACATTTATGTGGACTGCAAAATGTTATTGTTCGCTGAGAAGGCGAAAGTTTTGTCTTCGCAGTTGTTTGGTCGTTTTCCCTTCCCGAATGACGGTAACTGAATGAGACATCTTTCAAGAATTCAATCACAATAGAAGCTGTGAAACACGGAAGAATTGTTCTTCTTTGTTTTGTTGTTATCATTCCAGTGGGTTATATCTTTCCTTTGAAGGTGTCTCGAATTCGATCATTGACGTCAAGATGTGGACGTTACGTGGCCTTTTTTATCAGAAAATTCGAGTCATTCGTGCCATTTCAAAATAATATTTCAGATGTACTGTGCAACTTCACGTCGTTTGTTGGTAGTGAAATGTCCGGGTGAGGACCAATGTTGCCTGACAGGCTGAAATTTGTCCAAAAAGTGGGCGTGGTCCTTTTTTTTCCGCTATCCGTACTTTCGAAGGCGCTGCACTAAGTGTAACATAACGAATGTGTGTTTAGGAAAAAGAAAAACGTCTCAGTCGCCACAAATTTCCTACCTGGTCAACTCCTTTGCTCAATCAAATTCCTTTCATCTTGTCCTCTTTTTTGAAAATTCACTTCTGGTCCCAACTCATGTTTATTACAACTTGAACGATCTGCCGTGTCCCATCGCTCGTCCATCTTTCCCACTCGCTCCATGTGCTTCTAGGCATCTGTTGTTATTTGACAATTGCTCTTTTCCGGCACATTCATTGCTGTCAAGTCGAACATGGGCCTTTTTGGGGTAGATAATCGTCGGGGCACGATTTTATGCAATGTGTCAGCCTTCGTCTAGCTGTTGAACGAAATTGCTGTTCAGTTTTTTTCTGCCAGCTGAAAGCGAAATGTGCGGTGGTACGGGCAACGGCGTTTGAGTTGCGCGACGCGGCGACGTTTCAATAAATATAAAATTACGGGCGGAGACCACCACGGAGATGGGCGGAGCGGAGGACAGAGCCGGAGCAGAGTACCGCACTGGTGTGACGGCGATTCTCCAATTCTTTCTTCCTGGCTTCCTTCCATCCCCATTCTGTACGCATTCACAGCTTCTCATCTGCCTCTTCACCTTATTCAGTGACCTTTTGCTGTTTTCCGTGTGGTCTCCATTCTTCAAAATACAGCTGCTATAGACTTCTCATATTTTTTCAAATCAACAAGGACTTCCGCCTCATTCATTGGTGTAATTTTGACGCTTTACGCCGAATCTATGCAAGATTCAGGTCTGCCGGCTGAAATCGCTGTGACAGCAGCTGATTTTTCGCGTTCACCGTTGGTAATTTGCTGTGTTCTGCTCTCACGTGGACGCTAATTGTCGCCTATAATGTGCTAATTTCAATTAGACAACGTAGACGTCTTTTTCAATGGGCAACGCTTCAGCGTCTTGCTGCTCATTTTGCGCGTGGCGTTGATGAAATGGCAGCGATTCCTGTGGTTTTTGTGCCTCCGATAGCGGCCGGAGAAGAACTCGACGACGATGGCGGCGGCGTTGACTGTCGTACAATGATTCACACTGTATACGTTTAACGTTGCTCGTCGTCGATGACGGATTTCTTCTTGCAGAAAAACTGTTCTGATTTGCACTACGTGGGCGTCCAGACAGCTGATGCTAGCCGAAATTCACATCCCAGTGCTCGTCATTGTGTCGCCACATGGTACTTTATGGGCTTTTCCAAAGAACGGAACCTAATGGGTACAACCCTTACATTTCTGAGAGTCACGACATGCGGTTGGCCTTCAGGCGCCTTATGTTTTCTGTGTTACTCACGTTGTTTTACCTGATTTCGTTTTTTATCGTCGTTGGCGTGTTTCCGTTCCTCATGTTCCGCAATAGTAAAGCAAGTCCTTTACAAAGTACGACTTCGACGTATTGGTTCTTGGTTCCTGGTAATTTGTGGGCAATGTGTAATCTGACCAACGGGTTGTTTGATATTCCTGGCGGAGAAGTTGTCAGATAAGCTTATGCTTGTCTCGAGTTAGATTTCCCACTGTTTACAAAGTGGCTTAATTCGCAATTCTGGAACTTTCGCACAACTCTCACGCATTCTTCCGGCACCTTGGTGACCTGTACCAAGGTTCGTTGAACTCCTACGCGGCTTTAATGTACACATAAGAAGATTCACGTTCTTCTGTATTCTGCTACCAGTCAAAGAGCGGCAAAGCCGAAGCCGCTCTTTGACTGAGCCCCGTGAGGTAAACCTCCGAATTTTTGAAAAATTCGGGCCCCGTGAGAATTACTCTGCCGAAGAGTCACTAAATGTTTGTGAATTTGACTGATTCTAGCGGTAAACCTCGGAATTGTCGAAAAATCCTTTGACTGAGCCCCGTGAGGTAAACAATTTTCGAAAAATCCGGGCACCGTGAGAATTACTCTGCCGAAGAGTCACTAATGTTTGTGAATTTGACTGATTCTAGCGGCAAACTTCCGAATTTTCGAAAAATCCGTGAGAATTACTCTGCCGAAGATTTTCTGCTAATATTTGTGATTTCTGTGATACCTTCTACGTTTTGCTCCATTTTTTGATATTTTCGTTAATCATCCATCAGCCATATTACTTCGTACGAGATGCTGGCAGTCGGCTCTTGCTCTCGCCATAAAAATCATTTTTTTCACAACTAACTTAACCATATCGTTGCAAGGTAATTTTAACCAATGTATGTCTGTGGGCGTATATGTGACGAACTCGTCCTAGTGCTGCCTCACTTGCTCTCAATGGCTTTATTAAATCTGCTCATGCCTTCATTCAGCTGATCAAGCCAATTCCCGTGAAGCACCGAGATGCTTTGCCCGCTTACTAGAAAAAGATCCACTTCAAATTTTTGCGACCACTTTACACATTGTCACATCGTAAAAGTCATTAGAGTTCAAAAGTGCATTTGGAGATAAATAATAACCCATTAAATTCGACAGGACCAGTTTTGCAAAGATACAAAACTGAACTTCGATCACCTCATAGAGCAACGTGTTATTTCTTTGAACAGACTTCTTTCTTTGATCAGCACTAAATTTGCGAACCATGCGGGTAACCCATTCACTCCACCGAACGGAAATTTGAATTCGGCGTTCTTCAGAGTTTCAGAGGAGCTCTCAATTGGCATTGAATGCTTGAAATATGTCGTCTTCTGTTTCAATTGAGTTTTTCTTTTTGGAAGCTTTCTTCAGTTAACATGACAATGTACAGCTGATTATCTTACCATTCGATATCGAAATTTATGTAAAGCATTTAGTGCTCGTCTTCGTTTGATAGCGGATTCGTTGACTCCTCAGACTTCTATCGAACAACTGGCGCCGTTTTCAGATCTAGGACTTATTAGTTGGTTCCTTCCGTCTAGTCCGGTGGCCTGGCTACAACGTGTTGCGCATTGATCGCCAATGAAGTTCTGAGGGGTGGGGGGATGTTGGCTCGCCAGCCAAAGGCAAAATTACCGCTGTCAATGGAGGGACCGACGAGTTTTGAATGTGCACCGGCGACAACCACCACCACTTCAGCATTAACGGTAAGTATCAATTTTTTTAGTTATTTATTTATTTATTTCCATATCGATAACGTAATAACCAACAGAACCAGAGATGAAAAACAGCACCGATAAAAAGGATTATAGTACAATAGTAAGGGCTCAATGACAGGAAAAGTTCGGTCCCAGACATACCAATAACCGGCCGACAAATGGCTGCTAAATACACAGTGAAGACAAAGATACATGAACTGAAATAAAGATTTGAAATGAAACAGAAAAGATTTAAAATAAAACGATGAATAAATAGCATGTAGCAAAAGACGGCGAGCTGAACTGATGAAATGCGCCCCTGGGAGTACGGTAATGGACAATCGCGGCGGGACCCACATGAGCCACCCATGTCAAACATCGCTTGGGTTTCGCTTATTTTTTAGTGGGATAGGATAATAAAGAAGCAATTAAAAGATGGCAGTCGCTAGGTCCAAGAGAGCGATCGCCAAGTCATTCGCAAGAGCCAGTCCGATTGAAAAGCCAGAGAGAAGCAAGAAAAATCGGTATGCTAAGGTATTATCAACAGCATGAAGCTGAGTGGTCGTAAAAATTTTCTTCGTTTCCTTTACCCAACACTCTACATTTGTCCAATCGCTCATGATCTAGGGTTACCTTTTGTTCAATGGATGAACTTTTGCATCACTGAATAGTATAATATGTGCCCTTGTGTTTTCCATAGACACGAATCCAATTATCTACTATTTAGACTTCCGGTGCTTTCAATCTGTCGTCAACGTCGTCGTTAAGTCCAGAAGCTCGTGACGACAGCGGTGTCTCTACCATGGAATCGGTCTTCGGAAAAGAGTTTGAACTAAATGTCACACCGTCGGTGAATTCCGTACAAACACTGGCCGATATTCTACTTTCTGAACACAATAACAACTATGCGGGTAGTATGGACGTAGTGAAACTGCTGCGACTACGTTCAGTCGACGACGAACAGAATCAGCAGTCGAACTCGTCCAGTCTCGAGTCTCTGTCGTCGTTGGAGAATCATCAAGGTGAGCTCGATGGTTTCTTATAGAATCGACACTATTCACTTTACGGACTCCAGCCCATAAATTTTTTCAGAGACATCGAATTTCGCTGAAACGTAGCACATGGGGGTAATCGGGGGCGCTGATCACGAATCTGCGGTCCGTTTTTCTCGGGGTGGTTTCGGACCACCCATATCGACTATTTGGTGGTCCAGTCAGAATCGCCCATTTCGCTGAAACTTTGTCTGTGGGGGTTCTCTGGTGTCCTGAACACCATGATGAAGTCCGTCTCGCGAATGGCGGCCCAATGCGGGAGTTATAGGTGAGCCTCACCAGGTAGGGTCAGGTACTCACCTATAACTACCTTATTCAGCCCGCATTTGGGAAACGGACTTTACCATCGTGTTTGGGACTCCAGATAACCTCCGCACGCAAAGTTTGAGCGAAATCGGTGGTCCTGACTGGACCACCCTGATCTCCTGTATGGGTGGTCTTGGACCACCATGGGAAAAACGGATATCACCATCGTGTTCAAGACCCCGAATAACCTCCGTAGACGAAGCTTGAGCGAAATCGGTGGCCCTAACTGGACCACCCAAGTAGTGATTCGGGTGGTCCGAGGCCACCCCATGAAAAATGGACCGCAGATTCGTGATCAGCCTCAATTACCCTCCCCCCCTATACAAAGTTTCAGCAGATTTAAGTGACTAAAAATATTAAGGGATGGAGTCCGTGAAGTGGAATAGTGCCATAGAATCATGTATACTTTGGTTTGCAATTGCTATCACTCTTTTCCAATTTGTAGCGAGAGCTTTCAGGTAGCCAAGGAGCCGATGGCGACGGTGGTTCGGGTTCCACTTCATGCTCAGAAGACTCGTTCGAGATGTCAAGTACGTGTAGTGCTCGTGACACGGACGTCTCACCGGAGGAGTTTTCGCCTCGAAAAGGTGCGTCACTCATTCCTCGTCTCTCGACGACTCCCGATCACAAGCATTTCCACAACGCAACGTCTGCATTATTCATTAGAACCCGCACTCGACTGCACAGGGGAAAAAATCGAGTCGAGTTCAGTCGTCAGACTCAACGAGGGCTGCAGGAATTCGTTCCATTCACTTACCAACACTAGACAATTTAATGTCAGATTCCTTTATATTTTTCTAGTTGGTAGGAGTTTCGCCACACAATAGGCCCTTATAAACGTGAAATATATGCTCTGTATTTTTAATTCTCCTGTTTCAGAAATCGCTCAACAGCCGCCGACATCACTGCCGTCCTCATCTCGTCGTTCAGCTGTTGAAAGAGAATCACGAGAAACAACGTGCGAGTCGTTCACCTCAGGAGGTTGGCAGCAAAAAGTCTCGTTCAGCGTCGTTCATGTTACGATCGAAATACTTACTAAATGAGAAAATGATTTAGACAGCGAACCAAACAGCTCAATAGCCTCTGCAAAAACCCTTCTCTATGATCAGGATGCTACGAAGAGGTGGAGCCTTTTTCTTGGATTTGAATTTGTTAAATACACCGCTCTGATGTCTTCTCGAAGCGTCGAATAAGCCATATAGTGTACCACTTGCTAATGATCAAGAATCACCTAAGTCGTGCATTCTTTTTAATATCGAATGCGGTGCCAGTGCTAGTAATAGCATTGGTATATTATTAAATTTCGCTCCTTACCACGTTAAAAAAGTCATCCTTAAGCCATTATTTTCCGCAGAGATTTTAGAAGTAATTTTCACCACCTAGGATTCAAAGAAGACATGCTAAAAATAAAACAATAAAGGCCACATTATCTAAGATCGACGGAATATGACTTTCTCTTTGATGGTGATTATTCGAAGGGCTTCTTTATAAAGCTATGTTTAATGCTACGGGCTATTTTGCTGAAATCTGATCAGAATTAGGAAACAGGAAAGAAATGACTGCATTTCTGGGAAATGAACGCTTGATTTACTACATTCCTATTTGTATTCAGTGAATCACGTGGTAAAGACATTGCGTTTGCGATTCTGAAGTGGAGGGGAAGTGCTCGGCGCATCTCCCTCTCACTATTTTCTCCACTAGCGCTCGTACAACGGAGCTCTCTTTTCTACCATTCGTTTTATTTCAAATTTAAGCGCATCTACGGCTTACTGAGATTTTCGACAGTACTAAATCAGCCAGCTCTAACTCAGAACTCATCTTCAAAATAGGTGTAGGAAGCCTCAATAGTGGTTGACGATGTGGAGGAGCTAGGAAAAACACCGCCCAATGAGAAGCCTTATGAACATGGTCAATGTTTACGATGATTCCACACCACATACCTCCTACGCTGACCCGTTTTTCCTTCAAGAGTTTACACTTGAAGCGGCACTTTTTTCCACCCTGAGACGTGAGTATCTCGACGAGCTGGAGTAACACGCCGTTGTACCTCTGATGTTTCTCGCTTAGCAGCCCAATCATACTCCGTTGTTTATTTCAAAATCGTACTAGTGAGTTTATAACATTTTCTCACAAATACACACTGAACAGCTGAAGCACGAAAGCATGTTATTTTTTTCAGATACTCCAATCTGCTTCTATTTCGTCAGCCACCGCCAAGTTCCATTTCGATGGACTCGTTTATGCTCAAGAATACCAATATGACGGCAATACGCGAGAGTATTGACCTGGAACTTCAAAGCCTTGACACAGGTGCGTGGATACCTTTGAAAGTTCTCTCTTTTTGGACGTTTTTGATAACTATTGAACTTTTTTCAATGTGAGCGGAATTGTTTTTATTTTTCTGTCCGCTTCTTTCTCAGTTTTACTTCTACGAAGCACCAGCTAGTTCTAAGTGCAACCTTGCACAGAGCCGGTCCGTAATTGCAGACATGAGCACAGTGTTGATTAAAGGGAAAGCTTTTTCACGCTCCTATATATAATTCATGCAATGCGGTGCCTTTGCACATATGGAGTTGCCAAGCGGTATTGGCTACTTACTCCTACGGAAGCGAAAGCTAAATTTGAAAAGCTAATTATAAAGCGACCAATTCGGCCAGAAAAGGAACCATATCATTTTCAGGACTTCCGGAGCTTGACTTCGCCAAACTAGAAGAACAACTGACCAATGCGGCTAGAGAACGTGAAGAACACGATCGCAAACTCCTTGGCGAAGAGGTAATGATGATTCCAACGAACAATTCTGTTTTTTTCTTCTAAGACAAGTGTTCTTTGTGAACGACAATATCCGCTTGACATCGATGCTCTTGGTTTCTGTTTGAACACACTTTTTCGACAAGCCTTTGTTTGCCTGCAATGAGAGTGAGATGAGAGATCAAACAAATTTTGAAAATACAACGAAAAGAATTCCATTTCTTTTCTAAATTCTACAATGCGAATCCACTTTTCACATCAAACCTCGCCGTTCTCTGCACATATATATCAAGTTACACAAAACGGCACCACTAAAGAGCCCTAATGATGAAATGAAATGTGACCACTCTCGATGGCAATTAGGCATGTCAACTGGGGTTTTTGAGGCCGAGCTGTTTGGAGCTCTCCGTTTCCCATCGCTTGTTCAGACGTCTCGTGAAAGCTGACGATTAAATTTCTGACATTCGGAAATGGATTACTCGAAGTGCAGTAGTATCGAATTACCACAACATCATCTTTGAATTTCATCGGGTGACACAAGAAACGTCATATTCTATTCGATAGATTCGTACGGTTGAGTGATTTCAAAGATGCAACAATCAATTCCTACAGTAGACTTACTAATTGGAGATGAGAGATCGTATCTGAAATTGTTAATTAATTGATGAAAGTGCATCCATTGAAATTAGTTGTTGTGCTGCTTGATCTGGCAGTTGACGAGGCTTCCTGCGGCCAATTTATGGCAATATATGCTTCACTAGATTCAGTTTTGAGTTTGTTTTTCGAGCTAATCATTGCTTAAGTCGTTTGCGCTTTTGTATAAATGGAACAAATGCTCGACTTACATTCGGAAGCATATTTTCTACTTGGTCGAGGGTATTATTTTTGTTTGTTTTGTATTATTGAAACCATGTAGAGAGGCAACACCGATAGTTGTCTCCTTTTACACAGCTCTCTGAAGCATTAGTGCTGTTCGCTGATTTTGAAAGGTTTATTTTATTCTCTCCGAAATGTTTGTTCGCAATATAGTCATCATCCAGTTGACCTATGTAATGTCGCCAGCGACCTCCCTGTTTGTCCCATACTATTCTTTTAAGCCAAGGAACGGAACAGATGCCTATCGGCTCGTCTCCTCGACAGCTTTCAGAAGCTGTTTATCGTTTTCGTGGCCAAATGAGTTGGCAAAAAAAGAGATGCGCGTAGCTTTGCTAATTTAGATCTGATCAGATTTCTTCTTGTTGAAGTGCTGTGCGCTGGCGAAAAAGCGGTAAATTACATTAAGCAAGTGCGCTGCTAGCTGCATCGGCGCTATTCACCGTCAAAACACGAAACGAATTCTTCCCACACGTTTGTGGGTAACGAGTTCTCCTATGGATGTGAATGCGTTCCTCTACGACTCGCTGAGAAGAATTTTTCGACGTCGTCAGTGATTGCCACTGGCTGACTGCACAACTGTTTGAGAAGAGCAATAAAGCGCTGTTTCGCCTCGTTGGGTGGTCTCGTTTGTCTACGTGGTGGGCTGATAGAGGGAGGGATTTCTCTTGAGCCAGCTGTGGAAAAAACGAACGTCTTGTTCAGGACGTCGATGACACAAATCTTCTGTGGTGGTTAAAGGGAACCAAAGGGTTTTAGTGCTGATCTGAGTAGATTAACGTAGCATGGTATACCATTTTCACTTTGGAGTGGACAGTTTTCAAATGACGTCGGACGTTTTTCAAACCATATCGGACGCTTTTCAAACCAAATTGGACGTTTATCAAACCACGTCGAACGTTTTTGAAACCAAATTGGACACTTCTCAAGCCATTTTGGCTTGAAAAACGTCCGACGTGGTTTCAAAAACGCCCAATTTGGTTTGAAAAACGTCCAAATCAAAGTGAAAATGGTAAAAATTGATTATTTTCGAACAGCGAGACTATACTCTGGACCGAAGATGCTTTTCCCATCGTAGTCGTTTGTTTTGTAAGGAAAAATAGCATGAGACCACGTCCTTTTATTCTGTTTTAGGTGATATTAGGATCAGATGGGTGCTCGCGATTTCAAATCCCCTCCGGCAGATGCTCCGCCCATCTTTCTCATGAAGGATGGTAGACTTCCCGCGCGAGCTATATCCGTACCAGGAAGTACCAGACGCTCCGCCTACCGTTCCCATGCTCTACCGGTATAAAAGTGCACGGAAGTATTAGTCATAGATCATTCATTTAATCTCTCATTGTTTTGCATCGTTTTCCTCGCCATTTTCTTGTATCTTTTTATTCCAAATAAATTCTTTGTAGTTTTTTGTGAGTTTCTCTGGAGTGAAATCGGGTTCCAAACCCACAATTACTTTCTTTTGTTGTTACATGGGGGCCAAGCCACTCTAGGGCGAACTTACGGAAAACTAAGAGATTTCTTTGGTGTGCTGAGTGTTATTCTGGTGAAATAGTGTCGTCAGGCCGAGGTAGCCGGACACTAGTATTTTGGATAGGTACCGTCAGAGTCTTTGTGACCGGATACCAATTATCCATACCTTTTTGGAATACTCTTTTTTGGTAGCAGGGTGTCGTCAGGTCAAAAGCGGCCGGACACTACAAATTTCAAATCGATTAGAAAAGTACCGCCTGAGTCTGTGTGACCGGGTACCAGTACCGTCTGAGTCTGTGTGACCGGGTACCAGTAATTGATTTTGAGCAAAACGTTTCGCTCAAGGGTGCCGTCGGATCAAGGTGATCGGGCACTTACAAATTGTACACGATCGACGACTTCTCTTTTGTCAGTCGAAAGGTATCGACAGCGTCTGTGTGACCGGATACCAAAAATTTGAAAGGTATCGCCAGCGTCTGTGTGACCGGATACCAAAATCGATATTGCGAAGTCAATCTAAGACTTTTCGGGTCATCAGATCGAAGCGATCGGCCTCTAGCAAATCGAAATCGATCGGTTGTATACCTTGAGAAGATTTTTCGTGGTCTGTGTAACCAACAGTTGGCCGTACCAGTCTACGGAGATAGATTTTGATCACAGGGTGCTGTTAGGTCAAACTGATTCGGCACCACAAAACGCAGTTCGAGAGACAAACTTTTTTTTGGATAAATCTATCCTATACTGTTCCGTGGTATATCTGACCGATTCGAATACTCGTCTCGTGTCGTAATAGTTTGGCCAAGGGTGTATCTACATCATTTCAGAGGTAATAATGGCTGACACCCACAACGACCCTCAGCTCGACGAGGAAGAATTGCTGCGATCACCCGCGAGCGATAGCTCCGGCGACGAAATGGAGCATGATGGAAGAATGCCGGACAAAAGGGTGAGTGATCCACTCATTGATAAAGAAATAGTCCGAATAAAAAGGAAAATATCAGAAATTGGTGTCGTATGTGACACAGAATTAGGCAAAACCATGCGTATAGGAGACAGCACAAGGGACGCAGTAATGAAAGCTGTCACCGAACGAATAGAGCACACAAAAACGGTAATAGTGGCGTGCTTGAAAGATCTGAGTGGGCGCTCAGGTACCACAGTCAGTGCGGAATTGGCAGAGGTACTTCGCGCTGCCAAAATTCTAAACGCTGACGACCTTACGCGCTGCCTAGATAAGCACATGCAACTTAAGTTGATAGTTGGAAAGGCGGCTACTACTCTGGCGTGCCCTAAAGAGGACATTGCGAATAGGCTGATAGAATTGAGAGAGAAGTATAGGAGTACAGTAGAGGAAAAGGCACGTCTGCAAAATGAATTACAACAATGTCATTCGCAGGTCGAAGTGCTACGCAAGGAAGTCGAAAATCTGGGCCAAGACAACACCGTAACCGTAGCACATGATCGAAACGCGAGCAAGATATTGTCAGGTGAGTACCACAATGCATTGCAAAGGTTCGCAAAGGTAATGGACTCTGATAATGATGATGATCAACATCAAGAGTTGCAGGAATGGTCAACATCGACTCCATCAGCCCTCGTGTCCTCCGACCCTACGCCGAACAGATACTGCGGCAGGAATCAAGGAACGCCATTGCGGCAGGGCACAGGTACGTCATCAAATGCCGTAAATGAAATGAACGTAGCTGAATTCTGGCGAGTTATGTCCTTGCCGGAGGTGCCAGTTTTCAGTGGCAAAAGTAACGAATGTTTTAAAAGATTTGTAAGAGCGTTCAATACCAAGTACCCTAGTACGCATTGGACGGAAAGCAGTCGGCTACAACTTTTTGAAGGGTTCTTACGCAAAGATGCCACCACTATATTTGAGACCCTTCCCGACGATGTGCGAAAAAGTAGTGTGGATATGGTGGTAGCAGCCATGAAAAAACGGCTAAGAGTGGATACGGCAAGCGCTAGAATTAAGGCTATGGCAGAACTGCGTACCCTCACTATGCGCGCTGACCAATCAGTAAGTGAGTTCTGTTTGGTACTGGAAAAACTATCTAGTCGCGCGTACCCTGATGTCCCGCTCGAGACGGTATCATTACAGAAAGCTGAGATCCTAACTAGGCAGCTAACTAGATGGGAAGGTAGCTATTCTCTAACAGAAGCCTTAGAAACGAGCGTTGAAGCAGAGGCATATGAGAGGGTCAAAGAAGTGGCACTACGCTTGGAGAGAAGTAGACAAGTCTCCCAAGAGATGAGTGGCAGGAATGGTAGACCCAACAGCAATGACAACCATAAGCAGGAACTGGCAAATAAATGGAGCAATAAACTGTATAAGCAAAGGTCGAGACGCTCCGAAGGGCATAACCTTTCCCACGACCTAAAACTGGAACCTAAGGTAGAAAGCAGCTCTAACAATGCAGTAGCATGCAAGAGACAAGAAAGTAAGACAAACGAAACCCAGCCAGGTAGAAACAATGAAGTTCGTCGGTGTTACAACTGTGGAAAGATAGGTCACGTAGCAAGTGACTGTAAGGTTTCTTGTCGAAAGGGGGATCGCCCCACATCGTTGTCAGGGAATAACGAAAACAGGAGCCATCAAACCCGAACAGCTCAGACTGGTAACACTTACCTAACGGTCGTAGATTCGTGGTCGTGTAACTCAATTATCAACGAATGCTTTACACGGAGCCCTCTGTTCGGCTACAAAAGTCTGGTGCCAATAAGTATATTTGGAATGCAGGTTGTGGCCCTATTAGATACAGGTTCTGAAATTTCCATCATCCCCGTGCGCCTACTGAAGCGGGCTGGTCACTCTGGCATCGACCTCGATCAGTATGTCGAGCGCATTGATACGCCTCCTCTCAGTGTAAGGGATGCATCAGGAAATCAAATGAGGATCTTTGACACTATCAGTGTGGCTATAACGTTAGAAGGACACATGGAATTCGTTTCTTGCTGTGTTACCTCAGGGCTTGACGATATTGTGGTACCAGGGACCAACGCACCCTTCGTGAAATAATGGTCGAATGGCAAATAAAAGCGACTATTTGGTCGAATGGCATGAAACACGAATTATTGATGCCTCTTGCTAGTGGACCCTGTGTGTGAGATGTAGATTAATCGATTACTCAAAGCGACTATTTGCTCTTTTGTTCAGATCATTAGAACGGGTTTTGATCACTAACGTAGCATGATAGATTAGTTATTTTTTCTATCCACGTGATCCGTGGGGAGGACCTTATCGAGTTGTAGAAACAAGCGATAACTCGGCTCTGCTAGCGAATCTGAACGAAAACACCGACCCGATTAGAATACAACATGACATGCTGGTCATGGACAAGGAGACTATACTCTGGACCAAAGATGCTTTTCCCATCGTAGTCGTTTGTTTTGAGGGAATCGTTGTGAGTGCGGAAGCGGCAAATCGCTATTCAAACAACTTTAGTCGTCACGGCGAACTAAACCAATGCTACTTGTTTGAAGTAAGGTGCGATGATTCGCGTAGATGCACTGTAGCGTAGTCGAAAAAAATACCTATGAAAAAGATCAGCAAAAGAGAACTTCCGGAAACCTTGGCTAATCGTTGGTCGTCTTCCTTTGTCTTCATAACGTTCCAATGTAGACCCCTTATGGGCAAGGAATGCGACTGCACTTCGTCGAAGGAAAAACAGCAGATGGAGGAATCTTTCTTCTTAATCATTATAAACGAGTCTTGCAGAAGGATGTAGAGCGGCTGCAACATAATGACTTCTTGTGCATCGTCTGTTTCGTGTTTCACACCCATTGAGGTCTCGTCAGTCGATAAGTTTTTGTGATCTGAAGTCGTATGCAGCAGTCGTAGGGGGGAATCGTCTAGACTCAATTTGTCGACGACGTCTATTCGCCTCGCTGAACAGCTGATTTCGGCTAGCAAATTGTATTTGCAAGTGCATTCAACACACTGCCACCCGGTCTCGACGCGCCTCCTCTTGTCATTGACAATCAGACGCGAGAAAGCGTGAAACAAGGCGAAAAATCTCGGCCAATTGACGGCTGAAGATCCTTTTGAGACCCGTTGAGGGGTGCACCATTATCGTTTCAACAACGACGACGATGAAAATGCAGAGCAAAATGTGATTTTTGGATAACATTCTCTGGCTTATTGTGTTCATATTTCAGGTGCGACGACGATTGGCTCTGCAAGCCGACTCTTGGAAAGGTGCCAGTCCTGCGGTCAGTACTCGACCTCATCGCTCTAATCTTGCCCTCCGTTTGCAAACGGCTATGAATCTTCAGGTGAATGTCGTTCTCCTTTTGTGGAGACCCTCCACTGCTACAGCGTCGTCGCAAAATTTATTTCATATCCTTGCACGTGCATTCATTGTGTCCCATTTGAATTTAGAAGCTGGTAGCTGAAAATGCCCATAAGCACATTAAGCGAGACATTATGCTAAGATTGGCTTTTCCTTCAATGGGCTTCTGCTACCAACAAATCGAACAGCAAGCCAGCTCAGTAGTCTCTGCACGCTCAGTTTGATGTAACGTCATCAGTGTCATGAATTTAGGCGATCTTATAACTACCTTATCATTTGAATCAGCGCTTTCACATGACAAAAGCCATTAGTGCAGCATTTTCCTTCTTGAAAAACGTTCTTTTGCTAATAACATCAGCTTACTGTCGGATGCTTTCGTCCTCAGCGTGACGAGCGCCAACCTCGCAGCTATGATAAATGTTCACCTTACGAACCTTGAAATCCCTCCTCAGTTGAAGCTGTCAGTTCCAGGCTAAACACTGAAATCCTGAAATGGGCTTAGGGTTTTTTCATGACAGCTCAGCGTTGTCCACGGCTTTATTCTCCGGACGAGCTATCGGCTTTGAAGTCAATGCTAATACGTGCCAGCAACAAAATGTTGCTTTTCCAATATTTGGGTTAAGAATATTCCCACCTTCTGATATGCTGGAACATCTTCCACGCTAACGACTAGCTTCTAAGAAGATGTTTGTCTCTCTCCAGACTAAAAATCGTGCGAACCTGCATCGTTGAAATGCTGGGCACTTTCGGCTTCAACGACATAAATCTTTCAGCGGCCAGCTCTAAAAGTGAGGGAGAAAACCGACGGAGAGCTCATTTCACGTTTTGCGAATTTTGCTCACCTCCAAGGAATGTTTCTAGACATTACTACCTAAAGAAATGTGTAATATGTGCCTTTAAAGATTACCTCTATTTGTCGAAAAAAGTATTTTTGTGATGAGCGCAAGTTTCTATATTATCGTCAACATTGAAGCATTTCACTTTCACTTGTTTCCTTCGAATTTTAGAGTTCAGCTCGATGGGGAGAATTAATTGTCTTTGGCGCCTGATTTCTTCATTCCATATACCTTCGAATGTGTTGTTCTTTAGGTGTGTTACATTAACGAATTGGCTGAGAGTGCCTCTGAAAGCGAGATCTCTGAGTCTGATGACGAGTTCATGGTGCCGAAATCGCGTTCGGCACCGAATCTTGAAGGTTTGTTGATCATCTGATAACAATCGCAAAAAATAATTCGCTAAACATAGCATTTCATAGCTGACTGAGCCTCTGAGGCATTTGCCTGCCTATGGTCCCATTATAGAGTCATTATTAGACGTGTCGTTGCATGACATCTTTGTCTTTATGGCGACGATTTGTATGCCATCGTGTTCTATGAGCCCGAGAATCCATCCATTATGTATCCATTAGAGGAAAACCCAGATTGTGTGGTCTTCATTGATCGTTCTCATCCTCGTTGGCTCGTTGACAATGAGCGATGAACACGATTTATACTAGTCGATGGGCTAAAGGAAACGGCACCATGAATCAATAGAATAAAATATCAGGGTTTTCGTATTGGGAAGCAGTTTTTACCTCCATGAACGTCGTCTTGTCTCATAAGAAACCGGGATATGCTAGAAAGAAGCGTTCAGAACTTGAAGTTGCACTTTTAACAATATTTCATGCATTCAATTTCTGCATATTGTCCCGTAGGCTTGCCCTCTGAGACGGCTAAAACAATTAGATATGCAAGGTCGGCAGGGTGCGCTTTAAGACGGTGTTCACTTCACTTTTACGATAGAAGAACGCTGTAATGCTCTTTATATAGAATGCTTTGAAGGTACGAGCCGGCCGGGTTCATCTAAGGAAGACCCGTACCTGCGAAAACTTCGAGATCGAGCCGTTCGAGAGCAGCACCTGGATCCAAGTGAGTTGACACTTGATTTTGCTTCGTGATTACTAACGCTGCATGGTGACTAGAAGAAATTTTTTTGCGCATTTCGTTAACTTCATAGGCACCAACGATAGGGTACGGTGTTCAATGAACCAACGTTAGTTGTCTATTGTTTTTTTTTTCACGGCTAAAAAAACTGAAAAAAAACTAAAAAAAACTAAAAAAAAACTAAAAACACTCCTAAAATATTAGGGTGACCCAGAAGTTCGCGTGCATTTCAGATTCTGACTTCCTTTATTCACAACTCTAGAAAAAACAAACAAATAACAAATAAGGATAGCATGGTTAAGCACGATTCTTTAACTGATCGCTGGCAGTGAATCTGCGTACTCGCGATACCCTAATTGATTATTAAAGTGTTTTTCTCGAGTATGAATAAAGGAAATCAGAATCTGGAATGCACACGAACTTTTGGGTCATCCTAATACATGGCATACCCTGGAGAGGAGGGAATACGAATGAGGAATAATTACACCGCATACATATTTTAAAAATATGTGCTTTGGTAGTGTTTTAAGTGAGCTTTTGTTTAGAATTGAGTGATGCGTCACGTTTTCTCTCCGGTTAATAGTAGTTTCTGTTACGAATGAATGCGGTGGTCTTTCGTGCGTCGATGGCCGGCGTTTTGCAATCCTCGGAAGCATTCTAGAGGATAGCGCTTATATTAGGTCTTAATTCGATGAATGAGTTGGCCTAGCATTTGTGACAGTTTGGGGATTTTCTCCGTTGTTGCGTCTCTGGGTCGGTTTAGTTGGGTGTGACGAAAAGCTGGATAGGTCGAAGGCTCTCGGGAATGCATAAGACCTCGGTCAGTGCTTCCAGCAGTGCTCATTCGTTCATTCACTCACTGATTTAGTGGCGCATGCAACTGGTCTCCGTTTAATTCCACTCCATCAATCACGAGAGGATTATGGCATGAAATCGCCTGCGGGCGGCTTCCTCGTCCGCCATCTTAACAGTGTCGCTGAAAAAGCAGCAGCAGCTTAGACGACGAGAAAACAGATCGCTCATGAGATGTGATTCGTTTTCGTAGCATCAGCCATTTCTTGCCGGAACGGTGATTTTTTCGCAGATAACAACTCCCCAGAGATTATTTCGTTCTTATATACACGTATCAAGCACTGGGTAGGAGATCATCATGTTCTTTTGCGCTTGATTCGAATGTGAGAGAGAGCTGCTCTTCAAAGCTCCCAAGGGGTCAGTGACCATAAATCCTTCGCACCGACGAATCGGTCTACATCACACTCTATCCCAAATTGCCGACCTAGAAGCTAGCTATTCTAGTTAGACTACGGCATCTGTCTGTTGTTCAAGAAATAATTCGTAGCAGAGGTTGTGAGACTGGCGAGCATGATTGCTAGAGTTCGAGTCGCCCCCACCATATGAACAGCTATACATGCATGAAAAAATTAAATTTCATCAAAATGCGAAAGCTACACACCGTTGGATCGACGATTTTGCGCTGGTTAGCGCTGTAGGAGTGAAATTGAATATAAACCTTCCGTTGAGAAGAAATAAAGGATTGAACAATCATATGTGAATTTTGCTTCAAAATTGACCACGGATTACACGAAACGCGCAGTCCTAAATTCCTTTTCGTCAGGCTTCGGATGAACGCGTTAATGTGTTCTGCAGGTATCCAAAGAATTACAACTTCGTCTTTCTCCACGTTTCCCCCACAGCTGGACAGGAAAGAGGAAAATCGCATAGCCGAAGCGAGAATGCTGTATATTGTAAAGTTTGAGGCAGCAAATCTCCACAAAACTCTGTGTGTCGTCGTTGAATATTTCTTTGGAATTGAGTAGGACAGCCCTAATTTACCGAGAAAAACTAAGTCTTCGCGTTCCATCTGGAAAATGATCTTGGAAAGTGTCTTCAAAAATGGGAAAATTCCACTTTTTATCGAATGAAAAGTTCTAGTGGAGTTGCTGTTGAGGACATGTTTTGTATCAAAGTGATGATAACGACGTGCTGAAGTCAAATCTGATGAGAAAATTTGGGATTTTCCACAGTTTGCAATCTCCTGTAGGCAAGGTGTCCCTAGGACACTCCAGTGGCAAGGTTCAGGTGGTCGTAAAACAATTAGCAGGGCTCCGAAGAAAACCGTTCATAACTAGGTCACCTGTTATAGCTGGAGTAAATGTAAAGGAATATTCGAGCTCAGCATCGAAGGACGAATCGAATGATGTTTTTGAATTTGCCCAAAGTTCACTGAGAACGATTTGCACGCTTTTGCCCGTACAGGCGCGTGCAGCACGTGTTTTGGGACATAAGTTATGAGCGGTATTGTAGTTCTAGAAATAATTCGTAGGAGAGGTTATGAGCTCACTCAGAGAATACAAGCCACGTTAATACTTGCCGGTGAATGTTTCTAAGCCTCACTGCTTATTAAATGGTGGCATGCTCCTGACGGGCACCCATCAGTAGTGACAAGTTGTTGCAGACCATGAAAACTTGTCATAGCCGCGGGCGACATGCCAATAAATCCATGCGACAACGCCACCAACGAAGGCTCAATTTGCATTCTAGTCGAAGTCCCCCTTTCTGCGCTTAAAATTTTTGGAATTGATGTAGGGGTTGGATTGGAAAACCACTTTTTATAGGTGAGCGTCAAAAGCTACTCCATGCTGAAACGAAAACGGTGTTGCTCAATGCGAAGAAGTCGGCTCAAACAGCTCTGGAGCGATATCGGAGGTTAGTGTGGCGAATCATAAAGAAATTTGAATAAAGAACAGTTATTTTTGATGGGTATTCGAACCGTACCGTAATATTACAGTACGAAATCACGAGCCAGTGGTGTACCTCGTCAAGCACGTCAGTACCTTAGGAATATGTCAATGAGTGATGTGTTGCGGATCAAGAACACTATGGAGCAAGCGATTTATCGTGAGTAATGCTCGATTTGAATCGTTTTTAACAACATCACTTTTTCACTATGAATTTTTTTCGCAATTTCCTTATTTAATTTTTGTTCTTGATTTGTCAATTCGTGGAGTCAAATTAAGTAGGTTTACACCATATGTCTACCCATCTCACGCTTTTGCATTCAATCTTCTTTAGGGACAATTTTGTGTAGCTGCTGTGTAACATTGAAAGATTGCTCTCACTATCAGATGGTGCACATACATACATCTCAAGCTGAAAAAGTCGTAGGAAGAGAGCGACATGTGAATCACACGTATCTTTGCAAAATATCAAGAACTGTTGAGAGCCGAAAAGGCACTGAATATCTTATTCGAGCAGCTCAGCAATTGTGGTGATTTATTGTGGCCGAACTTCATCTGTGGGCCGAATAGTCTTTTTTCATTTCGATCATGCATAGATTATGCATCTAGGAACCATCGTTCTCTTGAAAACATTTAAAAATCATGCATAACGAATTTTTCGAATGAATGCCCACTGGACTGAGCTTCAGTGGGTGTTCAGAAGTTTTATTTCGAGCAATACTGATATATCACAAACGACATTACAGTAATATATGGTAATATAAATAAACGGACATCAACATTCAACTATTCGCATAGCTTCAATAGGGTGCAGAACAATTATTCAAGAATAGGAGCTCCACTGCAGTGGAAGGGAAACACTTCAAAAAGATAAATAAATATCAAATTAGAGTTAAATAGCATAAATATTTTGTGAGCAGCGTGAAATAACGAAAATCGATGTCTTGGAGGAGCTTAGTTACATTTCCCTTATCACATTGAGGAGACTCTCTAGAGAAGATTCCTATTCCTACACACTTTTGAATTTTTTCAGGAAAAAATCTGGAACTCGTGCAATTGCTTATCGAACGGGACAGTCTTCACATGGAGCACGACTCGTTGCTCGTTGACATTGACGATTTCACTGAACATGAAGCTGAAGTAGGTTACATGATATTTTCAGAAAGTTCTTTGCTATTGGAATGAAGAGAAAGGGAAACGAACTGAAAACGCTCGCTATTCATCCGCGCAGATATTTTCCCACTCTCCAGTTCCGGCTCGCTGATTGGCATGAAACTGACGGCTGAAGTGTAGCAGTGCGGCAACAGAAACCGGTTTCATTCGAAAATTTTCCAGTGCGAAGCTCTGGATTTTCCTCATCTGCTCGGTATGATGGACGGCCGGATACCGCCAGCGACTCGGGACGAACCCAACACACTCTCACCGTCGTCTATTGGTCTGGTGTCACCGAGTCAAAACGGTGCTCCGACTCCAGCTCCAACACCGACCAGCCCCACAAAAGCGTTTGTTGCCCAGTTACCCAAGTCTCTCTCGAGATTCGTGCTCTTTCGACGTTAAAACACCCGACCGTATCGTGGAAACACGATAAGAGTCCCTTAACTATTGTATTTTTATCGAAGACACTTCATAAGTCGTTTAATTTAACAGTTGTATGTGTGAGTGTTGATGTTTTGTTTTCACTGCTAAGCAATAAGTTGAATAGAAAATAAATATTCTTATGCATCGTGGATCACTGTTGAGCTCCACCCGAACATTTTTCACCGAGACCATTTTAGACCATCTAGTTAACCCCTTCGCGAAGAAGAAGTAACAAGAAGTACAGTACCGGACATGCCTTTTGATCACTTCTCGAAAAAGATGCTTTGGGGCGTTCCAAGGCGGCTTTTTCGAGAAGTGATCGGCGACCAGGCGACATTTGAAGGGTCAACAAAAGGGGCCATATCTCAAATTTGTACGGAGTTTCGAAAAGCATTCGATAGAGCTCGAGCTGCTGAGCTCAAATATATGTATATTTTTATAAATGATTGAGTTTCAAAAGTTATTGAAAAAAGCCGCCTTGGAACGCCGCAAAGTGCCTTTTTCGAGAAGTGATCAAAAGGTCATCGTGATCATGTCCGGTAGTGTAGTTTGTGGTTTCCCTTGGGGTAGCAAGCCTCTCAGGAAGGCATGTATTGGCCCTGTTTGGCTTCTCTGTGATTCTGTACAACAATACTCGTCCATTCGTTAGTGGTAACTTTTACCTCCCTGATTTTTTCTGACGATGGTCTATGGTATCAGGACGATTTTGCACTACAATCTTCAAAAAACTAATTTCACAATACCACTGATGTAATAGTCGGATAGCAATACTTGTGCTGGTCACAGTCCGCAGAACTGCCTTCATTTGACTTGTATGTCAACGAAACACCTGCAAAAGTGTTGTTAATCGGAAATGGTCATCAGTAAGCCGCTCAACGCAATAATGTTTGATCGAAAACAGAGGGAATTCCCATCCTGATCAGGTCCTGTCTGAGCCGTCTACTATTTTCAGGAGCGTTTTAGAGAATCTTTGGAATGATTACGCTCTGTTCGTGGAATGATAATGATAGGTACAAAAGAAGGCGTTTTTATCCAGTGAATTAGTTGCAACTTTTTGTCAGTGTTCTTTTTCTGTTCTGAATCAGCCTCTTATTCTCAATAACCGAGTGGAGATCATGTCCTGTACGTCGCTCCTCAAATTGTTGCAATTACTTGCTCATCCTCATTGACATTTCTGTTGTGTTCCTTTCGTACAACGTTCAACGGGTATTCAAATTCGGTTTCATAACGGGCCGATTACACCGTCGGGATCCGTGCCATCAACAAACGCCACTGATTACTATTATTGGTTTTTTCGATATATAAAGAATGGGAAATGCGGAACGGCGATTGCTACGATGAATTCGTTCGCTTATTTATTGTTGACAATTGGTGTTAGCACTGCAATACATTCGGTATCCAACAGAGCAGCTCCTAACGGAGCACTGGAGGATGGCGACGAAAGTGTTGTGCCTCCCGATGGGGCCTACGCAGAAAACGGTTAGTACACTTCTACCATTTACCCTAATTTTATTTGCTAGCTTTCAATATAGACTTCGTATGAAATCTAGACCAAGTGAAGTATCCTTCTCCACCACTCTATGCACATGTATTAGGACGAGCCCAACGATCCGCGGTCACTGATACTCCCGACGATAACGAAATTTGTGGCGTTACCGATGTTGACGGTGAGATATTGGCCTGCAGCTTAATTTGTGCTCAACATATTGCGGTTGAATAATAGACAAACATACATCAAATATATTTCATTCAAGCACCCGGATACGTGCTCGGCAAGGGTCCCAACCCCGACGCTGACAAGGAATCGCCGGATACTTCCTATAACACTGATGGTAGGTGGGCTGCAGTATTCTGATGTCGTTACCGTCGTCTTGTAAGATAATCAATTTCAGATGATCCCAATAACAAGAAACGAAGGAAAAGGCAGAGCTCCTGCAGCGGAAAGTACTCACAAACGGACAGAAACGCCATCCTAAAAGTGCGTTTTGCCGACTTTTGGTCATCTGCTTATCTCAAGAGGATGATTTTGTGACGATATTTTCAGTATCACAACGACATGCGCTCCAGTATTGCCAGAGGCCGTTACGTTGCCAAAGGCTCTACCAAACAGCCAGCTGTCAATATGAGAAAAATGGTTGTTCTGCAAAAAGCGCTCATTTCAAGCTTTATTTAATAATTGCTATCATAATCTTTCAGTATTATTCGTGTGACATGGAGCGTAGCGCCCAACAGGTCGCTAATCGGTGCTTGTTTCAACATTCGGATCGAAGTGGAAAAAACACTGGAGAGAATCTCTACCAGTACATGATGCAACGTCAGTGGGCTCCAAAGCCGGTATATTTAGCGAGTTAACGGAAAATTCAACAATCTCAAGCGATCTTCCTCAGCTTTCGACTAACGGCACTGGATATGACGCCTGTAAGGCTTGGGAATCGGAATTTCAAACGATTGGTTGGCCAAGCAATACGCTGACTTCAAGCAGTTTCGGCACTGGTATCGGTCATGCTACTCAGGTATGCTCATCTGATCGATGGACTTGGAGATCTTCAACAAAAATAAAAGACAAAAACAAACATAATTTCCACCAACTGCAAAAGACTTCACGTTCAGATGGCATGGTGGCAGACTACGCTGGTTGGTTGTGGAGTAGCTCAATGCTCGGACAATACTTATCAGAAGGTTCTCGTCGTGTGTCACTATCAAGACGCGTAAGTCAGAAAGGCTATTCATCTACGAGATTTAACCCCAAGTGCTAAATGGAGACACTTGGTACTTTGGAATTTTCCAGCCATTTTAGTGGAATTTTAGTGGGAACTGGATTGGTGAGAACATCTACGACGCTGGACCGACATGTTCGAAATGCGGAACTGGCTACCGATGTGATTCCTCCACTGGACTCTGCATTGTATGAAATGTTCATCACAAAACACCGCATTGACAATAGGTACTCTTGGGAACTGAATGTGCTATAGAAAACATTTAGGTTTGGGAATAATATATTTTTTCAAGAACAATGAGTCACTCAAGCTTTGGTAAGTCACAGATTTGAAAAAAATACAAATACAATACAGATATGCAACTAAATCTCTTCATAATATTAGGGAAATGATTAATTATAATAATATTATAACACTTCAGATCATTCTCATGAATGAGCCATAATTATGCACCATTAATAATGAGAGACGTAATTATTCTGAGCATAGAGGGAATGAATCACAGAGCACAACTGTACTAACAGTTAGGAGATAGCATGTGTTAAATAGAGTGCTATTGAAAGATGACCGAAAGCATAACCAGTATTGCACCATTAGGTGAAAAGAGACTGAGTATGAACGACAGACAAGCTGAAGCGATCTGTTTTTTCTCTAATGTTTCTTCAGTCGTAACCTCAATGGTACCCTTTCACAGGGATCCAGTGCGGCAATGAGCTGTGGCAACCAAATAAGGGCATGAGTCAATCCTGAAATGAGAGAAATGGTCATTTTGAAACAGATTTAACATTAATATTGAACCCTCTCCAATGTTTTTTTCTGGTTCTTCGACTCCCTGCCTTCTCAATCTCCGAGTCCTTAGCAGCTGCTATGTTAACGCTTCTTCGCGTTCTAAATTTGCTTTTAGTGCATTCAGTTTTCCGGCGCTTAAGGAGGATATCGATGACTCTTCCACTGATCGAGGACTGCTTCACTTCACGCAAAGGAATGAAACAAAACGTGGTTCAGTGATTGATCTCGTCCGCTCTTTGAAACCGCACTCAGATTAATTAGCATCGCAGCCAGACTTCTATGTGTAGACATGCGGTCGTTATGGGCACATTTCCACTTCGGCCGGCTATCTGCGCTGATCCGTTTTCTTCCAAGTTCTCTCATCGCTCGCGTTGCGACGGGTAAAGGGCGACCTAGATACGATTAGCAGGAGCGCAACTCGTTTTATGGCATCGTGAACAATTCGTCAATAGACATGAACCAGTCGAGCACATCCCGAATCTCGACTCTTAACACGCATGTAGCTGCGGAAGAGTCGTTACTGGCACCTTACACTCCCGTATAGAGAGGTTGATTAGATCCTGGGTAACCCGCGAATAGCTGGACAAAATTCATTCAGATAATATCCACTCGAGGCGTAAGGAAACGACCAGCCTCAGACTCTGCTGGTAATGAGTTGTACTGAAGATGCATACAACTCATAAGTCAGCTTACCTATAATATTCACGAGGTACACAGTTTGAAAGAACACCCTGACGAGGTAGGCAGGTACAAATGCTGTTGAAGATAGACCGAATAACGTTGACGTGACTGCTTGCGTAATCGGCCATGCTACTGAGCACAATGTGTCACGCACCTGAACATGTTATTTAGAAAAGTTTTAGAACTATTAAATACTCCATTTGATGTTGAACAGCAAAGGAAACATCCACTCATACTCGCCAGTAAAAGAGTAGGAACTTCATAGGCGCCTTTCTGTATGCCTTTTCCAGTGCACCTCTGCCCAATTATCCACTGAAAAACTAAAAAAATCTGCGGAAGTAAAGTCCTACTTTCTCTGAAGTCTTGGTATATTCAGAACGATGATATCGATAACATATGTGGACGGAATAGTCGACAGCCAAGCCGATAGCCATGACGATGCATCCCATACTAGAAAAAGTGAATCAATGGAGAATTCAAAAAGAATTAGCGAACAAAATGCGAACGCGAGAAAAAGCTCAACCCTTACGCACCTGACAGAGTCGAGATCGGATCCCAGTAAAGCGAGTCCTCCACACACCCCCATAGAGATGGACAGCAGCGACCATGTCATCAAGAATACAGATTGCTGTAACGGCATGCACTAGGGTCATTTAAAAAAGGGATGGAAAGATTGATTGAAAACTATGTTTATTTAAGCGTCAACAGGATATTATTGAAGATACATTTGTCCGGAACCTTAGTAATAAACTTACAGCATCAGGCAAGAAGAAGAACGAGATTAGAGCCATCATGGCAAGAGCTGCTCCAATTGTCTGCATTGATGATGGGGCGATTGTGTGCCGCTGATCGATCAGGAACGGACTGAAAATTTTGATAGCACGTGGGGTAAATTGTCCTCAGGCACTAAGGTGAGACAACAGCCCATGCAAAATTGCCGAGGAAAATTGAATGTACCTGAAAATGCCGGCAAGAAACATGTCAAAGTCTGGATATTCATCAAGTATCGCTCTCCATCGGAAAAGCTCAGCTGAAAACTCCTAGTGAAGTTGATCAAATCAGAGATATCAATCACAAGAAGCCATACTTTGACGTTTATCCCAACTATCAAGGCCATAGAATGATGTCTCGAAAGCGAAAGCTGCTATGCATGGTTCACCATTCGTAACATTATTGATGATTTTGACGTCTTCTGAATCGGATTCGCTGTAGAATAACGCAAGATGAGGAAAGCGCCTTCGACAAACCTCGATATTGAGAGTAGTCGATCTGATTAAAGAAGTCTCTCAAATATTTAGGATTGTAGAAATCTTTCTGATAATCAACATCAGGGAAATCGTTCAGATATTGCTGGTACTGCCACATCCAGAAGTTTGTCGACACCTGACAGTCAGAGTCATAATGATCAAATTTGGTAAGGGGGCGTTCAAAGTGAAATTCAAAAAAAAAATCACTCTGCCAATCGAGTAGTTAGTGTGTTCCAGTCGGTAAACGAGTTCGTTCAAACGAGCTCTTTTTCCAGCGTCACGTAGGTCAGGAGGATTCATCACATGGAAGCTGGGCATAACATTATCGGCCCAAATATACTTGTCTAAAAGCAAATCGTCTGTCACAAAATTCGAAATTGGATACTCTTGTATCCACTCGTCACGATCTAGAATACAAAAAGTCACTTAAGTTATCGAAACTTACCAGCTAGTTTAACGAAAGTCTGGATCGGTGAATTGTCACGGATGTACTTCACTGGACTGATATCGACCTGAAAACATATTCTAGTCGAGACTAAGAAGACAGGATTTGAGCGATTATGTAAGTGATGTATATATTTGGTCGCATATTGCCCATGTATGTCAGTATTTTCACGTTGAGACTTATTAAAACTGTATGTGCCTGTATTCTATGTCAGTATATGACGGCAAATCTCCTTGATCTTTAAAGTGGCAGACATCTACTGCAAAGATGACGTGAACACATTCTGTCATATGTCAAAGACCTACTGCCCCATATAAAAGGACGAGCGGGAGATCTTATCGAATGAATGCCTCAGAGTTTGAGCTGTTTTGTGAGGAACGGGTAGTAGCTACCAAATAGGTATCGCCTTTGGAATTAGGATAAAAAGAAGTGTTACCCTTCATGGGAACGAGTTCAGATAGCAAATATTGTGGTCATTTTGAAATAACGGCACGAGAACCTCACCTTGAGATTGCAGCATCCGTACATAGCAAGGCAGGTGTAAATGATAAACACAACCCAACTGATGACACGAACATCGCGACGAAGTATAACCGGTGCGAAACGTTCACCGAAGAATTTGTGCATGTAGGGCACTGCAATAAATATTTCACCATATTAATCAAAACTCCTAGGAAACTACTATAAGTTTGCGTCCCCTATCGTTGCGAATCAGTCAGACATATCGCCCCATTGGCAAAGTTAAGGAATGTTCAGCTTCAACTCGAAATTCTAAGAATTCTAATCGTTTTTATACCAGCCGGTAGTTATCGTTTTCCCCGTTAGAACCACGACTACAGTCAATTGGGAGAACGACTCACAGTTCGCGGCCTTAGAATGGTGCTGGCAATCGACTTCGATTTGTGGAGCTTTCTCTACATTTGCATCACTTTCGACCGGCTGAAGTTTATGTTTGTCGAATAGGTGAGCTTAGTCAGTAGTGCAAAGCCTCAGTTGTCCACATTTGAACATACCTCATTCTTATAACAACATGACGCCAGACCTCCCGTATCCTCTTTCTTACCGGAGTAGCACAATATGGCTGCGAAGAACGTGATCTTAATTGATGATTTGAAAATAATCTATGTCGATCTTGAATCTTCATCTGGTTTCAACTGACCTGCATAACATAGTCAATCAAAACAGCCCAAGCGGTGATCAGACAGAATTCGGCAACAGCCGGCGTTGAGCACATATAGTAACCGAGCCCTGAAAAATGGTTGAGAAGCTTTGAAAGAGGAGTTCGGGGATTTGCATGAAGACCCACCAAAGCAGAAGAAGTTGGTGAACGACGTGACAGTAATTGATGCTCCAGCGTCCGCCATCACCAATGCAACCTTTTGGTGAAGAGGAATTCGGCGATCTAATTCCCGCCACGCGGCTATCATGAGGAAGTCGTCGTCAATACCTAAAATCGAACGGTTCGATTGAGAGCAAAAACCATTTTGTACTCTCCCTATGAGATCACTGGTGTGGAAAGGCGACTGAACAGAATACCTACCGACAGCCAAAACCAGGAAAGGCATTGTTGATGTGACAGGATTGAATGCGATACCCAAGAAGAAGAATATTCCGAATGTACAAATAAGTGCTAAAATAACCGACCAAACACCAAGGTACATTTCCAACGGTTTTGACCTGAAACGAGGACAGTAAACGAAATATCGCCAAGTATATCGACTAATTCTGTTTTTTACATTTGTTTCACACTGCTCCAGTTTGAGAACACCACGTATATCATCAGCATGAGCGTGGCAGGAACAGCAAAAGGCACTGTGGTTTCAATGATCTTCATCATCTCGTCGTCCATTGCTTTGTCACTGAAAGTGGTTATAAATTCTTGAAAATGAGTCAACAAATCAAGTAGCTCCATTTCGATATATGAAATAGGTGGTGAACTGAGAAAACACTAGGAAACCAGATTAGAAAAGGCGTTTGGCGGCCCATTTTGAAAGTAAAATCACGAACTTGTGTGGAATGAACTCAAACTCCGTCTCCTTCATCACACCACGCCAATACTCCATTAGATTTTCTCTGAACTCATAGTATGCGGCATTGTTTTCTGGTGACCCCGGATATTGGATGAACCTATAATATTAGAATAGAAGAAATCGCTTCTCTAGAAGTCAAATGGTATACAGAGATGCCACAGCGAACGAACCAGTGAAGTGTAAGCACTCTAGCTCCCTGAATCTCGTTCTTTTCCCCTTTGACGTCGACACCGTAAATTACCTGAAATAGCAACTACACGTATGTACTTACTACAAATAGCTCTTGGCCACAAAGGCACAAATATTTCTTTCCCACGTTTCCAATATCCTTCGGTCGATTGAACAGGTAAAGCACCGGATAGGAGAGCTGAAGATTCGGATTCGTCTTCACTTTACCGTCTTTAAATAGCACATCGGCATGCTTGATCCAAACATTCAAAAGGTTGTCGCACTCCTGAATTGGTATCAAATCAAAAACGTGTTATAAAAATGAAATTTGAAGACAAGCCCACCGTTTGACCTTGTTCCTTCTTGCAAAAATCGTCCAATGAGTACTGCTCTCCTTTGTAGTCCATGGTCACCTTCATCATCTCATTCGTGTACCTATAGAGGGGACCGAGAAACTTCGACTGTAGTAGATTCTCGAAGTTCTTGTGAACAACGTAGAACCGTAAAATGTCGTTTTTGATGGGAGCTGGAACGGAAATTCTTTGAATAGACAACATTGCGACCACTATCAACAGCAATAACGGAAGAAAAATTAGCAATGTCTACATTGGACCTACAAACGATGGGAAATATGTACTCACCACTCGATTTCTGAATAAGCGACTTTTTCATTGTTTCCTCCTTATGTGGGTCCATTTTCGCTTGCCGCTTGAAACGGGTAACGTTCACATCCATTGTGTCGGCCATCATCATCAGTTCGAGATCTCGTCGAAGTCGCTCCATGTCCACGTCTTCTGATGGAATACCTCGTGGAGGTCGACTTTTCAGAGTGCGCTTTCTCTGACTTCGCCCCAACTCGCCAATTGGCATCTTATTGAACTCAAGACTTCGTTCAAATTCGTAGCGAACCTAGAAACCGATGAAATAACTAGTGCTTGGATAGGCTCGAGAGAAAGCCCTTTAAGGAGAGAGCGATGTAGACTTCCAGCAGTTAAGCCCTAGCCCTGACAAACTAGCGTCATCAGAGGTTTTTGTACGCAGAAAGTAAACGACCGACGCAGCTAGTGAGAAACGTACGCAACGGTAATAAGCATCTCATCGCGACATGTTTTTTACTTAATGTGATGTTCAGCTACCTTTTTCCTCTGGTATGACAGCAAGAAGGATTTTGAAGAACTTCAAGTTTATTGGTCCACTTAGGGCGATTTTAATAAGATAGCAAAAGCAAACTTACAGGAGCATCGGTTGGCACGAATAGCTTGTAGAGATCGAGATTGATTTTCAGATAGAACAATCCAGGTGAACAGCAAGCAGTGAATATCAGCGGGCCCCACAGAAACCAAAACGGATGCTTTCCCAATATCAAACCATACTGATAGAACATCTCCACCATCCAATCCTCGAATCTCTTGCCATATTCGGACAGTAAGGAGGGCATTACCCTGGCAAAACAGATTCAATTCAATAGAATAACTTCGAGCGCTGGAAATGAGGCAAAGGAAACGAAAATCCGAACACGAAATATTATAATTCTGTTCCCTATCGACGACAAATACACACAGAAGAGACCTTTGGCGATAATCTCCTCTGTAGGAAGACTTTAGTTTATTCGAAATTGATGAATCTTTAGCATGTGCACTACTCAGCGTCCAATATCGATCATGCTTGGTGTGGTCTGATTAGGCGTTCCGAAGCGGAAAACTAGCCGATCAACGATGGATAGTGCAGCATGGTATGAAAACGTTATGGACGCTGAGATCTCCAAGACAAGTTCCGAATCCGCTTGCTAGAGCCACATCAAGGTTTAGGACGCAGAATTTCAATTACAACGTCTGCAAAGAAATTCAACGAGCCTTATTACTCAAGGCTCAAGATCTCGAATTCGTTTTCGAAAAGCAGTCTGAAATTCCCGTCATCGGGATAGTGGTGATGGAACGCGCTGAATTACCTTGAACTGCGAACAAACTCTTAGAAAACACTTCGTTCCAAAAGAACCGCTTTTCAAAGTGTGGTCAAAAAAGGGGAAGAAGGATCGGACTTCTTACACAATGAGAGGCGCTGTTGACGACAGTTCGTCAAACCATAGCCACAAGCGGAAAACCAGATCTGATGCTTGAGAAAGATTAGCATGACTCTCTCATCGGCATCCAATTTAGTCATTATCTACATAGAAAAGATGTTAGTAACCTTGACCGCCATTTAACGCCGTCTATTAGCATTTCTGGTTGTTGTGATACTACAACATTCCTCTCTTCCTGTAGTAGACGGGTCGCATTCTACCTTCTCTATTTTTTCTTCCCCTACGGGAAGCACGGGAGAGTTGCTTATCCCTTTGTTTCACCTTTTCAAGTTAAGACCTCACGTTTAGACCCCAGACTTCTGACCTCGACTTACATCTCAGCACTCCCAGCAATGTAACTAATATATAAGGAGAGCAATTCATCAGCGACGCACAAGTGAAAATCATAACGAAAATCATAGAAAAAGGCACTATTTCAAATTTTGTACCCCACCGCTATGTTGAGCTTTCTCACACTAAATAGTGTGTGTCCTGAGTAGAGTCAGAGCCTTCGTCTCCTACCACCGCGCACTTTCGCAAGGCTTTTGGCCATTACAGCTCAACATAGCGGTGGAGTATAACATCTAAAATAGTGCCAAAAAATTTATGCACTTTAATTTTGAGAAAACACTGCTTCCGGATTCTATCTAAAAGAATCGAGAATAGTGACCGCACTTTTACGTGAGACAACGATCCTAAAGGTAGCAACACGCATTGACAGTAGTTTTCACTCATGGTGTTCCTTTTCCGTACAGTTTACCCGTACTAAAGTCTCATTATCTAACTGGAAGCGTTCCAGTCGCGTAACATGCTCAACAGCATGACATAACTAGTATTCTGGCAGAGAATTGGATGAAGGTACAGATCTCAGATCAATGACGTCATTGACGGAACTGACTGCTTTAACGGGCTTTAACGGATAGTCAGTGAAAGGGCCGTAATCAATAGCAAAGTGGAGCAAATTCGCGAAGACATGACGAGGTTAGGGATAAGGGCTGAGAGTTGGTGAGAGTGAAACGACGGCGGCGGCCAGTCGGAGATCTACGAATTTATTCGTGTGGTGTTGGTGGTGATGGAGATGGTGGTAGTGGTGGTGGTCGACGGACACCGCCACGATTAGGCGAGTCGAGCGAGGTGTTCGCCGCGCTCGAGCTGGCTAAGGAGGTGGTGTGGCATCGTGCGACGACGACGAATGAAGTCCGGATTTTGCTTCTTTAAGATTCTATGTTAGGTCCTATCCCTCCTGATTCGCACGGTCAGCTAGCCGTCAGACGTGCAATAAAATCAAAGCGTCAATCGATGGACATTATAGGAATACGAAGGCGTAGTGCACTGTGGTTCCGCATTCGAAGAAAATCGCATGAGGGATTAGCCCTCACTTTGTCGGTCGAGGTCGACGTTTGCCCGTTTTAGTGAGGATTGACTATTCTGAAACCGATTTTTTGCATAACTGCGATCGCACTCGAATTTGAAACTTGCACCAATGCACTCAGAGTACCCCTTTGTAGTGTTCTTCACCTTTCAAACCAAACAAATATCTGAAAAAAACGAAGAAGCTACGCCAAATTTTTTCTGTTCGTCAGCGTCCCTCTGGTAATTCTCTACGCAGCGAAATCTTCTGTTCAGAACTTCTCTATCTTTTCGTAGGTACTATACCATTCTAACAAAATTAATGGCCAACTCGTAAAGCTAGAAGAACAACATGCCCATACTTTGCTCGGAACTGCATAACGGGAAAAGGATTTTTGATAAAGTTGCAGGTTTTCAGTTTCATTCAACGAACTCACTGATCTCCCATCGACAAAATGGAGATAAATGGGATATGTTCACATTCAAGTCTCTAAGTGGAACTTAGATATCTAAGCCTCCAAGTAGAGCTTAGACATCTAAATTTCTATTTAAAACTTAGACGTCCAAGACTCTAAGTTAAACTCAGACATCTCATGTTAGCCTTTAAAGTGAACGTGGACATCTAAGATTCTATGTAAAACTCAGACATCGAAGTCTCCAGTTAAAACTCAGGCCACTGATGTAAGCCTCCACGTAGAACTTAGACACCAAAGTCTCTAAATACAACTTATTGTTAGACATCCAAGCCTCTAAATGGAACTTATTGTTGCACGCCCAAGTCTCTAAGTAGAATTTGGAAATCTAAGTCGAACGTAGATATTCAAGTCTCTAGGTAGAACTTAAAGATTCAAGTCTCTAAGTAGAACTCAGACACCAAAGTATCTAAGAAGAACTTAGACGTCCAGGTTTTTAAGTAGAACTCATGCGCCAAAGTCTCCAAGTAGAGTTTGGACATTCAAGTCTCTAAATTCAACTTTGACATCCAAGTCTCTAAGTAGAACTTAGACGTCCAAGTGTCTAAGTAGGACTCAGGGATTAATGTCTCTAAGCTGAACGTAGACGTCTAAGTTTCAATGTAAAACTTAGAAATCTATAACTCTAAGTATTATAGAAGCCCAAGTCGTCGAGTAAAAATTAGGCGTTCGAGTTTCTAAGTAGAATTTAATTGAGTCATGTAAGTCAATTGACAAATAGAAGGTGAAGTTAATTAGGCTCCTTAATTTTCTGCGTAGAAAACAGGAAATGGACGCAGCTGCTACACACCCATCCAAGTAGGGTATTCTGTGCATTTTGGTTTATATAGTGTGGACAGCTTGGTAAGTTAAGGCTCCAGTTACATCTTTCGTTAGGAGCCATAGACAATGAGAATGTTCACGGTTCGCAGGATTCAACCAGGATTGACGATTGTGGTCGAGAACGGTCACGAATCGTCTGTAAAGGACAAGATAGGCTGAATGTAGGTGACATTTATCCAACGAGACGATCGAGGAATGACGAACAAAAGAGCGCGACGACCTCATGAGGTAAACGTGTGTAGATTTTCAAGGAAATATATGCAACAAAAACGCTTTTTGATATGGGGGTAGCGGGCGCATTGAACGTCGATTGACCTCATTCGATTGTAGACCGACCACCGGCCAAGGCTAGCCACCCACACTGCCCACATAGACCTTGTGTGAAGACGATTTCTTCATCGGGCCCAACAGATCCGACGTCCGTCGTTGATCACTTGAATGTGTTGGAGATCAACGGCCATTGCGCCTAAACGTGTGTGTAACGAGCCGTTGTGAATAAAGAATTATTGGATTATATCGTTCAGTACCACTACTAGCTAGGAATTGATCAGAAGATGGACTACATTTCAGGCAAGAACTGTGTCGTCTTGCCTAATGATGAACTGTCGGCAGATTTCCAGATTTCACCACGTGGAATGACAATCTGCTTTCAACGTTCTCATCCTATTTTTAATCGTGCTATTGACCATGCCCTTTCTAATATCTTGTACAGATGACTATCAGGAAGGATTCACGGAAAAGACAGCGTGCGTAATCATCCGATATGATCAGTGTATCAGTTGTCTCTCAATCGGTTCGGTGCTCTGCTGCTGTAGCATTTATTCATATCAGACTGATAGACACCGTTATGATCCAGGCATTTGTAGAAATTTGGACGAAACAGGTGGAAACGATCAGTGTGCTGGCGTTCGTGAACGGGTTCCTCACTTAGCATGCGAACACGCACAGTCGTTAAAGTGCAGATCCGGAAGACCACTTGTATGTGTGGACCTGGAATAGCCGAAAAACTTCACTCGCGAGAATGATTTTTTCTGATAAAGCACTTCCTGCCGCAAGAACTAGTCGCAAATCACGAGATAGGAACGGGGGGTGACCAAAACCACAATGTGAAGCCTGTTTCCGCTCTTAACCTCTTTCCCTCTTAAAACTGCTACATGCCCATTGACCAACAGGAGAGGTACTGTGTTTTCTTGCTGTGTGAAACCCTTAGGCTGTTCTTGCACCTTGCGATGGGTATGGGTGTTAAGGGTACTAGTCCACGTAGGAAATTCGGTATGTGACATTTCTTACGCAAAGATCGCAAAAGTCAATCACGAACGGAAATCGATACAGCGCTCTTCTCCACATCGCGCCATTGTTTACCGATATTTCCCATGAACACATTCGCCATCAGAGTATTGGAACACAAAAAGTGACACTCCTGGTTGCTCTGTTTCTCTTTTCAAAATCCACCTCTGATTCAATGCTCACTAGGTCTCATATTTCATGAACAGCATCGAAAAAAGCAGCATTGCCTTTTTGTTCAAACTTTGGTGGTTTCCTTGAACCGAATTCACAGATAAGGAATCGTAGAATAAATTGTGTTCTTCATGTCCATATGACCACTATCCCGACTCTTATCAGTGTTCATCGCCATTGTCGCTGGCCAAAAACAGCTACTCCAATCGGCCACCCGCGGTTGCAGATTTCTTCTTGAACTTCACATATTCTGTGGTTAGATGCTTCACAAGTCTATAGCTGGGTCTCCATCTCTTACCCTCTTTGGTAGTCCGAAATGAAACATGAATTTGCGATTTGATAATGTATCGCTAAAAACTCCTTTCTCGTCGGTGTTTTGTTTGGTTCCATTACTTGATCCTTAAAGGAATTTCGCTCTTCTCTCAATGGTTTCTAGCCTATTCTATAAAAGATGTGAGCTAAGCCATACCCATTTCAGGTAATTTTTCGTTCAATTCGATGAATCGAATACTCCGGGGTGTGGTCAAGTTCCGGCAAACAATTCGAAACGATCTCGCGAAACAATTTGACGAAATAAGCGATCATCCTAGGGTGGGCATTTTCACATTTTACGCATTTTCAACGTATTAGATTTTTTTCGAAGATGTGGGTAGGGCGATCGCTGTTTAAATTGTTCTTTGCGCCATTCTACATGCATATGCATATGTTTTTTTTTCGTATCTGAACAGCAAGTTGTTTAACTAACACACTTTCTTATTCAATAGCACATGTGTAAGGATGTAACGAAAAATAAATGAACAAATAAGTAAATATGTGCTTGAATTTACTATTGACACGCACATCTACGCACATTTTCGCACTTTACGCGTTCCTTTCGCAATAGATATCGTGCAGTTCTTGGTGCTTCCGAGCACTTTGAAACTAGCACCCACTCTAGAGAAGTCATTTTTTTCGATGTCGTTAGTTTTTTAGCCAACTGCTGTGATGTTCACCTGCATGGATTCGCGTATGCTTCCAACACGATTCACTCAGTCCAATGTTGGCGACATGTTCGTCGTGCGTAACGCTGGAAACATGATTCCTGACGCTCCTCGTTATGGTACGTTTTTTTCGACATCGTCGCGTCGCAGAGTGGAAAATTCGTTGAAACCACGTGATGCTTTCACTTTCTTCGTTTTCGAATAGAATATCAACTTTTATCACTTGGCTGACTTCTATCGTTTTATCAATGATTAAAAATTGACTCCGACTGATTACCGACCGGCTTTCAGGTGTCAGTTCGGAAATCTCTGTGACAACTGAACCGGCAGCACTTGAGCTGGCGGTGAAACGTGGAGGAATTCGACACATTGTCGTTTGTGGACATTCTGATTGCAAGGTGGCAACAAGGTTACTACACTGTTGAATCAACAACCTCCACTTCGCTTTAGGCAAATTGATCTGCACTTCCCTAGTTGCATCTCAATTAGGTGTACCCACAGGCTGTGATTAAGCGGGTCGGTCTAATAAGGTCGAACTCGTTAGTTAATACTTGCTGCGAAGTCAGGACAAAGAGCATTTATCTCGAACTCATTTTCTTCGGAATTCCTGCTTACTTTTGTTTGCGAAACGTTTCCGCAAAATCTCTGCTACAGGCCATGAACCTTCTCCACTCACTTCATCAGTGCTCTACGAACTTCGACGCCTCTTCACCCATGGACCACTGGGTTCGACAAAATGGATATCGAAGTGTCAAACGGTATTTTACATATTCACTTTTTAACCGCTGTCATTCAGAATACTTCACCTTTCACGATTCAGATTCAGAAAGTGACCTTGAGGTAAGTCATTCGCCGACTCTACCTCGAACTTTTTTTCTGAAATTGCAGATTGACTGAACGTCTTCATAAAGGAGGGACGCCGTTGAAGTTTGAGAGCAGCGTAGCGCCTAGTCAAAATTTCGAGGCAATCGTCGACCCCTTTGATCTCCTTCCTGTTGAGGATAAACTTTCGCAGGTGTGCTTCCCATTCCTTGCTGTATGACAGAAATTTTGTGGCTGAAAACTATCAGGACGAAACCAAGCCGTGAATTTTACGCAGTCCACAGAGAAAAATGCTCAAAATTGTTTTCTTCTCCTTGATGTGAAGTCCAAGCTCATCAAATAAAGTTTAGATAAATGTTTTGCAACAGCTGGTGAACGTTTCATCCCATGAGTTTCTTCAAAGTTATTTCGAGTCAGGTTTGTTTTCCATTCCTTCTCAAGGTGAATCACATATGCACTCAGATTTGCATGAACTGCGGTAGTTCATCGAGTTGAATAACAATCGGGTTATTCAAAGACGCATTAGGGATCTTTGTTTCTCGTGATGTTTCCAGTTTTCACGCATTGGCAATCGTCTGTTCTGATTCTTGATCGCTATTATTCTGGAAGTCTATCAAGTTTTTAAGGTCTGGTATTTGTTCACGGAATGTGGTTCGATATCTACAATGGGGACGACTATCTTTTCTCAAAAGACAAGAAGCAATTCGTCCTCATTGATGTTGGTTTTCGGGTTTTTATCACTAAAATTCATATGTCTAAGAATGTGGGACTGTTCCAGGAAAGCACTGTCCCGGACCTTTTAGCAGAGCTTGAATCTCGATGTGGACCCGTTTTGTCCTCCAGTGAAACTGCTAAGGCGTAGGTTGGTCATATTACACGAAAATTGCAAATTGGTTGATGATTTTTTTCAATATTATAACAACAGATCGGTTTCGAAACACCGCCCCATTGTAAAAACTTTGGAAGAACCGCGACCATGAGTAGTGTCTCATGTTTATTTCTTGCTGTTTTATTTCCTGTTTGTGCGAACGGTGTTGATTGAATCGCGTCATTATAAGAAATCTTAAGAGAAATCGTTTTCCCGAATCGGTCAGTAGGAATTTTTCGAGCAACGCTTTTTGTTTCACGCAATGCTGGAAGCGGTTTGTCTTGATGTTGCGTCGTCAACTGTTGTTTCTAGATGGAGGTTTCCTTAAGCTGTGATAACAGCGAAGAAAAACTTCATGTACATCCAGATAAAACTTCCGGATGGTAGAAACCTGTGTTGTCTACTTCAGCGCAAACCAAAAGTGTTACCAGTGATCCTCAGTCAAAAAATGAACAGTGTGTTATCAGTACTGCTCCTTTTCTGACATTTCAGGTACAACAAGCCCCCAGTCTGTGCCTCTCGTTGGTGAATGCGTGCACTGTGGATCTCCTTCGTCACCAAGTCTTTACATCGTTTGCCTGTGCAGATACACGCCCATTCTCGAATGTTGGATAGTTTTTTATAAGATTTAGATGTACAATTGGCCATCTGCGTTATGATCTCTCGAATGCATGCTATTCCGCAGTAATAAAGAGTCTTTATATTTATTGTACAAGTTATCTTGTGTTGCAACAAACAACAAAAGAACCAATTCCTAGAATATCAAATGACACGTATTGCCTAAATAACAGAATCTTTGGTTATCCAAGAAATTACAGATGAGAGCAAATAACAGTCAAGCAGGTGGGTTGGCGCCTAGCCGGATAACATGTGCGGTTCAGGAGTTGAAACGGAATTGAACGTTTTTGTTGATTACGTTATGACACACCGATATTTTGGCCTTTTTGCGGAGCTTCTCAAATGAAGAACGAGTCCTAGCAGTAAAAAGAAATGACGTGGACAGACAAGTTTTACTCTGCCGACATCATACTTAACGGTTCCGCCTCGGGTGGTTCCCTTTCTCAGCGACATAAGATCTGCATGCCTGAGGCTCGTCTTGTTGTGATCTTATGGAACATCAAAAGATCGTTTCGTTTCCTTCTGAGGGCAATTACAGATGAGAGCTCTTTGTAGAAGGCTCTTTGTAGAAGCATTTAGTGTTAGAGCAACATCTGCCGCCGCGCTTTGAGATTTACGTTTGAACAGTTTTTGCTAATATTTTCCCTTTTGAGCTTAGATCAAGTGTTGAATCGAAAAAGAATCGTACCCCGGTGCCCCGGTGCCGTGTAGACCAGTGGATTGTTATTTCTTCACACATTCCTTATACGACGCTTTCTAATTGTTTTCGAGACGATAGTTGAGTTATGCTTATCACACAGAACACTGCTGATCCACTCAGAGCGATCAGATCTTGTAGTTCATCTACAGCTTTAATTACCAGTCTATCTACTACTCAGCTGTAATTACCTGTAAAATGTGTTTCTCGGTCGATATCAATGTACTGGAAGGTACTATGAGCGTGAAGTATAGTCGATGACCCACCGAAGCCTTAATCACGAGGGAAGTTGATCCATCTGAGCTCCACACCGATCTCCTTGTGACTTCACCCATTCGATAGAGAACGGCAGTGCCGAACTAGGCATCGAACTGTACCGCGGTGCAGTGCCCAACCACCAGTGGATCGCAATCACTTCACATATTCCTTATACGACGCTTTCTAATTCTTTTTGGAAGGTTGCTTAATTTTCGTTTGATTTACCCGGAATTTGCTTTGAATTTGGGACTTTGCTACGATAGCTACACTTCGGCTCACTATGCTCGTGTTGATGATTTTCTTGAGATCATATCAGCCATTTAGTTGAATGCGCGAACTAGCATCTGTCATTTGACATTTTTCGAGACTGCTGCATTTCCTAAGGATGCTACGTAACTTAGGAAGTACAGCTGAAGGATAAGTTTCCTTGTGCCTTATCTTTTCATAGAAGCATGCTCTGATTTATGTTGCAGTACGGAAAATTCGAATATTATCATCTTGAACAATGTGATCTGTTTTAAGGAATATTGTAAGTACAGCGAAAAAGTCTCGGGAAATGTTTGGCACTGGTTAAAAGTGCCGTTCCGACTCCACAGACCAGGCTTAGGTCCAGAAATTAATTTTCGCTGGAACTTCCCCATGACGGTTATTTGGGGCGCTGATTAGGAATCTGATGTCCGCTTCTGTTTAATTCGTACTTTTTTGTGCAATTACTTCTAATACCTGAGTCTGTCGTAATTGGGCGAAATTTGAGGAACAACTTTGGACGTGTGATCGTGATCAGCACCCCAAATTACCTCTCTGGGCGCAATTTCGACAAATTTGGTTGAAAAAAAAAACAGCTTCCTCTGACAGATGTTGAGTGATGAGTGTGATATCGCCATATCTTGTCCATTTACCAACGTTCCCTTTTTTGCAAGTTACCTGACCTCGTTCACCTTGTAATATTTTAGCAGTCTTGTATAGCAAAATATTGCGAGCCGTGTGTATTGGCGAGAAAATGAACAATTAATATAACTAAAATCGTTTCGTGCTTATGTTGTTCGTTAATTCAGGTGTTTCTGGCGACGACCTCTTCGTCCACCTCTTCGTCCAACGTCGTTGTCATTTTAACCCATTGACGACCGCGTGTCCCGCCGGCGGGACACACCTTGTGGTCCGCGGTGGACCGCGTGTCCCGCCGGTGGGACACACCTTTTGGGCTACGATTCCTCCCTCTTGGGAGACACTGTGGATAGGAATGTCCATTTAGGCAAAGTTACTACCCATTCTATATTTTCCGTTTTATCAATGCTTCAAGATATTCATCAAGTGAATGACCCTTCAAGAAGCTCAAAAATGGTCTGAAAATCGTCTACTTCTAATGATTATTTGAGGAAGTTTCAAAATCAACAATATACACAGAAAAATTATACTTATGATCTATTTGAAAACAATTAATGCCGCTGAGGCACTCTCATCACTGCACGTGCGCGGTCCCCCGCGCCAGACACGCAGAGAGCGCGCGGTCGTCAATGGGTTAAGTCAATTTGCGCAGTAATTCGCTGTTTCATGTTGGCAACACTTGCAAGGCTGGTTATATGTCGCGAAGCCGTCGATTTAAAAAGCTTCATTCCAGGTGGAAGATAGAGAGCCTGGCGAGAATGAGCAACAAATAAATAAATAAACATGGCGCAAGAGGTCTTCTCGACGGGCCTTCGGACCGTTCAGCAATGTCTGGAAGCGCTGCGAGACGAGCACAACACCGAGAGAGCTACGTTAGAAAGCAGCCTTAGAGGTAATTCATAATGTTAATTGTTATTATTTAATTTATTAATTCATACACTTTATACGCTGTTACGTGCGCCAAAGTGAGACAGAGGATTCATTCAGAGCAAGCATTTTATTGCCAATTACAATCTGTTATCTTATATTAAATAGGTTTAGGAATAGCAGTTCCGTATCTTCATCTTTTCATTCTTTCCAATTGAAGCGAAGGCGCGTTCTTCGGTATTTTTAGAGAATTTCTTTTATCCTTTTTGATATTCGCATAATGGATTAGCTGAATTGCTTTGTGATGTGGAGATTTGTGATTTTATACCCTCTTTGAAAAAATCCTTATGGGTTACCGATATTGAGTGATTTTGTATCTATGTATCGTCGAAATGAGCACTAGCACAAACCATTCGAATAAAAAATAACAAAATGTAAAGCGATAATGTAATAGATGCTGCAGAGTGGGCCAAAGGGATGAAGACCTTTTTACCGGGAGTCAGCTAATGGTATGAAGACCCTTTGCCTTTTATTTCATTTTTAACCCATTGTCTCCTCCAAATTTTTTCCTGCATATTATGGTGAACATTGGAAAATGGTATTCGCGAATTATGGAATTGTTAATATTTGCCAAATCTATTCTACAACAATCGCAGGCAGTACTGACAATCATTTTAAAGCACGTAAAATGTCGCGACTTCAAGACTGATTTGGAAGCGCTTTGTTATGAACTCTGAGGACTTTTTGTTCGCGCTTGCCGATCGATTGAATGTTTTTCAAGTTTGAAATAGAGGAGATATTCGATTATAAAAGAAGCTGCTCTATTCTCTCCGAGGCTCTTCTTATGGCGAACTAGGGCTAAGGTCTGATGTTTCTTTAGGACTGGGATGAGTGGAAGGAAGTTTTGTGTTACCCCTCATTCAGAGAGCAGTTCTATTTTTATTCAGTTTGGAAAAAAAGCTCCAAGATTATGAAGATAATGAGTGTATATTCAAACAAATTTTCAGAGACCAGTGAAAACGAAGCTTCCATAGCTCGTGAAAAGCACCGTCAAATCACTGACAATATGACCAGAATATCAAGTGGATTGGAAGAAGTTACGGTAAGTATTTTATGGGAGATATTCTGTTGTTTACCCGTTCAATCTTTTTCCACAGGTTCAGCCTGTGTGGTACTATGAAACACCTATTTGTTCAAGGTTACATCTTACCCCAGGTGATTTGGTAGAGAAATCCTGAAAGGTGTTTAAACTTGCAAATCATTTATTCTTAAATATATCGGATACGAAAAAATGAAAGATGACGGAGGTTGAAAAGTTTTCTCTCAATTCAATGTGGAAGCGAATGCTGAATGGAATTTAGCTTGTTTTAGAATGAAAATATAAAATATTGACCATTCTGGTAAGTAGAATTTGTTTCCAGACGATGGTATCAATATTGTCTTATCTCAACAACCTGGAGGCAGAGAAAGAGAAATACCAGGTAAGAACTTTTTCGTTCTCTTTTAGCGCACAGTAAGAGGTAGCCAATAAATTTGCTAGTATTACTTATTTCAATTAATGTATTGTTTCACTCATTTTTGAAGTACAAATTCTCCAGGCTCAACATCGCCGCCTCTGTCAAGCAAACTCCTGGCTGCGTGAAGAACTCAGTTCAACTCAAATTAAACTGCAAGCATCAGAACAGGTATGAATTTCCCCAAGAATGTGATAGCCTTTCGTTAAATTGAATCAATTTTTAATTCATTTAATTGTTTTTATTCAGCGCGTTGCCACTCTCGAGGAGGAGAATAAACACCTAAAGTACATGAATTCCACAAAGCAGTTTGACATTGTGAGTTTGGTGAAGCTAACTAGATAATTATTGATGTTTCGGATATTTTTTTTTCGAAATAGGAATTCCTTAGTGGACTTTTTAGCAGTTAGTTTTTCTTTTCAGCAGAGCGATGTGAAATCAGCGCCGTCGGAGTCGAATCGTGGAGGTGGATAGGTTTTTTTAGGAAGGGTTGCTATAGCTAAGAGTTTTATTTCTTGTTTTTTCCTTGTGTTGAAGTGACCAAAGGTCTGTGGAAGGTTGGAGACAACCGTAACTAGTTTGTCGTCGATTAGAAGCACTAGAATTGTAAAAAGAAGATTTTGATGTTCAGAAAACAACGTGCTTATACTAGCTGTCTTCGTCTCTATTTCATCGAAGTTTTGTATCCTTTAGCCAAGAAGGTAATGCAGCTGATTCACAGGGGCTTTCCGCATAGTTGTATGTAGGTATAGTAACATAACAGGTATAAAGTTGCCTTTTTGTCTTGGTGGGTTTGAATTTTGAAGTAGTAGAAATGCTGTCATCCACGGTCCTGCTAACGTGACATTTATGTCTCCTTTGTAGAAACAATGACAATAAATCTATCTCTTGCGCGGTTGAGCTTAATCAATTTCCTAGAAAGTGGTTGAGTGAAATTCATTCAAAATTAGGTATTTAGTCTTAGATTATCAAATTCGCTGCAAAATTTGCCATCATTTAAGGCCAATTCGCCCAACCGACACCGGCTCACTCGATGGCCGCTTCGAAATCAGTTGGCTACAAGATTCCGGCGCGCCTGCGCATCTTGCATAATCTGGTATAGAAGTGTTTTTAATCAATCATTTATCCACAGATTAACCTTTGTCAAATAACCGCTTCAAAGTACTATTATCCTCTATCCGATCAACACAAACTTGACTTCAGTACCATGAGAAGATGTCACTGTTGTTATACGAAGTATTATACTGGGTGTCCAAAAAAGATGTATACACGGTTGAAACGCCATAACTTTGACGAAAGTGAGCCGATCGAAACGAATCATAGCTTGGATGAAAGCTAAGGAAAAAGAAAATTTTTCTGGCATGTGAGTGGTAAGATTGCGCTACGTTCTCTCAGATTTTGTACCTGATTGATAGTGCATGGGTTATATGCTTGCTCTACTTTGGTCGTAAACAAGTGATATTTCTACTATGAGTTACTTCAGAGGCAGTGAACATATCGACTTGTAACAGCTTCTGGATAAGCGTGGAACAACATCAATATGGATCAATAATTGTAACCACTGTTTGAGAAGCCAAAACACTTCCAATAGTGATGCAATCATAAGAAAAGAATTAAGAGGAATGTAAAAAGCATGTACCATAAAGATTGCGTCATGTACGCAACCGAAGCCTCGGATTTTGGACCTGATTGAAAGTTCACGGATAACGTGCTTGTTCTACTTCCGATCGCCGACAGGTGATATCGCCTACACACGTTTCTCTTGATACAGTAAACATAAAAACATTAAAACATAACAAGTTTAACATGTCCTTCAGGATGCATTTGTACAATACTGCTTACTCTGTTCAAAAACCCAGGACCCTTTTAATGAGCATGTAATAGCAACTGTTATGTTGTTAAACTTGTTATGTTTTGATGATTTTATGTTTACTGCTTCAAGAGAAACGCGTAACAGCGATATTACCTGTTGGCGACCAAAGTAGAACAAGCATATAACCCATGCACTCTCAATCAGGTCCAAAATCCGAGGCCACGGTCGAGTACATGACGCAATCCTCACCAAACGCATACCAGAAAATTTTCTTTTTTCTTAGCTTTCATACAAGCCATGATTCGTTCCGATTGGTTCACTTTCGTCAAAATTATGGCATTTCCAACGGTGTATCCATCTTATGTAGGTTAGGCGTTGTTGAAGTGCGCATTTAGAAGCATTGAATGATAATTGCTCTTTATTTATTTATTCATTTTCACACATAGTCGACATCTTCACGGTGTTTACCCAGTGTGGAATGCATGGTTTTTGAGTTTGTTCACCCATCCTCACTTACGAAAAACTCTACTACCAAACAGTTCTCCTCTTTACTATCCATGTCTTTGAAGAGTTTTTGGACAGATCTGAGGATCAGTTTTTCAGGTGATTCAATACGCCTCGCAAGGTCGTTACGAAATTGCGGTGCCACTTTGCAAGCAGGCGCTCGAATATCTGGAGAAGGCCAGCGGACACGACCATCCGGACGTCGCTACTGTGCTGAATATCCTCGCACTTGTTTACAGGTGATGATTGGCTTCTGTCCTGTACTTTCGATGTATTTACTTTTGATGAAGTGTGTGCATCGTACAGTGGTAAGAGGGGCTACTGACGCCTGCAAGGTCGGGCGATCTCTCCTCACCCGTGGTTAATCAGCCTTCCAATCCATTTGAAATTGAGTATATTGAAGCCAGACCTGTTTAGCAAGGTGAATACGCTGAGTTGATCGGGCAAGCGATGACACCGTGTGTAAGATAGGACTCGCTCTCGACGTACCAGGAACAAGACCGAGGGGACGTCCGAAGCAACGCTGGCTGGATACGATACATGCCGATCTAAAGACATTTGGAGTTCATCCAGACCAGGCGTATGATAGATCGTTATGGCGTCAGAAAATTGGTAGAGCGGACCCCGCTTCGAGGCGGGAAAGACGCTAAAGAAGAAGAAGAAGAAGAATACGCTGAGTTGGTATAGTGGCTGGTCGCGCATGTCATTGTGTAGGCCAAGTACAGGCTCACCATGCCTCTACAATGTTGAGTAGAACACGAATGCGTGGCGCAACTTTAGGGCTCTGATTAGCACCGACCCTTTACCATTACTTTTTGCTGTCGATATGTTTTTTGCTTAATTTCTTAAAGTGTACTGTGCGAAAAGACACATTCTTCTAGGGATCAAAAAAAGTACAAGGAGGCCGCTAATTTTCTCAACGAGGCCCTTGCGATCAGAAAGAAATGTCTCGGGGAGAACCACCCTGAAGTAAGTGGATATTTTTCTACTTGTTGCTTTTGTTGTTTCCCTGAAAGTCTTCCAATTCTCCTAATTGCTTCGATTTGTTGATTTTTGCTTTTTGCCTCTCTCTAAAGTAACATTTTAGGTGGCTGCCACACTTAACAACCTGGCCGTACTGTACGGAAAGCTTGGGAAGTTTAAGGATGCCGAGCAGCTGTGCAAACGCGCTCTTGAAATCAGAAAAAAAGTGAGCGAATACTTTCTTCTTTTTCATTTTTCCCTTTTGCTTTTTATCAATAGTTCGGCTTAGAACAGTTGCTGAGTTTTTGTTCTCCTGTAGGTGCTTGGTCATAATAATCCGATCGTTGCTAAACTGCTGAACAATCTAGCCCTTCTCTGTCAAAAACAAAGAAAATAATAAGAAGTCTGCTCTCTGTCAAAACTAAGGAAAATTCGAGGAAGTCGAGCAGTACTACAAGTGTGTGAGTGTAAATTTTGGATTGATTTTTTCTTTCGTTTTTCTTTTATCGGTGCTGTTTTATTGGTTTTTATCGGCGCTGGTTCTTGCCCATTTTTGTGCTCGTTACGCTACCGTTTTGAATAACGATGTTTTAAATATGCTTTGAATTGATGTCTATAATAAATAAATAAATAAATAAATAAATAAATAAATAAACAGCTGTAATTGTAATACATATAAAATGTGTCTCTCGGTCGGTATCAATGTACTGGAAGGTATTATGAGCGTGAAGTGTAGTCGATGACCCACCGAAGCCTTAATCACGAGGGAAGTTGATCCATCTGAGCTCCACACCTATGTGTTAACCAACATTGATAATATCATGGTGGCTCAGTCGGTAGCACGTAAGGCTCACGATCTGGTAGTCAGGGATCAGTCCGTTTGCTGAGCTCTTCTTTTGCCTTCATACATACCAAATTAGACTCCTTTTGCAATTTTGTCCCTCCCTAACCACCAGATAATGATAATCAGTTGTATCAATCCGCGCAGCTCTATCCTTTTCCAGCTCGATGGATCACCGACTCACCACTGGATCTTGGTTTCATTCTCTTGCAGAGATTTATTGTGAACTTTCTGGTACATTGTTGAACCAATAGAGCATAAGAACTGTTGAGGCGTCATCCGATTAGCTGAATCCGTACCTACATTGTAGTGCTGCCCTTTTCTATCGAAAGGTTCTATTCCTTCGAAAGCGTAATGCCAGTTATTGAACTATTTCCTTATCGACAACTACCTGTAGGCACAGTTGACGTAATAGCCCTTTTGTTTTTGCTATAAATGAACGGGCTGAAAACAGCTAACGGAATTTTTCTGCACGTTTTCTGAATGAATTCGACGTTCCTCCTTATTTCGCGAAGAAAACACGTCAGTCGATGTTCTTCCTCAAGCCGCTTAACGGGGTTCTTTGAAAAAAGTGCGGAAATCCTTCATCTGTTCGAAGAAGGGCTGTTAGCTGTATGCCCTTTCGTAGAAGACTTTAGCAGAAAACTTCCGTGTTCGCAAATCTCTTGCGAAAAACGAGACGACGCAATATCCAGAATTCAACTCTGAACTCACCATCAAGGAAGTAGTGCCAAAACATTACAATTACATCAAAAAATTCACAAAAATTTCCATTCAGCACGTCAATGTCCAAACAGCATATAGCCGAAAGTACGCTAGCAGGACGAGAAAATGCTGTGGAAAACATGTGAAAAAAATTAATCCCGAGTTTCTTGTAATACAGTCGATTGTTTATACATATATCTCGAGCTTGATGAGCCTATCCCACAGTTCAGTGCTAATTTTAGTCGTGAGGAAACCAACGTTCACCAACTCTTTGGACTTTTATTATATTATGTTCATCGCATTCATGTAAATTATCTTCGACTAATAAAATTCACGTTATTATTATATTTTGGTGAACAAGGTTGACATATGTAAATTCTATTGCTGCCACTACGGTGGCAATCTTGTGTGCTATCAATCTTAAGTAGTTGGCTAGCAAGTCAACCACTACTGATTCGAGATATGGGTCACATCTAAACTGTGTTAATATTAGGCTGTCGCAAAATTAATTTCGGAAATGATCCGCTCAGTTCAAACGGCAATAACTCAGCTCAAACGCAACTTTATGAATCATGGTAAAAACTGCCAGCATCTACACACCTCTGACAGCGAAGCGGTAATGAATCCAAACCTTTAGAGAAGAAACTAGGATCACGGGAATTAACGAAATCAAGAAAGGCATTTTCAACATTGGTCAAATCAGCGAATTTTTTCTGACGCAAATAAGAATCAAATGCTTGAAAAAAGTGATAGTTTGTTGGCGAAAGGTCAGGAGAATAAGAAGGATGAGACACAACTTCAATGCCTAACTGGGTCAATTTTTGCCGGGTGATCTTCGCGGTGTGTGCACTTGCGTTGTCCTGCAATAGGATCGCACCGCTTCTGTTCTCTAGTGCCGTACACAATTTTTGCAATTTCGGGTACATTTCGTCTAAATCACAACACTATGACTCTGCTGTAACTGAACAACTAGGTGGTATGAAGCGATGATGGATAACTCCTTTACTACACCACCACAAAGTAATCATAACCTTTTTAGAATGAAGTTTCGGTTTAGGAAAAGGTTTTGGTTCAGCACCCTCATAAATCCAAGCAGATCCCGTTTACTAATATTACAAAGAACCCATTTTTCATCTACAATTGTAATACGGTTGACAAACGGTTCATTTTTATAACGAATGGGGGTATTCAAACAGATGTCACAGCGCGGTAGACGCTGCTCATCGGTCAGTTCATAAGGAATCCATTTTGACATCATCTTCACCTCGCCGATTTGTTCTAAATGTCTTGCAACTGTACAGAAATGTTCATGCAGTTCTTCTGCTAGCTTACGAGTATTAGTCTCTGGATTTGCTTCAACGGCTGTCCTAAAACCTCTTCATCAAGGAACCACTTGCGACCACTACTACCTTTTCTTCGAGATCAAAATCGCAAGAAGCAAATTTTCTAAACCAGAGCTGCACTGTCCGTTCGCAAGGACAATCTTCCCCAAAAGCTCTGCTAAGGTTACGTGCTACGTCTCCCGCGGGATGTCCCAATTTATATTCATAAAGCATGAGCACTCGAAAGTCGCGTCGGTTCATGTTCAAATGTAGCCCTGGAAAAAATCGACTGCACAAACTAGAGAGAAAATAATGTATGCTTTTGATAGAGCGGATAATCTCCTACCTGGCAGTATGCTTGACTGTCCTTGAGACGAGATAATACGGCGCAAAAAAGTTTTCTTCTGAACACACTCAGAAAGCGAAATTAATTTTGCGACAGCCTAATATCTTTGCAAGTTCTAGCTTCTTTCTAGTATGTTGCTCTGTGGCATCAAAGTCCCCAAATTGCAAACCCCTCCTATATACATACATACATGTATGTACATACATAACATATGTAAACGTTGCAGCAGGGATCGATGATCACAGCAAAGGACACCGATCTAAACAGCATGTCTGTTAATGTGTTTGAAAAACATGATTAAATCTTATTCATAAGAAAAGGTATGCACGTATTGAAATAATAGGAATAATAATGAAGAAACCAAACAAGGACAAAACAAAACTTTCTGATGACGAGATACATGCTACAATCGAGGTATGACAATTCATGAGTGAGGTGTATCGACGATGTGGACGAATCGGGACGGACGATGACGATGTGTTTAAATGTATATAATAAATATTATTCCCTAAATATTTAGAACGTGGATTCTATATGTTTCGTGATACGACAGAGACGAGTAGTCAATGGATTTTCTCACTACACTTAGTCACTACATTACAAGTACGTATGTATATACAAAATTGATTCGTCGACGCATTCCCTATCCTGGATAAATAGAGGTATACTAGTCGGTCAGTAACAACGTAGTGAAAATGTGAATGAAGAAGCGATTTCGATTATTACTTGTGATTTGGCATGTTGAGGAAAACAGTCTGAATTCGGCTTCGACGATACAACCCTGAGAATAATAACCGTACAGACACACACGCATATATGTGAAAATAATCGTAGTAATAGACCTTAGTGCTAGAGGTAGGAGAAGATGTGAACTAGACGAGCACTCTCTCGGACTGTAATAGAACCAATGGCGAAGATACGAGCAGTGAGACTACTTAGGGGAACGTGGAACTTGAATAATCATATGTAAAACGCTAGCACATTGCTAATCTTCTACACGATACATACGAACCGATTGTGACGATTGTAGAAGAAAGGAGAAAAGTTTCAGACCGTAATCGGTCATCCAACATGAAAATGAACATTGCAGGATGATTCGAAAATAAAGAATTGTTTCAACTCGTCACGACCAGTTCAACTAGATGATAGACGGAGGATATTGGATAAGCTGATGAATATAAAAAACGAAATATGTATGATTCACTAAAGATGAGCCAATTAGCAGCCCGCGAATCCCTGATTAGTGGATGAACGTTACTCGATGTTTGTGAGGAGAATGAGGAAACAACATGAGTGAAAATAATAAGGAAAACGATAAATGTGACAACAGTGAACGAGATAGATAAGAAAATGGAATCTGTAGTGCTGATGTAAGTTGCTTCTCACCCATTACGTGTGAGGTCATTTCAGTATGGCAAACAAGCATGAGACGAGCAGTTAGCACTTTCAACTCCTATCAAGTTCGTGATGCGAATCATCAGTCTAGCGATAGACAACAGACAACAAATAAGAAATAGTCAATCTGAGCTTCTAGGGAAGATGCATGAAAGGGCTAGATCATGGTTGGAAAGAGGGGCGACACTACAACAAAACGACGACACTGCACAAGGGAGGAAATAGACGATGTTCAGGTATATGTGTGTGTGTACACGGAACAAATCGACATATGTACAAAAAATGGACCGATGCGGTTCAATCAAACAAGTAATACACTTATTACTAGCGCGCAACGCAATGATGATGAGTAACAGAGTGGAAAACCAGCATGATGGAGCAATATCGCGTGATTTTTGTGGCGCCCCACCTGCTAGAAGACGACGATTCTGAATAATCAGTTGTTCGACGGAGACGTCTCAGCGCCCATTTCGTTGGCTTCGAGACCTTCAGAATACGATCTCACCAGCCATTTATTCGTGTGATGCTTGCAGCAGATGAAGATTGAAATTCAACGAGTCCGGTGCAATATGACCACATCGATTACATTTGAACACGTGCTCATAGCCGTGATAGCCCATGTGTATGTGATAGAGGGCTTGGTCCTGAAAGAACACATTTCTTTTGCTGGCAACATTAAATTCCACCAAATTCTATGAATAATTGTGATCGGAATTTATAATAGTAACAACGCAACATTGGCAAGCACAGGAAAACAGGAATTTTCTATAGAGTCGAGCGTGACAAACCTGAAAAGCCATACGGCAATGGTGGCACTGGAACCGCCAAGACGCTTCTTCCCGTCTCAAATTCAGAACGTTTAACTGAGCAAGATAGGCTCGCTGGAAGATGTTCAGATTGTCATCTGCAGGCGTAGGGAACGGCAAGAACGGTTGTCCGATCGACTTCACGACCGTTGTCGAAACGGCCACAGAAGCAGCAGCCTCAGCTGGAGCCGGCGAAATGCACAGCTTAGGCAGTCGCTGAAATCGTTGGATGAATTCGCATCATTTGAAACGCGTAGGAGTTTTGACTAATTGAATCAATACCTCAACAGCTTCCTTCTCATCACTGTTCTCGCTACCGCTCGGGCTTTTTCCTTGTAGTCGTTGAGTGATCTGCTCCAGCTTGATTGCTTTCACCTGCCTTCCTGGTTGGTCAGTCTCGTCGCCCGAACCTGGATTAGCTGCAATTTGATTACAAATATTTAGTGGAAAGCAATAAGGTATGATGCTGTCCACTATTCCAGCGTTCAGCACTCAAATTCACAGGAAACCCTACATTTTGAGCTGCAGTGCGGACTTCCAGTGCTGGTGGTGCTACCTTCCATTTCGTCGTCACCAACATGTCCGCTATCACGCTCTTCCTGGGTTTCTACGCTCACAGGTTTGTCACCGATAGCTTCGTGTTGAGGCGTGAATGAGCTCATCTAAAGACAAAGTTCAAATTGATCCGCTAGAGCTTCGATAAGAAACTGTATAAATCTGAAGGCGATCCTCACCTGAGGTAGTGCTTGATACAAACTGACGATAGGGCTCTGATTTGCCTGATTCAAAAAGTGATTCACATTATGCCTCATAAGTTCTTCCTGAGATGCGGTTTGGAAATCGCACATGGCACAAGAAAGCGGTTGTGGAAGCGATGGCAGGCCGCTCATCAGCGAACTCATCTGCTCCATCTGAATGAATATTTCATTAGAGACAAATGGGAAGTACAACGAAAGTAGGCTGGGGGGAGCTTCCTACCTGATGCTGCCTGAGAAGCATCTGACTCGCATAGTTCAGACTCTGGCTTGTTACGATCGGCGAGAGGCCAAGACTTTGAGCGAGGCTCGTCGCCGGCGATGGAGCATCCAACGGCAGGTTGAAGTTGGAGAATGGAACCAATGGCTCTGGTTTCACTTGTGTCGGTGACGTGTCGCCCATCTCCATGCCGTCCGGCACACGACGATGATCGTACTTCTTGAGATGAAGCTGAAAACAGAACGATCAATGAACTGATTCTACAAGCTAAATAAAGTAAAAAGGTGGAAGAGGTATAGCTTACCTTCAGACTGTGGCAGTATTTGGTCGCATAGGTGCAGTCCATACAGCGGAACTGATAGACATTCGTGTGACTTTTCATATGCGAATTCAGCATTGACTTATTCACGCATGTGTAGCTGCACTTCTTACATTGAAACGGCTTGCTTCCGATGTGATTTCGTATGTGATATTCCTAAAATGAGAATGAGTGCTTTCAGCTGTACTTCCTTGTTGAACTTTTTTGACGATTGCTCTTGCACTTTTGCCGCGGCGAATACTAACAATCCTTCGCCGATTCTTCGTCTGAATAACACCGCACTGAAGACAAGCTCGAAAGAAGAAAGACCTACACCAGTTTTTCATAAAAGCGGGAAGCTGGAGGCGGTTCCTAAGTTTTGGATTTTATCAGTACTCACAAAACGAAGGTGAAACCCAAACGTTTGCATTCCAAAATACTGGCATTTAGTGCACATAACGATAGCGACAATTTTCTGCCTATGGAATTATTATATTACAGATCCGCTAAGTTGAAACGAGGCCTCAAAAAAACTCGAAAAAAAGAGAATCGATGAAGAAAATGCGTGGGCTACGGTGCCTTGCGGTGCAGTAGCTGAGAATGACCCGCATGCAAGAGCTGGTGTTTGCTTCAGGGTCATTCTTAGCTATTCTTCCAAATCCATCAACCAGGACAAAATAATACTAACCAGATGATGTTTGTATTCAGTGACGAAGTTACAGGTTGGACAGTTCATCTGTTTGTCGACCGGTATATGAGTCCGTGCATGTGCCCATTGGTCATCTTTTGAAAACGATATATGAGGGCACTGTTTGCATTTGTACTGCTTCATCTTCCCGTTGCTGTTTCGCCGTGGCTCGGCATTGTTGAACTGAAGAGGAACAAGTTGAGTAGAATATATTTACATAAGTCAAATTGATGTAAGTTACCTTATCAGGAGAATTCTTGTCAAAACCTTCCACTTCTTGGGACATGGCACTGAAAGCGCTTGCCAATGTGGTGCCAGAATCTGGCAGAAGAGCTGAATTCTCGGCGAACGCTCGAATCTGATCCAGTGCTGACGGTAGCGCTGTGGTGGCGATTGTGCTCAGGAAACCACTAGTGCTTACGAGATTTTCCATTGACAGAGCAGTCATCAAGGAGCCAGACGTCTGCAATTCGAAACACGTCAATGTCCAAATTTCTCAGAATACTCGTCTAAAGATCAGAATAATGAACTGCTCCTACCTCCTGTTTGACGGCGACTGCAGCAGCGGCCATGTTGGCGACGTCGACTAGTGATGCCATCGTGGTGGAGAGGTTCGCCATGTCAGCCAGTGACGACGACGAGCTTTGCTGCGAGTTGGTGGTGGTCACCATCGGAGTCGACGAAACGCTCGACGTCGGTGCCGGTGTAGCCGGCTTAATCTCCAGTCCAACGGCTAACTGCTCTTCCACTGTGTGTGATTCACGCATATGCTTTTTCAGCCTGCAAGAAAAAACACCGTTCGTGTTATTAGTCGTTTGCAAGGCAAACACCCGCCAACTTCAGAGGAATTTACACAATTTAAATAACCACACACCTTCCCTCTGTGCGGCTGGTGTAGTCGCACATGCTGCACTGATGATCACCATGCGTATTCATGTGACTGTTGTAGTGGAATTTCGAGTTACACGAGAATCCGCATATCGGGCAAACCAATGCAGCACTTTGGCCGGTAGTTGGAGTGCAGAACGATGCTGGCCCTAATCCAGGTGGACGGCAAAAGGAGGCTGGAATGATTTATGTTAACAACACCTGCTGAATTATGCGTCCTTAAGTTCACCACCAGAAGCTAATTGATAGAACAAATAAAGACATGATTGAACTAACCGCTACCTTCCGAATTTGAGGCCGTTGAGTGTGCCTCAGTGGATGAGAAAGAGTTGTTGCTAATGATCACAGGTGTGGTGGTGGTCGGCACGTTTGGATCGCTGCCTTTGCCGCTTTCCGTTGGTGAAGGCAGACACTGGATTCGCGATTGTTCACTAGTCGAGGTGAACGACTGCTGAGAAAAATTGAGCAGAAGGTGCCTGAAATGCTAGTCGTTTCATGGAGCATTCTTGGAAATTCGGGCCGCTAGGCTGTTATGTTGCTCTACTTCCTGGTTAAGGACGAATTAGCCGTGTATTAGATGTCTTAGACGTCTTTGCCCCTCTTCTTGAGTTGAGATGATTCTATGCTTCTCGTAAGATAGCAAAAGGACGTCCGGATGAATAGTGCATTCAAACTCACGATGCCTCATCTTCCTTGTGCGATGTAGTTGTGCTTACATGATTATCATCGTTTTCATCCGGATTGCCATCATCAGTCTCTGAATTTGGGAACAATATTTCACATTCCGTTCCTTGCCTGACTAGTGAATGCCTCTTGTTTTCATCAACTCTTCAAGTACGTTTTTGACTGGACTTTCCGTTGAACAAAACACTACAAACGCTAAGATTTACTTGTAGTAAAAGCTTTTGAAGTCGTACTAACCGTAATCAACACTGCAGTGCATACGAAGCACAGATGTCTTCGCATCGTCCACATCGACATCTTCTGATATTGGATCGTCTCCACCTTCGACATCAAGACGACGCTCTTCGTCGTCACCACTCAGCGAAGGAGACGCCGACGCGTCGTATGAGGCCGAGTGATGCTCCGCTGACTTACGTTCTTCCTAGAAAAAAAACACTAAATATTGAGCACCTATAACAAAATCCTCACAAACAAGAAAACTGTCGCACCTCTTTGAGGATGTGAATATCATGCTGATCCATTGGTTCACATGGCTTGTCAGCAGCGGCGACTTCAGTCGGAAATGCGGCCGGTAAAGCCGCTTGAGCTCCGGGCAATACCGGTGACCCGAAGTGAGGCGAGAGCAATTGCGGTCGAGGTCTGGCTAGCTCTGCTGGAGCCTCCATAGAGTTCCACTTTTTCCACTCATTAATTTTGTTATTGTTCGCTGTCCATTCTCCTGTAGAGGGTTGTTGCCAGCTGGATCTGAAGACAGCGAAGATTTAGCCAGTAAGTGACATGATCATTGAATAAAGAAGAAGGATACCCACCGGAATAGAGGTTGAGGTTGTGACGGGGTGAAACCGGTGAACGGTAGTCGCCATGCGCCCTGTTGCATGGCGTGAAACGCGGCTGGCACACCTTCCTGTGGTCGAGGAACCTACAAACGCTGACCATTCAACATGTTCAATTTCAATCTAAACGCTGTGTCTCGAGAAAACGGTGAAGAATTATGAAATTTCATTTACCAGTAGAAAAAATTGTTCATGATATGTTAGGTATTGTGAAAAAGTGAATGCTATGAAGAACCAGAAAGAATTTGCTAAGCAGCAATACTACATTGAAGAACATTGCATGTCTGAGTCATAGGCACACACACACACAGCTGACGGCTCGGGTGCACGTGGAGCGATTTTTTCAGGTCTCGTTCCCAGATGGTGATGCCATGAGAATAGACCGAATGGCAGCTAGCAAAGAAAAAGTGTGTGTGTATGTATGTGTGTGTCTCTGTGTGTGTGTGTGTGTGTGAGGGGAAATGTGTGGAGCGCTTGCGCTCGTTCACGGAACGCAATAACCAAAAGTACATTCTCTGTTTTATGCTATTCAGCCGGCAAAAAAGTGCAATCCTCGATAAAAACTAGAGGCGTACACCACGGGGTGTTTTCACCGCAAAGTCCCTTAAAAATGCACTACAAGTACAACCATAAAGCGGAAGTGTGCTTGAGTGTATGTCTGTGTGTGTATGAGTGTACGGAGCTTCGTGAAAGTGGGCGTGTGTATGTGGCTCTGCAAAAACCCCCCTGACCAAATTACTTCGTTATGCACTTCGACGTAATGCAAATCAGGAAATCATGCAACAAGGACCATCACTCTAACACTCAACTAAAAAATCGCCGGCTTTCCAATATTTCTTTCATCGGGAGGGAATTAAGGAGGATAGTAATAACAGCCTCAACGTTAGCCCAGGCTATGCACCAACCTACCACTTGAGGGTGATGCCCTTGAAGCGATGTTTTCATATGGAAGTGCGTTCACTTTCATTACACTTGTGCAGGATAAATGAAAAAAGTGCATCGTGAAGCGAAAATCGTAAACATCTCTTAATGCCCTCACACGTTCCCGCACTGCATTAAATTCCATCAAATAGTCGGCTGTCTGAGCAGCTTATCGCTCACTAGAGAAGATCAAGGCACGATAGGACCTTTCATTACTTTATTGCTCTTTTTCTCTATTCTCTGAAAAGAAATTTTATAGAAGAACAAAGCCAAACCTGAATGGGTGTGTGGGTAGCGAGATGGGTCAATTGTTCCCTTAGAGGGTCACGATTCCAACTGGACGGCGGTTGCGTCGAGTCGTCACACTGAGCCATTCCACGCTCCCTACCGCATATACCTCACCTGAACATTGAGAATATGTTAGATGCAATCAAACAAAGCTCATTCACAGGCCAGCGACGCGTTAGAGAGATTTTATAGTGTGAACATGGAAGGAAAAAACGCAACGGAAAATCATCACACAAAAACAGAGCTGAACAACGTTGCCTATATGAATCCGTTAGAAGGTCTGTACCATCACAGATTTAAATGGAATGTTTTTCATAAATCGTGCTTTTCCAATATGTTGCTCGCCATTTTGAACAATGATGGCGATGTTCACAAAAACCGCTGAAACTAAAGGATCAAAAATGCACGACTGGATCTAGCCGTACCTCACGTATGCATCCTTCGCAGACCGTCTCGTTATGGGACTGGTTATACGAAAGGAAGTAGTGAAGTAACAATAGATGAGACCACAAAATGAGGAAGAATGTTGCTATGGGGTGAATGCTTGGAAATCCAAAAATATCAGGACAATTGCCACGGCCACTTCCTTTTTGCCTGCAGCATAATTACAAAGAGTTTCATGCCATGAGCGTGAAAAACGGGGGAGGGCCGGAAAATAGAAGAATGATATGCAACATCTTTTTCTATGTACTCAAATTCTTTTTAAAATAGCAGTTCCATCGATTTCGTGACGATATTTTGGCGTTGTAATGAAGGTGGAATAGAAAGAAACGCCATGAGAAAATCGAATCAGTTGTGAAAACAAACGTTGGACATCAACCGATAGTTTGTGAGGATGTGAAGAGGTGATGATGTGCTGGTGACGTTGGTGATGGTTGGTAACGGCCGATTGCATAGCGTCCACGAAGCCACGGCCGATCGGAACGATCAGCGGTGGTTTTGAAAAATCGCTCTCCGACAACTAACCAGATGTTTCCTTGCCGGGCATCGCGTCAGCATACGATTGCCCAATGCAACGACAAGGGCGATGCATGACTAAGCGAGGCTTTTTTCGACCGCGTATGCAAATTTGAGCCGACTCGCTTCTCTCCTATCCTCCTCTTTTTCCCGCTTCGAATCGACACTTCCCTCGAGCAGTGGCCGAACGGCTGGCCGACGGCCGAATGTCGGCTGACTGGTGGCCACGAACGACGAACAGGGACATTAGGGATCGCTCGCCTAGTGGCCGCTGGACGGACGACGCTCAGCCGACCACCGACGAACGCGCACCCGACATCTTTTCTGACACGACTACCAGAAACTTACTCATCTCCACCAACCAACACTCGCAGATGCACGCACGGAATATATCATAAAGAGAAAATATTGACACTTCGTCAGCTGATAAAGCGAAGAAAAATGCCGCGGAATGCTTCTGGAAACGTGCAACAAGATAAGGACAGCACGAGAAAAAACCGCTCGGCCATTTTCAAAGTGTTTGCGATTTTGTTCCGAGCCGCATGACGGTAAAAGCTGAACATTGTTCCTTTACCAACATAAACTCTTGAAGAAGGTTTACAACATCTGGTTAAAGAAGAGACAGGAACTAACGCAGCAAAAGTATAATAGTGAATAGTACCTAGTATACCAGATAAAGTATATGGCGCCGGCAAATGGAAAAAATGCTTAAGACGTATGAATACACGGTCGTGACATGCACAAATCATTCACACTAGGACACGAAAATTTTTACGACGCATCCGACACAAAGGGAAGAGGCCACGATTACCAGTACCCGCTGGACAACGGCCGCGCTCCGTTCACCACCGGATTCTCATTATTTTGCATTCGCTCCCCATGGATAGTGTGTTATTTCAATATTCTAGTTTCGCCGCTCTTTGACTGAGTAGTAGAAGCGTCCCTGCGAATTTTTGTCATTTTTCGAGCGAGTGCCGGAGATGTAGAAGCATCACTAAATGCTTGTGAATTTGACTGAACCTATAAACCTAAAAACACTAAATGCTTGTGAATTTGACTGAACCTAGCGGTAAACCTACGAATTTCCGGAAAATCCAGCGTAAACCTACAATTTTTCAAAAAATCCAGGACTGGGCCCCGTGAGTTTTGTAGAAGCATTGAATTTGACTGAACCTAGCGGTAAACCTGACAAAATCCAGCGTAAACCTCCGATTTTTTGCATACGTTGGTGAGTAGATCCGATTTGTAACATTTTTGTCAATGAGCGAGTGGGAGATGAGCAGAAATTGAAATTAAAAAGAAAAAATATGTATACAGGAAGTTTTTTTGAAGGGATGGAATGACATTGACGTGGCTCGTTCAACTCGATTCTCATTATTTTGCTTGGATTCGCTCCCCATGGATAGTGTGTTATTTCAATATTCTAGAATAAGTACAAGCGTCGACAATGTCGGAGGTAATCACGAGGAAAAATTGCCACCAGCTGAGTTTAAAGTACAGCTCCTGCAAAAATGCTTGATAACGCAGGAAAGGATCGAGAAAATGAATACCGTCTCTGATTACCCTGAAAGAAAACAATAGCTCGCCTTTTTTTCTGTTTGACGTAGGGAAGGCGTTCCGAGGTAGAGAACATTTCGAGGACAATGTGGAAAGGTCTCGCAAATATCGTGCAAAATGTGATTAAAGTGCATTAACGGTGAAGAGGACAATAAAGTAGTGGAAGTGAAGGCTATATCTATCCGTGTAACATTAGGCTCTCTCAAAGCCGTACCAGTATTCACCATAGATTTCCTGTTCCGTACCGACCAATCGTTCTCTGAAGCCCAATGTACCTTCCTGCAGCCCTCGCAACGTCACCCTCCTCAATTTCACTCCATCGCGGCTGGTTTTCCGTGTCGGTTTTCTCCGAGTGCCTCGATAAAAATGTCTCTTTGTGTGCGATGCGGGCGACACGAGGCGAACGTGGTGCCATTTGAATGCGGCAGTAAAACGAATCCGCTCCGCGGGTCACTGTCGTTAAATTCCGAACCCAAAAGACCAGTGAAAAGAGGCTGCTGTGATGTGAGTGCGAGGGACGAGTTCGAACAACTAACCGTAGCACTGAGTGAGTGAGCGGAGTGAAGGACGTTCCGTTCAGAGCACTTGTAGAGGTTTTCCGACGAATCTATGTGGCCCGTATATGGCTGGCTCGAAGGCCGTGAGCTGGGATAATACGGTACCCCGAAAGGTCAACGCAGGACGCGCGCGCGCTAAAAATCCCCCTTTGTTGATTGAAACATAGTGCAACCAGTAAACAATCGACAGGAAACCAAATATCGGCGACGTCGCAGACATGGTGCAGTCGGGTGGAGAGAGTGCAGGGTGGGCGTGTTGGAGGTTTGGACGCCGACGACGAGCGTTGATGGTGAGGCATTACGCAGCGGCTGAAGATTGTTTTTCACGTGTGACCAATGCCCGTTGTGTCGGCGCTCTGTGCCGCCGCAACGCTCTCTCCAATCGGTCAGCCTGATATCTGTTCCATGTTTAGGGCGGCCACTTAAGGTCAGCAAACACCGATAAAACTATGAAACGTCGATAAAACTATGAGAACAGAGGTGTATCACACGAGCCGCCAGCGCACGAGCACCGCAGAACCACGAATAGGCCTTACGTTGATTTCATGTCAACAAGCACACACACACACACTAGTAGACAACGTCCGAACAATCAATCATCAATCTGGTCATTCGGATATAAGCTAGAGACTTGAAATCGCAGCTGAAAGGTCGTTTCGCAAAAGCGAAAAGAGTGGCAGATTCTATTGACACAGAATGATAGCGTTTTTTGCGGCTGATAAAGAGTGAAGGTGCTGATGACGAATCATATCTATAAATGTTCTAGTGCAAATGATTAAATGCGTTCAGTATCAGTGCAAGTGCGACACAACATGAAAATTCCGAGGCGATTTTGACAAATCGGTGACGACTTCACATATTCACACTATCATCTAACAGAAACCCTAACCTGTTCCTTTTGAGAAAACTAGAATAGCTTCTGCTCTAAACAGCTGATGAAAGTGGTGAGTGAGGACTTGGCGAAGACTGAGAATTAAAAATATGGTAAGGAAATGTAATCGGTATTTATGACGCGATAATCTCGGCCACGGTCTCTGTGCTTCTAAGCGTGTTCAAGAGCAATCCTTGCCTAATCCAGGCTAAGAGTACTCTGCCTACATTGGAGAACTTCGCTGTAAGAGAAAAGAAAGTCTAGAACAAGAGATAGCTGCAAGTGAGGAAGCTTATTCGACATGAGCTTATGCAGCACAAAACTGTTTTTTCTTCGCTTCGCTACCCTAGAAAAGGTCGTAGAAAATATTGTCTATTATATCCAGTTCCGTTATCCTTTCGCCTACGATGAAAACGGACATTAGGAAAGCTGAAATGCTCTTCTCGCGTTTTTGTTGAGCTTATTTAATATTCGAATACAATGCCATTAGGAGTAAAAAGAATAGATCTTGAACGCAGAGCACTAGACAGTTATTGTTTGGAACCAACGGTGCAGGGAAAAAACGTGGGACATAACGAAATGCAAGTGAAGATTTTTCGTTAAGAGATGGTGAGAGACAGGTTTCATTATCGGCATTCAGACATATCTCGTCGGTTGTGTTTCTCTTTCGAGGACAGCAGCTGAGATGTTGGAATTTGGACGGAAGCTAGAGGAGCAGAACAGAGCGAGGGTTTGCACCCGAAGACGTTAAGACGAATCGAGTGACCAAAATCGAACGTTTGCAAAAGAGCGAAGAACAGCAGTCCGAGAAATGGATGATGAGAGATGTTGAGGGTTGAGATTGGTGTTCGTGAGAAATACATAGGTCAAGTAAATGAGTGAACGAAGAACAAACGAATGGTGTTCGTTGAGCGACGACAGAATCGGTGAACGGATGAACAAAGTGTGGGTGGAGTTCCCAAAGGGTGAGGGTGGTGGTGGGGTGCGTGCGCCCTAATGAACGCGCCAGCCGCGCCAACGCCTATATGCAAATGAATGTTTTGCGGGTGGCACGGGGTGAGAGCGCAACAACACAACACACCACACACGAACGGGGACGCCCGCCAGCGACTCTCGGTCACCCCGGCTGACCGACCGACGACCCCCTTGGTGACGGAGACTCTCTCAGCTGGTGATGATGGAAGTGGTCCCTTGCACCAACGGACACGCTAAGGCCGCGCGCGCACATCCAACAACAACACCTGCAACCAGCCGATCAGCCACCGCCGTTCGCCATTCACCAATGAACCATTTCCACCATCACCACCCGGTTGGTAGCTATGGTGCAACGGTGAACGAATACCAAGAATCCTAGCATGAGCGTAAACGGTGAATATCTGGTGATAGTGGGAGAACTGCGAGGTTCTCGGAGTTCTGTGGATACTGATGTTTAGTGCAGTCGTGTCACCTCTCAGGAGCACGCCTTCTAGGTCAACCAACACTCAAACGATCTTGGAGACCGTCCCTCCTTCTTAGGTCCTCCTTTCTGCTGTCGTCCAGAGTCTGGTATTTACCAGCGGAGCTTGGAGCACCTTTTTCCGGAATAATTTCGCCAGTTGGGACAGTGGTAAGAGGCGCTATTGTCATCCGCACGGCTGAGTGATCGATCGCGGCTCAGGCCAACCAAGCCTTCCATCCCTCCGGGGTCTGGTAAATTGGTACCAGACTTGTCGTCTGGAAATGTAAAGCCAGTGACTTGGTGTAGCGGCTGGCCCCCGCAAGTCATTGTAGAGGCCAAATACGCATTCACCATACCTCTACGATTCTGAATGGAACACGAATGTGGCGGCGCGTCCTTAGCGGACTGATCAGCGCCAACACCTTCGCCTTTTACTCTTGATATTGCCAATTCCAGGTTTTTCAGGCTGGGTAACACAAAAAGGTCTGCTAATAAGTCCTGACCGATTTTGGCCAGCTAAGCAATTCACAAAGACATAATTAGGAAAACTAGGACTAGGCTGTAGGGATTGTAGGACTCTGGGGCTTGGTTGTACAAAGTCGCATCAAAGCACTACTTTTTTCCTAGGATCTTGTTCTGGTTGGAGGGCACCGCTTTGGGAGAAGAGCCGGTATGAACGTTTGCTAACTACGTACAGTAGTCCCTCAAGGCACTAGAACTTCAAGCAGGACATTTCCAGCAGACAGTGTATTTGTGTCGGTCATTTCGAGTGCTATTATACATAGCTGACTGCACTTGCCTCATAGGCAAAATTTTTCAGGTATTCTTTGGCGGTTTATCTAGTTCTGGATATTGTACATATGTACGGGCTGAGAACCATAGCCGTCTGCCGCGTTTCTTCCATATATTCCAACTGACCTAAAGTTAGCAGAGAGAAAAGGGGAATGTATCTGGAAAAGTAAAAGAAAAACTAAGCTCAAAGTTATAGTAGGAATTCTTTTATGTGCATCCACAGGGTGGAATTATGAAGTACAACACAATGAGGTCGAGCTCGTTAGCTCACCTCCCGGACGAGGTCAAAAAACTTTCACCTCGAACTCTAAACCTTCTGAGTTTTTTCCCCAAAATAGCTACTGCGGCGACATTATTTCGTTCTATGGCTTAGTGGCGTAGATGAAGAGGAACGTGAAAGGAGGAAGCGAGTCGATCAACTCGAGGACTGAAGGACGGTAGCGAGCGAAAAAACGATACCTCACACGGAAACATTGGATACATGTCAAGCCGTCAAGGTTACATTTCAGTGGTGAAAAAATGGCGGGCGTATTCGAATGGTTACACAGGTTGACGACGAGGACGGTGACGGCATGAGGAGGACGAGAGGCTCTACGGGGCTCGAAACTGCGAAACCGTTCGTCGCCGTCATTCACGCCACCATTACCCGCGCTCCTCGTGAAGGCCATCGTGTATCCCTCTTCGTGGTGTGAAATTATTCAAATTGTTACCTGATTGTGCTGATCTGAATGCTGAATGTCGCCTGAATTTTGACACACACCGTCGACTGCTCGGCATTTCATTGTTTTCCTCAGTGCTGTCAATTTTGTGAGATTCATAGAAAATACAAAAGTCGTGCAACAGCCTCCAAGCTTTAACGGTGAAATCGGTGAGGTCATTTTCATTCGAATACATTCGGTTTTTCATTCGGTATTCATACCAATTACTCAAAGATGCTAGAACTATGTTGAGGCCTCTGAAAACGACGAGTAGGTCGAATAGTCAGGCTATTGATGAAAATTTTCTCCTAACAACCTCGGTAACCACCATACTAACATACTAATATATTATCAGAATACTAACTTACGAAAATATGTTTCATGTTTCACCCTTTCTGCATCTTCAAAAATGGCTACCACAGCCTGGTGAAGTTTTTTCTAAAGATTGACACACCTGCACTGAGAGGGTGTCTCAACATTCTCATAGTGATAAGAATTCAGCGTTTGAGTGGAGCCTGACTAATCGGTTGAGATTCCTACTAAGATGAAAGAGATATCTGAATATAGAAGAATGTGTACTGGAACAGAACTAAAAGTTTCACGATGATGTGGGACTTTATTTGAATTTGTTTCTCTCTATCCATATTTCCAATTTGATGGCATTTTTTTCGATTCATCCGAACTATGAACAAGTTATTCTTCATAGTGTTTCGGCGGGTGCATTTTCACCGACCAATCGCGATGTCTGTTTGGTGCAAGTGTTCAGTTTTCGGCGCGCTGGTGCAATGGCGAAAACACGGGTGGTCTCGAACGGGTGGTGATGGGCGCGGATAGGGTGCAGGGTGGCTGGCGCCTGGCACCAACGGTCGCTATCTCGTCTTTTGAGTGACCAGCCGAAAAATCAATCGGGAGTATCAACGCGTAAACAAGCGCAGTGACTGGCACCGAACGGCTCCGTGGGTGGTCGCAGACGACGAGGGTGGTGGTCCCTCGTCAACCCCGCCATCAGCGGGCGAACGCTGTGGTGCAACTGCGTCGCCCACACCGCCGTTGCACCAACGGCAACGAGGGATTCGCGCGCGTTTCATCGCGTATGGTTTCCGGTGAAAAACAAGCGAATTTTTGGCAAAATGAATTCCGTGGGTGCAGCAATGTGCACCACAGTATGTTGCACCACCAACCAAGGGCCGGACGAAAAATTGGCAAAAACTGTTGAGAAATTTGTTGGAGGGCTTCTGAAAGAACTCAATCCGAAAAAACATTTGCCTTCTAACGAGCTGGTTTTTCGATGTCGGAAAAAAATCAAAAGCGGTAATCTTTGAAATTACCAAAAGCCGCAGCAACTTGAAAAACGTTGCCTCGGCTTTCATGAACCCTTCTCCAACGTAATAGGTTGGTGCAAAAGTTCTCGGACATTTGGGATACAAAACAGTTCATTTTATAATATCTGAACAATAGCAAGGAGTCATTTGAAGTAGGCACCGTTAATATTAGTGGTGTTCTCTTCTCTATAACATTTTTTGACGGTAGCTGAAAATACCGGGGAAATCATTTTTTAAATTCAAGAAGTGGCAAACGTCCGAGAATTTTTGCACCGACCTAATGCTTCCTCCTTTCTTGAGTCCAAATGAAAATATTTCATTCCAAATTTGGCTCTTGATGAAACTTGGCGCGGTCGTATTCAGTGAAGTTGTCTGGTTACTGCAGCACAACCAAGATTGATATCAACGATTGATTTGGGTTTACTTTTCTGCTCCTCACCTTCTTCGGAACCTCTGAGAAGTGGACTAGTGAGGTCCACTAAGTGTCCTCTGGGTGACACCCCGTATGATGCGTCTACGCGCCTAGACCAGGCACTAGTGCGAGTCTTATTCTACATATGGCGAACTCGCATGGTGCGTCTGATAGCCTGGACCCGGCGCTTGCACGAGTCTTGTTCTACTTCGAACTTGTATGGTGCGTCTACGCGCCTAGACCAGGCGCTTGTGAGAGTCTTATTCTACATATGGCGAACTCGCATGGTGCGTCTGATAGCCTGGACCCGGCGCTTGCTCGAGTCTTGTTCTACTTCGAACTTGTATGGTGCGTCTACGCGCCTAGACCAGGCGCTAGCGCGAGTCTTGTTCTACATCGAACTCATATGGTGCACGTGTCCTACCAACTACGTGTGTTTAGTGGACCTCACTAGTCCACTTCCAGAGGCTACGAAGAAGGCGAGGACGCCGAACCGTAAGCTCGAAAAAATTGATGATATCAGTCTTTGTGGTACTGCAGTAACCAGTCTACTTCACCGAATACGACCATGCCGAGATTCATCGATAGCCAGAAGTGGAATGTGCATCAAAAAGTACCAGCTAACTTCACACGGCTCGTCATGAATATTCCTTCCCTAAGCCGAAAGATTGTCTTACCTGGACAGACAATCCGCTTCCTTCGACGATGCCTACGAAATGAAAATATTTCAGTTGCTAAAGCGTCAAAGGGGAATTGGCCATTCTCCAGCGCGTCACCATTTAGGTATGGGTGACAATTGACTTAGGTATCATATGAGGCAGAAGTGTAGAAAAACGACGTTTGCACTGATACTGCACTTGTGATATCTGCACCTTTTTCAACCGTGACAGTGGTTCTCGACGGACTACAACTCTATGCCAAGTGTTTTACTGTACTAACAGTGCTCACTTGACTAGTGAGGAGAGGTGCTTGTGATTGAGTGCGTTTCTTGCAACGAAAACGCATCCGGTATTTATTACGGACCATTCGAACCGTGATGATTAATCGCAGCAGTTGGTCGTGCCGGCTTGCCGGTTATACCATCCGTCCGATCATAATCGATCGTCACTCAACCATTATGGAAATTCATGTAATCAATTTCATGAATTGTTTATATTTGCTCACCAGCGACTAGTTCCTACGGCGTTTCGGCTGGAATTTCTTAGAATGAATTGGTGCCACGCATTTTCGCACACACACTCGCACACATTTAGCACTTTTGTTATTGCGATAGAGCAGTAGTTTTCTACCCGGAAACAAGTTGCGGCTGACACCGCTGAACTTAGTTTGCACTCCTGGTCGATATAGGAGTTCCAGTCAACAACTTCGGCTATTTTTCGCCGTCAGCAATCCAATTTGAAGTACGACCGAACAAGGAGGGGTCTGTGGAAAAGGTCTCAAGCAGATGCACATACCGAGACCTGTGTTTGCTAAAATACTTCCGGCACTTTCTCGTTCGGATGTGCTGAGATCGTACCGAAAGTCGGACATAAATGCACTACTCTTTCAATGGAAGTTTTCACGATTCCTTGAAAACTATTCAGAGTTTGTTGCATGCTGACGGTAATGTTGACAAGGTCTGTAAATCGCGCGACCAGTGCAGTATGCATATTCGGATTCGGGGAAAACGATCTCAACCAATCGCTATCTCGAATCTCGTGAGCGCCGAACAGCTCACCGTTGTGGAATAGGAGCGAACACCAACAGCTTCTACCAGGTATTGGCCTTCCAAAGGTATGCCTATATATGTTGAAGAATCACCTAGATTCGACATATGGACCGATGTACTCCAGAATACGCCTAGATTGTCATCCCGGAAGGCCACCATCAACCATCACAGTCAGCTCATTATGCGTCAAAATGTACATATTTTTTGGAGTACTGTACGAGTCATCAACATCCCACGTATGTACATATCCAGAAGTGTATGATGGACAAAAGTACGGGGTACTACTCAATCATTCAATTACGTTTCACTGAAAAACAACATTTAAAAGTACATTCGAAAGCTCTAAAGTGCAGATTTCGTTCCCCTTTTCTCTCACTAGCTTTCATAATTAGCATGGACATAGCGGCAAATTTTCCGATATTAGTTTTTTTTATTGCCGGAGTCGCTTCGTTATTGAAAAACTACTGACAGCCTCCGCCAAATTCCAACGACTTGTTACGCAGTTTGTAGTGAAAATTGTATTGCTCCGTTGTATGTAGGTACAGGGAGGTGAGTGAAAATATAGTTATGAAGATTTTGTAGACTAAACTCATACCTAAGGAGTGTATTTGGCAAATGTTTCATGTACATTTGTCACAGCAAAGTATTACCTTTAATAAACATGTATATGTGCTAAATTACTTAGACAGAAACAAGGAATAATGAAACTTACAGTGACTGAGCGAAGAACACCTCGAACGTTTGTACCGTCGTCCTATTGACTGAGTGGAAGAGCGTTTAATTTTCCAAAGCCTGGAATCTACACGAAAATAAATCTATTATCGGAATAACTAAGTTGATGAGGTGTAATGACCTCTCTAACATTCAAACAAAAGCATCACATTAACAATAATGTACTTGGAACGAAGATTCGAATCCAATTAGAATCAAAAACACGGAAGCAGAACAGTAAACTGTCAGAAATATAAACCGTCAACCAACTAAGTCGGTTCATCTCACAAGGGAAGGTTGTGAGCGATCGGTGACGATTCATAACGAAACCTATATGAGCGTGTAGGGCTTTGCACGAGTAATGCAACGATGTGTTCACCAGGTGCCGTCGCCACCTGGTTGATCCGAAAATGGCCGGCGAAATTTTGCACTGAAATTTTACACGTAGGCTCCCCGCCAGCGGGAGTAGCGGGCCATTTCCTCGGACGTTGCGACGAGGTGGCCGAGTGGGTAGTGCTACGGTCTTGAAATCTGGCGACCGGCGTTAGATCCCTCCGTGGAGCTCCTGTTTTGCCTTCATGCGCTAGATTCCAAATTACGCTCCTTTTGCAATTTTGCCGCAGTTTCGAGATAGAATCGCGTTTGGGACGAGTATCACCAGCAGTGTACGCAAGGAGGACCAAATCTACTATGTTTGTGGCCCATACTTACCGAAACCAACCCAAATCCATCCCAAATTCAGAAACTAGTGTCAGATTCGTGTTCAGCGCCCCGAATAACCCCCGTAAACAAAGGTTGGACTCAGTCGGTGATTTCGACCCAATCACTCTACTTTGACTACGAACCCTAGCAAGCGCACGCCAGACATAACGGGAAAAGCCGATGTTAGATTTGTGAATTGTGGATTTGTCAGCTGCCCAGGTAATCTTCTTTGATGAATATGAAAAGAAACTCATCCAAAATAGAGTCTCTGTTCTCTAGAGTCGAAAAGTGGAACAATAGAACAAAGAATATTCTCGGACAGTGGACCTTCATACAACTACTTACTTGGCACTATCAAGGCTGGTTAGGTCAGGATCACCGATTTAGCCCAAACTTTGTCTACGGGGGTTATTCGGGGCGCTGATCACGAATCTGACATTAGTTTCTGAATTTGGGGTAGATTTGGGTTACGGTAAGTATGGGCCGCGAACATAGCAGATTTCGTCCTCCGTGCGTACTCTGTTGGTCATATTCGTCCCAAACGCGATTCTATCTCGAAACTGCCGCAAAACCGCAGAAGGAGCGTATTTTGGAATCTAGCGCATGAAGGCAGAAGAAAAGCAACACGGAGGGATCGATCCCCGGTCATCAGATTTTAAGTCCGTAGCCTACGTGTGCGGCGGTGTAAAATTTCGCCGGCCATTTTCAGATCAACCAGGTGGCGACGGCACCTGGTGAACACATCGTTGCATTCCTCGTGCAAAGCCCTACACGCTCATATTGGTTTCGTTATGAATCGTCACCGATCGCTCACAACCTTCCCTTGTCAGGCAGGGGAAAAGAGAGTAGGAAAAGGGAACAATTTGGTGGAAGACACTTTATAGGAAAGACTAGAAAGAAGCAACGAGAATTTAACCATCCATCTTCTCCTCCATACTATCTGAAACACATACTGCTCGAGCAGCAGCAACTGTAGGTAGTCAGATTCTCAGTTGAGCCCCAGGGTGTTACTACCCTCCCGGAATTGTACATGTGTAGTGTTTTCTCGGAGAAGTCGAGGAGAAAACGGAAGCAGCAGTCTTTCGACGAGGAAGAACGAGGTTCACTGTACGTCTTGCATATGTAGCAATAAAAACGGGGACGGCATCGTTCTCCTCAGCTCCTCCCGACGATATCAATAGCATCATCAAGTTCGTAAAAAGTGTCTCGTGATAATAGATATTTCAGCTGAGAAAGAGTGACTAAGCATCAAAAATTAGATATGAATCACATGGCGACGATTCGGCTACGTTTCTCATAATTAATTAGAATTTTCAAGCAACCAAAAAATTGCCCACCAATGAGCTGTTCCGCTCGTCTGCAACGGAACGGAGTTCAGAAGTTCAGAAGCTGATACGGTCGTGCTGCAAAGAGAAACGGAAAAGCACGTTTTGGTCCCAAGAAAACAAATACATTCAATTTCCTAAGTAGACCAAGATGAACCTTCGATGTAAATGCTATCTTTACCGGCGCTGATTCCTCCGAAAAGATCTATTATGTGCTTAACGTTCTCTTCTTCTAATAGAAAACATAGCAGAAGGATGTACGCAGGTTTCTACAAACGCCCAAAATTCCCTCCATTCGTCTTCGTCCTTCTTTGAGCTGATAGCATTCGAGATTGTATCTCAGAAAGAGCAGATGGCCGTGACATCGAAGCAGGCCGGCTTCCATTTCGCTACTCACTTACAGCTTGCAGAGGGTTAGGAAAAGCTAAATCCGGGCAAAGACTTCAATTCGAATTTGTTACGAGCCATTCCTTGATCCCCTTTCCTCGATAGATTTCTCACCCGAATTGACATAAATTATCTAGATTGTCAAACACATATACATACATGCGTAATTGGTAGCTACTCAGGGCTGTTATTAACGAGGATATCCTGATAATGTTATGTAACTCTCGGCGAGATCAACACTCTTCTGATTGTTTCTGACTTGTTTTTTTTCATAAGAAAAAATTTGGAAGATGTTTAGACGGGCAGTATATGTAAACTGTGGAACTGTTTCTCCCATCACTTAGAATCCAAAGATTCTCACATGGTGTGTGATCAGTTCGAGATTAACGATTCATATAAACGACACATCATTTAGCTTCGTTAGATAAGTGCAGACTGTACTAATTAACACTTTCATACCTATTCAGCTATGTGGACTATTTTGATGTTTAATCAACAAAACCCAGTTCAGAAAATTAAACAAGTGTGGATTAGTGAAGAGTGCACCGTTAATTTTTGTAAGAGAACAATGTCTGATGCTTTCAATAAGCAGCTGATGATCCCTTTTCATTGACGTGGCTCTGTTATCACTGCTATTTTGAAAGTCAGCAACCCCAATCTCCGCCACAGCGAAGACACCGGTCAAGCCCTGATTGCGGTTGAACGTCGCCTTTGAGATGGTACAATGAGCCAAAGTCGATCGGCTAGTGACATCAGATCGCTTCCATCTCGTTTTTCAGGTGATCGTGTACCACATGAAACGGAAATACTTCCCGTCTTGAAAAAAGATAGTGTTTCAACGGTTGCAGAAATTTCTTACAAAAAGTCACGATCGTTGGTGTCAGAGAACACATAGTTCGCACGCAATCCTTTCCAGGACATCACGCCTAAGTGAAAGGATCGGATGTTACATGTGACGTATAACCTTTTCATCGAACATCGTGATTCATACATAGATTTGCTCAGAAATGTGTCGTGGAAAACTGAGAACGATACGGCACGATTTAAAAATCGAGAAAGGTGCTTGTCTCACACCTCCAGTTGTTGTTGGCCGTTGAAGCTCAAGGCAATGAACAAATATAATAGTAAATAGATGGAGACGTTCCACGATAGTAAAGTAGGTGGGGTATTATATGTAAGTAATTCTGTATGGAAATTACCAAATCAGAAAACCCGTGCCTATGAAGCGTTGCCAGAATTTCCGATGTGCACAATATCTTCAAATGAAGAACACCATCGACAACACCGTAACCACTCTGATTCAGCGATATGCATTAAGGCTGTCCTTTGCAACAGGATGACATCGGTTTGTGGTTTGTTAACGTGTTGTTTAGCCCATCAATGTACTGACCCCTCGATGCGATAAGAAATTGGCAAGCGATAGAAGAATCCTTAGTGTTCACCTCGAATTGATTTGTGTGCTGCCCGTTTCTCACAACAAGGAGACGTCTTATTACTTCAAAAATGGTCGTTCTACGATTGTTAACTTCCCTTTCAACACTTGCAGCCGTTGCCGCTCAGACACCACCTACGTTGGAATTCGTGGAAATTGTAAGGTTTTCTGCTTTCATCTTAGTCGTCTCTCTCCTATTTGTCGCACTTGTTTCAAACATGTTGAAGACTTTCATTCTGACCCACACACGATTTTAGTGGTTTCGTCACGGCGAGCGAATTCCTACTCACTATGTTTATTTTCCAAACGAGAAACCCACAGTACCGTACACCGAAGCCGAGGCAGGAGAGCTTACAAACGTGAGCCCTTTAGGCCTTTTTTAAAGTAGTGCATTTTGTGTAGATTTTACAACTTGGATCTCATCTTGAATTTTTGCTCTCCTTGAGAATGAAAATATCCAAATATATTATAGAGAGTGCTCGTTTCAGAGAGGAATACAGCAAGCGTACACGAGAGGTCAATCTATTCGAGATCGTTATGGTAGTTTTCTGGGTGACGTGTATCGACCGTCTCAGGTAAGGAATTTGAGACTTCTTAAAGAGCCCATTCAGGAAGGAATTAGAAAAATGCATAATGACGAGGAAGAGATTCTCTCATGATGAAAGCAGTTTCTAGAAACAGCTTTGAACAGCCTCCTTAGTGGCAGTCGAAAGGTCAATTGATAATTGGGAATTGGAAATTAGCACAGTTGTATCGAGAAACCACAGAAAAGCAACACAGAGATGAGATTTGTCACAGCATAGCAATGTGATAAGATGGAAGCATATTTCTGATGACAGAGACAGCACTTTTGAAGAAACCTGATCAGTACTATTAGGCATAACTTCTAAAATTGAAGCTAGACATTGTAAAGGCAGATGAATTGTAAGGCCATGAAGGCATGTGCATGATTTCGATGGTATGAAAACAATGAAAAATGAAAAGCATTTTCAGCTGCGTATCTGGACAGGTAATGACAATCGCACGGTAGCTTCAGCAGAAGCCGTTCTAGCGGCAATATTCGAACCTGACGATGCACACAAATGGTCCAAGTCCCTCAATTGGCAGCCAGTCGTCGTTCACACCGATCCCACAATTGACTGGGTTTTTAATTCATTCTTTATATTCATGTGAAATTTCATTCGCTTTTCACATTTGTTTATCGTGAACACAGGTCTCCACTGGAATCAACGGAAACTGCCCCGGATATGAAAAAACGTTTTTTGAATCGCCGGCCTATCAAGAAGTACTGGCACCGTTCGATTCTGAACTGATAGTATTTCTCGAGAACAACACCGGTGTTCATATTGACACGCCGATTATCTTCAATCATATAATCGACGCGTTGAAAACTAAGGTTTGCTTTGGTTTTTTAGATCCTTATTGCAAATTTGAGGTTGATTTGATTTTCTTTAGTTTTCCGCGGTGTCTTTCTCCAAAGCTGTGTTGACTGATTTCCATTGCTGGGTGCTCCTACCATTCATTCAACTAGCTCAAATAAAAGCCTCATAAACTAGACATCTTCTCCATTTTCAGCTTCATACTTTGAATTGTACTTTCGAAATATTTTAGTTTGTTTTCGTCCTATTATGTTACACAGAAATTTCATAATCGAAAATTCAAATCGAAATTCTCGCTCACAGCTACGCAAACATCATTTATTGTGCTTATTCACCAGCGTAATGTCTAAATATAATATCAGAAATGCGAAGAGTATATGGGTTTGCAGATTCAAATTTGCACTTCAGCAGATATGAAACTTTTTCCCAGATCTGTCGTAAGAGCTGATTAACCAGAAAAAGTTCCTTGTCATTCTGAGCGGAAGAGATGCAAATGAGGGAATACGGCCTACAAGAAATCACATTTAATTGACATTTAACCGACAAGTCTCAGCCTTTTAGCTAGCACTCAACGATTCACGACTTCCATTTCCAAAATGGGCGGAACCCATTCGAGACAACGTTTCTTCTATTAGTCATTTATTCCACGAACGAATGCTAGACGCGCAGAATGAAACCGTCGGAAGTGAGAAATTAATCAAATTCCTGTTCTCTATCGCATCACGCTTTCCAAAATTCGTTCATCCTAGGGTATCATGTCGAAATGCTGCTCTCGTTCATCGAAGATCACATGGCTCGGCCTCAGAACGCAAAGAATAAGGCTGTGTTCCTCTCAGGGGTGAGAAAATGTAGCTAGGGCTATATGATAAGAAATAACTTTAACACTTCTTTAGCATGACACCAATATTCTTACTCTCGGACGCCAACTCGACATTTCGGAGCTATCAAGTCAAATGGCGTCGTATGCAGCGATGGTTACCATTGAACTGCATCAGTCCAACGGCACGTACTACGTTGAGGTAGAAGAGTTTTATTTATTAGCAAACAGAACTCCAGAATTTTTCTTCATCTCATTCCAGTTATGGTATTCACCTTCCGTTGACGCTCAGATGACTCGCCTCGATATACCACAATGTGCGAACCCATGTAAACTGGATAGAATAAAGGAGCTATTCAAGGCAAGGTTTCTTTTTTAGGGACGTTTGGGCTTGATTTATACCTTTACATTACTATTTTTTTCATGCTTTCACACGACAATGCGGTACAGAAATTGTTTGGGATCCATTTTGCTTGAAATTTTCTCTTCTGAAACTCTATGAAATATAACGCACTCACATTGAAGTGTTTAGGACCGACGCCTGACAAAATCAGCATGGGAATCACAATGTCTTGATACTAGATCACAAGTGGAAACTGGAATCGTGACGGGTATGTTTATGGAGCATTGGTGGGCGATTTCACCGCAAAACTCAGATTTAACATCACCCATCGTTTGATCATTCTGCTGTGGTTTCAGCTTCAATGATCCTGCTTCTGGGTGTCTTCATTGTGTCTACAGTGGTTCTTGCATGCACGACATTCTCCTACAGGAAACAACTGAAAGAACTTCAGGATCCAGAACGGCGTCATCTTTTGGATGAGTCGTAATCTATATCAGTACCACTACTATACATGAAACTGTATTGTCTTGGTTATAGCTGTTGTTCATTCATCTGTAGATAGCATGGGTATTCACTTATGTTTACTTGTGAGATTGATTGGTGTATGATAAAGATTCCCAAAAGACATGGAGAGGGAGATGTTTCTGTGAGGTACATTACTTCCCATCTTTTCGGGAATATTCTCCATTTTGAAAACTTGCACGTATATATTTTCTGCATGGAAGAGGGTACCGCTTGTGGTCCCTGGCAACGGAACACTGGCGATGGCGGTTGTGTCAAACTCGTCTCGTTGCCATCTTCCGCTGCCGTCGAATCGCTCTGGTCTCTTTAAGCCCTTTTAAGCTGCACATGCATCTCTGAACAAAAAATGACCTGTGAGTTTTCCTCTCTATTCGTTACAACATTACACGTTTCTCTGGTTATTCTTCCTCTTAAAAGTGTTATAAGCTAACTACATCCAAAGTTTTTTTTCAATTATGATAGTATTTTCCAGCATCATATGATCCTTACAACGGCGTTTCATTCGTGGAACTTAACAAGCAACGACGTAATGATTCTGAACGACGACCGAGCGAGAAAATTGAGAACCGTTATTCACAACCAGCGGTAAAGAGGATCTACATAAAGGCGAACGGAGAAGCTAAAAGCAAAAGGTGCGTCTTCTTTTGTTATGTTTGGAAGTATAAGACGATGAATAAGCTCTCAAAAACGGTAACATCGGATGAAGTTCAAAGAATTCCAATAGAAATTACCTGCAATCTCCTAGACCGCAGTGCTAACCACTGCGCCACCACACCGCGATCTTTAGAATTAGTACAATCTACATATTTTCAAACACATATACAACTAAATCTTATCATTGCATCTTAGACCAAAATTATTCGTCTGGCGGAGATGGCAGTCTCCATCTCTAGCCGGTCTTCGTGCTGATATGGCTCCATACGTTGGACTCGATATGGCATCTGCAATCTACGATGTGTGAGTTTTAGGACTATTTTTATTGCAGCTAGGGATAGGTTACATGGGGAAATTCTTAGTAGACATTTACCTGATTGCAATTTAACAGAAACGGACAACGTATAACATCAGAAGACCAAATACGGGAATATGGCACCTACTATGTTGTTGGAGACGAAGACTTGTTTATGTGAGTACTTCTCGAACAAGGAATTCCAGGAATGTCCTCATTCTGTAAAGTTTCGTTGTTGCGTATTATAGCTTGAAATTTCTCAAGCCCCTTACTTGGTATGCGATCGCGATAGCATGTAGTTTTATTTGTTTTGTTATTTTGTGATTTTTCTTTTTTTCAGACCGGACTCAGACGACGACTATGATAGCGGAAAGCAACGAGAATGGCTGACTGGAGCCGGTCGTGCGACATCGATGTCAGCTCCAAATATGGTCGCCTCCAGGCAATCCCTTTATGACGGCGGTAAGCTCCCATAGTAACTATGTTGCAGTCCGGCGGATTTTCATTGATTGCATGCTAAGTTGGTTCATTTCGATTGTTGAATTATCTGTTTTTTTACTGCCGGTCTAAAGGAGATTACTTGATGCTGAATAATTGGAGCATTTTCATGGGTAATTTTCAGCACCATCGCCACCAACACCTCCGCCCAAACCCTTTCAGTCCGACAACGTTACGACTGAACGATTGAAACATCGAGCCGCTACTGCTCAGGTATCTAGATTCCTTCAGTCATGATCCTCTATTTATAATTATGCACTTGTTGACTTTTATAATTATTAAAATTATGCACATTTATAATTTTGCACTTCTTGAACACAATATTTTTAGTGTTTCTAGGTCATGCGTTACATTTTCACTAATATCGAGCAAATTTTTTTTCAGAACACAACGGTCAGCGCAAGAAAACTTGCACGACCTAACAGCGTTAACGCAATGAATGACTGGGACGAGTATGAGAAATTTTACAAAGATGCAATCACATCCACCTCGTCAAACACGCGGAAAAAATCGCAAAGTAAGCTTTTTTTGAGATTATCGTGTTGTTTCAAACAACCCAATACATTCCAAAATATATAAAAATTATGCAGCTCTCCTTGACTATTGCATTCCTCGTTGGATGTATCCTTTTGTCGATCCTGCATCACTACTTCAATCTTTGAACTTCATTTGAAATTTCTAATCTTTCTCGTAGATAGGCGGTACGAAGCACGGCCACAGTACGATAACCGTCGCGACGATGAATTCAACAAACGGCACATGAGACGTGAGGGTTAATAAGAATTCGATGGGTAGAGCGAATGTGCGAAGAGCGAGCGATCTAAATTTCTAGGTTACTACGATGAAAACGGCGATGGTGGTCATCCTGCGAGTGACGGGTATCAATCGAACGATGATCGATTCCGTCAAAAATCGAAGAATAACCAACTGAACAGGTCCCGAAGTGCAAACGACTTTTATTCCAATGATGATTTTGTTTCCGACTTCGACACGGAGTTAAACAGGAGAAAGGACAAAGAAGCGTTGGCAAAACATCGTCAGTGAGTATTTTGATGTGTTAGAATCCTTCTGTAAACATCGTAGCGTTTTTTGGGTCTGCATTCTTTTGGCGCTTTCAGGAATCAGTCTAAACAACTGCGATCAAGCAGTGATGCGATCTACAATCGCAAGGATCAAACTCATCCGGATGCGTATATAATTTAGTGAGCTCACTTCCATGATTGCTCACCCTCGATCCGCTTGAGATCCTCCCGTTTTAGTGTGTTCCTCAACGGACAGGGAATGGAATGTCAATATCTGAACTTCCAAAAGAAGCAGTTAGCGAAGGGTATGAGCTACGTTCTGGAATTGATCGCTCGGCGCTTTAACGTGAATCCGAGTAGGTAAGCAATTCCCGCTAAAACCATAACCATCGAACAAATAGGTAAAAATGAATCCGTCAGACTCTGTGATATGGATGGACGTCGAATAACTGATCCGTCGCAACTGATGTCCAGAGGAGCTTATGTACTCGTAGCAGCCGGCCAGTCATTCCGTGATAGTTGGTATTTCCTTCCGGACAATGCTATCGATACGAGGTGAAGTCGAATTTTACCGAAGATACGATTTCATCAAGCTATTTCTTTGCAGAATCAGGATTTTGTAAGTTGTTGAGGAGTTTTGTTTCAGTTCAAACCAGCAGAGAGTTGACGATCGAAACGACCAGCGCGATCGACTGTTGCAAAGGAGGGAACGACGGGAGCGAGCGAAACTGTGAGTTTCATGTGACCTTCACAATTGGAATTATATCGACGCAGCACTATGGTGTGCAAATTTCGGTACATAAATTTATTTTTTGACAAAATTCAAGTGAAAAGCAATTATTCAGAAAATCACGTAAAATGCGGGAGAACAAGGAGAGCAATTATCGGACTCAACGCACTGAAACGGTTGTACCAGGTCGACGATTTGGCAGCACTTATTAGTCAATGTTTCTCAAAATTGTTCCCTACATTGTGTCCAAAATGTATATATTTGTTGCATAAAATGTATGAGGTTTCAGGGTGATGCTACAGGCACAATAACGGACCAGAGTTTCGGAGTTCTAACCTATACGTGAAAAAATAAATAGGCCTGTTGAACGTGCTCAGCCTTGGGTTCCTGCTCCATGGAGCCTTATCATCTGGAAAAGATACTTCACTAAAAGTCTCTTCACCGCCAGCATAACCCGGTTTTCTAGGTGGTTCTGTGAGAACGCAGAAATTGCGAGATGATTTCTCGGTTAAGTGGGCGGGCGATCATCTTGATGGGAAAACGGGTAGGTTTTCGAGTTGCCCAACACAAAATTTAAAGTCAACGGAAGAGGAAACCGCCTGCCCCGACCAAAGATTCATTTCTCGGCTTTACTCGATGGAGTAATGCCGACTGGTGCTTTTCGACCCGAACAACACCCCACTTCCGCGTCGTGGTTGTAATAACCGTCTGCAGATATCCTTGATTTCTGCAGCATATGCTGCTATTTCGAGAAATGAACCACCAAATAACATATTTATCGAGGCGACAACCACAACATTACACTCACAAAATACTTATAAACCCACAGAAATGTCGAGATATTTCTATGAAGACAAAAGGAAATTTAATTCATTAACGACGCCCTCGTTCGGAATGCTTAGGTACAGACACTTGTGTGAGACAGAAATAGAACATTGAACATACGATATTATCAGCTTCGATAGACCCGGCAGCTAAAATCTATAAGTGTACAGATAAAAAAACAGAAATGACGACCCGTAACGGTAATGATCTTTAGAACACAATGGCATAATATGTTGAACGTGTGATGACAATCACTCGAAAATTGGCCGAGGGCGATGTGTAGGTGTGGTAGCGGTGTTGGTGGGGGTAGTGACCTGGCCTGTACTACCCCGTTCGACACTGGGACTTCCCTGTGGAGCCGCTGCAGGTCCATCCAAATTTCTCGCCACCGATACCGACGATCTCGGTGGAGGATTCGCCACTGGAGCCATGATGTTCACGGATCCATTAGCTGAAAGCGAAAGCATTCGAGAGGGTCGTTCAGGAGCTCTCGCATACTGCACTTTATTGCAGTCCGCCGAAAACCGTTCAAAAAACCAGCGACATCTGTGCTTCGTAAATTATACGGAGCTCCCGCTATAATTATGTTCTGGAGAACAGCTACTTTCGAGCCGGGCGTGCTAACAGGTGATACTTATATTACGTCGAATCGGAGTCGAATAGAATAAAGCGAAGTATGTCAGGCAAAATGTAGAGAAACGAGGCTAGGATAGACTTATCATGCAGCTACATGCTTACTTAGAAAACACCGAGTTTTCGGAAAAGCTTCAAAACCAGAAGAAGTTCTGTTCACGTCCGACAACAGTTGAGCAAAAAACGTTGATGCTCCTATATTTAGGCGACGTCGCAACAAGCTAGGGGGGATGAGGCTGAGCTGTGGCTCATTCTAGACGTAACGGACCGCTCTTTTTCGGCAAACATCGGATTGAATCTGTACATTCAAAGCCGCATCTTCAGTAGCGAACTCACTCTTTTTCATTGTTCCGTTTGCAGATGCCACAGCATACATGGACACGCTGCGAACGGCCGGATGATGACGCACACCGTCATCCGGAATCGTCACGCGTTCCACATTCTGAAAACGAGACATTGAATTCCTTCGAGAGCATCGTCGTGTTCGTTTACAAAATGAATTGACACGATTGGACTTGATTGACACACGGATTGCCGACGTCGGTGATATATTTCGGCAAAAGCGGCACATCAAACTAATAAAAAGCCTATTGGTCCTCGTCAGCTGCTCGGATAACATCAGATATCTGACTTGCTCCATAGGCAACTAGGCACTCGAGCGTTTTTCAGTGATTTATACTCAATCGATAGTTGATATCGAACGTACACTTTCAGCGTCGCGACTCTCCTGCGTCATTTGTCGTTGAAGACCACGTCGTGATGACATTCGATGCTTTCGTAGCGCTGAATAGTATCCATCTCGTACGGCTGAGAACATCATTGTAACCAGACTCGACCAAGCCGCTACTGTGTCTGCTGGCTGAAAAAAAAGAAGAGAAACACTGGAGGAAATGAACGACTTCAGATAAAGGAAGAACACAGCTTTATGATAAAGACGTTGAGTACCTCCCTTCTGAATTACCAACAGGAAAAATCATTGAAGATTTTGGAGCTCAAAAGGAAGCTACGAAGATTCCGACTCCTTTCTGTCTTGTGGTTTGCAGGTGCCTCCTCTACTTCAACTAACAGGCATCCACATCTTGAGAGCATACACTGTCTTGTCTCTTATATTGTCTGCTAGGTGATTTTTCTTCCCAACGAGAACACTCACGCTTTTTTAGCACAATGACGCAAAAGATGTCTATCTATAACAACAACATAAGCTCCATGGTTTTTCTGATAGAATGTGGTTATCTCTGGAGATCTCACATACATGTGTGTGCTTTGACATATTTCATTGGAAATGGTATTACAAAAGGGATTATTCGCATCTTCATGGGTTACCATATGCTAAAACAATATGAATGAAGGAATCGGAGCAAGACTGTACCTGATGATTCGCCATGTCAAGAATGACACCTTCGACAGTTATAGCGTCTGCGATTGTCACCCAGAAGTCCGGCTTGAACCCATAGGCCTTCAATTCCACATGTTCTTCGCCGTATGTCCGCGAAATCGAACAAATATGATCTGGATCGAATATCTAGAAAGAAAAAAGCTGACGATTCATTTTATTTGAAATAGGTACATATTTGAAGGATTTCACGTGGAAAAAATTAGATTCAGAGTCTAGTGTGTTAATTGGCGCTTTTTGTTTAGCCGTTTATAGACGAGAACTAGTTGAATGACCTGTATATTTAGAGATGCTAGGTTATTCGCAAAACACTGACATCGGACCTGTAGTAAAAGGCTTGCGAATAACCTAGCATCTCTAAAAGTGAAAGTAGTAGTAAAAAAGTAAAAAAGTAGTAAAAGGCTTGTCAGTGTTTTGCGAAGAACCTAGCATCTCTAAATATGGATTCAGAGGATTTCACGTGGGAAGAAGAAATTTGCGCCTTCAAGGATCTGGTTTCTTCTTCCTTCTTCCCACGTGAATTCCTCTGAATCTAGTTGACAAGGATATGCGTTACCTAACTATTTAAGAGGCCTGCATGGTCTTTCTCGATCGTTTCTGGTGTTTTGAGTTCAGGTTTTTCTTTTGTTGTCTTTCTTTTTACCCTCTGCTATTTTTGTTTTAGGCGCGTCATTGGCGCATTGAATAAATAAATAAATACTTCTCTACGCTTTAATTTTTCAGTGCGTTGATTGCTGCAAACATTGCCTCCCACCCTAATGCCCAATAAAGCTTGCCAGCTCAGTTGTTTTGCAGCTGATCTCAAGCCATGAAGGTCTTCGTCGTCCACTCCTTAGTCATCCACGCAGTTCCAACAACTGCCTAATAGCATGTTTAGTCTTCATCGAGATGTTTTTGGAAACCACAGAGCGCCAGACGGCGGTCTTTTGATGAGATGGATGTGGTCTTTCTATTCTCGCCTTCATCACCACCACCGCCAACCAAATGACATGTCCGACCGACAACTACGTTGGATCCCTCAGTTCTCACGCATACACAGCAAAATGCTGGCGTAGTAACCGTCTGGACAACTCAGACCACCCGAGGCAAAACAACGGACACTGAATGTTGGAAGAACGATGTGCCAGTTACACGTTGTAATGCATTATCGCCGGCAACTGATTGTTGCTGCATAATCAATAGGCTTTACGAACAACGTTCCGACCAACTGCTACAGTAGGATCATCTTCCCGATGAGTCTAAGATGTGCCACACATTAGATATTCGACAGTTATAGAGTGAACATGCAAAGCGGGTGAGTGTAAAATTATAAAAATGCGGCAGCATTGAAAAGTCTGAAATCAATCAATCACCGAAAATCGAGCGGAAACCTCGATCATTGTACGAATTTCAGAGTTGAAGTCCGCGGTCGCTCCCTCTAGCTCAAGGCAGAGTTCGAAATCTTCACCCTAGCTGATTCTATACAACATATATAGAACTTTCGAATCAATCTGTCTTTCCATTCCGCATTTGGCGGTTAAAAGCTCAGCTTAGAAAAGATCAGTGTCGAGCAGAGACACAGTACCGCAACTTTACTATTATTAGACTGGCAACTAAGTTCGTGGACTCTTAAGGGCCTTCAACAAAAATGTTATTTTCTGAACAACAAAAGAACAATTTCCAACCAAGGTGTGATCCTTTAGAGGGTCCATGTACTTCAGAATTCTGGGGTTGCTGCTCTATTCCACTTCTTTGAAATACTTGAGTTTTTGAAGCCAGAGATTTGGATAGGTGTATTTTGACCTACACTTCATTGGTAAGTGGTCTATCAGCCAGGAAATGGTGTAAGGACCGACGTGGGTGACCATCACTAAGTGCACAACCTGTACTCTTAGTTGCCTGAACACGGTGTTACCAGCCCACGTTTTTGTTATTTCGAAGCGTCCGAAAAATTTTCGACATCCAGTTCAGCCCTTTTCCGTGGTGGAGTCATGGGGTCAGACATCTTTTTATCGAGTTTTTCGCAAAATCCAAGATGATGCAGGCCATTTCCAATTGCTCCATATGACCACCTGAAGTTAGGTTCCAACTTACCTTGTTACCCGGCCCGCATTCCCTTTGACAGCAGAACTACAGCTTCCATTATGTGCTCGCTGGTGCCTTTTCTTTTTTCGATTCGATGCTGATTTTTCGAAATCTTCTGATATTTCTCAGTACCATCAACTGACCAAGGACATCACCCCCAGGTGCAGCACACTGCCTTTGTCGAGTTTCAGTAACCTAGTGGCCAAGCAGGCACTCATGAAGAAGGCCTTAGTGAACGCAAGTTTTTTGGGCTTTCATTTAAAGGGGAAAAGACATCCTAGAATACAAAAGTAACAGGTTTACCAAATGGTTCAGGGAATAACGTGACACGCGCTATAAAATAGCAAAGAGAGCAAGAAAATTGGTGAACGTTTAAGCAAGTTATGTTTGCCAGAAGTAGTGGCTACGAAACAGTCCACTAACTTAGTTGCCAACCTAATAGCATATGTTGCCCTTGATCGCACTCAATATTGCGAATCTGGCTCCCAAACCGGTAGCGTTTGCAATTTTATTTTTGTTCACCGCTCATTATTTCACCTGCAAGACAGCAATCGTTCAACAAAACGCGTTGTTTTGCGTTGAGCTGTTGTGCTGTATTATGCATGGTTGTTCGTGATCTAAGTACACACATATTTCCGGTGAGTGTGATGACGATGATGAATCGTCTCAGCTGATCGTTGATAGGTATTCTGTATTCAGCCGACTGCTGTTGTTCGTGCAGTCGGAAATGTTGTCTAACAATAACTGTACACAGCTAATAAATTCATATAGAGATGCGTAAATAAAGAAGAACAGGATAAAAATATGATATTGTCAAACGGAGAAAGGCTTACCTTAGACACTACCTCCTCAACAAGATCTTTGAGTCGTACGCTCATTTGATATGCCCGCTCTTTACCGAGTGTGTACACATACTTCTGATAATCGGTACGCTTTTCGAAAATCCGTTGCAACACCTAAACTGAGATTTATTGGAACGAAAGTCGAAAGATGTTCCCCTCATATCTGATAGAATGAAAACAACGCAAAGAAATATGGAAAATAGAATTGATAATTCAAAAAATCTCCTCACTTTCAACATTTTATTGCCTCGATTCATTATTAGGGGTTTATTTTCAGGTAGGCTCTTTGGTCTCTTTTACTGAGATAACGCTATCAGCAACAGCAACACGTGCAAAATGGAAGCCACTGTAGGTATTTTGGGATCATTGAGAGTTCTGATCGTGATCGTTCTCGATGTTCTATTCGCACGTAGTTCTTCACGAGCGTAATTTATTACCACATTATTTCTTGAGGCAAACAGTTCAGCTAATGGAGCTTTCTTGACGTCAATCTCGAACTCATGGCGGCTATGACAGATGACGTTTCTAGTCCGTTTTCACGTCTCCATGGAACAAGTTTTGGATAAGGAGACCGCGTTTCTTGCGAAAAAGGAGACGACCAGAGGAAAAGCTAGGGCTGACGGTTAACGAAGAAAAATCAACGCAATTATAGTTCAAACAAGCCTACAATTTGCCGAAAAGGGTAACAATAATAAAGATCGTTACATCAGCCTTCGATTTCCCTTTGGCAATAACGGCCAGCGATGTGAGGAAACTAACGGTGATGATTTGAGCAGATCAACTTAGTCGCGGCTTTGTTCCTTATTTTTACTTGTATATTTTTGAGCGGAGGTCTGAATACGAAGAACATAGATCATTCCTCCATTTCCCGTGGGCGGTTACTGAAATCATCCTTGAGGGAGAACTATTGTGTCTGCTTTTAGATCGATGAACGGATGTTGCTTCACGACCTCCTAATCGTCGTCAGATGTCCAGACAGTTTTTCTCTAGCTCTATGGGAAAAAAGAAGCGACAGCTGATTCCTGTTTTACGAAGAAATCACACAAGAACAGCATGATCTTGTTGGAAAGGACACTACTGATTCCCCTCAAATTACTGCATTTCTTTCATGAGAGTTATCATTGCCAAAGATTCCGCTACTTGACTTCTGTGAAGGGTTTTCACTCAAAAACTGCTCTATGCCCAACTCAGCCAAAGCAACAATTGGCTTCATAAGTGCTGGAACACGACGATCAACTGCACGCAGTGACATTTTTGTCGTCGCAAACGGATAAATATGTTAGGCAAGTATTTGTGAAAGAGGCAGAGGGTACACATAGTCGATTGGTAAATCTCAAAAAATGTTCTTTTAATAGAAACGGGAAATATATCAAGGTTCAGTGCATTCAACCGAATTTTCCCTGGACCCCTGAGGTATTGTTGAGCTGCATGTGTTGAGTTTTGCCCTCAAAACGCAAAGCTAAAAGGTGTTGTGGTCTCTATTGTTCATGACCATGCATCCAGTAAATCTCCGTTTTCCTCATTTTAGTTCATGACTCTAAAATTAGGAAATCGGAGATTGCACACTGCGACTATGATTAGCATACCGTGTTACGAGCAAATCCCAACATTTTCGAATAATCCCTCTTCATTATTTTTTTTCGATGTCTTTCCAACAGGTTCAATTTCTTTTTCGGATTGTGCAATCGATGTTCGCTGCAAATCTACCGTAGTCCTTACAAAAACCACTAAGCTCATCACGTCGTAATAATGCGACAGCGGGCTGAACGTTTTTCGCAAATTCTCCTCTAAACAGATCATTTCAACTTGGTGGTCTGGGCACGCATTGAAGCGGAATTGAAAGAAGTAAGGAAATAAACGAATACAAATAAAGATTAAGGTAGGAAAGAGTTAAATTACACTGACGAAATAGATTTATGATTAAAAACTGAACACTGACACACCTTATTGCCAAACTCGGAATGTGGATTTTCAAAGCACTGCAGGATGATCTCCCGTCCTTGAGTGCTGATTGGATGTGAGAGGTCCTTCCGCAGGGACTTCGAACGCGAAAGTCCATTCACAGTGCTGAAATGAACCGCAATGTCTACAATTTTCAGCGAGGAGAAACACATAAGTTTATCCCTAAATAAATAAATAAATAAAAATACATAGTAGGAAGTGTGGTCCTAGGGGCGATCTTTAATTCTTCCGCGTAGCTTAAAACCTTCCAGCGAAAGTAATGCAGTAAACAATGAGCTTCGTTAAACAACCAGTCATGGTCATGTGAAGCTTCAACACACAGAACACTCTAGCTAGGGCAGAACCCCGTTCTTCCTTTTCTGGGGTTTTTCCCACTTTTTCACATACGATCTATGTAGGGTAAACCATGACCACATCATAGATTGTCAGTTCGTTAATAAAAATCACAATATCGCATGTTTACCACTCTTCTACTTCGTAAATCTGTCAAGAATTTCTATTCTAGCGATGGGAGCACTCTTGTTGGGCTTCAGACTGAGTCACATATCACCATAGCCCAGCTCAGACGCATAAAGTACAGCGTAGTTTGACCCTAGAATGATGGTAATTTTCAGTTGGTGATGGAGCGCTTTTGGGGTGGCAAGTCGATGGGACTAGCCAAACGACTTCGTGACTTCCTCATCCCTCTGGGAGACGGATTGACGACGTAAGTGGAGGAGCGAGAACCGATTTTCGAACTTCTAAAACTTCCCCAGTGACAGATAGAGAAAGAAACAGGGGGAGCTGTGACACCAAAGTGTCGACCTTACCACTGAAGTGACATTCGTGCATAATTGTGTCGTCAGGCGTCTGTAGCCGTGAAAAACGCGATTATGCGGATCCACGTATACACCCTGGTGCAAAACTATAGGTCCCCCCCTCCGATTTGTCCACAAGTCGTGGACGTAGAAAAGCATCTCTGGTTTTTAGTTTATATTTTCCGATGAAAAAGTAGAACCTTGATGGGCCCGACGGCTACAAGCACTACTGGAGAGAGATAAGAAAGGAGAAACAAGTATTCTCCAGACGCAACTTTGCCGGTGGAATTGTTAAGGTCTGGGCTGCATTTTCCGGGTATGGACTTGTTGCTTTGGAGTTTGTATCATGTAATATGGACAGCGAACATTATCAGGATGTGCTAAAATAACACCTTCTGCCTTATTTGAGGAGATTTCGTAGGCACAATCTTGTCTTCCAGCAGGACAATGCTCCCATACACGTGTTGAGGTCAACTACGAGTTGGTTCGATTCCAAAAGAATACGACTTTTAGCGTGGCCCAAATGTTCTCCAGATATGAACCCGATGGAAAATTTCTAGGGCACTCTTGTTCACAACGTTTACAAGAACGCCAGCACTTATACCTCGATTTCTGATCTGAAGAACGCCATTCTTGATGCTTGGGCTCATCTAGAGCAAACTGTTCTTGATAATCTTATTCGCAGTATGCCACATAGAATGTTTGATGTTGTTTATAACAAAGGTGATGTAACAAAATATTAAACTTATCTTGAATGTTCATATTTTTAAAAAGAGGCAGTTTTTTAATGAAGTGAACCTACAATTTTTCACCAGTCATTATCTCTGATTTTTCAATAAAAAATTGTGTCTTACAATGCCAAGACATCTCGCCCAGAATTTTTATCTAGGTTTTCGATGGTGAGAAATATGACAGTAATGTTACTAGATCGCTCAATAGGTTTTTTGAAAACTTATGGACAAATCGCGGGTGAACCTATAATTTTGCACCGGGTATGTTACATGAGAGTACTATTGAACATTCACTCTTTGTCCGTTCTGGCTTGACTACCATCACAGTGTGCTCATCTACCTCAAAGTGAGTGAAATATGTAGAATGAGGAACATGAGCGGGTGTTCGACCGCCGACGCTCTCATGAAACTTGATCCATCGTGCCGGCTCTAGTCCAAGATGCGTATTACAAAACAATATAGCAAAACTCGTGCGAAACTGCACATGCCAAACGGCAAGCAACCATCTCAGAGAGTGAAAAAGCCAAATGCCTCGGAGGAAAGAGAACTCAGCCTTCCATTGGGGTAAATACAGTTTCAACAGCTCCTTTCAAAATTGCAATTCATTCAGATATTGCATGCAATTCACTTGAATCGATGGTCTCATTATGACAATAATGACCTAAGAGAGATAGGTAGGAGAACAAGTTCGAGATCAGCTATCGCTTCGAAATCGTTCTCTTTTAAGAGCCGTCAGTTTTTGACATGAGTGTCAAAACATAGCGCAGACGAGTTCCTCATATACCAGGGAAGTCAGGAGTCGGAAGATATTGCAGCTGATTGTAAGAACGTATCCCTTTGGGACCACTGCGTCAAGAAATATGTAGTCAACACAAGATTATGCAAAAATTAAACTATAAGTGTGTCCATAAGAAGGGACTTAGAGAAGTTGTGTGAACTTCACAAAAAGGTTTTCACAAAAATCAGCATCTGTGGAGCTAGGCTTTTTTTCGTAGCAATGTGGCTCATGGGCTCAGCAAAGAAATTCGTTCAATACGGAACGCTTCAAAGGAGATTTCGCTCGAATTGAATAACGCATGGAGCGAAATTTGTTCACCTTCCACTTCGCAATTCCTTTAGTGTCGGTTTGGGGCGATCAGTCGGTTTAATGCCGACGATTGACCGCTTCGCTCGCGGTTGTTGCGGTTGAGCACCTAATTCCATAAGAGAGCGACTTTTCGATGAAAATTCGCTGGACTTTTCCTTTTTTGAGTGGCGAATCTCCATGGATTCGGACTTGTGCCGAACTCTCGACGACGAGCTCGACGAGTTGCCCATCGCACCTGGAACGTTCACACATTCGTGCTCATATCGGACGCAGCTCAACGACATCACAAAAATAGTGCCTGAAGGAGGACATAGGGCAAAATCGACAAAGAAGAGTTCATCTTGTGACCTTGTGTACGAGAATGTGAGGAATAATGACAAATAGCACAGCTTATCACAGCATCAGACATGGCGATTATAGAAGATGGATTTGTCGCGCAGTGTAGCTGCGTTGGTGCTGATGCAAAAGAAAAATAGAAGTGAGAAGTAGGCGGAGCAGCGATGACGTCTTAAAACGAAGCTGGAAAGAGGGAGACCACACTGACAACGAACATCACATGTGTCACACGATTGTTGGAGCATGAGGATTGCATCGCTTTTTCGGCAATTGATAATATTCACTGACTTAGATTCTTCCATCAACCCCGAGAAACAAGACGACGACGCAATGACTTATTGTTAAAGGCAGTACTTGAGCTCTGACATCCAGAAAACGCAATATTGAGAGAAGTCCTCGCCATCAACGACGAGAATCATGTGTACGTCGTCATCTGTAAGTAGATCGGTTTTTTGATTTTGTTTTTTTTTGCCCAATTTTTTGAATTATTTGCCACAATTTCCTCAATTTGTTCCATTGAATTTTATAGGCATATCGTAATGGAATCTGAGAGAAACCTGGACTAGAAGGTCTTCAGCTCATTCATTTAAGGAATGATATCTCTGGTGACAGCAATTAGAAAAGCTGAGCACATAGTATTAGGTTGGTGCAAAAGTTCTCGGACATTTGGGATACAAAACAGTTCATTTTATTCTCCATGCTCTCTCTTCTTGAAACCTCGGCATGATGTTATAGATATCCGTATGCTGCTTTGCCGAACAAGGTTAGTATGGTGAATCAGATTTATTACGGCCTTTTAGGCCTAAAAGGCCGTAATAAATCTGATCCACCATACTAACCTTGTTCGGCAAAGCAGCATACGAAGTTCATTTCATAATATCTGAACAACAGCAAGGAGTCATTTGAAGTAAGTACCTTAATATCAATGGTTTTCTCGTCTCTATAACATTTTTGAGTGTAGCCGAAAATACCGTGGAAATTCTTTTAAAAATTTAAGAAGTCGCAGATGTCCGAGAACTTTTGCACCAACCTAATACCACTGAAAGGAACACTTTGTTTCTGAAACACGGGACCGACCAGCTTTAGCTCCAGAGAATATTGATAAGGTATGTATGAGTAGGAAAGCTGAACATCTGTCCTTATTTACATTTGGAAGACCAAAAAGTGCGCCCTTGGTGGATCAGTTGAATTGAGCGAAACGAATGGATTATTCAACGCGAACTCCAACTCAGTGCTACGGTGAAGCAAAAACATTACCATTTTTTGAATGTTTTTATAGTTCAAAATCGAATGTGTGCACGAGCAATTATTGTGAGTAGCGTTCTTATTCAATGTGCTTGAAGAATGAATGAACGCTCCGCCCACTGGTTCTATTCTGTTGAAAGCTCGTTCTTATAAATAAAAGTGCTAAATTTCCGCAGGCTAAGAAAATGAATGTGTTTATTGGTCACATGTGAACCAGCTGTTCTTTTGTGCGACATTCTAGCCGATATAACATAGAGTTTCGAGAAAATCGTTATCGAAAAAATACACAGAAATATCTCTTTCCTTATATCTTAGACAAGGCAGCTACATATTTAAGTGCACAGAGGTCAATCGCCGCCCTTGTTGCACGAACTCTCTGATCATCGAAGAACAGTAATCCGGTATAAGTCTGGATTGAAGCTGAGGAGAAGCTAATCGCTGGAGCCACAAAACTAAACTCGTAGCGCTACAATTTCTCTAACAATAAGAACTGAAGAGAAGATTTTGCAGAAGAAAAGTTTTTTCATGGAGTGGTGGCACTGGAAGTTTCCAGACAAAAAAGAGTCGGGCTCTATCTTGTCAAGAGAAGAGTCTGCGAAACGGACAACGCTACATGAGAGTGACACCATACGAAAAAAGCGATTTCTCTCTTGGCCAGTGCGCATTTGAGGCACCAAGTTCAATAAAATCTTCTAGATAACCACGGAAGTCCATATTTGAGGTAAGGAAGGAAGGTTCGGATCATCCCGCAAAGGAATGAGTTCAGTTAGCACTCAGAATGTTGGACAGCTAAATACACATGCATGAACATAGAAGGGAGGTTGGGTGCTGGCCTGTTTCAATACTGTTCCTCGTCCAACGATCCCCAATACACTAGTGTTCTAGAACGGGTTTGTCGAGAGCAAATTGGTTGTTGTAAGAGCGCTTGTTGAAAAATACTCTCACAGACAGAACTCCTTTTCTTTTAAAGAAATTTTATACCTCTTAGAGCCTTTTTTCCACACCGACAAAAAGGAATTGTAACAGGAAAAAGCGTTTTCTCAACAACAAAAGGGCGAGAGCCGATGAAAGACGTTCCAGAGTTTTTTCATCAAAAGATGACAGCATGAATATTCTTAGAAATCGTCGCCGCTCTTGTGGGCTGTATTGGAGCAGGACGAGGCAGAGAATGAAGGCGAGGTGTGTAGGAAAGCGCGCGAAGGTAGAGCGTTGCAAATGACGAGGAAGTGGGAGCGATTAGTCAATGGCGAACGAAAAGCCCTTCGGCGAGTTTTTGTCGGAGAGAAATCCATGTGAAACCTCGTTTATCACATCACTGGATCACATCCATCCAACACTTGACGCTGGGTTTAACTATTAGAAATATATTTCCGAGTAAAATACTCCGTCCTACAGGCATTTTATCAAATGACCTCACCCGGCTAGAGGCACTAGTGCACGTTGCTCATGAGACGTCCCTCTAGTCAGTATCTGTTCATGGTCTTCTAAATAAATTTGACAGTCCACTTAGATTTCGTTCCAAACACCGTTGCATGGCTTGTTCATGTAAAAAATAAATAAATAAATAAATAAATAAATAAATGAATAAATAAAGGCTTGATTGCTCATCTCTGACGGATAGAAGTGCTCTGATCGACAGCTGATTTAAGACAATTGTTGGGTGACCAACGTCGTCAAGGAAAAGGGACATGATGTGTTGGCCAAAAAATGACGATGTCGAAAAAATGTGTGAATAAAAGAATGCATGAGGAGCTAGGTGAATTTCAATGCGTAATTATAAGTATTCTATACAGAGAGAAAATTAAAAATTTCTATTGGTGCGCGATGCCGCGCTACTGCGTAAGCTTAGGCCCAAACGCTGAAAAAAGATCGAAGATCGAAAAAATGGAAAACGGATAAATTTGGTATCTTGTCTAGAGCGTTTTAGTAAGTAATAAACAGTCATGAAGTCTAAAATAGGTAAATCTACAATAGAAAGCTGGAGCGGACCACTATTTGAGCACGGAGTACAGTTTTCCGACTCGAAGACGGAATCGTTAAGTTATACAGCTATAGGGTTCATGTACTAACTAACTGGAAACTATCTAGCTGGTCAAAATACAGATTTTCTCTTTTCAATTTTCTCATTTCTTTTTTTGTCGACCCCTCGTTTCCCATCTTGGAGCCAGCGCCGGCCACCCAACGATTGGCTTCGATCACTTGCCGGTCAGGGTGCGGTGATCATAAAAATGAGCCATTCAAATGAAGTTTCAAATAAAGTAGAATAGGGAACTCAACCGCATCAAAAATCAGTCTTCCTGAAGGGGGTTTCTAGTGGAAAGTTCTCGACGAACCATTAAATTCTGCTACCCGTAACCTGGCCAACCCCTCTAACGACCGTGTGTTCGGCATTCCCTCATGAAACGAAATCAAACAATTCTACCTCTATAGGAGTCATCTACGAACCCAATGAAGACTACCAACCGGTTAAAGTGGAGTTTTTCTCGAATTTTCATTTGCTCCGATTTTTTGCCGGTCCCTCGTTTCCCATTCGCAGCCAGCGCTGGCCACCCAACGATTAGCTTCGATCAGTTTCCGGTCAACACATTTCGATCTCCAATATGAAACATAAAACGGAATTTTAAATGTAGCGGAACATAAAGTCGAAAACCATAAAAAAAATCGGCCTTCCTAAGGGATTTCAGTAGTAGGAGGTTCTCGGCCAACCACTGAGTTTTGGAAAATTAAATTTGACAGAACTCTTGAGGAAAACAGACTGTCCTACATGCTGTCAGACTTTTTCGCTCCTGAACAAGAAAAGAAAAAAGAAATGAGCTACATTGACGTAATTTCTTCATGAAGTGACCTGGTGTTTAAAAGGCGGCGCCCAAGTTGAACACAACAGGCGCTTTTGATTTATTTGTTGCAAGACATCACGTTTATTTCTAGAAGATCGACGAGACGGAATCAGTTCACAACTTCATAGGGATTAGTGAAAAGTGGCCCATTTAAAAAACAACAAGACAGTGCACCTGAAGGCACAGTTGCCCTTTGAATAACAACAGGGTAAGTCCTTGAGCAGTTGTGGTATCTCGCACGTTATGGACTGGGAGAAGAAGGTAGTGAAAGTGCCCCCATTTCAGACATAATTATTTCTTTAGACTCTCGTAAATCATGAACAGAATAGAGAAATGAGATCGCCAACAGACAACTCCTGGCCGAAACGCCCACGTGGGTAGACAGGCTGTTCGGCCGCCCTGCGTTGTTTATCTGCCCTGTCAACTGCCATCGTTGGGTAACTTTGTCTCGTTTGTGATTCGTTGATACACAAAAAGTCATATACAAAATTCCACACTTTCCTCCTAAACTGATCAAGACAAAAATTAGCACCATTTTCCGTGGTTATGAGATTGCTTGCGTCCTCGTAGCCTTAAGCAAGACTGTGGACCTTCCTCTATTAGGTTGGTGCAAAAGTTCTCGGACATTTGCGACTTCTTCAGTTTGAAAAGGGTTTCCGCTCCCTTTTCGGATACAGTCAGAAAGTGTTATAGAGCAGAGAAGAGCTTTGATATTAACGGTTCCTACTTCAAATGACCCCTTGCTATTGTTCAGATATTATAAAATGAACTGTTTTGTATCCCAAATGTCCGAGAACTTTTGCACCAACCTAATATACTCTATAGTAATTCGCTTCATTAATAAAACTTTCATTCCTGATCTAAAAAAACATAAGCAGAGTTTTTTTTTCACCAGGACCTCTATTAACTTGTCTCCTTAGCTCTTCCCGAGTCGCATCTTTTGTGCATAGCCATCCTGGGTTTCGCTCACCTTCAGAATTTACTGAGCAAAGCCAAAAATCACTAATGCACCTCTAACAGACTCTAACATGCGAGTTGAATCAGACTGATTCCCAGAAAACCTCAAAAAATGCGAAGAAAAACACTAATAGCTAACAGAAACCCTGTTACATGAGTAGAATAACACAGTGAATTCTGGCGTTGTGGTAAGTACCGATTGCATCGACGAAGGAGACAATCTTTGAAGGAGAAAGGTTGATTGATATGCGATTACCGAAACAGAGCAGTTCAAAACAAGGACTTGCTTTCTTCTTCCTCTACCGCGGGAAAGCCAGCGAAAAATTACATGACTGTGCTGAAAAATAATGAGTACAGCGGCAATAGCAGAATGCGTAAATACTCACATGCACAACCACACTGCAGAAAGACAGACACACACAAACACCGATGCTAACAGCAAACCTAAAAATACTCTTCGGTGGTGCATATTTGAGCGACGAAGCATCGTTGTGCGTTTAAAATTCATTATACCCTAGGGGAGAAAAATGAGACGAGTAATTGATCCGGACGCATCATGTGATACTCGCAAAGCATTTCAGTGACAATCTATTATATCTGGCACATACCCAAGGGGCATGCACGATTCCGATCATTTTTTCGACCAACGAACAAAGATACTGCACGTATGGCCCTCATTCTCAAACTTATTTCATGTTCCTGAAGGACAGGAAGTGCTATTGGCATGAATTTACCTGCACGATTGTCTAGATGACAGTTGAGGGGATAATCGTGAATTGTCCAAGATTACATAGTTCCAGGTGAAGAGATTTGGTAGACGTATAATCGATATCTTCCTGGTTCCATGGTGTAGTGAACGATTAGCATGATTAGGCTGTCTAGACAGGGTCAGCCACTTTATTGTGTCGTAGAAACAACCGGCCAATTATTTTTCGTCGTGTACGCACCTCTTCGAGCAGACATAGTTGAGTTGAAAAGGTTCATCGCTTGAGGGCTCTAGGTCTGCAGGTATAGGTTAGAGGACGTTGGAAGGGCACCATTGTTAACCATTGTTAGTACGATTTTCGATGTCAAATCGAACACCAAGCGAATCTGATAAGCTCTGATCACTACTTTGCCTTCTACGCTCCAGTTCGTGCTTTGAATCAATGAGGAATTGGTTTATTTGTACGTATCTGTTTATCAGTATACGGTGTAACAGTCATTGCTTCCCTTCACATCCTGCTTTTTCATTCTGGGTTCTTAAAATAATTGCTCCACCGATGTGTATTCCTGATACTCGTTAAGAGGTCAGTGTCTTGAAAAAAGTTCTAGAAAAACAGCCCCAGGTGTGCCAGCCTGGTACGCTCTAAAAACAGCTGAAAATCTTCGATCTTTGTAAGCATTTGCTTGCAGGCGATGAGCGGAACTTTTGGAACTCTACTGTCTTCCATCTATTCAATAATCTGACCACTTCTGCTCCTTAAGAGCATCACAAGAAAGCGTAATTTTCCCGAAACCCTGCTGTGAAAGCATTATAAGAACGGATGCTACATAAGACATTGCAGTTTACTCTAAGAATATCAGAAATCTCAAGTCTATGGAGCTTGAATAAACAATCGTTGCTTGCTTTCAGCTGGTCAAAAAAGTGCTGCAAATTCAGCTCAACGAAATGTGGACAACTGTTGCATTGAATATGAGGCAAGAACGGCGTTATCAAATGGTAGCAAAATCTACCTCACTTTCTATTTTCTTCTAGTTTTCGTAGACAAATTTTAGCCGAACAACTGAAATTTGAGAGCACGCAAGTTCGAAATTTGCTGCAAAACATCTAGCTCACTGACGAAAAAATCAATTCGAAGTAGTTTTTTTCGAGGATATTCGAGCTCCAGCTTACTGTACTTGTGAGAAACCGACGTTCGATGATGCCTTGGCTCAACAAAGCGTGGGTGATTTATTCAGAGTTCTTCTCTGCAGAGCTGTGTTCCATTGTCAGGATCATCAACCGGTGAACTTCGAACATTATTGATGGTATCGTAGCGTGATGGCACCCCACACCAACTGTTACCCACTCGATACTGTTATCGAGATCTGATGGTGGTGGCTCGACTTTCAATATTCAGATATTCCGTGAGAGAAATGTAACGACAAGTAAGACGTTACATGCCGAAAACATGTTTTTGCTGTGTATAGTCAGCATTTCGTGCTAGAACATGCTACACTTCAACAAGCACACGACAGTGTACGAATGCTCAGCAATCTTTGATCACCTCCTCCACCAACAAAAAGGAAATTCCAAACGATAATGTGACGAGATTTCCTCGAAAAGCACACAATAATACTCGCCATTGTTCTCAAGACTTATTTCAGCTAGTACTCAACAGGAGACATAACAAAGTAAACTTCAGTCAGTAGAATCAGGACTTTAAATTGATCACAGCGAGTGTTTGACTTGTAATTCACTATAATTGGCGCCGGTAGCATCCCTCGGATAGAGTCTTAGCCCGCAGGGCAAAAAAGGCCATGAAAAGGGCATTTCCATTGTATGGTGAAGAACTGATGGATCCAGCGAAAGGCTTTATCGCACAGCAGTGTGAGAGAAACTGCGTCCAGGCAAGTAAGCAATCACTTCTGATGAATAAATACGAAGTGAACCTAGCCACAGTAATAAAGTAAACATAGTGGAACCTATCACATAGCGGCAACAACAACGCTGCGTCTTGAATTGACGAAATACATAGCCTATTGGTTGAGTTCCAGAAAAAAGTGAAGCGGAATTAAATTTTATAGAGTCGTCAAATTGGCAATGTAAAACACATTCTATGGTCGCATCATAAAACTGTGCAGCTGTGATGCTTTCGAACGATGATCAGAATGTGACGTTTGATGTTAGACTTTTAATCCCCTACAATGAATGTGATTGTGTTGGCGGAGGGTTCGGAGAGTTCAGCCGAGCCAGGTGAGCTTCTACGGCTCAGCTTATCGCAAATCAGTCAGGTATTCAGGCAAATATCACTGAAGTGTTTCGTCCAGTGTTTGAGCTTAGGCAGTATACGGATATTTGAAATGTCGTGTCTTCAGGCTTGTGATGATGTAGCGCTCGTCGGTGGCCCCCAACCACAATGAATGTTTTCATAACGGGACGAGTGAAAAAACACGACGATGAACATGAACAATAGCCACTGGAGTCTAGCGATTTAAGGAGTTCAGGATGGACTGAAGAACGTTGAAGAGAGCCGAACGAGACGAGGAACATCACGAAAACATCATACAGCTGACCGACCGATGTGTGAGGAAATCTATGGAGGAGATTCGACGGCATACAGTGGTCGAAAGCATGTCGGAGGTGATGCTATGAGGCCACAACAAGCGGTCTACTGGCATCAGCAGGTATCAGATGATGAGAAATCACCGACTCTTCACATTGTCTCTCAGTCGGAAACACACCTCACTGACATAACACATAGACACAAGCACACACTCACAGAGAGCATCACTAGCCTTACCACGACACATTCCACTCCCCCCACCCATGCATCTAGACCACACGCCCACCTTCGCTGCCAATCCATCCATCGCACTTTTCACACCTGAACGCAAACCAGGTGTCTTATCGTCCAAACGACTAAAGAACAGGCTATTCCGGAAGCACGGTGAATCCATCGTACAGCCGATTATATGACTTTTCATCATAAAAGTCCATAATCCCTCTCAACAAAATTGCAGGACGAAGACTTTAACGGATGGTGGCTAACAACCAAGAAAAGTGCCTTTACAAAACAAGGAAATGCCGCTGACCGTTAATAGAGGAAAGCTCAAAAATCCGAAATTTTACCTAAACAGCGGGTTCGATTCCCACATTTCCTTCGGTTATGGCTAATAAGCCAATAAGAACGCAAAATCACATTTCCATTTGTGCTCTGGAGTGGAAAATTGTGTTCTAATAGGCGGAAGACGACGTTCGTGAGGACAACAGGTTGTGTGCAGTGAAAATTGAGTTCATTGTTATGAGCAGATTCGGAGAACATGTTAGTTTTTGTTCGTCAACTGCAATCAGGCCCATGTTCCAGGAGAGACGGATGTGCGGCGACGAGTATAAGGTCATAGGGAGATAGGAATGGAGTCACAACAAAATAGAATAACTAGTTGTTGTGTAGTTAATTTGTAGAAAGTACGAAAATAGCCCTTCACGTCAGTACGGTCTCGAAGCTGTGTGTGTGGTGTTTGCCGGAACTAGTTCCCGAGAACGCTGTCCCTTGGCGGCGCTCGATACATCATTCTGCCGAATGACAACAGCGTTCGTTGCAACTGTGCCATCCGAGCCCATTTCCCATTCCACAACTAGTATAGCCACTTGAGGAATATTGTGGTTCGGCTCACTCTGAACTCTTGCAACTAGCGCTCTCACCTAATCCGACCATAAATCAAATCATGGAAATGAGATGCCTCGAAGAGCTTCCTTGTGTGGGAACCATGACACTAGTAGAATGGCTTTCAATCTGTAGTGAAAAAGTTGCAAATGGCCCAGGTAGCTCTTAAATAAGAGCACTCTCGCTTGCTGCTTTGTCCTAGATGTTAAAGCCACAAATTGAGGAGAGCTAAACGTGTATTTTTTCCAGCCTTGCAAGCAGTGGTTTTTCTCTCGGTCTTCATTTCACGGGGATTTTCGAAAACGAGAACGAGCCGCGATTAGGCTTCAGGTAATTGATGGCTCGAACCGACCGATGTAATTGAGGCACAATACCCATTTCAACAATCCTTCCATCTCAGCTTATGCTCGCTCATTTTTTACCTATTCGAGCAAATGTGTTCAATTTTTCCTTTTGGTGAGAAGATTACTAGTACACGAACCTCTAATCGAACTATATGGGGGACGTCCGTCAATCTCACTAGATCGGCGGGTCAACGAGGTCGACTTCATTATACCGTCCTCCTTAATTACCGCTTTTGAGCATGGTTGTCGCCTCGGTTTTCTCTCCCGTGGGCTGTTATTAGGTTGCTGGAATCTTCAATGGGGACGTGGGAAATATAATACATCGAAAAATCGAAAGAAATTGTGAGATTTTTTCAAGGTGCGCCGCGATGAGGACAACCTCTGTTTCGATGAGAAACTTTTTACTGTCTACATGGTTTAAAACTTTCAAAATCACCTTTATCGTTTTAACACAGTTTCATTGAATTGAGCGAGCGAAAAACCACAGTGAGATTCTGATATTCAATAAACTTAATGGTTTCAGGCGATTTTAGTGCTTCAGGCAAAACTTTTTTCTTTTCTATCGATAGAAAAGATAAAAGCAAGCTGAAATTATTTGAAAAAGAGATCTTTATAAGAGCTGCAGTATCCCTGAAGAATTTTGAAGCAGAAACATCCCACTTTCACTGTTCAGTAACGATACATGCAGCCAAATCAGTACTGCACATCCGCGAGACCGAAATCAGCGTCTTTTCGTCTACGGTTTTGTAGCCCTTTAACATCCCGTAACTGAAACCGTTGGCCTTCTCCGTTTCAGTAATTACAGAAGAAACTCAGATTTTTCAAAATTTGGAATTTGGATAGATTGTGAGAAGATCTGCTCAAAATTCAAAACAATATAGAAAACTACTGCTTGCGGCGCACCATCGATTTCATGAAGTAATGAAATACCACTTATATAGAAACTGAAGCCAGCCACTTTGAAAACATTTGGTAACTATGAAATCAAACGTCCTGTTCTCTAATATAAATAAACTTATTCGAGCAATCGTCTTAATAAAGATGAATTGTGAACACTTTTTATGGCGCACATAATTTTTTGCCACCCTGTATAATGGAAATGATCGTCTTCAACCAAAAACTTGAATATAAAAACCTAAACATAAAAGAAACCGTAGCCACGACGAGCTAGTTGACCAAGTTAACGAACTATAAGAAGTAGTAGAGAGAGCACACTTTTCTCGAAGGCTATGGACACTAAGCCATCGTTATTGTGACTATTCTTGAGCAGCGAAATTTATGAACAACAAATGCAGCGAAATTTATGATCAACAAATAAGGACGGCAGTTGCCTGAAGTACATTGTCGCTATTCATTCGCCGAATTTCCTCGGTGTCCTAAGGAGGAATGCCGTGTATGCTGCTGTCAGGTTAATTTTCAACATTCTTCTGCACCAGTGGTGAGAAGAAAAATGTGCACTTTGAATGTGGACAGGCGAAAACCCTGCTATTGCTTGTGCTAAGGCGTGCGGTGAAGCGATAACGTTTGGTACATCGAATATTTCGTCAGGTGGACGACGTTGTTGGAGAACGAAAAGACCATTGGATGCCTTATTTTCTTATAAGATAGCCCATATGTGTATATGTACAAGCTTCTTTTCACTCCATATGCACTGCCAATCCCACTTATCCACTGCAGTGAATCTTCCAAACTTTAATTCACCTAGTACACAGATTACCTGAGGTATTAAGGTCCAATACAAGCAGAGAACACCCTCTTACGTGTTTGCAGACCTTTAGCCACAAAAGGTTACCTACTGAACATTTTCCTTGACGCATTTACATAACAGTTGGGAAACCTAAAATGGTAAAGTATTTTCTCAACTAAAAAAGTGGTCAAGTATTGCCTCAAATCCAGACTATCCCTTAATTCTAACAAGCCATCTGTTACGAATCCGATGATAACTTTTGCTTAATGCGTTGTAATGGAAATGACAGCGGAAGGACTAGGCAAGGTTCTATGTACGACCGCAGATGGAAAGTGTAGGGTCCAAGGGTTTGAAGGAAGAAAAGATAAGAAAATTACGGGACGGAGAGGAAAAGGATAAGCGCGGTGAAGCGTAATGGAACGAAAATCCAGCGTTATACTGAGATTTATATGTGCTAGGTGTTGAGCACGTAGTGATTATCTACAGAAGACCATCAAGGTAGCGGAAAGGCAAAAAAGTTTAAGACATTGAAGGCCCTTCGAGCCACCAGCAGAAGTGCGAATCGGAATGTGACTTAGAAGAAAGGCTTGTTTAACGAAAAGTTGGAGCACGCATGACCTTATGACGATAAACGTCGACAAGGGAATAAAGGAATGAATGGCTCATCGAAAACCAGTTGAAAGAAGCCGAATGGGACTAAAACTATGGAAATATATAGTAGTTAGAACAAAGTACGTCCTGATACAACATTTAACGAAGACTCGCATGCTTTATACGTTCTAAATTAATCTTTACAGTAAACGAGGCATAAAACATTCGATCCTCAAAATTCTCCATAGACTTATATGTATATTTGGAGATGCTAGTTTATTCGCAAAACACTGACATCGGACGGGAATTGAACCCGCGTCTTTCTGTTTCCGGCAGACTGCACTGACCATTGTGCTACCCATGTACGTTGCGATCCCCTAGCATCTTTCTTAAGCTCGGTCGGTATTTTGCTATCAGCACTCACCCGTAAACACGGGAATGAGCCGGTAAGCCGATATCGGCAGTTACCAGTGAAGCTGATAGCATTTTTGATATAACACGAAACTATGCTGCTAAGCGCCGCTTTTTGTTTAGCGGTCTATAGACAAGAACTAGTTGAATGACTTATATATTTGGCGACGCTAGGTTATTCGCAAACCAATGACATCGGACGGGAATTGAACCCGCGTCTTTCTGGGCCCGGCGGACTGCACTGAGTACTGTGCTTCTCCATAGAGTTTAAGCATGAGTTTCACGGTCAGAAGCACATCTCCAAATTTGTCACAAAATCCAGAGAAACGAGAAAAACGAGCAGGAGATCAGTTACTCGAGCGTTCTCATTCACTCTATATTCACATTCAGGGTACAGACTTCGTTAGACTTCAACGACGTGAATGATAGCGTTAAAGACTAACGATGCACAACAACCAACATATAAGAATCCTGTTGTGTTTGGACTGTTCCTGTTTTTGTTGTCGACAGAAAAGAAAACAGACTGATGCAATATCTACCATAAGATAATTAGACGAGAGAGCCTAATTGGGCATTTCCCCTAGAAAATGTTGAGTCGCTCCATGGCGAAAGCGTCGGAAGTTTTGCTGAGAGGTTTTACCAAGAGGTTTAACCCAAAAGATACGTCCGTTACGAATGTAAAGATGGACATGCCATGTAAATATGAGGCCTAACATGCATACATAACACACTGCTGGACAGCCGCCATGATTTATGTATATGTTTAGACGATTCTGGAAGGCAAATGTGATTTTTCTGCATCATTTTTGTTGTTTTAATATTTATATTTTATTGTTTCATCTATGTTTGATTTGGTTTCAATGGGCTCGAAGGTACAACAGGAACCACTCCGACAGAAAGATCGAGAAACTGAGAAGCTGCTAGCCTGACGACTAACCTAAACCCCATGTTCAGAATATTGTTCAATTTTGTGGGATTACTCTTTGTGATATGAACAATAGCGAGGTAATCTTCTCTCATCGATGTTACCACACAAGTGCCTCGCGGACGAGCTACTGGATAGGTGCTCCCAAAAAGACATAGCGTCAGAATGTGAACTGGAACATTTTGGTTCTGCTTTATATATGAAGGAAGAAGAGCTCACGCGGTCACCTGAGCCCGTTTGATCCTCAGCGGAAATCGAATCATGCCTTAGGGAGAATGACAAATCGACGTCAATCTCTCAGATATTGCTTCGTGGGGTGTTTGATGAGATGCCATTCTTTTTGTGAATTATCTTTTCCTTACGGAAACGTGGATAAAATGAAAAGAAATATGAGCTGGATAGGTGGCAGCGGCTGTCAGACGATTGTGAGCACATATCAAACCCACGGACGATACCCGAACAAAAGGTGCCGCTACCCACGTCACTGCTGCTGCTGCTGCTGCTGACACCTATAAACCAAGACAACTCTCGTGTTCTCTGACAACGAAATGGCTCACTGCTTTCCTCTTCGGATGCGAAAAGCGTGGCGCCCTTATCACTAGCTACTTTAATTTCACAGTGACGAAAGAACGGCATTAGCCTCAGGCAGTTATATTCAGTGACAGCTTGCTCAGAGCTGCTAATTTTGCTTCAGCTGAACCTTGTGTAGCAGCTACTGCAAAAGGATAGCGTAGAAGTTCAACACAGAGTGGAGATTTCCAATCAGAACGAGTAGTTGAAAATTTGACAATAAAAAGGCTTTAAGTCAAACCACTACAAAAGGAGGAAGAATCAAATAGGGTAGGGATTAATTTGCACGCCTTAACACATAAGAGGATTTCCACGCATGCGGCCTCCAAACTATAGCTTTTCTGAGTAAATGCTCGATACATTTACTGTTGAATTCTACTAAGTAACTCTACTTGTTTAGTAGTGTCGGTGCAGCATTTTGCCAAAGATGAACACACCTACCATCACTCTGTTCGTTTACACACAAATACTCTCTACAAAATTCAATTCAATTCGATTTTCAATTCATTACATGCGCGAAGCATGCAGAGGGGATGGTTAGCATGAAAAAGAAATAAATACAACATAAACACACTAGAACTAACACAACAAGAGAATAACAACACAACATCAACATCTAAATAAAAGTACTACAAACAATTAGTCTATCATAGAGTAAAGCGTGGAAGAGAGCAATTGAGAGCGAGCGGAAGTGTAATACAACAAGTTGAACATACTTATAATCATTAAGCTTCTCTATCCACTCAGGTGTTTCTTGACAAGAATTCTAAATTTGCGAAAACTGGAAGAAATTTCCATCGTTTTGCTCAGTTTGACGAACTCCGTACCTGCTCTATGTGCAAAACGGTCACGGCTTGCTGGGCGTTGCAAGTGTAAATCGCCATCCTCGTGTAGAGGAACCAATTAGTTTAAAAAATTCTACAACGTCGCTAATAAAACGAACAAGATTATCCGGCATACTGTCAGAAATTCAGAAATCCAGAGAAATTCAGAATCTTTTCTTTATTTTTCTCCATTTTCAGACAAACTTCAAGCCAGATCTTAAGTTCAATGTTCCGTAGAATCGTCACTAGTCGAACTGTGTAGCTTCCAACCGTGACCATTTGAATGAGCACAAAACGTTGGTAATTTATATCTCTCGCTAGTGTTGCAGTGATGTTATTTGAAGCAGGTATGCCAATAAATAACAGAACAGTTGCTTGGCTTCAGATGTTCTTAAACATGTGGTTTTTATATTTGTTATAATAGCAAGAAAGATAGTGTAGGGGCATTGAGAAAGGCAACTTGAGGGCTTTGCTATAGCTGCCTACAAGGGAAATACCAATGCAGGTGGGTGCACTTGGTTAGTTGATTAGCATTGTGGGAAGGAGAGGTGAAAACATGAACAGTCTTTTTCTCAGGCATTCCTCAGGTGCTTGGCAGTGCTAAGTTACTTCAATGGAATTGAACGATGAATATCATTGAATATTGACTGACGACTTGAGTTTCTCTGCTTCATTTGAAGCATCGGTTAATGATTCATGTAGCAGACCAGCATGCCCAGACCGGCAGCTCATCTTAACTAATCGTTGGATGGCCGGCGTTGGGTTACCGATCTAGGGTTAGTGGTAGGGCGTTGTCAGCGAAATACTGAATATTTCTACGGTAAGCTGTAATCCCTCCTTGTTCAGCAGCTTTCTCTCGATACGGTACCATGTGTGGGTAGAAAAGGAAGGCTAGTTGGGCAATAATTTGGCGCAAATGCCCGAACATCAAGTCTACCAGGCCAATCAGAATTTTGACGACGTAACAACCTGCAGGAGGAAAAGGATCATTTTCTGCTGTTTCCTAATTCCTCAGAATTCGTCAGGTGTAATAAAGCAATATAGTGAAGGCGGGTAGTAGTTCTTAGAATGTTGTCGATGAATTGAAAGAGATGAAAGAAGTAAGGGAAAAGAAAAAGGCTCGAAGAGTCTGCACAGTGTGGCAGGAGTCGAATTTGCTGCATTTGAGAGAGTAGAACGATGAAGCTGCCGTACGCTCAACAGCACTGAGGGGAATGAGGACAACCAACAGCATGATCAGCACGTTCTGAAAGGAACTTACACTAATCAGAATCTTATGAAAAGTGGGATAGAGGCAGATTTTCGGATTTTCAGTTCGCCTTTCGACTAAGACGGGATAAGCGCTCGAAGGCGTTTCTCAACTTTGGTGTCAAAGATTCGTTCCTCGAACGCTGGTTCATTCCTACGGTCTTTGGTAGAAAAGCCGCTTTTCGTCGAACGCAGTCATAATCTGAGAGATTTTGATTTATACAGTCATCTTTACATCCTCCATGCCCTGCTTCGGTAGTTTTCCGATTGGTCAAGGAGAGAGCCGGACCTAACACGAGAAAAACTTCCTTTAATTCTACAAGCGCCTAATAGTACCTCTCGATGCCAAGGTCATTCATTTGTTTTTCTCACGTTATGAATAAAGGAAGTTAGAATCCCTGAACCGAACGATTGCGAACGGCTTTATCTCAATCCAGTTGAAGGGGTTCCTTTCAGGTAACGTCGTTACGCTGTTTTTTTATCTCAGGTAAAAGCCTCAAGATCGATGTGCGACTAGAAAGTGTAGGAAGAAGGAAATTGTGGAAAACGAGTACGGCCATAATTCACCTGAAAATAAGAGGGTTCGGTAGATAGTATTCTCTTGGAAAAACGGGACACTGCTAGTGGAAATGAGAATGATACTGTGAGTGATGACAAATAGGTTTCGAAAAAATAGGTTTTGAGCGGATCGGAATATGTAGACAAGACAATAAGGGGCAACACACGATAAAAAGTTTTATGGAGAATAACGGGCTCTGTAACGACGCTGAGTTTAATGCTCAAAAATACCAGGAAGAAGGAAATGTTAACTTCGTTAAGCACTGGCTCACAACACCTACCACCTTTGCAGAACATCTGCATCATTTTTCTGTCAAAGGTCACTAGAGAGAAACTTGCCAACATGAAATTCAACTCGCAGCAGTTTCACAATGGAAACTGCGAAAATAAAGGAGGAGGTTTGAGTTACTCATTCGTCTGCAATTCGCACACAATCCAGGATGAATATTACCAATTTGAGTGAAAGGTTGAATAGAGATAGTTAGCAAGTCTGCACGCGGGTGATCTAGGTAAATTGCCCGTGAGGAAAACTGGAGCCAAGCGAAAACGCGAGACCGGGTTAGGTGAGAATCTTTCAATGGAACATTACGAAAACTTGTAAACTCTTCAGAAATTGTTCAAAAACGTTCTCTTCTGCGCCTTCATTGCACCTTTGTCATAACTTCACGGTTCGTTGCATTCATATTTAGACATTCAAAAGAGAACGACGGCCTTTTGTGAATTGCCTGGTTTCTGCTACATATACGGAACCACCTTCTTCCACAGGTGCTCAGTGTGATAATCGTCGCAATATTATGGCAATTTTCTTCGTGGAAATTTTCGAAGGCCTTTCCGTAAACAAGCCGAAAATTGCTGCCGGAAGACAATAGTGCTCGTTCATGAGTTCGCTTCCAAAGTGGGACTACCAGGTATCCGAAGAAATTTGAGGGCTTGATCGTTACCTATAGGGCTGATCATTATCCGTCCAAGATCAGAATTTTCATTAGAACACCTCATCTCTGACGACCACATTTGTTCCAGATGCACACCAGATGGCAAAGTCTCAAAAAAGAAAACGTTTGTGCTCAAAGTAAGCTCTGAAATGGCAAATATAACGGCCATGAGTGCAAGCTGTACCTAATCTATAAACGTTAATTGGATGTAGGAAAGATTAACCCTCACATTTGTATGGAATAGATTAACATTTGAAGGGTGTGTTCTGCAACTACCCTACCTCCCCTCTGGCAGTATATAGGGTGATCCACATGAATTGTTACGCGCTTTAGGAAAGCCATTTTTGGACATTCCTTGCTTTTTCGCGCCTTTCTATCACGTTATTCATATTGCCCATTTCATTTAGTGTTATTATAGTTGTTGTTAAAATTTTTGAGGACGACGTGTTACGGTGGGCACGAAAAAGTGCAAAGAACATCGACTGGACGTTTCAGCAAGATTAGACACCAGCCCACAGTGGCGAGTGGTCGGGGCGAGATTCAAACTTCGGTTCTTGGACAAAAAAATTTGGAGGACGAGGTGTTGAATCTCAAGGACGATGGTGTCCGTGTCCGATCGTCCTAGAGTAAAAAGCCTGCTCTTTTAGACATGGATCACTAGTTTCACTGAAAAAAGCTCTGGAGAAAGCGTGGCTCGAAATTTCAGCGGAAATGATCGCACGCATTCTCAAAAATTTCCAAAAGAGATTGGACGCTTGCACTAACGACGCCAAAGGTGATCATTTCCAATGTGATGTTTGTAGCGTCATGAAGAATTTTTTTGCCTTTCTGATGAATGTACTTTTATCTTATTTGCTTCGTTCAACGAAGAGTTGCAAGTAGTTTTTTGTGTAACACTTCAGGTGGATCACCCTGTATTTCCAAGATGAGGTTGATATGGCGCAATTTTAACACGTTGACGACAGTGTGGCGCAATGCTGCGCCACGCTCAAGCGGCCGTGTGGGACCGTGTGGAGCAATGCTGCGCCACAGTTTGTAGCGTATTATTCTCGATGCATTTCAGAATTTCGAAGGATGTTTCTGTTCCACTTTTTAGTAGACCTTTGTTCATTGTTATAGGAAGCATGGCCCATGAAAATGATTCTTAGCTTCTGATTTACTGGAATTTTTGATTGTGCACCAGTTTTCTTTACAAGTAAAAACAAATAATGGTTATTGCAAGGAACAAATAAATGCAAACAAGTACTATTTACTGAAACAAAAACATAAATACAAACAAATATCGATTATTAGAATAAACAAATAATGAACAATAAACAAATAACAATTTCCTTTTAACCTGGGTAGGGAAAAAGGACATTCTAAAAGCTTCCAGCTGTTATTTTTCTATTTTTATTGCAAAAAAAGGAATAGTCACAACCCTCGATATTACAGGACTGTATATGTAGTCGTCGAGATTTACTATTCACTTCCATTTTTTTGAAAAAAAATTCGTCGTATGCCGGCATCTTGCCACAGCCTCAGCGCGGTAGAAAATCGGTTGGTCCCACGCGCCAGACACGCGAAAAAGGCGCTGTCGTCAACGTGTTAAGAAGTCTTACAATTAGTGCTCTCACGGACAAACGACTGAGCTACTGAAGTCGCAGTTACGATCCGGTTTTTGTGGTGTTTCTTCCACCCTAAACGTCGTAGTTGGAAGGTTGCTGAGGAGCACAAGGTTGTTTGCTACACACATCCTTCCGCGGAGTACGCTCGTGACACTTTTGAGGTAACTATCGAGCCAGTCTGAGAAAAGACTGCACAGAAGTTTGACGACGCCTGCCAAAATCAGTTAGTTCCACAAAACATAACAGCTTCTGATGTAGTTTATTAAACTGAAACTATACATATTGTCAAGAAAAGGTACACAAAGTTATGCAGCAACAGTAACGTCACTTTTCAACCTGAAGCGTAGTGTACATGTCGGAGATTTTCCAATCAGGCGAACTTTGATAAAACAGCACACATCTACACAGAAAAGGAAACACTCATAATATTACGCGGTAAAAACAATTAGCAATAGCAACATTGAAATGCAATTTGGTGTCGCCGTTTTAGTTGGAAGCTTCACCTTGAAGAATCTTCACATCCCACAAGAACAGGAAGAATTGAATGACGATCAGAGCCTGCAATACGCCAAACCAATGCTTGAGCACCTCACAGGTGAGATTAAGAATATTTACAAAACACTTACTGCGCTGGCAATAAGCGTTGAACGGGAGGTGTTGTACTCGATGATGAACCAGATGATGAGTGCAGAGGCAATCAAGAACAGCACCGTACAGATGACAGAGTAGATTCGTTCCTGAAATTATATAAAGGAAGTCTTATGGATGAGTTCAACAACTGAAGTTTTAGATGAGTCATTTTTTCAAGGCTAGACTTTGCATAATACTTTCTACCCCCTACAGGCATTCTTTTAACATTTAATATTTATTATATGTGAGGAACACATGTGGACAATTGTTTTAAACAAACATATCGAAATTACTCGGTTCGTGTTCATACAGCTGTGAGAGTAACTAGTTCAACAAATGAAGGTGACATATAAAGTATTTTCCCCATTTAATTTATAAAAGTAGAGCTGGCAACCTACCAATCCCCACGCTCCAATGTTGAGGAAGTTGAGAACGAGCAATACGATGTTGATCACAACGCAGATAAAGTTGAGACCAGAACAGAAACCAAGGCGACCCTCACCGAAACACGATCGACCGCCATACCTGAATGAAACTTTTCACTACAACTCTTTTTTGTATCGTTTTGTGCTGAAAACAACTGCGAGGTCGACAGCTTTACCGCTCACGAAATTATTTTGTGGGCTGCTCGATTATCTCTTTCTCTCTATGCACATATTTACTGTGGTGACTCTTCTTATCGCAAAATCTCTGACGTTGTTTTCACTGCGACCTGATACCTCTCACACGTGCGCTATTGCCGTTCTTGACATAAGGTCAAGGTTGATGATTCTTGACCATTCGAGAAGACGGAATCGGCGAGAAAACGAGGCGACGCACCCCTCTGCTTTCTTGTGTCATCCGAGCGACCACTTCAGTGTAACAAGGCATCGCAAAAATAGTGTGAGAAGGAGAAATAGTAAACAGTTGTAAATCGACCGAAAACATCACGTGCGCTGGCGGAAATCGTGCAATCCGCTCGAGAGAAAAATTGAAAGCGATGATGAATCAGAAGTGAGACTTACCATTGAGCACAGAGCAACGAACAGATGATGAAACCGCAGACGATCTGGAGAATCTTGATGATTCCACGGTTTGTGCTAAGGTAGCGAGTGTTCAGGGAGATTTCGCCCATTCTTCTGAAAGGAAATCTCAATGAGAAACGAAGAATCACCTCGAAAATCACGGACTCCAAATGGAAAAGCAAGAACACAAAATTCCAGGCAACAAGGAGAATTTACCAGAAGTATAAACATGAAGGTGGAATGAAGGTTAACCGATGTGGCTATACCCTCGGTCACATATAGACAAACGTTTAATAGAACTTCACGTGAAACAACAACTTATACAACGGCTGCCATCCACATGGGCCATCTTAGGGACATATGGAAAAATTTAGTAAGAACGACGATATGAGAATGTGGAAAGAAAAATTGTAGTTCCCTTATAAATTTGTTATTCTCCCGGCAAAAAAAAATTTCAAATCAGAAACTACTCCAGGAACTCCCCAACCTACTTCGCCTTACCTACTTCGGAACTCCCCAACCTAATGTAGAGACAGGCAGCCACGAAATTAGAAGTGATTTTAATGAAGCTAACAGAGGTGTGACAACCGAGCGGAGTCATGGTTGAAAATACCGTCGTTGTCCATTTTATGAACAACAGCGAGGAAGAAACCGGTCAGCATTGTTGCCTTTTAACAACAGCGAGTTGGTAGCGTTTCAAGGTTAAAAGGCTAAAGAAGCAACCACTTCGCTAAACAAGGCATCGAAGATCACGAAGGGTAACGATCAACTTAAGGAAAATTTGACGAAATACTCGAAGCAGCATCTTCAAAGACTGTTGTACTAGAGTACGACTAAGGGGCAGAAATCTGAACGACAAAGACAGCTCCGCTCCACCCGTTAAACATTTCTATCTGCCTCCACGTTCGTCGCTACCTTACTTCGGATGAAAACATCTCTGGGTCTTATGGGCCATATGGGCTCCCACAGCAACGATAACAGCAGCAGTAACAGCTGCTATGAGTCATTGAAGCATACAAAACAGTAGAGGTGCTCAGCTTGATTGAAAACGATCGCTGTAAGACAGACAGTTTCAGCGTTTTTTCTGGGACTCTTAAGAGTATGTGAAAGTCGAGAGAAGAAGTGAGCTGGAAGCAGATGCTTGGCCTATGCTGGCAGCCTGACCGACCAAGAACACCGCCCACCAGACGATTTATGCCGCCGACGAGCAGCTGGTGCTCAACCAGTGTCGGAGTGCTTTGTCTCATCCACACTGCGTAGGTTGTCGTGCTCCTCACGAGGCGATGATTCTTCACACTGACACTCAGCTCTTGAATCATCAAAACCAGTGGGAGAATAGAGAACTAGAGAAAAGGATGAACTACGGAGGTGAGGAATAGCCAATAGTTCGCCTGGTGGACAAATCGCGTGTGCTGTGATGTGGTAGCGGTTGTCTGGCACCTATTATAGTCATGAGGGTTGGAAGAGGCGAGGTTTCCGAAACGAGTTTCTCGCTCATTCACCCCGACACATACACACACACACACACACGATCAGCGCTCATTCTTCTTCTCGCCATGCCTCCAACCATAATCAGGAGCGGCCCACACCCATTCCGAAATAGCAGCGTCGTCGAGTAGAGTTAATTGTCTCGTGATTACCCAATACGAAAGGCGCTGGTGGCAATCATATGCAACGACGGAAATCCTAGTCATTTGCCGAAATCTCTCTTTGAAGGGGGATTTTGTGGACTTTTCAGAGCACTTCGCTCAATGGGTCCTACGAGTGCCAAAAAAGCCTCACAGAAGAGTATAAATATTAGGTTACTTCAAAGGTCGCAGCACTTTGAGAACTTATTTACGAAAACGAAAACGGAAACAATCATAGTAATTGCGGAGCATAGATCCCAGTTTATAGTCCGCAGCAGTGAGTGCGGCACCGCGGTATAGCGCTTTCTTCCAACCATTGGACCATAACTCAACTTCATCTTTCGAAATTGATACCTGCGAAAAATTCAGCCTCTTTTATGATTTTTTCCTCCCATTTTCTACGCTGAAAAGCGTACTGCAGATTGAATGGAACGCGGCAACCGGAAGTTCCACTTCTTTACTCCACATGTGTCAACGTGCTGAGGAAAGGAGTGCAGATATACGATTGGGCAATAGCACTAATGTGAAAGTTTAACAGGTCCAATAAACATTAATATGAACGGATTTGGATGAAGAACGATGCCTAAGATTCTCCGGGCCAAAAACGGATGGGGTATCGTGGAAGGGGCAAAGGAACAAGCAAAAAATGAGCTTTTTAGGTCTTAGTGTATGAATCGCGGTAGGTATGTCCGCCACAAAGATCATATCCTTGGCGGTAAGCGCCTATTTGGTCAAACTGAAGGTGAATGGATGAAAATGTTCAGGAGAATGGAGTTTCGTGCATATATGAGTGCTACTTACAATACGGCTGAAATGACTCGACTGACTGAGAGGTGCGACGAGGTGCAGTGGAGGTGGAGTGAGGTGGTACCGCCTCTTACGAACGGACACTCTCGAGTAACCATATATGAATAATGTTGTGAATCATACCACAGAGTAATGCACCACATTTCAAAGGAATGCCTGATGATTCTTTTCACTGACAAACTTTCTTTTCCGGTCGATGAATCATCGTTGGGGGTACCAGGGCCTATGTAGGTACTGTAGGCACTTGACATTCAGAAGCCAAAACCCCTGTGTGCGCCTTTTCCATGAATTCAAGTTTAGCTGAGGTAAAAATGAGGCGAAAACCAGGCGAAATGACTCGAGCATCACAGAGTGGACTATTTGAAAAGCAGCGCCGATCCGGTCCTCTCGCCCTTCGATCGACCCACCATTCTTCCAATGCTTTCAAAATAAGCATGTTTGTTCCGTCCTATCTACCTATCTCGCACGCCCACCCAAACAGTAAACATTGGGAACAAAGTATGAAAGACACAGTTATCGTCCTCCGCCACTTATTCATCGAAGTACACACTAATATACATTTATAGGATATTTTTTTCTCCTTTTATTCTTATAAAAGCTCTACCAGTGCCAAAAGTTACATGGTGGTCTTTGAGTTCGTTGGTTTTCTTTGGTTTTTGGTTTTGTGATTTTCCGTGAAGCCTCTTCCCTCCACAGTAAACATTTTTTTCTGTTATGTTGTGTTCTCACAGGTGTGCTGTGTTTGATTTAGTGTTTACTAATGTTGTTATATTTTAGCGCGTCAATTGGCTTAATTGACGTATTTGATAAATAAATAAATAAATAAATAAATAATATCAACGGCTGTTGCAACAACCAGAAGAAACTGTTATGTTCGGCTACGGCAATATTTTACGATTGCGTTCGTGATGAAAAAAACTGCGTACGACAAACCTCCCCCGTTTCTTGCCCTCGTTTTTATCTATGAGGATAGCCCTTCACTTCAGGAGTAGAGAGAAACAGCGCTGTCTACTCTTATATAACTCCGATAAAGATGCGAATCAGAAAGGTATACAGAAGTTCTGTAGGTTTGTTAGCTTTAAGTTCCATCTGGATGGCGATAATACCTTAGTAGCAAAAATAAGTCGGAGATAAGTCGAAGGCTCATCGAAGTGTAAAAACGCAGTTTACATGCCCACCGGGGATTTACGCTTCGGTGAACCTCGCAGGAAGTCGCGATTGCGACGCTCAACGTATTGCTAAATTTTCTGTGAAAATACTAGATGGTTAATATAGGAATTGACATTTAGGAAATTTTGTGGAAACACTGGAGGTAATGAAACACATATGCAACGTTTCACAGTTCTTCGTCTATTTTTCTATATCAGATCATTTTTTACTTTTCGTTCTATTTAATCTATACAGCTGGTTTTCTTGATGATACATGATCGATGAATGTTATTGTGAAGAAAATGACGTCACAAACCCGCCATAATAATGTCCAGGTCCAGTGGTGGTCCGTGTGACTCTGGTGGTGGTTGTCGTGTAGGTGGGCATTATCCTTGTCGACGAAGCGAACGCTGAACACGAAACTATTTTGTCAAGATTCTATAAAATAATAACCAGGAAACCTATTTTGTGACGAAAACGAGACATCAGACCTCAATTTGGAGTATAGAAAAGAAAATGCATATTGTCGGGTAGGTAAAATTGGAAAAGAAGTCCAAGAAATCGGCCGGAGAACAACGAAGTCATGGAGACTCGACGCTTTACCACTCCATAAAGTCAACTAAATCTGTATCGTGACAATGTTTGCGAAGCAAGAAAATTACCGAACAACTGGTTTGGAGACGTGCTACTGTGTATGGACAAATCAATACTCGAAAAATGTCACCTATTTACCCAGCTCGAAGGAAGACATTAAACTTGTACCGATATTCATTCAAAATGTAACCTCGAAGAGATTTTATAAAAGGGCTTTCAATGTTGCGGACTGAAGTGGACGCTCACAACAATTAGTAAAGGGTTGAACAATTCGTTAATGAGTGTATATGTGGGCGGTAAAACCGCCACTTCTTTACAGAGCTGGTTTAAGTTGGAGCGCTACACATCTACGAAACAAACACGGGTTCGTCTCCCTAGCGTTAGTTTCCCGACATTTACATATAATGACCCAAAAACTAAAGTTCCTGATCGGAAAAGGCGCCCATCCCATAAAGAGAAATGTCAAGAACTTCCGACTTGCGATAAGACGGTGGCTGTTCTCCGATGTAGTTTAACGGGTCAGTGTCTTGTTTGAACTTAACCAGTTAGTGCAACAAACAAAGTAATTGCGTGAATTATTGCAGAGACGAAAATAAGTAGGAATTGTTCGGAAAAATGAAATTGATTGAAACGTTGGATGATCGGTGAGTGAGGGACAACCAGTTCAAAAGTGTGAATCGAAGGAGGGAGGGATGGTGGCTTTTTGCAAGTTCACGGCACATTCGCTCGTCGACTCACACACACACACCTCCGACTGCACTACTGTCGCGATGGATTCGAACAATGGTATCCGAGCATATGTGCCGAAATATACACCGGCAGTGAAAGTGTGAAAGAGTGAACGAGCGGCGGAATGCGGACCGCTCGAACATGTTCCCGATGATTCACCCCCAGACCTCAACAAAATATTGATGAAGTTGTCAGGAAAGGGAGGAAATGTTGGCATTGGAGTGAAAGGGCTAAAGTGAAAGAATGAAAGGGCACGGAATAGAATGGAGTTGAAATATGTAGAAGCAATCGAAAGTCTATATTTCTATCGTCTTCCAAGAATTCCAACGACTACATGCGGTAAATTTATTTTATTTTTTATTTTACTATTACACAAGCATGCTTGTGTGAGACATATGTACATCTAACTCTCCGAGGAAAAACATAATAACTAGTGCAAAACGAACGATAACTAAAAGAAAACCAAGCAACAATGACACAAATAGGAAGATCGGAACTTTACTAGCTTAGATTTTTGAGCAGAAATTTTCTAAAAGCTGATAACTGTGTCGGAACGGTGCCCTTTTTCCTAAGAATTTCATACGCTGTATAAGCTCTGAATGTGAAGAAATTTCGTCTACCGTTAGTTCTCGCCCATCCCGGGTCATAACTCGTGCAACCACTTCTTGTGTTAGTTGTTCTCAAAACAAGTAGGTCTGATGGCTCAATACCGCATGTTCTGTGAATAATTTTATGGAAAAAAATCACATCATTCCGTTTTCTAAATCTATAATAGAAAGGCCTAAACCCCGATGACTAAGCTCGTTTAGTACACTAACTAGTACAACTCATTTTTTGACTGGCCTTACTCATAGGTGCCTAATTCAAATTGTCGATTAGAAGCGCCTGAAAAACAGCATCATATGACCGATGATATATGATGGTCTATGAGTCATGTTCCAGTAGTGGCGACGATAGATAGCGGTGTGTAAGAGCGGAGAGAAATCGAGCCGCACCCTGCATCGCATTTGAAGATCAACAATCGTCAGTCGTTGTTGGGTGACCTTGCGAGGTTGGAGGATGTCTAGGAGGGTCGAGAAAGGGTCGGAAACACGACCGACTGAATCACTAATCGGTGAATGACGGATGCTGCTGTTGCTGGTGTTAATGCCGGAGCAGACGCCAGCAATGTGTTACAGCCGACCATTTTCCTCGACATTGGTGCATTACGAGAGGAAAAAAAACCGAAAAAGACTGGCAGAGGAGCAAAGAGAATTCCATATGACCATATGAGCCATGGGATTTGAAGGCAAGGCGACACATTAATCCGCTTCCGCCGCCTCGTCATAATTCTCTTAAGTCCTAAATTTTAGAGTATTAGCAGCTGAAATCGAAACAACAGTCTATGCTGTAATTTTCAATCCGAAACGCTCCGATTATTTATACTTTAATTATAAAATGAATGTTCCTTGACCTCGTCAGGAGCGCCGAGCTAATGGGGTCGACATCATTACTACACATATCGATCTCCTTAATGGTAGCCTTCTAGGTATGCCTGAGGTATAAATGAAGATTTTCACTTCTAGAATAATCCAAGTTCTCGAAGTTCTTTCTGTCCTACCTTTACGTTACTCTACATAGCAGGTCGACTTTGACCACAATTGCAGGTCGTAAAATATTAGAGCGAACATTTGTCGCTTCCGAATGTTCACCATAACCAATGAATCGTCTATGGAATGCAGAAAGTGAAGAAGATAGGCCATTCATTGGACAAAACCTTCTGAGGTCTTGAATTCCCGTCGGCGTCTCAATAATTTCGGCCATTTCTGATCGCCTAGGGCTATTTTAAGCAGTGGCGTGGCGGCTGTCCGAGAATTGAGTCTGAGTTGATGACTGGTCTTTGGTCACGCACTTCGCCATATCGGCTGACAATCTGCCATAAGCCTTGGTGCTCCGTCATGGGATTCGAAAGAATCTTGTTGATGATCAGATCTATCAGGATGACCTTCGGATAACATAACCAATGGGTAAGAATAGGGTGTGATGCAATTTTGGAATAAAATCATGTAAAGGTGTCAAAGTTGATGACAGAGAGAGTGATTAGGCGTTACTTACTTGATTAGCTGATCAATCAACTAACAACAGAACTGAGAGAAGCCAACTCGACAGCAGTTGCTCTCTCCTTCATCGGTCTCGACTCAAAACGTGTTCCCGTTGTTTACTGATGCTGCAAAGGCAACTTTACTATATACTAGGACCCGGGTATACCTTAGCTAGAATCGTGGTGGCCATTTGAAGCATGGGTATGGTGAAATGCAATATGTATTATAGAATGGGTGGCTTGAATGGAATGGTCGTAGGAACTGAGATAGCAAAAAATAAAGGAGAAATGGTGGTCGATTAAGAACTATGTAGGTCGCCCAATTGTTTATAGCTACTGCTGCTAGAATAAAGATAACATGAAAGAAGTGATTAAGGAAAAAGAAAAAACATGAAACATGTGCAATATGTATACATAGAGTCCCTAAAATAACAATGCTGTGTAATAGCACTTCCACTATATTACACACCATCGCCTTCATCACATGTTTTTTGTCACCATGAACCTTCCACTTTTCAATAAATTTTAATGGTCTTAGCAGCTGTGCTGGGAGGAAGAGGAGCTGAAAGATCGAGCTGGAAAATACAGGGACGACCTGAAAACTGGAGAAGCTCAGAGAAGCAGGAGCGGATTATCATGTGTAAGACATTTTCTGGGTTTATATCAGCAGTGCTATTTGAACACATATTTTGTTATCTCATTTCTCTCGCTTATTCATCTGCAGAGAAAAAGTGATGACTAACGCTTTGATGATGGACAGAAATGTCTGAACTCAATACAGTTAAATGTTTCTTCAAAGCAATGCCGAGCATTTTCAGATTCTTTTTTTAAAGAATAGTGTTGGCAGCGGAAACCTTGTGAGTAATACAGTTTGGGATAATGTTTGTGCCTGAGGCAAAACCTATCCTTGGCTTGGCGATTAGCGGGAATTAAAAAGGGAATTATTGCAGGAAAAAAAGGAGAAGCTTACGAGTGACTTTCAAGGACTGGTTCTCCGGTGGTTATTTAGACCAACTGAATAGACGCAAAGCGGGAGAGCAGATAGCTTTTGCAGCAGTGGTTTAAATACAGCTACAGCTACATGTATTATTCGCTACAGTTCTAAATGACGGGCACTGACGAGTCGGATAGAATATTTAATTAAAACCAAGCAATTGATGCTGAATGCTGGGCCGAAATCGATGCGCTAGCATGAATTCGTCGACTACCACCACGGCTGAGGCCCAAACGACCACTAATTCGAGTTTCGAGAAGATTCCCTTAGCGTCACATTTCAAAAATCTTAAAAAGTCTTGCAGTTCTCCAAATAGGTCACTAGCACCCTACAAAAACAATTTACACACATACTTACCCCTATGACAATCAACACCTGCTTCTGTATACTTGAATATTTTAAGGTTAATCCGTAAAGATACAAAAAACACAGTTCTGAATCCACATCATTTATTTATTTACCTTACCATTATGGTTATTCCAAGGGGATACAACAGTAACGTGCGAAATATAGTCGATTGAAGTAACGATGTATTCCTACCATTAAAACGAATATCTTGCATGCACTGAATATTAAACCCAACCATAACTGTAGCAACCGGTACATACATATTTCAAGTTTGCGAAGGAACAAATGAGTCAAAATATTTTAGAGTAAGATGCTTGGCATTTTTTCTGCTTTTAACCAATGTTATTCTCCACGATTGTCCATAATCAACACGAATTTCAACAGCCAACATCAGTTGCTTCTTTTAGTAGAAAAACAACACTCAATGTACATAATTCCTCAGAGGATACTAGCCAATTCGGTGAAAAGGATAACAGCATAAAATTAATGACACCATTACAAAGGATAAAAATCATAAAACAGTACTAGATGGGATCATCGAGCTGATCATGATTGAAAAATGTGTCAATCGGTGGCAGAGACAGGTCAAAGAGCGACACCGGCCTCCCCATCGTGCGAAAAGCTCGTGGGATCCAAGACTGAAAAGAAAGATTAAAATGTATCATCGAATTGGTTTTATGGGACAATAATTTTCCGTAAAAGTAATCGAAGTTTGACCAGAACTGTTGAAGTCGTGTTCTACAGGTGTTCCCGTGAAACCAATTATTCCGGAGTTTTACCTATGACCACGGGTAAAAGTGTACCGAACAGCTCAAACATTGTAGCGGTTTAAAACAAACTGACTTTAGACATAGGCTTCATATAAGTCATATAATGGGCTTTGTAATTAAAGAGAAGCGATGAGCTGGAATAGGCCTTCCTGCCCATCTCAACCACGTTTTTGCGAGTTACGAGAACCATTCAGATACCTTCATTGTATAATTCACAACACTGAAGAGACGAACGGACCTTACAGAACTGATAGAAGGACGTTAAGCTGATCTTCTGAGCCGTCCATTATACTTCTGAGGAAGTTTCCGTAGCGAAATATTGACATTTTCATATCTGAATATATCGGCGAGTTGCTGATACAACGTCTTATTAAATTGACATCACCTCTTGTTGGCTGTCTTACGAAGTTGTAGCTGATATTCTTCGATGAAGTTCTGCTGAAGTGAAAGAGCTCCCCGTTTGACGGCGTTATGTGGACGAGTTTCCGCAAATTGGCACCATTTCCATGGTTCGTTCGAATTTTGCGAATGCACCCTTTCCAACTGCTACATGTGATTCTGATTTTCTCTTTTCAATGGCTGAATTCTGGATTTGAACTGCATCGTCGTGAATGATTTTAATTCCACGATATTTTCTGCATAGTCAGTGAGCAGGATGTTGTTCTGTTGGCTTATACTCGACCCAGGTGTTCTTCCAATTGGTCCTTCTAGTGGTTCCAGCTGTAATTCAAATGATCGCTTGGTCCCTCGTTTCCGTCTCCGTCAATAAACTGGATGTTGCTCTCTTTCACCGGTTCCAGGCATCTCATCAACTGGCCTTCGCTTCCTTGGTCCGTTCTAAGTCATGATTAATCGACAGGATGTTGTTCACCGCGATATTCGTCGTCGGTGTCGTGATGATGGGTTAACTGATCCTTTTCCGTGGTTCTACAAAGTCCTAATTGCGCCAGCAAAATATAGTTAGTTCCCTCGGTCCTTTCTGCGTCAATCAGCAAGATGTTGTTCCGCTGCTTTGCAATACTCGTCCCAGGTGTCCTTGTGACGGAATTGATCCCTGCGTGGTTCTGCGAAGTTCTAGCGGCGTCAGCGGTCCGCCAAACGGAGTTTGATCCCTGGAAAAAAAATAAATGCTGCTCTCTTTCACTGGTCCCAGGTGTCCTCCTGACATGTATACTAATCCTCTTATCGTTCCGCATGTTCCAGTGGCACCAGCAACTCGTCAATTGGACGTATGATCCTTCGGTCCTTTTTGCGCCATACTCAACGTTCAGCTGGTCGTCCTCCTTCGCGCCGCGATGTTTGTCCCGGGACTCTCCTCATGGGTTTATAAATCCTATTGTTATTCGACGAAATTGTAGCGCCTCCAGCGGTTGGTAAAATACGGGTTTGGTCCTTCGGTCCTTTCTGTGGCAACAGCTCCATCGGTCCTTTCTCCATCAATCACAAGGATGTCGCTCAAATTTGGTGTCCTCCTTTCAGGCATTGCTGTCCTTCTATCCTTCCGCAGTGCTGCAGCGCCGTAAGCGGATAGCCGAATGGGCGTTTGGTCCTTTAGTCCTTTCTGCGTTATTGTCAAGCAGTACGATATTGTGCAGCTGTCCTTCGGCACTTGTCCCACGCGTTCCTCTGATGGATTTTCGGCGTTCGACTGTTGTTTCTGCTCGTTCCTCTGCCGATTGTTCAGGTGCGGACTCTGAATGATGAAACCATAGAAATTCTTCTCATAACTCCTTATTTTCCAGCACGATTCTTCTTCATACGGTCATAAACACACCTGAACTAGAGCGGAAATATGTCGCTGACCATGACTGCTTCACTTGCGTCCTTCCGATCGCCAAAGATTCATCCGATCTCCCATGAAGACACTGGAGACAAACACCAGCGCGCTTCAGCAATAGCATGCACACTGATACTGCTCCTGTCACAGTTTGCTGTGGAATTGTTGTGGAATTCCGTTGTTGTTGAAAGAGCCTGTGTAAAGGCGGACGGAGCACAAGAACGATAAGACGATTGGTTACGTTGGCGTGAGAAAAGTCGATAGACGATCCATTTCCAGTCCAAACAATGCCCGGCGGTGGATGAAGCTGATTTCTTCTGCGTTTTCGTTCCTTTGGTTGAAGGTGTTTCATTCAAAAGCCGGCGTAAGCTTGGGAGCTTATATATTCACCAGTACAATTAGTGCATCGAAGACGGAAGGTTCGTGTCAAGACGACGCGACTGTGAAACGAAGAGCTGACAAAGGCGTTTATATAACGAAGTGATCGGCGATGCTGATTCACCATCGCCCTTCACCATCTCAAAGACGACCCCAGCTGGGCTGTTCGTCGTTTTTCTTTCATGCAGCTTTCATGAGAGTCCTACGGTATTAAGATAGAACTGTAGCTTTCAGTTAGCGCAACAGACGTCCTTGCAATGTACGGGAAGTGCACAGATTCAATAGATGACATGGGCTACTACGCGAGAGCTACCAGCTAGATTTTTAGATTGGCAAGGTTGTTTCTATCGATTTTCTTCAGTCTCTGAGGAATTACGCGAGATATAGTTGATAAGAAGGTACTCGAAAACGGTTATTCTACATAAATTCCAATATTTTCGTCCTAATGACGATATTCATCGTATCTATCGTATGAAGGATAACGTTCCCAACGCTCATTAAGGAACTCATCGATGCGTGAGGCACCGAAGAGGTTGTTTGGCCGATGATCAGATCGAGAACGATCTTCAAAGCGTTTTCTATCATCGACTCGACTGGACGGATGTGGGGATCTGCTCCGTTCATCGTGGAATTCTCTGCTGAGATCTCGGCGAGCTCCTCTTCTCCACGATTCTTCCTTGATCACTCGACGATTTTCGCTCTTAACCACCGTCACACGAACGTTTTCCGGATCTCCGACTCGTCCACTCTCTCTGAAGCCGTCACTGCTCCTCGATCGAGCCTTAATATTATCCGCTGTTGACAGATATTGTGTTCAGAATATTTAAACATTTGCGATCGAATTGTCAAGTGGAAATTGCCTCAACCAACAGCACGTTATTCAACTTTGTTGTGTGAAGAGAAGTCATACGAGTAGAACGAGCGAACAATAAAAACAGAAGAGAAACGAACAAACATAGTAAATTAGTCGTTATTCTTGCCAAAATCATGAGCTCTGAAATGGGCCACCGCACTCTAACCTGATCTATAATCGAACCGATAATCAATGCGCATTGCCTTTTTTCGCCTTTCTGCTTCGTTTCTCCGTGTGCGATTTTTCACCGGTTTTATTTTACTATTTCATATTTCACACATCATTTCACTGGTTTTCTGTTTCGTTCATTTTCTTTTCTTCATAATCAGCACGAAAAGCCACCCCTTGATGAACTTGAACCTTGCACAACTCCCGACTTGGGCCTAGCATTCGGATGGCAATGTACCGGACGTTATTATTATTATTATTATTATTATTATTATTATTATTATTATTCTATAAAACCTTATTAGCCTTTCTCAACTGTTTGTTCTCTTGCACGTCTACCTTGTTCTCCACCATTGAACAGGACAGTGGGAATGCCCTCTAATAATTTCCTGTTTTTTGGGGAACTCCCAACATTAGAAACTTTAGTGGAAAACTCAAATATTTCGTTTCCATTAAGAAGTTAGATAAATAGAAATAAAAACAGTTACATAAAGGGAGCACAAAAATGTTAAAATGTCGTAAACGTACATTGTCTGATCTGCCGAATTCTGTCCGTGTTGCTGGTCGCGGTGGTGAAGGAGGTGCAAAGGTGGGCCGTTGGATTTTTGGATCGCGTAGGTTTCCCCGTTTTGATGTGCTCGACGGAGGGCGTAAAACAGAACGACGTTTATCCCGGCGTTTTGGAATGTTACCAAAAGCTCTGCAAAAAAAAACTTAACGACCAAAGTACTGCTTCCTAAATTATCTATAGGGTTGCCAAATCGTCTACAGGACTTCTAAACAGTTTCAAATTCGAAACTAACTCGCTCATCTTCTCTCTGAACACGTCTGGAGTCGGTTCGTCTCTTCTAGCTGACTTACGTTCGGAGTTCTTGGCTTGCGCAGAGTTCATGGGAATGTCCTGAGTGAAACTCTGAAACTTCTTTCTGCTAACTTATTTGTGCTTATTGTAATTTATTTCTATCTCAACAGTTTGCTGACATCGTTCATCTGTAACTCACCATCCGTAGTATGTTCGAGAATCAAAGAGATAACGATACTAATGAAACATCTCGACAGCTATTTAAATATTACCTTCTTCAGTAGAGCTGGCTCAGGTTCCCTTGTCTTGGTTGACGTTGAAGCAGTATGACTTGAATGAGTCCGCTGTTGTTGGTTGGTCGGACTGTCAGGGCTGACAGAAGTGGCAGCAGAATGTTCTGGTTTTCCTCTCTAAATAGTTCTTTAACTGTGAATTACTTAAGAACTTGTGAGGAATTCTGAAGCGCTTACCTCATTCTTTGTTTCAACCTCGTTTTTGACCATGTTGAGTATAAGGGCTGTAATGATTCAGATGAAAGCTTAGGAATTATGCTGAAATCATGACAACAAAGACTTGCTTTTGTGCTCTTCTAACATATCCTGGATGCATTTAGTGATCGCGTTTTGCAGCTGACAGAATGCAGAAAACTCAATTTCCTCGATACTTTTTGTGGACATAACCTGAACATTTCACTATTCTCCAGAGTTCTTCCCAGGCGAAACACATTCAATTCTGTAATCATAAACCCTCAAAAAATGATACCTTCTTGTCAAGCGATTTGATGTTCGCAGACTTGCAACGACCTTCTTTGATATGATAATTTGCCACGAACGGCGTCGCAAAGCTCTTTTTGCATTGTTGACATTCGAACAAACGAAAATCTGCAGAATTTTACACTGGATACATTTGTTGTCTCATGTATATCGTTACAGTTTTCACGTAAAAATCAAGTTGGCCTAAACTTACCGTAATGCTTTGCCAGATGTTCGACTAGCAACGACAGATCTTGATTTGGAGCACAGACCCCTTCTTGCACACAAATAGGACAGCGAAAGATCCGCATAGGTGAGTCCAACATCTTGATTCGATTGCTGTCCTTTGTAGAAATAGAATGATTGAATAGATCGAACCGTTGAACGTCAATTTCATCATAGTGAGTAGAATAATGGCAAGGTTCGGTCGGATTTTATAGCAGGTCACGGAACTTTTCCGTGACAAGCTATACTCGTGAATTCGTTCGATGTTTTTCACAATGTTTGGATGAATCCACTTCATTTTTTTCGGTTCTAGAACTCAAATTAGTCCTCGCTCTTCAAGACAGACCAAATCGCAGCCAGCTTCTCTTGACTCGAAAAGCACAATTATAGCATTGTTCGTTTCGTTATAGCAAGAAAGGTGATGAAAATATATGCTTTCTGAATTGTTTTGCTTGGAAGAGGGATGGAAAAAAGAGAAAAATTGAGATAGATAGAAAGGAATATGTTTAGTTAAGAAGAATGCTGGCCTATATGCGAAAAAAAACGGAACAATTAGCCTGCAGTTCGACTCAAATGGAATATTACCAAAAATCAAATTTTTCGTCGAGGCTCGAAATGTAGCGGTAGCTGCTAACATTGATAGCGATAATCTGTCAATTCCATGCGAGTACTAAATTGATTAGTTACTGTTTGTAGAAAGAGTACTTTTGTGAAGACCGTTGTAAACGAACGGAATTGATCAGACACGCCATTAGCTCTCTAGAAGACGATGAAAGCGCTTGAAGGAGGAATTATGCAGGTCAATGAAGAAATAAAAGGTTATTGAGTGGTGGATTGCTTGAAACAACAAGAGAGGAGACCAGGGTGGCAGGGGGGCCATCACATGGTGATTTTCCTTTGTGAGGAAAGAAGTCTTTCGAAATCACGACGAGACGGTCCGGTCGATGAGTGTACAAAAGCAACAACGAGGAGGCGCGTCTGTGGTGGGAATATAAGAGCAACCCAGCCGGCTTATCGATGTCGATCATCTTCTAAACAAAGCCTAATCGGAGGTTTATATTCACCCAGCTTGGTACATCCAACGGTATCAGTCGGCATCTTCCAAGATACTCTTAGTTCATCCGTTTCTAAGTTGTGAATTTTGTTAAGTGGTGAACCTTTAGAGATAAAAAATAGTTTTAGGGAACCAACAAGCTTCCCAAATCGAATTCTCTGAGGAGTCTGATTTAAATCCTTCGTTGTATAGTGCCTATACTATCCAAGAACCCAAGGACTTCATTTTCATTAACATTTGGGATGAAGTTGTGTATTTATTTGTCAATCGCACTTCCTCGCTAAGTAACCAAGCACATGAAGGAGTTCAGATATGGTTAAACTATTAAACCTGCTGAATCTGTGGACAGAAAATGTATATACTTTAATTAATTGGACCACTTTGCATATATTTTCGTTCTGCTTTCAGTTGGGCTGTTTGAAACTACAATCAAACTCGTATTTTTTCTGTGTACAATGATTTCCTTGCTCTAGTTCCGTTGCCGGTTTGCATTTGTTTTGGCAATTGTCACAGAAAATGTTTTGACTGAAAGGGTTTTCTATAGCGCAGGTGCCATATTCTAAAATACAGATTTATTTTCTGTGAAAAACGAAAACAAATTCGCCAACAATCTGACATATCAAACAAGTGTTGGAGGAAAGGTATTGCTTCTGGACATTCGATAACCAGAAGCTACTCGTTGACGATAAAGCGCTTCTCTTTCAGTTCGAGTATAACCGCGATAGAGAATTAATGAGATCTTTGTCCACACGATGAATAGCAATAGCAGCACCACTCCACCGGCGAGAAAGAATTCGCTGTTTGATAGTTCATCTGAAAACGAACACAAAAGTACATCAAACTGCAAATAAGAATGACCGATACGGTTTGGAAAGGTGACGATCTGTTTGCATGGGAAGGGTTCCAAAAATCCGTAATGTTCCGGAAGTATTATACGTTTGCCCGGAAGGGGTATTGTCTGTTTAGGGGCTTATTATGCAAAGATTTAAAGACAAACGATTGGGATTTCTTAGAGAATGTAATACCTACCGAACGGACTTCTGAACTGAACAAGGTCAAACAAGGCCAATAATGTTGCTATCCACCAGACCACCACGAGTAATCCGAGGCTTGTCATGAATATCAACTGAAAACAGATCTTGTTTTTGACAGCTGAACTGTGGATTCCGATTCACTTCTACAGAGGTATCCAGGGCCTAAATTCATGACGGGTATCGGCACAATATACCCGAGAATATACCCCGGTCGGCGCGATTATTCGCATTCATGGTCTCGTTCGATTGCGACGCGTTCATGAATGCGAAAATCGCGCCGACCAGGGTCGTTTTGCTACGAATTTAGGCGTGATTGGCAGGAAAAATCGTTTGCTCGCGTTTTCGCCAAGGAATTCCCATTCTCATGGATCAGCTGCCCAGGTTATTCTGACAAAATTATAAAAACCAACTCATTAACGACCCTCTATAGCAGTCGTAATGAAACTGCATACGAGCCTGGGTCAGTTGTTCGCCCGAAACCATTAAGCCCGACGAAAACTGGAAAAATATAGGGCAGATATGTGGTGTAGCCCAAAGAGCTGTTCTACGGTGCTACTGAAGTCGAAGCGTAATAATTTGTAGTAAACATGTCAAGTTGATTTTTTTCTAAGGTGATTAATCTTCCAATTCAGAAGATGATCACCATCGGGAGGCTTTCTTGGGATCGTCAGCACTCGTACTAGCCACTAGACATCAAATACGGTTCAAAAAGGTACGTCTCTTCCTAATTCGTTTTTTACTCCGTTCTTGCTTCGGTTGAAAGTTTTTGTGGAGTCACTAGAAAACGATGAAGTCAATGCACTCACCTGAAGTGTTAAAAATGGCACAAGAGAGCATGGATTTCGTCGAATAATACCCACAAAATAAAGCAATGTAGTACACCCGTGAAAAAAGAAAACACCTAAAGAAAAGCAGTAGATAAAACTCATTGAACGTCCTTAGTGTTTGTCTTACACGTAAATATGATAGCGCCAATGTTTCCTCCTCTTGAATACGAATACTCATAAATTGCTAGTGCGAATTCGCTCAAGCATATTGTAAGCGACAGAGCCGAACAGACGAGCTGAAAGCTGAACATATGTATTAGCTAGTATACACAGAAACTATGTAGTCATTCTTCATGTTTAATCATCCTCTTAATGATCGGGAGCGATAAGTCGTAGTGTCATGTTTACTTGTTAGAAATCTGCTAATTTTTGACCACTGAACGGAGAGACCTTTTGACATTTGAAAATAAAACCGGAAAATGTAGATGATCGAACGGAGAATGGTCGTTGTGATTTTTTCTCAAATTTTGACCGTGTGAGAAATTCTGAGGCGCAGCCGAATTTCCCAACTGAGAAATTCTGCTCAGTATGATGTACGATGATGCGAAAAATGCGAAAAAAATTGACGGAAAATAAGTTTTTCTTTCTAATAAATATGAACTCACCCTGAGTGTGGGTTTGTATTGCCTGCATCCGTGCTCATAGCTTCGAAACATCAAATGACAATAGTTCTGAAAACGTAGTTGAATACGCTAGTAACAAATGCAAAAATTTTCTAGTAAACGTAAAGGCCGAGAAGGGTATGACAAATGGGTTCAATACGGACAAAAACCATAATTTTGTAAGAAGACGGACAAAGAAGCGGCAAAATGAAGGCAGGTGTTATTCAGCGTCTATATTTGTTCTCTTTCAATGGCAGAAGTTGTCTTCTGTAGGAAATTGGGCAAGGGTTCGAACTCTTCCATTGATTCGTTATGCGTATTGGCTGCATTTTTTCACCGATTTTTATTATCTCATCGCTTTGATTCCTACGTATAATTTCTACGAGTTCTCTCATTTTTGAGAATGCTCCAAATCTCACCCTTGTGGTTCGGAAAACAGGAAACCGATTAAACGGAGGAGGTTGGACAGATCGCGAAGACAAATTTTGTCTAATGGACTTTTGTTGGTGACACCGAACTTCTCCATAGTTCATTGTTCTGGAACCATCTACTCGAGCACCTATGTGTTTTTTCACAGCAAGAATGCGTATTTCCGACGTAAACACAAGCCCTTTTTTGCTTTGAAGCAGTGTTTATTCCGTAACTTTGCCACTACAAGCTCAAGTCAAGTCAAGTATTCCATTTTCCAATTTCAATTTATTACGTTGTATAAGACAAACGTAAGAAAGTAACACCGTTGATCACAATAAAACATCAAAGTAAAAATGCCTATCATTAAAAAGCGCTGAATATCAAAGTGCTATGATAATAGTAAAAAGTATACAGACATCTTAAGAGGACAAACATCATAAGTGAGGGCAGTATTTCGTCAAAAACACTGATCGCTCTGATCAAGCTGAAACCGAGCAAGATTTGTTCGTTTGGAATTCGCAACCTTGCGGCCAGCTGTTGAACAATTGTTTAAGGTCATCTCGAACCGCTCACTATAATCCATCAACATTCATCAGGCATTTCGTTGTTCAGCTGCCGTTAATTTTAGGCTTCCGTCTTCAACTTTCAAAAAGTAGACCATTTTTCATCGCTTTAGAGGCAAAGTCGTTTTCACGAGCGTTATTGCTTCGAATAGTTTTTTGCTATTTATTTCAGACGTGTTGAGTCCCTTGGGATGAAAGTTGTCATCTCAACTTTTCGGCTAGTAGATCGTTTCAGAGTCACCAAAATGTATCATTGATATAAACTGTGCGAATTCGAATATTACTTTTCTCTGCATTACGGGGTTTTTTAGGAGAAAATATTCTACTCATTATCAACGACAGCGTTTAAAGATGATAGAACATTGGAGACTGTCGAGTTTAGCGACTTTTATCATTTCTATTTTTCCTGTTTCTGTTTCTATTTGAGCTTCAGTAGGGGACTAGAGATACTGCTCAGAAATGTCTTCGTATTCTCTTGGTGTGAGAGTGTGTGAAGAAATCACAATGAAAGAATGAGTGTGTAGAATGAAGGGGGCGTGTTCAGTGTTCTCACGAACTAATCTCACAATTAGCGAAACAGTAACATCATATCGAAATGGCGGAACTGATAAGACCAAATGTTCATGTGTTGGCCTGTCACTAGCGTTTTGGAAAATTTCAAAAAAAATTGTCTCGTTTTTCAACAATTTTGTATCTATACGAAGGAAATCGACGAGATCACTCTGAATCAGCAGAAAAGCGGGCTCAATCAAGGCTCCTGGGCGAAAAATTCGACGATTTTCTCCGATTTCAGCTCCAAAGGAGTACCCATTAATGAACTTTCTGAAAATTTCGAAAAAATTCTGTTTCATTTTTCGGAAATTTTGTATCTATAAGAAAGAAATCGACGAGTTGATTCTGAATCAATAGAAAATCGGGCTCAGTTCAGGCTCCTGGGCGGAAAATTCGACGATTTTTCGACGACATCAAAAACTGACCCGTTTGATGAGAATGCTACCATTATCCTACGCCGTAGTAGATTGGAATGAGTGAGCTGCGCTGCACGTTCCCATTTTATCTATACATATATCAGATAATAAACACAGGGTTAGAGGGTAAACAGACATTATTTAACGAAAACGTGTTGTTTCATCTATTCAAGCGGTGTGTCGAGGTTTAATATATACAACTATTTCAATACGTTCTAGTCTTAAAAATTGCGCGCATTCGAGACTAGCAAGGTCGTTTCTGTTGCGGAGCTTTCACCGGATAATTGAATTGTTGCGTTGTCTGCGTTGACATAGGCAGCATCTACTGGATAATTTTCCTGGTCCCGACTTGGAGCGATTATATAGCAAAAAAACTAGTACATCTGTCACTTTTCGCACCCGAGCTCGAGTTAAGCGCGGTTTTCCACCTGCACCTTATTTTTATTAAGAATACAATGGTTCATATGAATAGTAGGGAGATTCGAGACAAAAAGTTTTTTTAGTCCAAAATTCCTCCAAGTCCTGGGAGGACCTGGGAAATTTCCGATTTGAGGGCATCTGTCACTTTTCGCTCCCGTGCTCGATTTAAGCGCGGTTTTCCCCTAAACTTCATTTTTTATTGAAAATACAATGTTTTGTGTGAATAGTAGTGAGATTCGGGACAAAAAGCTTTTTTCATTAAAATTCTGTTCTCTAGCCATTACGAGGTTATTTTTTCATTATTTTGCGAAATTCGTTCTCTAAACAATGACATTCCTATGTAGCGAGCACCAGAGCGGGAATTCACAGTTGGCCATTTCGTATTTTGTCTTCTTTGAAGTAGGGTAACAGTAGCAGGCTACAATGTCTAAATCAGCGTGGTGTGAACTATCCCTTCAGCTAAACGTGATCTTTTCATCAGGAAAGATCGTGCGTAGAATATCAAGGAAAGAGGTGCCGAAAGAAAAGTCGATAACATGAAGAATTGGGGCAGCATTGTGAACAAAAAACCCCAGAAATCTGCAAGTATTTATTAGTTAGAAGGTGATTAACGTGCTTGAGTTCTGATCAAGAATGCTAGCGAATAGAGAAAATTAGGAGAATTGACGAAAAACGAGAACATTGGGCGTTCGTTTCTCGTAGCCAGTGCGAAACGAGCAGAAAATCGCCTCGTGCAACAAGCCACTCTCTCACGCCCACGGAGTTAGTGGGTTGTCGAGGGACAGCTGGCTGACAGAGAGGATCAAGCGAACATAAACACTGAATGAGTTCTAGAAATCGGCCAGAATACGAGCTTGATGAGAATAACGTAACCGAATTTTACCATGTCGAGCACTATTCCAAATTATCATAATTGATTAATCATGATTATTTGGCTGAACTCCTGCTGTTCGAAAGATGAGAATAGTAATACATAGTATGAAAGGCTTCCAAAAGAATCAATACGGCACGATGAGTGCTCATTTTCTATATTTTGGTTTGACAATCTTTCAGGTGATTTTGATCCAAAAAACTTTTTGTCGTGAATCTCGCTACTTATCACATAAAACATTGTATTTTCAATGAAAAAAGATATGCAGGCAGAAAACCGCACCTGAACCGAGCTCGGGAGCGAGAAGTGACAGATGTACTAGTTTTTTTGGCACAAAATTGCCCCAGGTCGGGACTTGGAAAATTTTCCATTTCAGTGCATCTGACACCCACGCGCACCGCAGCCTGGACCCACATTCATCATTGGTGAACCCCGATAAACCCCGCGATATGGCCTGTGAACGGCGCGCACCATTCTCTTCTTATCCTAAACTTTCGAGGTTAAACGCAACCTCTCATCGACTCTGCCGTCCGGTTCTGGCTGCGCCGTGGTTTCGGAGACCGCTCGTCCGTTCATGAATCTGGGCCCTGGAGGCATCGGTTACTATCTGTTGTGCCCTGTGGGCCCGGCAAGATATGACTCTCGCATTCTCGGCATCCGCCGGAGCGGCGTATAATCCGCTGGTATTCCAACGCGTTTGACATATAATGACGTTTAGTACAGGTAGTGGCCCAGGACTACGCTCTCGTTGGGGCCAGACGACCAACGCTGACTTAGTGCGTCGACATTTAATGCGAAATTTTATGTTTTTAGTGTTGCAAACCGAGTGAAAACGCTACTACAGCTTTCACATTTATCAGCTCCAAAACAATATTTACAAAACGCGGGAAAAAATCACAATTCTCATAGCAACCACTTAATTTGAATTGAAATTTTCTGAAGTTCAATTGGACATCGACAGCGGGATTCCGGAAAAGGCGTAGCGCAGTGCAACCATGTGGTCCAATGGAGGCGTGTTCATGAGGTGTGGATTACCTTTGGATGCAACTCGTGCTTTGTATACAGAGGCTTTACAGAGTTTTATATGCCATTTAAAAGAAAATTAAAGGCGCTATCGGACACTACCTTCATTCTCTCACGAAGCTGAGTTCCTACAATTCTATTTAAGAAAAACTACCAACTAGAAGGGTCGTTCTAGCCGTCCTTAGAATTCCTTCTGCTTAGAAGTTTTTTCAAAACCTCAAATACCGTTCGTAAGAAGAAACCTCGCTCTACGCGGCGGTGTTTTTGAAAATTTTCCACATATTGGTTTTTGTTCGTTTTCAAGCAATTAAAATGAGTACGGCCTTGACCTTCGATTTCCGCGCGCGATGACTGCGAGCCGCGTGCGACGCCAGAGGCTCGTGCAGTCATCGCCGCACGCGACGCACAGTCATCGCGCGCGGAAATCAATGGTCAAGGACGTACTCACTTTAATCTACCCGCAGAGAAGCAAGAGTAATCTGATTCGGAAGTGAAAGTGCTTCGGACACCCTAGGACAGGTAACAGGCGGCTGAAGCTAGCGCGCAAAAGCCTCGCAATGACGGAAAACCGCCAAAATTTCCGGGAGCCCATGAGCCAGAACTCAAGCAGCTCCTCAACGTCACCAATACGTCGGCCACAGGCAGGTCGGTGGCCAAACATGTTAGGGCCCTTGCAGACCCGACGATAAGAAATTGAGCGACGAATTCGCGCGGCGGTGACCGCGCATCACCAACAGTTATCGATTAGAGCAATGCGGCCACCGCAAACGTCGCGTTGGACGAGAATGCCCGTCGTCGTGTGTTTCGCACAATTGCACTTATAACGGCTAATTCGTCGCTCAAATTGCACGTCGTCGGGTCTGTAAGGGCCCTAAGGGTGATGAGAAAATACGTATCAAATTTGATGAAAAATCCATTTAGACCTCGCTCACCAGATCCACCATCTGATGGTGAAGCAGGTGGATACTCGAGCACAATCAACAGTCTTCCCGTTTAGGGCGTTTGACACGGGCGTAAGACACTTCACTGATAATACGGTGTATCAAATGCATAGGAATTAATACGTTGTATTGTGTCTTATATATGTCTTTTCCATTGTTTCTGCTGGGTATGTGATTGCATGTGAAGTCATTCAAAAGCTTTTTTTCTTTTCGTTATTATTCTGCCGCCTCATAATCTGTTCACTTCAAACGCTTCGACCCCCGTCGTGGTGGCTTACGTCTACCTCAAGTACATCTGCTATTTTCCTTAATTTCAAGTGTCGGTTTTGCCTCTTTTTAGTTAAAGACCACCATTATAATTTCTAATCACGAACTATTTGTAAGTACTATTCATTCGAGTAGATGATCATCTTCGAAGCACTCTTCCGTTCTTCTTATTAGTCCATTAGTAACCGCACAAACTAAGTGACGTGTACCAGTGAGTTATGGTGGATTCTTGTTCTATTGTTCTGTAAACTAGTCACGCTAATGCTTCTATCTTCTTACGCATTGTGCCCGAAAGTGCACCCTTTTCCCTCTCTCTCGCTTCCTATCTCACTCACACTCCTTTTCTTTCCGAAACAAGTCTTCTCGATATTCCATAAGTTTTTTGTTACATGATCGGCATAACTATTTAGCATGCTTGGTCTCAAAGACGACCTCTTGTCATGTCAAACCACGCCCACCTGTGGTAAGTCATGCCCATCACAGGTATGTAATTTGACTGGGGTGATGCGGTAAACGACCAACACCTATGAGGTCTTTCCTGCTTTAGTCGTGTAAATGATGTCCCGTGTTCTCTGGGTATGTTCCGCTATTGTTTATCGGAATTCATATATATTGTCGTCATTATTGTGCTTCGTTTTTTTTTTCGATTACTGTGAGATATGAAGTCATGACTCACATGAAATGTTTTATTAAAGCGGGATAAGATGAACAGGAAAGACAGTGTAATACAATGCAATGAGATAAATGGTGAAGGAGGGAAAAGGGAGGAAATTCAAGTGAAATAGTGTACAAATAGTGACGAACCACTGAACTGGCATAGGAGAGCAAGCAAATGTACAGTTGAGCGAGCTGTATCCGAGGCACAAATTGAGGCCTCCTTTCACGTATCCGTCATGAGATCCATCGGTGACAAATTACAGTCGTTGAACAACAGTCGATGTACAGAATGAGTGAACAACAAATATACATGAGGCATTCAATGATGGCAATCCATCGAAGCACCAGATCAAATCAGCCATTACTTGTCTGAAATTTAGGTAAAAATATAAAAAAGTTCTGCGGTAGGGGTGAAATTTTGCTTGTGCAGATTTAGCTCAATAGGCTTACTTTTAGACTCTTCAAGTAGGTACATCGGCAGAGAATTGCAAAAATTCCAGCCTTCTTGACCAGCAAAGTGAACCCCAATAGCTTTACTGAGCGGTTCCGGCACAATTTCGAACTGCTTTCGCGGCGAGTCCTGAAATTTTCGGTGATTCACTTTTTTAACTTGATATGTTTCAAGAATGGGCAACAATGTCCGATTTGATGAGGACTTGAGCTTGAAATAAAATTCTCGCAAATCCAACCTGTGCAAGACGACTTGGCAGGATGTAGCATCGCTTCGTGTCCGCTAATTTGACCACGATTACTCTCTGAAAAAATATATGGTGTTTCTGCAATTTGATGAAATATTAATTTTTATAAAATAATTACCCAAAGCACATATTCAGCGTAGAACAATGGAACTATTCCTTGGATTACGCTTTTTGAATCTTTCAGAAAGTCTTATTCGTGCACATCAGCCAGCGTTACCGGGTGTATATGTTCTACAATCGGTCCCACATCAGGCAGTTGAATAGCAAAGTGGCTAGCGCAGTATGCTCCGCAGGAAGGGTTCGGTGGTAGGAGTTCTCCAACTGTTACCTTTTTTGCATTCCTTCACACCTTTACTAATTCCCCTCTAAAGTGATTTGACTTTATATATGACAATCCGCCGTGCGCCGTAAAACCGGCGGGTGCAAGAAATCTTCAACATGGGTTAAATGCGGCCACTACTAAACCGACTAAAATTCACACAGGTCTGCAAAGAACCTCGATGGTCGATATAACAATTCGAAAAACTGCGCCGTACAACCGGCGGGTGCAAAATATCGTTCAACATGGGTTAAATGCGGCCACTACGAAACCGACTAAAATTCACACAGGTCTGCAAAGAACCTCGATGGTCGATATAACAATTCGAAAAGCTGCACCGTACCACCGGCGGGTACAAAATATCGTTCAACGTGGGGTAAAGGGAAGACGACGTTGCTCAATCGCGGTCCTTCACGGGCATTCAACCCATGTCTGCTGTCTTAACCTCGCGCTTTCAGCGATATGGATAGCCAGGTGGTATGCGTGGCGCTCGTCGTTCATTTGGTGGGGGTTCAAACCTGATGTGTGCACATGTTTTGTAGGCTTCGGTTCGGACGTAAAATGGATTTTCTTCGCATGTCGTGCGGTTTACCGCCTCATGGGGCGAATACGTCTGTCGCTCCTTGGTGGTCTCTGGGCTATATCTCCCAACGCGTATGTCCTCAGGCATCTAAATCATATGACTATCCGGGTCTGGCGCCCTATTTCTCTCAGTGGAACATAATGATGCGTGCAAAACTGACAGCTCCTCCGGTGGTGGACCCCCAATCGCCTGTATGGCAAGCGTCACAGCTACCTCTACGCCATCTAATCATTATGAAATACAGCAACCATAGGCTGAATGCCCGTGAAAGACCGTGATGGAGGCAATGTCGTCTTCCCTTTAGCCCACATTAAACGACGTTTCGGCCCCGCGCGTTGTACGTTGCAGTTTTTCAAATTGTTATATCGACTATCGAGGCACTTCGCAGTCTCCTGCGACGTTTAGTCGGCTTCGTGGCGGTTTTCATGGCCGCCTTGCAAAACTATTGTCAGTTGAAGGATTCGTGCCAAAAACGATTACCGCAAAGACCACCGCGCTACCTACTTTGCCATTCAATTCACTTTGCCGTCCCGATTGCAGGATATATACCCTCGGGATTGGCTGATGTGCACAAATGATCAAGATTTTGTGGGATGCCCGTCACCACTTCCAGTGAGTTCGTGCAAAAATACTCAAGTATGGTGTGCCAGTGCTCAGAGAGGAGAGAGGTTTCAGGGATGAACCATTCCATGCCCCAGATGTCCGGTTTGATGGTGCCACCCACGCTCGTCGTCCGCCAGCATTCAGGACCTTGTCCGTGCAAATCTACATAAATGGGGAGACCTTCTAAAATATTGTGCCCATCCACTACTTCGTAAACCGTTCTAGCGACCATCTGTTCAGTATACATGTTTTCAATCACTGAACCTTTAGTACAAAGTGTTATAGAACCTGCGCTCCTTGTTCTGATGACACACGCAGATACACACAAATGCCCATCCCCAATGCGACGTATGTGGTCCTGTTTGTTCCCACGCCGACTCTCTCGAGACAGAGTGTCAGACGAGCAGAGAAAGTGTTGAACGTCAGCCCGTGGCTACTCCTTGGATATTAAAATTTCGGATGTACGAGGAACTCGCGACTGTTTTAAATATTTATATATATGTACATGGAACGTACTCAAAAGTCGAACTATGACTAGTAGATTTGTAGTGGATCGTTGAGGAAATGCACGATTCTACTGAAGACTGAAATCGAATCCAAACATTATATTTCTAACTACTAATATGACGACAAATTCAGGGATATAAATTGAAAAACGAGATGACAGCGGCCAAAGTGCACATTAATGAAATAGGTAAACGATAGAGAAAAGACAACAGTAGATTTTCTCAATAGCATGATATCACATACAACAAAAAATCTCGAGATCGGTAACGTAAGCCGTTTTCAAACTGTTGTTTGTATTCGCGAAAACGAGGAACTACTCATTATACTCCCGTCAAAATGCTGTTCAACAGCCATTCTTTGCGCATATGCCCTTCAAGTACAGTTTTTCCTTGCCCAGTTGCTGGTTATTGTTCAGCTGCAGAATATCCATATCGGGGCGGTTTTCCTCGTCCGTTGACGACGACGTTAATATAGACGAAGTTGTGAGCACTGACATTACCGAGAGGTTGCCGTTTCGCACATCAGACGTGTACATCTGAAAAGAAAGTTTTCTATCCAAACGACAGCACTCGACGAGCTGATTCTGATTTTCTTCGATTCCACCATCAAAGGGAGATCTTTATGAACTTTTTGATAATTTCGAAAAAAATTTGTCTCATTTTGCGGAAATTTTGTATCCGAGCGAGACAAATCGAAGAGTTGACTCTGCTTCTGCAGACAACCGGGCTCAACTCCAGCTCCTTGGCAGGAAATTCGACGATTTTCTCCTATATCAGCACCACATGAGAATCGGTGAGGTCGATTTTGAATTTCCGCTCATTAAATTACGCTACTTACTGCCCTGAGGGCTGAAATTTTAGATGACTTACTGCTGTTTCTTTTCCCGTTGTTGAGTTAAGTGTCTCGGGCACAGTGGAGGAGCGAACCGGAAGCGCCTGACATTCGAACAAAATTAAGAATATCTCTTAGTCATCAAATGAAGTTCTCACGAAACGAAAACGATGAACAATACCTCATTTTTTGAAGAGATCTCCTCATCAATTCCGCACAACTTCTCATTAAGCGGACTTATGAGACTTGTCACTAAAAAGCGCACACATTGAGATTACTGAAAGCTAGCCGCTATGACAAATAAATCACTCATTGCAATGAACCAACTGTTGATCGTCCGATCCTCGCAATCACACAAGCACAGCTCGCGTGGATTGGCTGATCAGCAGATGAAATGGTTCGGTGGCACCGATTATAATGCCACGATGCACGTGATGTTCACAACAAATTCAAAAAAGGAGAAAAATGGGAAATGGTTCGCGGGAAATTAATTCTCGAAGAAAATTAATTGAACGCATTCCAATCGTCACAAAAGCCACACGTGCCGGCATGCAATACATCATACATATGAAGGGAGGAGATTTGAATAAAGGCAATCGATATACAAAAGTATATATCGTAATCGGGACTACGGATTCACACCGTGGAAATGCACGACCAAGGAAAAAACCTACACTTTCCGCTATATAATGGTTTCAGATTAAGAAAGGTAGGACGGGCTGAAAATGAGGTTGTTCGTTGATAAATTATCGATCTTCAGAAGTGAACAAAAAGTTTTCTAACAGTTATATAATTCAAGTCTATATGTATATACATATTTGTTTGTGCACATTTGTGTGTCACTCAGCATGTGTGAATTTCGTCAATTACACGAAGCAGTGTGTCAGTTGGCCAATATGAGAGAATAGAGAAAGTGCGAACATAAACTTCTGCTGATACTGCTGAGACGACGGTTGCTGCTTCTCTCTCATTGACCCGAAACGTCAAATCGAGTGTGTAAGAAATAAAGGTAGAGCTGTGAGTCACCACCACAATCATGTTGTTATGCTAGCAAAGCAGTGTTCGTGTGAAAACTTAGCGTTAGAAGTTCAGAGGAACAAGCCAATAGCGAAAAAAATGAAAACGAAAACAAAAATTGATAACCCTAGATCTTTCGATGTTTCGTTTGCAAACAAATGCAATTCGCTGTGAAGACCGAAACCGTGCTTCTTGTCACAAGTCAGTGTAAACATGCTACTCGTTTACAAAACATTTTTGACTACGTACACACCCAGCGTTTTCGTTTTCTCGTCAAACGTATATTTGTTGAATCGATGACATCATATCGGAATCTGGCAATCAACCGGAGGATGATGAGAAAGCGAAATTAAGCGCACCCATGGACGTTGTTGACATTGACATTGGTGTATCTAAAGGTTGAGGAGGTCGATGATGTTCGGGAGGTGGCTGCGGAGGTTCACCATGTCGAGACGTCATCGCAAGCTGATTCAGAGGCTGAAATAGGTATCATCGTGCAAACTGAAGACTTCAATGGTCCATTCATACTCGGCGTCAAAGCGACGCTACCAGTGAGCGAAACGTCAGCTGAGATCACAGTTGCAGAATAGCATCAGGGCCCAAATTCATGAACGAAAATTTGGGTATATAACACCCTGGGCGAAATAAACCCGGTCTACCACCTCAATATTCGCATCCATGACAATCGGGTTTGCGATACTCGGCGTGTAGCAGAGCATCGACTGCAAGACTAATTTAGCATTGGAGCACTCTTACTACGCTCTTCCTACTGCGGGCCGCTCGATGCCTCGCCGCGCCAGCGGGGTGAAATAGACCCGCGATATCCCCCAAATAAACTCCCCAGAGCGTTCATGAATGCGAATACGCGCGCCGACCAGGGTTTATTCTCAGGTATATAGCGCCGATACCCGTCATCAATCTAGGCCCAGGTTACCTACAATCGCGTCAGGGATAGTACGCAGGTACGTAGGTCTCGACAGAAGCTAGAGACGAGGAAACAAAGTGTACTGTGAAGATATTATTGAAGTCGGGATAGCTAGAATTCGAGCAGATGAGCTCCAAAATCTACCCTTCCTTAAAAATTTTCACCCTTCCGAAAAGCGGTAGCTTACTGCGTTCAAGGTTCCCAAGAAACGATAAACGTTCAGAAGTGACGGAAAATTCAAATTTGAGAGCTCTGAAGGGAGGAAGGTTGAAGTTCACGGATAGTCGTGTACTGTCCACCGTTTAAATAATCATTTTTGCAGCTTCTGTGTCGATTCTCTCGTCACAAATGTCCCCCAACAATCTCTGGGCTCACCAAAGAAATCGCGTTGGGAAGACTAACTGCACGCTTCATTCGGAATGATTGACTGGGCATACAAAGATGCGAAAGACGTTGCTGTCGTTCTCTCCTGAAATAAGAAAAACTCAAAATCGTCCCTATTAAAGAAACAAAGAACGATGATTGACCTGCTCAGCATATTCGTAATAGCAACCTCCTGTCGCAATCGGTCCAATTTTAGCATTGACTCAACGGCTTGAATTGATTTCGTGTACGCTTCGATGTAACTGAAAACAGATTTCAAATGTTCGTGCAAAATGTGCTAATTATTTCATTTGAAGAGCGGCTTACCTCAATTGCCGACTAGAATGCCTTCCCTCATCGCTACTGCCATCGTCATCCGATGATGTCGTGTGACGTGCTGCCATTAATGCCAACGATGAACGCTCTTCCATGTCATGCGACGACTTAAAATGCTATTGAATATCTTTTTAGAGTGCGAACGAATTAACGCTGAGCGCTATCGCGCTGTTCCTCTTCATCTCATGAAATTACTTCTTTGAATGGCTGCCAGACTGGATTTTAGTACCGCAATAGGTACACGCCCACTTAAAGGTTTCAAATTTCTTGCTGCTATACATCTAATAAATCTCGAATGGCCTAATTAGAAGCTCATGATAAATTACTGATTTTGAGTCCGTACAGCAATCGCTCACTAATATGAATAGACGTACTTTTGGCAGATGTGCGACAACATCATAGTAGACAGCAGTTCGATGTAGCGATTCCGATCCAACGATTCGTTTTCGGATACGATCCGTAAGACTAGCCTTCTTATAAATATTGAGACAAACCCGTTTGCGAAGAACCAATTCCATAGAACATGGATGAGAGAGACGTACACCGACCTAGGACATTCATTATGTAACAGCTTTTGGTATGGACAAGTTAATCTAAACAAGAAAAAAAGAAGCTGACCTTAACAATAGCGTAAACTTTTTCGTTTGACGACGAAGGCACATTCAGTGCCGGATGATCATGAATCGAACTGTCCCATGAACATGTTGCAATCAGCTAGAGGAAAGAAATATAGCGTAAACGTTGAAAAGTAATCAAAATATAAGTAGACGTACCTCTTTGTCATCAAAATGAACAATAGGAAGCATAACCAATGGTCCACCGCTATCCTCTTTAGGCAAAAACGAATGCAAACCCGCTATTCGAGGAGTATTCTGAAACAATTACTGATCATAGCAGAGCCATTTCTCACGAAACAAAAAGTTTCAATGATCAGTTACCTCATCGCTAGTCAGCTCCCCAGTCATGTCATCCGAATTCAAGTCCAAGAACAACACCGGCACATGTTCTTCGACACCAGGTGGAGGAATCCTACACAAAACAGGAGATTTAGTAATGAACCATCAACGACTGGGCTCTCGAAAGAACTCTTGAAATTCTTGACTCACCAATCGCAAGGAGCTCCCGGGATGTCGGAATTTGGTGCTGGAATTGATACCGCTGTACGCTCTTCGGTTAATGAAACCCATTGGCCCATTAACGAGTGTTCGCGTTCGAGCTCCGACTCCGATTTGTTCGATTTCGAGCACAACTGTAAAAAAGTCGCCCGTATAAAATCGAGTGTATACTGAAAAACTCCAAAACACTATTCAAGAGAGGCTCTTTCAGTTGAGAACTTAGCAAATTCACTAAAATGTGAGCGAACGACACTGCTCTACGTCCTATATCGTATGAAAAATGGGAAAGGTAGGATGGAGGACTTATAAAAATACGCCTACATAGAAGCCTAATGCATTCCAGAGGGACTGCCAGCGATAGCGTGCGTTGTCGCGCTGTTACAGAGCCATACTCGGCAGCAGTGCAGCGCAGAAATCGTCAAAGACGCAGAGGACACATAGGTACCAACAAATAGCCGCGATTTTTCACACTGCGCGACGGAACCGCATAAATAACATTGAAATGGGTTCTAACGTGATAGAGGGTTGCACTATAAAAACAGCGCGAAGTCCAGTCATGAGAAAGCCTGATACTGTTGTGCTGCCGAGTATGAATGGGCTTTAATAGGTTCGCGAAAATTTTCTCCGCTAAGTGATGTCCGTTTTTTACATAACGAAATTGTAAAATTTATCACCAACCGAGTCTAGCTGTTGTTCGAGGTACTTCTGCCGAGTCTGGAGGGCAAGCGTCCATTGAGCACGAATTCGGTCAAGATCTTCTTCCTGTGAAAGAATAGGATAAACTTCTCGGAGCTTAGAGCATTACAGAAATTATTATGCGATTTGAAACTCACCTGATAGCTATCATATGTCTTCTGGTCTCCACTCTCCGACAGGCAAACACATCCGATACTAACGCTGGTGATAGTGTCAATGCCCAATGGTAAACCAGCCCCATGTTGAGGAAGAGACAAGCCGACAACCAATCGCCTTTGTTGTCCCTGGAATATACCCAGGTCAGCGGTATTGGACGAAGAAGTTACGGTGTGAATTTACCTGTTTCAGCTGATGAACGCCACCAGTCGCTACGTCATCTTGTTGTCGTACTTCGACCGGTATCCAATGACCAGTTTCATTCAATTCTCGGAATTCCGTCCACAATTCTAGCCGCCTTGAGACCTCAGACCATCGGGCCTATAAAAAAGGTATTCATTGGGTAGTACATAAGTACCACAGTACACCTTAAACATAGCAACGCATTTCACACCTGTAGAGATTTGCTCTTCTCTTCAGCGTCGAGCTTCGGCTGTCCATCTTCCATTATTCCACCGTTTCGATGTCCCCATACCTCAATGGACAACGCGTCGTCCTGCACGTATTCGAGAAATTCTTCTGTCACGACGACTTTGAAATCCTTCAAGGAACCGTGCTTAGGTGATGATGAAAATTTATATTATGTGGATAAGCTAGGACCTTTTCGTGATCGAAGACGAATGTGGTGGCCTGGGTCTGGGTTTCAGACGCCTGAGTTGGATCGAAGACCGGGGCGACGACGAGCATTTCGGAGAGATTGAAGAATGAGTACTGACAGAAGACGAAATGCGACAGCGATTCTGGTAGCGACGATGCCTTCTTTATGCGAACCTTAACGAAGACAAATACAAGTTTTCAACAAACCGCACATAGTCTCAACCAAACTGAATGTGATTCGACCTAATTCATGAAAACAATTAGATGAAACCTGAGGTTTAATCGCCCTTGTGTGCCTCTTTTGTCTTATCCTGCATTCTACCCTTACAAAATTATCACTTACTCGACAAGTGATCACTTTTCCAAGAAGTCCTTCCGCCCTCTCCAAACCGTCATTGTACTCACGCTCAGGTGACTGAATGCCGTCCGATTCGCCAGGAACTCTTAAAAACCCGTTCAATATGATCACCAACACTACATACACTTATACTGCGAATTAAACCGCATAATAATCGGAAGCAAGTAGCGTTACTTCTTGACATACCTATAGATTTGTACGTGGAGCCGTCCGGAGACCTCACCTTGATGCGAAATGATCGGAACCTGCAGCGATTTCAGAATATTTCAGAATCAGATCTGCTCAAAGTGGAAAACAGATGACCGTTTTCGTTAACTGGCACAAACTCCACATCTACAAACATAAGAAAACGAGTGATAATCCAGAAATATTCACCTGATAGTCTAACTTCATATCATGAAACAGGACCTCGAGGAAGACATTCGCTACTCCAATGAGATTGTGGTGTTCCTGAAAAGAATCTGATAACTGAAAAGTTTATGTAGCGCTTCCAAAAAGGTCCACAGGGGCCAAAATGAATAAACAGACCTGACTCTCAAAGAACGGATCGATCATAACCTCATCCATCGAGGACTGAGGAAGCGAACGAGATGGTGAGCTTTCCGGACTCGAAGCGCACGATGGCTCTCTGAATGCAGGAGATTCAAATGATAATTAAATTTTGTTAAGGCAGTGGGTTTCTAGTAAAAATTGCCTAACTCACCTCAACACTCCATTCAATTTGTCGCTGTACATTTCTCTCATGTCGATCAGCTTATTTTCTAGTTGTGCAACCGTCCACAATTGACTTCCGCTCATACCCGTACGTCGGACGACAATCACCGGCTCACACACAAACGTACCAGCCTGTAATTATAAGGTGACGAGAAGAAAAATTAGGTTTTTTTCGATATTTTCTCAAGCTAGTATTGAAGATTGTGAGAGTTTGAGAGTTCAATGAATAACAATTCGGTACTAGTCAGGCTTAGATGTACCTTAATTTTGCTAGGTCTAAGGTTAGCTGCAGGTATCTGAAGGGTGACGTCGTAGGTGGTCTGACGACGTGTGTTACCAAGTTCGCGACTAATCATGTTCGCTTCCCGAGTAAGAGCATTCGCACGAATCACATCGCTCTTCAAACGCTTCAACGACTCGGCAAACATCTCTTCTCTGAAACAGTTAACGGTATTCAATAAATTAATGGAAATGCAATCAATTGATTATGAACAACAATGACTCACTTCCGTTGTGCCCAATAGAAGAACTTGCTGCGTACCATCTGTTTCGGATTGGCTGGAAACGGAAACGGCGGCAATGCAGTGCCTGGCGTACCAAGAGGCGTTCCGAAACCATAGCCGGGTGTCATCGGTGTTGATGGGGTGAAGCTGAAACGTCCACGATGCAACTCCAAGATTGGATGGATTAAGGCGACATCGTTTCGTTGCCACTAGTTAGAGAAGAAGAAGAAGAAGGACAAGACGTCATCGCTCGCTCGTTGCCCTTAGTCGGAAACAGCCGCGGAAAAAACCGTACCCGCCAGCAGTCAGATTCTGGATATAACGTTCGAATGCCTCGTACTGACGTTCCAGTGCCGCTTGCTTGTCCTCCTGAAACAGTAGCGGCACTTTCTGAATTGTGTTGGGACTGGCCAATAATCTACAATATTATTGGCGAAAAATAAAAAAATGATAGAGGATCGCTTTTTGTTAATAAAAATCGACGTCGTCCTTGCTATCACAGAAAGCGAGCCGAGGACTTCTGAATGTTAATCCATCGCCCGGGCAAGGAATACATGGTGAAATTGAGCTAATGAGTGAAACATGTGAGACAGATACGACTATTACCCCATGAAGTGAAAATTTGGGTTGATTTCAGGTCCCGTTCTCTAGCTATAAAGGTAAATGGTCGAGAAGTGTGCATTGATCATTATCCGCCGCGTTTTCCTCCACAATTCAGAATTGTAGAGGCGTGTCAAATACGTATTTGTCCTATAGAATGACTTGCGAAGGCCAGACGTTTATTTGCTTTCATTATTGGATACAAAATCCGCGCTTCTGCATCGCAATGTAGGCAGCGCGCGCACGTTTGGCGCTGGTGCGTTACGGTAATTACAGTACGGTGCGGCGCCCAATCACAAGCCGCGCAGTACTGTGCGCCCGCCCCCTCGCTTACAGTAAGATTACGGTAGGTGCGGCGCCTCAGCCGCTACACATTCGCGCTCGAGCGCGTTTGGTGTTATACAGGTTACGGTGCTGCGCGACTTTCGATTGGATTTTTTCCTGCTTGGGGCCGTTATCAGAAAAATATTTCCGCCAGAGTCTTCGCCCCTTGAGCTATCTTAACGGCTTACGACGATTTGAAATACACTTCTAGATTTCCGATTTTTTTTCGTCAAAAATAGTTTTTGACCGTGTCGGAAGAAGTGAATCGCCGTTCTTTTACAGTAGTACTAAAAATTTACCTGATGTTTGAGTGTAACCTGTTCCATGTACTGATCAACAGCAGAAGATATCGGATTGCCACCTCCATCGCCATTTACCTAGAACGGTCTGACAGTTACTTTGACTACTCACTGTCTATCATCAATTTTCGTGATTTTAATAGCTATTCAAGAAGAAAAAAGGAGACGAGTCTCCTTCATTGTCACAAAGAAAGATGAATGGAGAAAAGTGCACGATTTGGGGGGAGAGGTGATAAATGAATGTGGCTACCTCATGCCAGGCGTCGTTATAGTCGAACAGAACACTCTCATCCATTATCGACTGCGTCATGTCGACGTCCTAAACATCATCTTCTCTTCTTTCAGTAGCGGTAGCGAAAAACCTGTGCCAGAAAGGCATCGGGCTCTCTTAGAAAATTAAATTGAACGACAAAAAACGTTTCCAAGAAAGTCTCACTGTCCTTTCGAGCGAAACAAAAGTTCAGCGAATTCTACAGAACAACAGAGAGGCGATCTAATTTAGCAACAAAATTCGAGCGAATCAGAAATTTCCCACGAATCTGTGAATTGCATTCGCAGAATAGGATTCATTTAGCAACTGACACATACGGAGGAATGATAACGCCATATTTTGAAGAGAGTTTGAGATTTCTCAGGCAGAGGAAGGACATTATCAAAAAGGCATGTGAAAAATGAGAAAAACTGAACGAAGAAAATATCTCATTGATTATTAATACAATGATTTATAGAAATGTTTTGGTAGTGAGGTCGCCGACTCAATACCGCCGGACTCCGCTGGGCTGTTATTGCCCATGGCACAAGTGTACATAGTATTTTTAGACTCATCCGTACTGGTTGATTTGCTCCATGCGTACAACATGGTGTAACATCTCACAGCTGTGCTCAAAATTTCCTCTTCTATGAGAAGGATTGGTGATCAACTCAAAAAATAATTAGCTGATGTTGCAGCACCATTTTCCAAATTTATTTCATAAAGGGTGCCAAAAATTCACAAGCCCCACATATTTCTTTTTCGTTGACGCCCTTCTGCTTTCATTTCTATTTTCGAACCAATAAATGTGATAAGATAACGATTACCGCGCTGCTCACCTTTGGACAGTTAACTCTGAAAAAGTGATTCATGCCAATCAGTAGACGATTGCCATGCCGAAGTGGAGTTCGATCGGAGATTTCTCGTCCGTTCACGCAAACACTGCAATGAGCCACGACATTCTAGATTCCAAACGGCGTTTTAGTACAGGAAAGGGAATCAAAATCCTTAACAAATGGCATCGAAAATGCTACAAAATCCTAAATGGCAGCAAGGCCGTCATTTGGCAAAGTGCCGAGAGTTGCAGCGAAATATGGTAGAAGCGATGAATAATCAAACGCAAGCCATTTTGCTCCGGATTTTCAAAAAAAATCAGAAATTATCAATGTTGACAGGATTTTTGTAACTCATGGCTGACACCATCACATCGGCTAAAAATTGTGTTCTACAGTCGACAAATAAAACAGGAATTAATGCCAGTTTTTAGATGACCAACTTGAACCGGTGAATGATAACAAAGATGGTGATTAAACTACCCTAGCGCTACCCAACAACAAAACTTGATTCAGATCGAAATAAAGTCAACAGCGAAAGTGTTTAGTCTCTTTGAATAGTTTATTTATGACTGTATGAGATGAAACTACAGAACACAAACCCTACCGTCCTTCAGGTGACAAAGGTTCCACATAAAGTCTGGATCGACCACGTTCCTCTACAACGCTTAGTCTTGCATGGCGCCGCATTACACCCAAACCTCGTAGTACGATACTTGTTCGTTCTGTAGCTGCAGGACAAAATAAGTTTACAATAGTAAAAATATTGAAGAAGGTAAGTGAGACTGAGAAACACCAACCATCCTTGGGATTCAGGTCTTCGACGGAGTTTCCAAGTCCGGAATCGAGGCTTGTCTCATTCTCATCCAAATTTCCAATGATTGCAGTAGTCTTGAATTGGAAACGATTAACAAGTTAGGAACACTGTAGGTTATCGGCACAATAATGATTCCAAATTAACAATTTACATTGATGTAGTAGACCAAAAGTTCATTGAGAGACGGATCCGCGTTCAGATTGACAAGATAAAAGCGGTCCTTTTCCACTTTAATGCCACTCGACTCGATTGAGATTCCAATTTCAGCCAAATCCCTTTGCCTCTCCTGAAATTCAACAATATTTATCATTAGTTCAGAAACCATATAATCGAATCCTTGTGGATAGTAGTGGAAATTGCTCGAGGTGGTTTTTAACGACAACGATCCAGAGAGATCAACAAACACTGCCGTGTGTTTTCCGCAACCACCAACGTTAATTGCAACGATTTACGGACGCCATTTCGACGTTACTCACTCACTTTATTGAGCGTATCGGTTTCTTTTAGTCGTTCTTCCCACGATTTGTTCATCTGCGCCACCAATCGCTCGCTTTCAGCCAGACGTTCACGCAATTCAGCCGTCTCCTGAATACTCAAATATCCAATTTACACGCACCGATGCTCATGGATGTTTGTGAGGTTGACGAGTTCCCCGGCCAAATTCACAGCCTCGTAAAGAAGAAGAGGCCAAAAATTTTAATAAGCAACTGGGTAAGTTGAGCGACGATGAACTTCTAGCGCTAGATGACATCAGGGCATAAATAGTCCGCATTAGTCATTGATTTCGTCGGAACAGAATCCAATCAAAGTTTTTGAATCGGACCGAGTATCGGATACCTCGCCGCAGTAATGGTGCTATTCTCTGACTTTGCCGTCGCCCCATACAAAGTCTGAAAGTCCCACGGGTATCCTATACCACAATCTTTATCTCTCATCCAGGGCTCCCTATCACAATCTTTATGACTCAACAGGTTCACGGACAAATATTCCATTAAAAAGCTACAGCAAATTCACAGTAGAAATGGTCTGACCTTGGAGTAGCCACAAGCCCCTTTTTCTTTCATAATTCTGAGCCCTGCACTGTCGACAGGAACTCACAGCTCAATTACTTTAAAAATGCTGCCTCATAGAGAAATAGTTAGTCTAGTCCACAAAAGCAAGATTATCAAGTAACTCCATGTTCTTTCGTCTCTAAACCCCGGCATTGACGATGATTTGTTAAAATTATGTACTTCTGCCGCACAATGTTGCTAGGTGGACAAGCTTTGTTCAACGGCCTAACGTTTCGACCTTCCCGTCGTCTTCAGAAGCCTAAATACACATCGAAGCTAGTGACCTACCAGACTGGCCCACCAAAGGCCGTTAGATCCTAGCATTTTTGATCGGATTTAGAAAGAAAACAAAGAAAAGTCACTTGAAAGAAACGCAGCTAAATGCTTAACCAGTGAGTCGAATTGTTAGTAGCAATGAAGGAAAAACGAACCGTTACTCATACTTATGTGCTAGCACACGGACGTATCCCATACCATATCATATCATCGCACGCGGACGTATCTCATATTTTCACAAATGCATAATGTTAGTTCGTCAACATACCGGAATATTGTGGGAAATTGACAGAGACTCAAAGATCATCTCTGTTAACATATTCACGACGAAGGGGTTTCCGCGCGCAATGGGCGCGACGGCCGGCTGGCTCTTTGGCACGCGCGCGCGTGTCCACACACATGAGTTCAGGAAGAGTCCAAAAAAACTGTGCAGGATGTTATAAAACGCTTAGCGGTAGCTTGGGGAGAGATGTTGCAAAGAAAAAGGTTAGGAGGGTCGACACGCGCTGTTCGAGTTGTGAAAAATATGTTGTTTATTGTGTTTTAACGATAAGAAGTGTTCTTTGCTGAATCTGTGTTCGCTGATATAATTGCACTCTACTATTTCGCTTTGTCTAACTGTTCCGTTGAAGTTTTACTCCATATCTGATACTCACTCCTGTCCTAGAAGTTTTTGCGTTTATTATGTTCCAGCAATGCGAAGAACTGTTCTCTAGTTAGTTTTAATAAACCCAATCATTTTAGTGCCGACGCAAACCTAGTATTGATTTTACCTTATAGTCTACGATTCCGAAAGAACAATCAATAAAAGTCGTCGCCAAAGAAAGTTCTGGGTGAAACACTCCTGTCCACACATATGTGTGGACATCGTCCCACGCGCCCCCCCCCTTGCTGTCCACACATATGTGCGGACGGCGTCGTGAATGTGTTAAAGAACACCTCGTGAAGGCCATCCGCAGACGAGTGCATCTGCCCGCACTTTACTACCACCCATACCATTCCCGCGCACTTAATTCAATTTAAGCAACCTGAGTCGAATACCGAAATTGATGGCAAAATAAGAGTTCAATCCGCTGGTATCTTAAGGACCTTAGACCATAGTCGGGTACGTCGCAGTAATTTGACACGCCAACAGCGACAAGGGCTCAGAGAGCTGCGCGATCTGTCATCTAGCGGTGGAATACGTGTCTCGGTTAGTGATAAGGGAGGTGAATTCATTGTCAGCTCGCAACCATTAGATTGCGAAATAACACAATGCCACCTTCGGGACGAGTGTGTTTACCACCTTCAACGGCAGCAGAATTTTCGTTGCAGCACCAGCGTCTCAACGACATTTGAATGGTTATAGGGAAGTCTGCTGGTTTAGATAGAAGATCGGTTCTGAGGCAAAGAGTGGACAACCCTTTCAAGTGACTTTTCCTTGTTTTCTTTCTACATCCGATCAAACATGCTAGCATCTAAGGGCTTTTGCTAGGCCAGTCTGGTAAGTCACTAACTTCGATGTGTGTTCAGGCCTCCGAAGACGACGGGAAGGTCGAAAAGTTAGGCCGTTGAATAAAGTTTGTCCACCTAACAACCTCGTGCGGCAGAAGTACATAATTTTAACAAAAGAATATCACGTGTTACTCATATAGGATTGAATGACTGAATTTTAACTCATTGATTTACCGAATGTTCCTTGAGTGTCTGACTGATCTGCATACGAAGAGTCTCGACTTCTTCGCGTAATTCACGAATGACACGAGCGTTCGGATCCTGAAAACGAATGCGACGACGTTCCATTTCATGAGTTTGCTATACGTCATCATCCATCAAATTTTCAATTAAATAGCCTCCGAGAATCATCAAAATGAGGAATGAGGCAAGACGGATGGGCGGCTGGCGATGATGATGACGGTGATGATGGCGAAGAAGCTCAAGCTGCTGCTCACCTCATTCACCACCGCATGATTGACGATACGTTTTGCACGATCTGCATAACGTAGAGTGGACAGAGTCTCCTCATAGTTATCAGCTGCCGGTGAAATGGTGGCGATCATCACTGTACGTGAATTTCCACCAAGATTATCCTTTAGCAACCTGAAAATTATTCGAAAATGTCACAAGGTCCAAGTTTCTAATTGTCATTGGCCCAATCTCTATTGATTCTTCAGCGATCCGAAAAATCTCACCAAGTAAGCACTGAGTCGCGGTACGGAATGAACTTCTCCTTTTTTCCATTTGAGCGCTCCGCCAAAGCGGAAATGACCATTCCAAGAGTGGTGAGCGACCTGAAATAGAACAATTTCGATTCACTATCCAACCTCGTCTTTTTAACCCCAGTGGCTAAACATAATTGGTAACGACCCACTTGTTTATGTTGCCACCTTCTTCAAGGCGTTTACCCATCGCACCAGTTTTACCAGCTCGTTCACTGCCAGCCAAATCCACCAACGAGATCTTCGCCACTTTTTCACCGGTGAACTGAATTTTCGAATGCTTTTCTTGCGTTACTGTCTTGGCAATACGGTAGAAAACACTCTCTCACGTTCTTCTCCACGTCCTTGAGTATTTGAGTGAGAGTGATGTTGAAAACAGCGTGAGAACGCGAACTTTCCGCATTCATATTTGTAGCGGCAACCGTTCTTGATTTGTTTCCCTCTTCGATAAGCGAAGCGATTTGCTGAAACATTCTGATTATGTCGTAAATACATGAACGGTGTATTATAATCCCAATCTTGGGGCGAAATGAAGGTATAAATGAGGAAATTGACAAAAAGAATGCAACGAAAAAAACGCACTTCAAAGGAGTTTACAGCGAGAACAGATAATCCATCGACCATAGGCCCAAGAATTTTGTGCTCTCGAACTTTCAAATGGTGCTTGTTGGACCTAGAAATAAGATAACCAATTCAATACTTGAACAATAATAAATGGAAAATGAAAGGAAGACAAACAGAATAAGAAACTGTAAAGACGAGCTACAAAAAAATAATAAAATTGAGCTCGCTTTTTTGGATCCAGAAGGTCTCGTACACGTTCGTTGTAGATCTCCATATAGGACACTTCCACTTTGTATTGCAATGACTCACAAGTGGTCTCTTGAATCCTTCTGAATACCTGAAACGGCAAAGCTAAAAAAGTGAAAACTATTTAACAAAAACAATTTCTTAGTCAGGAAAAGTCGCATGTGAACAATAGCTGAAGAGTTCTCATGGACACGCAGAACAAGTCTGTCAACTTGGTTCAAAAATTCAAACTAATAAGAGTTTACCTATTTCCTTAAATGACCTGAGCTCGAACTTGCAGATAAAATACGAAAATTAAATGAATTTGTAAAAAGCTACCCGCCGCTTTCTATAAAAGCTTCCTAAAAGCTACGAGGAGTAACACTGAACAAACCTCATTGCATAGACGTGGAATGATTCCAGGTTGTTCCGATGTACCCATCATTGAATATGATTTTCCAGATCCTAAAAAGAAATGGTCGAATTCATCATCCTACTATTATATGGCATACCATGTTTCAATTACCTGTCTGCCCGTAGGCGAAAATACATGCATTGTAACCGGAAAATGCATTTTCCAAAACACCGGATCCTAGACTGTTAAACACCTCCTCTTGACCTAAAATCGAGTGCTACAATAGAGGTTTTTCGACAAAAATATAATTGTCTAAAAACGAACTCGCAAAGTTTGGATCATTGGCGTCCGTGGAGTAGAATGAGTGATCAAATGCGAACGTTTTCGGTTGTTTACTGAAAAAAAAAGAAATTTCGGACAGGTTTCAGTCACCCTCATTTATACTTCGATCGCCGAAGACATGCCGGCAAGATGGCAAGCGCCACCGATCGATATGGCGCCGGACAAGAAATCATGCTTTAGCGAACAAAAAAACAAAAGCAGATAAAAAACGAACTCGTCCGAAACGTGATCCAGTATCGTCTGTCCATTGCACATACGTACGACTGTTTTCGTGTTCAGGTCTAATTCTGAAGGATTTTTCTTAATTGTCACATTATTGCGAACAGACGATGATAAAATTCATTTCGGAAACACATGTATTTTCATTTAGGGGCGTTCGGAAAATACCAGGGGTATCAAAAACTATCTCGGCCTTCATATGGCCTTCATTTGTAAGAAATTTCGAGTCTAATCGTTTCAAGTGGGTTACATAAAACGTTCTCGGTCATGATCTAGCCTTATTCTAATTATTTGATCGTTCTCTGATCTGAAACGCATATATTTGAAACACAGCAGCTCCATTTACTTGCAAAATAAACAATTATCCGTTTTTAAAAACATTTCTATGAGAGTTTGAAGTAAAGAAAAATACCCTGCCCACTTATTAAAACTTAATTTCAACATCGTTTTTCAGAAGCCGCCAATCAACAAACGTTTTACGATGTATTTTCCGACGTCTCACTAATTTATACCTGTTTTTCTGGTAAAACATAATTTCTTGTAATTCTTCAGTTCCGTAAAAAAGTGAGCATGTTCGATACGATTTTTGAGATGTATCGTGCGCTCTCCATAGCTCTCATCGACGGCGTTGTTTTTATGGGATCACTTTGATTTGTAGTGGCAGACTAGAGCTAATTTATTGCGACAATGTTGTCGGCTTCCTTCATTTCGTCTTCTTCTGTCTGGCAAATTGTTGTTTAAGAGAACACCTGAGGCGAGTTTCTCTGTAAGAGCTCTCCTCTGCGTAGCAGAGCTATCGAATTTCTGTTTACCGCCCAGCAATAACCCTAATAATCGTCAGCACAACAATTCGTTTTCGCCCGTTCCTGGTCACATATAATGTTAGCTTACGCAATCGGCGCAATTCCAAATACTTCGTCATCAATTTTCTCATGTTGGAAGGAAAATAAAACAAAAACGATGACAGTCCTTCTGCCTATGAAAAAGCAGATGAATCAAAAACCAACATACCTCGCTTATTGAACGGTCGAACACGCACCGCGACTTTGACCTTTTCACAGTCGTCAACTGCGGTCATTTTGTGCAACGAGGAACAGCGATATTAACACAAATTACGATACTATGAATACGATTAGATTGCAGTTGAAGAATTGGCGATATTAGATAGATATGTAGCAAGAATGCGCAGAATTCAATAGCACATCTGAAACTTCAGGAGATTAACCGACGGCAGGACGATGGCGGATTCTTGCTGACGGGCGACACAGCAACGAAAACGACGAGAAATGCCAATAAAAAACGAGGGAAGATTGAAAACGAAAAAAACGACAAAAAATAAATTGAAAATACTGAATGAACCACGAGCAATTAGGAGGCGTCAGAAGGTGGCATTGTTCACGAAAATCAATGTCACAAGAGCGATTGATTCGTGTAGTGGATAGATCGTTGAAGGCATGTGAAATCTCAGGGTCTTGAAGATTTCCTGCAGCCCTTAATATAATAAATCCCACCTTATTTCATATTGCAAAAATAGCGCAAGTGCCCTTCTATCTCTCGTTTCTGAGAGTTTTCTGTATTCAATGTCACATACATACGTGCAGCCTGATCGTCGCTCGGCAACTATAAACATTACCCTACGGAAAAAAACCCTCAGAATCATGGGCGGTTTTCTCTAACGATCGCGACTTCATGAGAGTAGAGAATATTTTGCAAGAGTTTCCCAGCTTACTGCTGTAACTTCCATGTCAATGAAATCCTGAGATTGTCAGCTGTTTCACCGCTGATTAGCTATGAAATAAAAAAGCTAGAGCTTCCAGCTCACAAGCACCTATAGACTAATAAACTAAGGAAAAGCCTATCGAAGTTTTTTGTCCTTGTTCAGAGCTATTGAAAACGACAAGATTCGCAAGAAGCCAGATTTTCCATCAATTCCTGACCGAAGATAACGAATACTGAGCGGAGGACAATAATCACGAATGCTAACAGCAAAATTTGAACAAAAAATGGTTCGGTGAAAGAGTAACTGATGAGGAGCTTTGTCTCGAGAAAAGAAAAACAGTAGGAGGATCTCACAAGAACAGATGTATCGTGCTTTCGTGCACTCTTCGCTTTTGACATGAAAAGTGTCGGCCAGCACATCCTGCAAAAAAGCCTGCAGGAACAGAAGAAACATCGGGCAAAACAGAAAAAACTTCCACAAAATCTCTCGTGACAATCCAGATTCGCGGACAGCGTCCTTTGAAAGCCTGCTTAGTTCAAAAGAATGAAGAGCAAATACGTCAAAGAGCACCTAAATTGTAAAAAAAATAAAGCGATGAATTTAAAAGCTCGACTGACTTTGGAGAGGAATTGATCACGCGAGAATACAGAAGAAACTGTTGCCGTGAATCAACCTAACAAATTCAAGAACTGATTAGCTATAGTGATAATTTACTGATGTCATTCGACTCGGAAAGAGCCTGCAAGTTGCCCGGCTCAGTTACCCTTGCACTTTTGCAACGTCACAACCTCATTTAGCCTCTCATCAATTAGCGCTATTCAGTCGCGTTGCGAAAGTCTGATACTAATTAATTTTGTTTGACATTTGCCTCTAAATTACCTATTATCGTTATGATCAGGTTGCTACGAAACATTTATCGGAGTGCTTCAACGGCCGAGCAATATAAAGTGCACATATTTGGTTGAACTTTAATAAATAACTAATAATTGAATGCGTCGGTGGAGCTCTTACAGAGGAGAGACAATTTCCATAAACTCATGAATAACTCTGGATAAAATTCCCTACGGAATTTCTTCAGAAAATGAAACTCACTCTCAGCATGTTGAACAGATCGAAATATATAGAAGAGAAGAACATACACAACTTAAAATAGTAAGAGATAAAGTAGGTTAATGGGATAGAGCCACGATTATTCCAGGAATATGACGCCCTCGATGGGACGCCACAGCTTCATTAAGACAAGGCGAACTGGGTTAATCACGTTTTCAATTTTGTTAACCCAGGAAAAATCGGCACGAAATGAGGACGACTGAATTTGAAGACGCTGTTCGGGGTACAGAAAATGAAAAATTACCTGAATAATACAAAATATTCCGTAACCGTGAAAACTGGACGTCCACCCCAGCAACTTCCTGCTCCCGCAACTTCTCCACCCTTCAGTCATATTCTCAGTTTACGTTGAAATTTCAAAAAAACCGAAACGTTGTTGAAATTGCAGAAGCATGATCTTGTTGATGGACCATGCATGAAGGCGGACAAATTTTTCACATAGCCTTCTTCCAGGAGAAAATAGAAATGGCCGTTTTTCTCAGCAGGAAACCGACACTACAATGATTATAGTTGCTAAATTTTAAAAAAGCGAAAAGGGAATGAACAAATAGCTTGCTTTGAAGCTTTCAAAAACACCGTTGTTGCTTGCAAGCTTTTATTACCACTGAGCACTTAACTAGTATATTTGATTCGCTCTACTGCTTCTGAATGAGATTTTCACCTAAAGCTCAATAGTAAATGGTAGAATGGAAAAGACTGGGCCTTGACGGGGCCGCGACATATTGAACTTTCACTAAGTAGTTTATGTACATAAAAAGAGAATCGTTCTTACTACAATTTTACCGGAATCAAAAGCGCACGGTAGTGAGCAGCAGCTGCGTTTGCGGAAAAAGTAAGGGAAAAGAACACTATCGACACCATTTTCATCAACACAGCTGAAGCAGACATCGCGAGAAGTTTCAGTTCGTGACGTTCGGAGCTCAGAACAGCTAATAGTAGGCATCGATCGAGTGGCGGCAACATCTCATCTCTTCTTTAGATATTGTTGATGCGAGTCACGAAATGAGACGGAAAACAATGTGCGGTGTGGTTTGCGCATCATTTTCCGCACACAATACGATCTCCTCACGTCTGGCAAACGGGAAACTCTATCTGACTTCAACAAAAACACCGGCATGAACATTGATTCTTAGTGCTGATAAGCAATGATTTCTAGTTTAGGAAGTGTTAGTAGACAGCTACAAAAGTGAGCGAAAGAGCTCTAGAGGAAAGTCGATGAATTCGCCTACCTCTCCAAGTGGGAATTTGTGACAGAGAAAGAGAGAAAACCCTCGTGGAAGACAAGCGCGGAGGAGTGGGATGCCTGCGGCGTTCTGAGGCTAATGAGGAACGGGGAAAAACTGAAACTAACCGCTGATTGATTTCCGAAATCCACTAGGCCATTAGGAAACCACTCGAGCAGAACTGGTCTCGTTGAGTTAGAATTCATATCATCGCTGTCATCAGAATGCTCACAGTGTGACACATTTCCCGATGAATTCAACAGCAATGAATGATCAACATTTTTCTGCAGGCGAATGAGAACTGAAAGAATATAGGGAAACCGGCCGGCATCAGCGCAGAAATCGACCAGCTCATTGGTCTTTTTGCGAAAGCTTTCACTTGAAATACTTCGTTCCAAAACTTTTTGTTCAACCAATTTTGTACCGAAGGATCGTACGTTCTATTTGACATGGAGTGATAAATCGACACTGTAGTTTTTGGCTCACTACATATCCATTGAAAATGGCACTGTACAGTTTCAAAGATTTCAAAAATCTTGAATCATGGACAAAAACTCGTTTCTAATAATAGCACCTTCGTCAATTCTAACGAATTACGGAGGAAAAGAGGAAAATTTTCGCTACGAAAGCCCAATTAAGGCAGCGCTCCTTGAGCAAACAACATAAAGAAACCTGATGTTTAGGAATCAGATAAAGTTTTCCAAAGAAAACGGAGAATCAGTCCCAAAGACGCAAAGGATTTGTAGGTTAGCGTATTATAAAGAGGGTGAAGTTCGTCGGAAAAAGTGCGAAACGATTGGTGGAGGAAAGGAAAAGCTTGACAAGTTCAACGTTTTATCATACATAGAAAACTTCGCATGCTACATAAAGAGTTGATTCTGCGGTGCCGTTCAAAGGAAAATAAAGAAAGGCATGAAACAACCACTTGAGGTTCGGAAAAGGCTGAACAACTGATTTCCGTATTACCTTCTGCATCGGAAAATAGTTGGGCCATAGGGCTAAGTCAGTTCAGCCAACTTGATGAGAAATAAAGGATATTCAGGTTTAGTGATACCATGCCACAATATACGGTAGGATTTCCTCTCCATTATTTTCAATTTTTTCCTCAAAGGAACAACACTTTGATTCGAATATCGGTGGACACCGAGCAAAGTCTGTAGTTTTATTAAAACTCCTGCCGTCAAATGTCATACGTTTGCTTTTTTAGGGTTTTAGAGTGCTCCCTTCGAGGTCGTATTGATCGAGCCTCGGAGTTGTATGGGAATGGGGGTAAAAAACGACGATGATTTGTTTCTTGCCAACACAACGCTACTTGCAATGCATGAGATTCATTCATGCTACAGTACATACGTATGAAGGGAAGAATATTCGTGGAACAAACAAAACGAATTGTTGGTCGAAGATGAGCGGAGGAGGATGAGATGGTTCATCGGAGAAGAATATCGACGCGTAAAACAGACCTTTGTGGGCGCATAAAAAGTGACTCATATGGCGCGAATTTAGCAACGGAGACCGGGGGAGGGTTGAATCAGTCATATAAAGGTCGTCGACATCGTTTTCATGGCGCACTCTTTATGTGGGTAGTTGGTGATGTTGATCAAAATGGTAGTCATTCATGGCGATGAACTCACACAACTTCACTAGCTCAAAGAAAACGCCTCCGCTATCTCGTCTTGTGAATGTCACTAGAATCAGAAGAAAATCGAAGCGACGACGAAAAACATGCACTCTACGATGGCAAGAGTGCAACGGAGACACATCCTAATATGGAGCTAAGAAGGGGTCCAGAGGAATTGAGAAAAAGCTGAACACGTCAACTCGATGATAAGAGATATCACCTTGTCAACACACGGCAGCGCTAACGAAGTCAATACGGGAGCAAATTTCGTAATAATCGTGGCTACATTTACCTGTTGTCCATAATTTTTGGCGACGTTACGGTTCATAAACTGAGTTGTTGAGCTGAGGCAAACACAGAGATGTGAATCATCAACAAAAGGACAATCACGAGAAGGCACATGTACAATGCCCTTTGGAGTGGCTGGACATGCTCTGAGCCTGCCAGTTACAGATCCGACAAACTGCCACATACGAAATGTATCCGTCTGGCCACTCAGTCAGCCAGTCGAACGAACCGAAAAGATCCGGTGGGTGTGCGGGCGTGCGAGTGTGTGTGTGTGGTGGGCCCGAATCAAATGAGCCAGAGGCGGAGGAGGCACTGAGACCAGGAAATGAATAGCCAAAGTTTGCCCCACCAACAATTGCGTCAGAAGCACCAGCACCTTTGGGCTTGGAGGAGTGGAGTGGGGAAGACGGCTCTCGGCTACACAGGAGTTGTGTCTCTCTAATCACCAGACGTCATTCGCGTTCCTCCTATACACTACTGCCGTCCCGTCTCGTCCCATCCCAGCTAGGCCAGGCCCAGCATCACACACACACCCATAGGCCTTCTTCTAACGCGGCAAGCAACATTGAAAGAGGGACGAGGACGACGCGTGATGGTGCACAAATTGGGTTACCTTCAGAGCGAGAGCCTCCGGCGGCGACAACGTCGAGAACGAAAAGGACAGCCACCGACTGGCCGGCTATGGCCTGGCTGTCCCATCAGTAGCTGAGCTGAGCTGCTAGCCAGGCAAGGCTAGCTGAGGCTCACTTTGCCACTCATTCCTGCAATTCACTCCAGTATTTCTCTCCAAGTAGACTCGCCCTCTACTGACCGACACTCAACGCTACACACACAACGCTGAAATTTTTCCGGACGAGTTTTCCGGACCAGTTCTGCATGCTAGTTAGCACTATAAAAGCGAATTCAAAGGAAGAGATGCCCAAAGCACGGCGGACAACTCGTCTACCGGTTCCGGACAACTCGTCCCGAGACGATGATTCGAATTTTGCAAAACCGGTCCGGAAAACTCGTCCGGAAAATTTCAGCGTTGTGCTTGTAGCGTCGAGTCTAGGGGCTTGCAGACTCGACGACGAGCAGTTTGCGCGTCGAATTCCCCGTTTCGTACACGGCACCGCTTGGACGAGCATTCTCGTCCAAGCGGTGCCGTGTACTCTACAGTCAACAAACTGCATTGCACGACGGCACCGCGTTGGACGAGAATGCTCGACGTCGCGTCGTCGAGTCTGCAAGCCCCTTCTGACCGCCCGACCACCATCACCGAGCGATATTTTTGGAGAATGTCGTCAAAGACGAACGACCTCTGTCGAACTCTCCGAGAGGTCGATGCGATGCGGCTTGCTCATCTACTCATAGCGACTGAATAACAAAACCCGAACTCAAACCACCCGAGCGACGGCTTTTGAAGGCAAAATAAATATGGGCGGGAATCGAAACAGCTCCACCACAGTAGTAGTAGAGACTTTCATTTCCCGTCCTCTTCAAATTTCTTGAACCAATCAGCTGCGGCGGAATCTATAGCGACACATTTTCTCACCACTGTGCAAATTTAGGATTCGACGTGCTCGTGGTCTGAATTCCATAATTTATGGGAGTTTCAGCAAAAGCGAATGAGCTATGTTTAGTTCAGAAGAGCTTCAGCAAGAGTTTCCACATGTATTTAAGAAAAGAAATTCCGAGAAACTTCAGGAAGATTTTAGCGAAACCATGAAGAAATGCTTCGATGGAACACAATCTGACGATTAACGAGCGCGGGGCAGGCAAATGTCTCCTGTTTCCAGGTAAAAACCTTTACCGTACCCTAAGTGATCTTTTGGCCCACGCACCGCTACAACCGTCATCCTTCTCAAAGATTCTTATGTTTCTACTGAAAAGCAAATAATCCGATTCCTTTGAACTCTTGAGCTATTTTGTACGAACTCCTGCAAAACGTAGAATTTAAACTGCGGAAATTCAGGCTGTTAAGAATTAACGAGTTCTGAGAAGGACGTTCCGCTGCACTGTAATGGGCAGAAGTGTCGGTGTTTGTTGCACTGTAACTGATTGATTCAGTTCATTTAAGGAAATAACCATGTGCTAGAAATGAAGCGCTTTTAGTCACTAGCCACTCGGACTTTAACCACATATATTTAGTTATGTATTTACGAGAGATAATGAAGAAAATGAAGCACAAAGTTCGTAGTCAGAATGCTAGGCATTTCATCGTCGCCGACGCGAGCAAAAATGACAATTCTGCGATTTTGTTTTGAAAGAAAGCTGGGATGATATGAAATGTCACAGCGCGATCGGCGACGTCGCCGAGCCGAGAGCACATTTCTGCCTCAGTCACAGATGTTAACAATGGCACATTGAACTGCGTTCTTGAATTAAGCCTCCAGCTGCTGGGGGGGGGGGGGGGGGAAGATTTATGACATTGCCTAACCGTTCGATTGTCACCTAAGCCCACTGATTTGACAGTATATCGCACAAGTTGGAGAGCAAAACGCCTAGACCATTTAACTCCATGGAGTACACAGTGACAAATTGCGCTGAATTGAGATCTGATGGTGACAGGGCAAGAAGCTAAATCAATGTGCAATATGTGAATACAAAAAATGGTTACACTGCATCAACTGGTCAGAAGGACAAACAGAATCCAAGCAGCTCAGAGATTTCGTGATCTTGCACTGAATGATAGCATGAGTTCGCAATAATTGCAATGTTGAATAAAAGATTAAACATTTAAGAAGCTTGTTTTGCTGTTTATTTGCAGCAGTTAAATCTGTGCACCAAACAGACTAGTTTTTCTGAATACTAAGAACGTTGAAATATCATGGAGTAAAAGAAGAAACACAATAAATTTATGCAAGCTAAAACCCCACAAAAATCTATTTAATATGTTGCCGAAGTGACATATTATCTTCTTCGTCTTCTATAGGCACTTTCGAGACTCAAGGTCCATTCACACTCGGCTGCAGAACAGCGCTGTAGCTACTGCCCCTGCGTCTCTACCCTGCAGCTGCTCACAACTGCGCTGCTTTGTTGACGAGTATAAATACCCCTTAGATGACACTCTCAAGTACCGTCGCACCACCGTACATCACAGTTCCTCTTAGATGTGTTGCTAAACAACTGTAAGAAACTGTCACATCAATCAGATTTTTTCATAGTCAATTTTGAGCAATGTAAATGTGGCAGAAAATAATGCTGACTCAAACAAATGGAATTGAACTTTGCTTCCGTTCATACATTTGAGTGAAGAGTAATTATTTTTGTGCGGGCGCGATTGATACTCGCCCCAAATACATTTATATATTTATGCCAATCATCCTATGCGTCACCCAGTCATTCATCAAAAGCAAATTGTCGTGGATCACTGAGTGCACTCGAGCCGACAAGCGCGAGTGGATGAACCACGCTCGATCATGTTTCTTCCACTCGTTGTTCTAGTTCTTTCGATCATTTCTTATATCATCTACCCCCTCGACACAGCCTTTTTGTGCTGCGCGTCTACTGCCACGAGATTTCTGCGTCAACATTTCATAGAGACAAGGATTGTGGAGAAAATAACAGCTAATCATGACACTGACGTGGTGGGACGTATACAGTTCGTATCGATGGACTACATTTCATTTTATGGGCGAAAAATCAAAACAAATCGTAAAGAAATCAGCCGTAGGCAAGCGAGGGGATGAGGCCAACGTTGTGAGGGGAGGGGGAGAACAGAAAGAACAGAAGACATTGGAAATGAGCTGTCTGCCGCCCCCCCCCCCAACACCAAGAACAGCGTCGAGAATCCAACTTCTGTCGTCGTGGAGTTACCACTGACTAACCGAGGCGCATACACAAACCCCCGTCACAATGCAAAACAGGATGCAACGAATGTGGTTCAGCTCTCTGCTGTTCTCTGTGTCTGTGTGCCGTTCGTCACAGCAAAAACAAGGACTAGCGCTGTTCTGTTGATGTTTGAGTTTTAGAATCACCATAGCCGCCTCAACAGCGACATTTTTTTCGCTGACGCACTCGCAGCACAAGGAATTCCGTTTCCGACGACGCTGACGACGTTCACGGCTTACTCCGCTACTACTACGCCCTCAGACAATACAACAACTGGAGCAATTTGCACGCATAAGAACAACAATTTGCGTCTAGCAGTCAGCCCCACCAGTTTCTCTTCCATTCCTTTCTAGAAGAAAAAGAAACCCGTGCAGATTCAGAAACTGTATTGAAAAGATCAGCACACAGCAGTGACCTCTTTGATATGAAAGCGAACCGAAAAGTTGAGATCTTTTTATTTCTTTTTGATCAAGAAACCGTTCTGTCTGACAGTATGGATGCGTCCTCCTTTGGAAAGACATGCGTCAATTACTCTGTCATTCAAGAAGTTTCAGTAGAACAGGAAGAACGCACCACTAGGGCCCAGATTCATCATTGGTAAACCCCCGATAAACCCCGAGATATAGCCCAAACGGCGCCCACCTTTGTCTACTTATCCTAAACTTCCTATATTAAACGCAATCTCTCATCGACTCTGCCGTCTGGTTCTAGCAGGGCTGCGGTTTCGGAGACCGCTCGTCCGTTCATGAATCTGGGCTCAGTATATGATACTTAGCCGTTGGGTAAGAAGTGTCGAATAGACCAAGCACATTAAAAGTGACTAACGACTCTCACTCCTTAATTAGCGACAACGAAACAGATATTCAGGCAGTAAATTTCCTTTCGGCTCGGTATGGACCAGAACAACACATCTATAGCATGTAAATCTTTCCTTTAGTCTTTACACTCCAACCATGCCCTGCTGAAACCAAACCCATAGCCCTACTCGCCATATCCGTCCAAACAACAGCATCAACTACGAAGTGGTCGACGGAATCGTCGCTTATTACTTAATGACGGCATCAAACCTCACGGAAACCGTTTTCCAGCAAAATCGAAAACATCCGCAAGTAATCAACGACGAAAACATCCTCTTAATGCGTTCTCACAACCCCGGAGACCTGATGAACGCATCGAACTTCAGACAACGACGTCGTCGACGACAAATTGCATTGCAGTTCTACAGAACTTTCACTCCAGAGGAGAACATTCCAGTAGCGAAGTGAATTACATAAGTAATATTACATAATAATAATAATAAATTACATAATAAGTGAATTGAATCCAGAATCATTAATTTGTCGGAACACGTGAGCAAAACAAGCCATCAAGGAATGAAACAACGTGACAAAGTGCAACATTCTTCAAGGGAGCACGAAGCTATTAGATCTCACTAAGATCTATTAGAGAATCCGATGGGCAGCGAGCAGTTCCCACAAATGTTCTCACAGCTTCAGCCTTTATTTCTGTTGTACAAAACACGATGAGTCTTGTCACTTCCAGCGTAAGCAAGGATTTTTCACTCGAAAACACTTTTCCGTCAACAAATGCGACAACTCACTGGTTTTTGGCCCTGGAGACGAGCACTCAGAGCTCGGACTAGCAAAGGATATGCATTTCTCGATCATATACGGAGACGAGGAAAACATATCGTAAACAGGTGATGGGCAAGGTGCTTCCCGCGCCACAAGTGGAAATCATCAGGGATTTTCTACGACTAGATGTCCAGCTAGTGACAGAGGAAGGAATGAAAAAATGATTATATGATATACACGACAAATGACTATAAAAATGATGAAAATGATGACGATAAACTTGAGCATAACCTTGAAATGGCGCAGAAGGGTCTAATATATAGGGCTGTAAGTGAGTCTTGCGTTGTTTTGTTTGAAAGTTCGAGAATTTTCGAGTAATGGTTTTTTACGTCGAAAAATGTGGGACTTTTTGCTCGTTCTCAGTTTCAATGTGACGGGTACAAGTACTTGAACCGTCTTCATCACCTTTAGTTGTGCAGAAGGAAAATAATTGAAGGAAGAACCATCAAGCACCTCTAGACCCATATCACAGGAGTGACTTAGGACAGAGTACAGGACCTTGAATGGTAACTGCAGCTCTCCACTTCACTCCTACAGATCAACGACCATCATATAGTAAGTAGTTCCTATCTTCCTACAAATTCTTCCCATCTCGGATAGAAATAAATAGCAACCAAGGATCTCTATTAATGGTAAACTCCTAGATCTACTGAGGTCCTCAGGGAGGCGGACCTCAGAATACGCCCCGGTGCAAAATTATAGGTTCACCCCGCGACATGTCCATAAGTGATCAAAGAACCTGTTGTGGGGATCTAGTAACACTGCTGTCATATTCCTCACCATCAAAAACCTGTATATAACAATTCTGGGCGGGATGCCTTGTCACAGTAAGATACTACAATTTTTTATTGAAAAATCAGAGATAATGACCGGTGCAAAATTATAGGTTCACTTGAAAAATTTTCGTTTTACGTGGGAGTTTCCCCGCCCAAATCTTAACATAAATAGGTCAAAATGTAAATGCAAGCATAAGTTGTATAGAATCGTAATGGGAAGAGGCACAAAGGTTTCTTCACACAAGCAAGTTCATGTTGATGCTCTCCACGCGGCAGGCCTTTCAAACAGGAAGATAGCAGCTCAACTTGCAAGGTCATTGAACGGCATCAATCATTATCCGAAGGACCCAGACACCTACAAGAGAAAGAAAGAAGCTGGTCGTAAAGGAAAGCTGTCTAGAAGAAATGAGAGCCTTCTGGTCCGGAATGCTTCTAACAGCACCATGCCCGCGATCGACCTGCGACATCAGCTGGACCTCCCGGTGTTGAAGTGGACGGTACTGAGATGCCTGAATCGCAGCCCACATATCGTTCATCAAGTAATGAAACGTGGTCCCTATCTCAGGAACATCCACAAGGCTGCCAGATGGAAATTCGCCCGTGAACACATGAGCACAAATTGAACGATGGTGGGACCAGAATGCAGTTGAATTTTTCGTGGGCGTAGAAAAGCATCTCTAGTTTTCAGGTGATATTTTTCGATGAGGAGAAGTGGAACCTCGATGGGCCCGACGGCTACAAGCACTACTGGAGAAATCTAAGAAAGGAGAAAGAAGTTTTCTCTAGATACAACTTTGGCGGTGGAAGTGTTGTGGTCTGGGCTGCATTTTCCGGATATGGACTTGTAGCTTTGGAGTTTATCTCATGTAATATGGGCAGCGAAGATTATCAGTATGTGTTAAAAGAACACCTTCCCTCTTATCAGAGAAGATTTCGTAGGCACAATCTTATCTTCCAACAAAACAATGCTCCCGTACACGTGTCGAGGTCAACTACGAGTTGGTTCGACTCCAACAGAATCCAACTTTTAGTGTGGCCCAGTTGCTCTCCAGATGTGAACCCGATGGAAAATTTGTGGGGCATTCTTATTCACAATGTTTACAAGAACGGCACCACTTACACCTCGGTTTCTGATCTGAAGAACGCCATTGTTGATGCTTGGGCTCATGTAGAGCAAACTGTTCTTGATAATCGTACTCGAACTATACCACATAGAATGTTTGACGTGGTTCATAACAAAGGTAATGTAACAAAGCTAAACTTAACTTAGATGTTCATATTTTTGAAAACAGACAGTTTTTTAATGAAGTGAACCTATAATTTTGCACCGGTCATTATCACTGATTTTTCAATAAAAGTTTGTAGTATCTTACAATGACAAGACATCCCGTCCAGAATTTTTATATCTAGGTTTTCGATGGTGAGGAATATGATAATAATGTTGATAGATCCCTACAACAGGTTTTTTGATCACTTATGGACAAATCGCGGAGTGAACCTTTAATTTTGCACCGGGGTGTAGTTTCCAGATGTCTTCCTTCCCAGTTCCACGTGTTCAAGGTGTATGGGGCGAAAAAACGGAAACTATTATGAACAGTTGAACAATGGTTTTTAAGACCAACATAATGTACTTGGAGATTACGATGGCAAAAATTAATGCTAACGCATGACGTGAAGATTACGATTTCAAAAAATGATGCTTATTAATTTTAACATGACTTCTTATAATTACTAACTAGTTTGGCGAATTGATTGCACTTTTCTACGAGTGATGGTGAACGGTTACTAGGCGAAAGTTGAATTCCTGCAAAACCAGCTATACTCTCGAGCAATCCATCTGAATTTGGAATTATACTAGTGACGAGCAAAGTGTAAACAACGCGCTAACAACCCAAAGCCCGCAGATTATGTGGTGGAGAGCGATTGGAATCGCGGCTGTTCGGCCCATGTCCGTCCCATCTATGTATGGTGGTGATGATGGTGATGATAGTGATGGTGTTGGTGGGAGGACAACGACGGTCGAGTTGTTCACGAAACTACAGCGCACTAGAGAGTCACATCCAGAAGACACCATCGCCACACAATGCATTAATGAGTCGAGGAGACGAATTCGTGAACACCATGAATACGTCACTTGAAGACGTTATGGATGGCCATCGTCGTACGAAAATCCTCATCGTGTCGACAGCCGACAAAGCAACGAAACACGGCCGACAGATGGACACATCGAGAACGATGAAGCTTCTAGAAGAGCTGCTCAACGTTTATGGAAACAACACGAATCAATGGCTAGCTGGGTCACCTGCAACTGATAAGAGAATGAACGGTGCAAAGGCTGTCCGACGTCAGACGACGACTACCGCACTTGCAAACTTCACCGATGAAACAACACACCAGATTTGTTACGATTCGTTCCTTCTAGGTCACGAGGTTGTGAAAAGATTTTGTCTAACATTCTGATATTTCAGCCGCCTTCTCAATTTTTTGCCGTTCCTTTCTTCTCGTCGGATTTGATTCACGGATATTTCTTGTCTAGTCTATTTCCTTTTCAGATACGATCCATCCCTATCCTTAAGTTCTCTGAAGAACTGCGCTGTACTTCTTAGAAGAGTAGTGCAGGTTAGTTCAATTTATAATCTGTTTTCCTATTACGCATTATAAAGCCTCTCCTAAGATGCTGATGAGTTTCGAGAGAGGCTTTACATTTCTTTACTAGCTCGTACACGTTCAGGGATGGAACGAGCTTTTCATTTTTTCGTATTCATTTTTTATATTCAGAGGCCCCCTTTTGAGGTTGATGACTCATCAGAACAACCCACCAAAAGCCTTTCCAACCCAGTACTCCTGAAAAAATTATTTCATCAAAGGCAATTCGTCCCAGAGCTCGATCCGTTGAAAGCCAAGTACTATTAAAATAAAATTCATTCTTTACCAAGAGCCAGCATTCAGCCCATCATGAAAGTTAAATAGAACTAAAGCAAAGAATATCGAAGAGGCCCCAATACAGCAGAGTGAGATGAAAATGCTCACAACGGGAAATGACTAAATGGCGAGCACAGTGGTACGTTCTTCTCAGGGTAAACAACAGCTTGTTGTCACCTTCGTAATTAATTAAGCTTTTCGTCACAACCTTCCAAGAATAGAAAACAAGCCTAAGTGAATGGGAAGTCCTCGCATCATTCTTGATTACTACTGGAACTTTTTTAATATTTGGCGTGAAATTTTGTGCCAGTAAAGAAAGATGGGTGTGGAAGTTTGCTCAGGAAAGCCATCAAATAGAATAATAAGTTGTAAGCTTCAAATGCGGGTTAAAATTCCAGCAAAATGTCACATGAAGTCATTGTCAAAGAAGCAAAGAAAAGCGGAAGATACTGCTTGGGTTAGAGGAGCCTTTAAGTCGTTGTTGTATAAATATTGGATGCTGAAACTAGTAGTAACTTTCGAAAACCTTAAAACTCCAACAAGAAAAGCACAGACAATTGATCGTTGTAAGTGTTTCAGAGCAATTTGTCGAATGACGCATTTGTTCTTCTGATGGACTCACATGCAGCAAACATACGTTGTAAAAATTTCTCTGCCGGAGCAGCTTGAACGGACCATAAACCTTCGAATCAACATCAAATCACACGAAACGGCATCGAACGTGGCTAGTGATTCGAATATTTTCTTTAGCGAAACGATCAATCAGCCTCAATATGCTAATTATATTTTGGCGAGGAGCGTCTTGGCCGAAGAAGTTGAAGCGGCGGAGAAGCATGGGAGAAGCTGAGTAGCAGCCTTAAGTCAGGCAGCAACAGCCGGAGCTGTTGGCTGACTGGCCGAGTGCTGGTGGCAATCGGCAATCAAGAAAATTAGATTGAAATTTAACAGCGGAAAAAATTGACGAAGTCTCTTTCAAGTCGAATCATCCAGCGGAGAACAAATCGGCGAAAAAGTGCTGAAGCAATTAAAAAAGTGCAACAATTAAGACGGTAGTTGCGACGCACTTTACTCTCATTCCGAATTTTACTCAAAAAGCTTAACGACCGACCATCACGGGCCATTTTTAGAATGTAATGGTGAAAGGTTCTTTGGAAATCAGCGACTCTTCCTTCTCAATGATGCTGTCAGCACATAAAAAATTACTGAGAATTTACAACATGGGTATAAGTGATAAAGATTCAAAATGTGCCACATTCTCATTTTCCCTCGATAGAGTGAAGTGAACAAAATAGAGTATTGCTAAACCACATTGCGAGGTTAGTTTACGTATAGGCGACAATGGAAAACGTTTTGGTGAAACTGAATAACTGGTACTGGCGACCATGAGAAGTAGTCAGAAGGTTACAAACAACAAACAACAGCATACCAGCAGTAGTCGAAAACATCTGGCAAAGAATAGCTCTTTGGAGAAAAAACACTGAAGAAACGTCGATGAACAGGAACGAGAAAGATGAAAAGTTCAGTGAGAGGAATGAAAAAGAGGATTCAAAGTCGGTATGTCAAGCCAAATATTTCCTATCAAAATTCATAAATATTCAATGACAGAGTGAACTGCATTGTAGTGATTCTAATTAAAAATCGATGAACAGCATAAAGAGATGATTTGGTGGGAAATGATAAGGAAAAATCGCTATCATTCAGCTGATTTCAATCACGTTTGTGAGCTTCAAAGAGGCTGTTGCTCGCTGCCACTTCTTCGTTTGCTATGCCGTGGCGGCAGATTTGCGTTCGTTTGGCGTTTTTTTTTCGCCAATGCATGGGTTTAGTTTAAGGCATAAAAGGGCAGACAGCTTGGCGTTGGTGAAAAAAGGGCTTGGAATGATTCTCAATGGCAGAAAATCGTCTCGTCGTTTCGAGAGAATGAGTCACGAATTTCGTTGCTATTGTGTGGCTGCTGACGGACGGGCGGCTGTGCTGCTTAGGGAAAGGAGTCAAGGGGCTCAGTGGAAGGCTTATGGGTCAAAGCATACTTGGCGAATTGCCGACGGATTACAATTACGCGCTTCTTTCAAAAGCTCTGCGTGAGTGTATTCGTGGCTCAGCGCGTGTATGTGTGTCAATGCGTGTGTGTCATATGTTGCATATATATAACACTTGAGAGTGGCTGATCGGAGCGTAGAAATTGCTGCTGCTGCTGTCAACGGGGCTCCCCGACTCGGCTTTCTGTTGGTCGAGGTCAGCCCCAGAGCAAAGTCGACAAGGCTCGAAGCTCGACTCTTGGTGGTTGCGATTTGAAGTGTATTTGCAGCTCGTCGTCCAAGTGCCAGTTGAGCGCGAACTTGCGCTTCAAACCTCTTGACAAATGAAGGCCAAGCATGCCGTCGACGAAAAAGAAGATGCTGTTGGGAAATGGAAAAAACCGGCATCGCGAGAACAATTATACCGGTGTGATCGAGAGCAGTACAGCAGCAGCATCAGCAGAACACACAACAAAACGATGACGTGATAATAGTCGAGAATCATCCGCCTACATAGAGGAGAAGCTTGTTAAATTTCACCCAGTGATAGTTCGTCGCTTATTCACCCCAAACCCGACCCCTGACCAACATCAGAATTCGCCTGTCGTAATCCTAAACAGCTCATGTTTCATTCAAATTCACGTGTGCAGGTGAACCTTTCGTACGGTACGCTGATAGAATGAATGAACGTAGATTAGAGGTCAACCATCAAGATTTTTTTCTAAATTCACCACTAGCTCTTAAAAATCAAGCGAAAACACTGAACGTAGGGATATTTTACGATATGTTTTATGTTGGCTTAATTAGAGCAAGATTTCAGAAATTCGTGCTAAACAGAAAAATTCTCATGCTAAACACAACAAGTGACCAGAAAAGCAATGATCACCGTTTCTAATCTGGAATAACAAGACATTCAATCATCGTGACATCAACAAGTTATTTATGAATTTCGTAATATTGAGCACTTTCTCAGCGATGAGAATCAGGCTACAAAATTTCTAAGAAATCTATGCATGCCACAGAAATATCAAACGAAAACGGTTAATAATGTGGAGAACTCCTCAGAAGGAAAAGCTCACAACATTTAAATCCTCAAGTATGGTAGACGAATACGGTTGCCCTTGAAGTGCCTATATCGCATCGCCATTGACTTTACAGAGCTTTCTGGATCGGCCGTAGTAAAGCAGGAACCTTTTTTTTTGGAAAATAATCGGTAGAAATCGCCTATTCGGACATGACTTTCCTCTGTTCTGAATATCGGAAACCGTGGATGGGCGGGAGGTTTCGACGAGACCTTAGTAGTAAAGGGAGACCAACAAACGTCATGGAAAAAACTCTGTTAGCCGCGAGTTCGCAGCTCGCGTGGGCACTGGGAAAACCTCGAAACGCACACAATCAGCTAACAATGTGCTAGTTTTGGACGTCAATCTGGAAACATTGCGTATTTGATACGAAGAGGAGGAGGAAGAGACAGACGAGAGATGACCGGAGAGAAGGGTTCAACTCCAACGGACAAGCGGCGCTGAGGACGAGAAGACGCCGAGGAGACAAACACAATTAACTCTACTATAAAGAGACACAGCCAAATGCAGCAGGACACGCCGACCGAACCACTCGTACGTGCACTGAACACGAGAATGAATGAGAATTTTTGAGACAATTCTACTGGAGTAATTTTGGAGTGAAGTGATACGATGTGAGTAACATTGAAAGGGCCTACAATTATCTGAATCCGACCGGTTTTCTTCCTCATAACAAACACTGGTTAGTATGAAAGTTTGAGCTTACAAAAAGTGAAAACCGAGTCTTCAGCTGTAATTCCAACAATGCAAGCACATGATATTGGTTTCATATAATTTCAAAAATGTCAAAAGCTCGAAAGCCTAGCATCACTTCAACTACTGTAGTCTGATCCTTGCTTAATAAGGCTACCATTTGCTTTGCTCACTAGAAATTGTCAAGATCTCTAATCCCTATGAGATTCCGAATTTCTCCAGGTCGACGGTGGGTACCCGATCACCTCGACTGAAGGTCTTCAGCTTTTCCAAGAACTCCGCTTCTCCAAAGCAATCGTTTTCTTAACCCACGTTCACTGTTGGGACCATGCGATACTCTTCCGGATTCACATTGCCTAAGCGACTGCTTAAGATCTTCTAATACTTCAAAAAATGAATCGACGTTAGCCAAAATTTGGACATTCCGTTTCAGACGGAGTTCGTTCTGAGAGATGAGAACAGTTAGCTCTAATTTTCAAAAGAATGCTCTTCGTTAAACTGAGGAACTTTTGAGAGAATTCACCAACAGTATTGGTCGTAGGTAGTTGGCAAGGTGTAAAGCAGCGCCTTTGGCCGACGCATCAGAAGCCGACGACAAGCTCTTCTGACTTCATTAGGCATCTACGACGTGAAATCACTTGCACGCCCTCTCATCTTGTCCTCCCCCGTCCCACGTCCCAGCTCCTCCCGTGTCTTTCCCCCTTCCTGAGCACCGTCAGTCAAGTGCCAAATATGTGTTCTCATCGTAAAGTGGATTTTTTCTCGTCTCTCAGCTGCTCGCTCTTCTCAGGTTCTTCCTCTCGACGTCGTCGTCCTGTGAAGACGAATCGGCAACGAGTCATGTAATTTGCGACGATGTATACGTCGCATCTCATCTCGTGTGCCTCTGCTGAATTCCCATCAGGCGTCCACCACACTCGAGTGCTTTATGTGCTTATAAACAAGGAACATCTGTCCTGCTCGTTGGCACTATACAGCAACAACGCCACATATACTTTTCTACCGCGACAAAACACCACGACTGTTACTTGTGCACAGATGTAATGGCAGAAGTAAGGCCACATTCTGGGAGAAGTATAAGAATGGGGACAAAGAACTATTCAAACGTTCATCAGGCAGTTCAGACTAGATCGTCTATTCAACGGCTCAGAATTCCACAGATGTCCGGTAGTCTAGAACTCTTCAATTAAAGTTTCGATCCTTGAAGTCAACTCAAATGATACTACTCTCAGAAAGAACGATTCTTTTGAACCGTTTCATTGGCTACCTTCCCCTGATAGTTATCATTAGAATCTGAGAGCCGAAGAACGAGAAATTTTGCTCGACGACGTTTTCAGGAGTGAGGCGTACTGGGCCCAGATTCATCATTAGTAACCCCCGATAAACCTTGGAATATACCGCGAACGGCGCACCTTTGCCTATTTATCCTGAACTTCCTATGTTACACTCGATCTCTCATCGACTCTGCCGTCTGGTTCTGGCTGCGCCGCGGTTTCGGAGACCGCTCGTCCGTTCATGAATCTGGGTCCTGGATGAAACCAAACAGATCATGTTTCACGTTTATAACAATCATGAAAAGCTTCATAATTGTTACGTTACGTACAGGTCACCACCACAAGTTGTATAGGTCTACCACGGTGTAAGCTTTTGATAGCGACGGAAGCATCAAAGAAAATTTAAGGAGAGATTGATTCATACAGAACAGTAGCTATAACTTTTCACGACAACTTCTTAGGTGACGGTTTCAAAAGATCGCGTGTAACTTCTAAAGAAAGTCTTGATCAAGCGCGAGCTCAAGTTTACGACTCGTTTTATTCAACTTGATACACACCAAGAGACGAGTGGCTTCATGGACTTCCAGCTAATTTAATAGATTTGGGCGGAGTAGCATGAATGAGGGTTGCTCAGCTAACTCCGTATCAACTAGATTCCTGAGAGTTTCTCCGAAAAACGTAGAGGTGAGGAAATGAATGTACAGATGATTCGAGTACACTTTGATGAATGGTAGCAGAAACCAGTCGCCATCGGCATGAGAATCACACACCACACAAATGTAGACCCAGGAAGACATGCGCAAGGCTTAACAAGGTAAGCCGTCGAGGTATTGTTATGCGGCAGGCCAAAATCAGCCAAACAAGCATCCGCAAATAATCGGATAACACAAGCAGCACCAACACTGGGAGAAGCAACAGAAGCAGCAGTCGTTGAAGAACATGAGAAAACAAAATCATAGAAAACTAAAAGACGACGACAACGAAGAAGACCACACAAACGAGTTCACGATCCCTGAACGTTATCTATGTGATCAGAGCAGCGGTGTGAACGGGGTTCGTGGCGGGTGATGGATGGGCACCGGGGGTGGTTGAGCTCAGATCAGCTCGAACGCCCGCCCGATCGCAACTTCATTCCTTCATCTGCTCTCCATGAGTGTAAGGTGGAACGTGAAAGGCTCGAAAATGAACGAAAATTCTGTAACTGACCGTGCCAGACGTACCTACGTGAACACGACTCGAATAGAACACTTCTCTTGACCACTGTTCCAGTTGAAATTCGATATTCAGTCAGCTGTACGACGGCGGTCGGTTAGAAATGCTTCTATACATTTTACTGAATCACTGTTGACGAGCAGGTTATGATGAATACAGCGGAGAGCGATCATCACCGATCATCACACTGAGCACACGGAGGAGTTCCCTATCTCGTTTCTGCCTGCCAAAATACATTATTTACCTGGCGTCAACAGCTGCGTCGATCGCAGAACTCATTGGCCATTTCTATTTAAAAATAAACAAACTCGTTCGCGAGCCTCCTATCGCTTACTATGATCTGTGCAGCATTTCTAGCACTTTAGCCGTTAATTACGCAGCATAAATTCTACTGCACAAAAGCCACGGTTAATCTTCCTCTGAGTTTTCCCAAGAAAACGATTCCTTACTCCTTATGGAGGCGGTGAGGAATAACTTTCCTAACAACCCCTTTCCTCAGGCTTTTCGTTTTTGAAAGTAGCCAGATGGAATGAGAAATCGATAAAGTAATTTAAACTAGGATTTAATCTGCTCATGATTGTGATAGCCAAGTAAGTTGGAGCAAATAGTAGAGTCTTTGCATAGGACCGGTCAAGAAAGTTCCCTTTGCGAGAAAAGAAGATTGAGCAACTTTTTTAGACAGAAATAAAAACCTATTGGAAATTGAATATGTGCAAAGAAAACCACGCCTTATATGTATTCTAGGAAGAGAGCTGTACAAATTCAGCACGGATCACCTTCCAGCTACGTACATTAATTCAACATGGCGGAGGGAAATTCTGCATGAAAATTATACAATGACACGCCAAAAGTTTGGTAAAATTGATCAAAGCCGTTTGAATACTACTCTGTTTGCAAGTTGTAATTTAAGAGGGCGTCCTTGTGAGCGCTATTTTCAATAAAACTTTAGAAATCCTTCCAAATGAAGGCAAATGTTTCTAGCTTTCAAATGACTTCTTAACGCCTTTCCAATCAAAAAATCAAGCTTTACCTGCTCGATTTTGTCGTTTAAATGCTAGCCGACGAAAATTATCAGGCTGAAAAGAGGCAATCTTCTCTGACAACAGACAAAAAAGGGCTACAATTTTGCAGCGAATCTTATTAAGAAAACCTTTGAGTGGGTTAAATAACCCACCCGCAATTGATCCCGACGTATTTCTCTGTGATTCTGTGCAAACCTCGTTGTGTTGTGTGTAGTTCTCGTCGAACTGAAAAAATATGATAGATGACATAACAAAATGAAACTCTAACTCATGAGACTGCCGAAATAATGACGTGAGAATGATGGATGAAACTTAGGGACTGAGGAACAGGGAGTAAAGACATGTTTTCAGCTTCACAGGACAGGAATAAGGAGACAGGAAGATTCATGAAACACGAGCAGGAGATCTACCGTGAAAATCGGTTTGTTTTATTTTGCCTTTTTCTTGTTTCTTTACAGCTCATAATGGGCTAATAGAATGTGAAATGGGGTCCAGAAATAGTTCTGCTTTATCAAAGAATGAATGGAAAACGAGTTTCTGATCTTGAAATCCGACCCTGATCCTGCCGCTCTGTACGAACTGCGACTCGACTCGAGCAGAAGTTGAAGGAAGGGAGGAATCCATTCCATTAACGTCGCCAAGTACTTCAGGGTATGAGGTGATTGAGAATAGAGCGGCGTTATCGCCATGCGAAATCATCATGTAAAACAACTCGAGTTGTCAGGCCTATTTTCTTCCGAAAATCTTCGAGCTTCGAGATGATGGACATGTCGCCTGCCGGCCGGCCTCTCTCATCCTTTTTCACCTAACCATGACACGATCGGATCCTACATATTCGATAGGATAAGGGCGACGGAAAAAGCGTAACTTTTCGCACAGCAATCACCTTTTCGTGACAACTTTTCGCTCCGTTGAGTGTGTGGAGATGAGCAATGAGAACAAAAGCGGAGGTGGACGACGAACGACAGATTTTTGAGACCCCGAGCTGCGTAGGCCGAGACGGTGTAAAAGAGCTGCTTGATTGCGGCATTTATGTGGTAATGATAATTGTTTGGATGCGGAAAAACAGCTCTTGAACGCTGTAAAGGAGTCACTGAACACGACCTGTTTATTTTGGACATCTGATCTGCATCGTAACAATTCTATCGTCTTCACTAGATCGTCTCCTCTTAAAATTCTCCAATTCTAATTCCACCAATATTTTGTCTTGAATCTTGAAACAGGCTCATAATGATGCTCCATAATAGAATTCTGGTTGCGAGACGATTTTTATCGCTAATACTGGCCCACAGAATTGGTCATAAATGAACCAGCAAACGGCTTACGAATGTTTTCGATGAAACCAAGTATTAGAAACCGGAAGAATTATGAAGTTCGAGGAAAAGATGTATTGTGAAAACCTGTTTCGTTCCCATAACTCTAGACAGACAAATAGAAGGTGAAACCAAGTGAATAAAAATGCAGGAAGACCAGACAAAAAAACCAAAAAAAATCTATTTCAAAGTCTCCAAGTCCTCTGATCTTTGAACTACGAAATCAGCGCCAACCTCTCGAACTCTTGAAATACTACTCTTGCCCTCAAATGTGACACATCACTGACATTATTCACATGGATGTACTTAATAATCGAAATCATTCGCAAAACACAACATTCCGAGACATCCAAAGAAGATACAAAGCTATTTCTCTGCAAATCCTCTCTTACAATTCGAGGAAAAATGCAGCGAAGCCAATTAGAGCTGATAGCAGCAGCGCTACTTCTTACTGCTGTCCGAGTCAACCCGGTGAAGTGGAGCTCTATGGATTACGGTAAATTATTTCAAATTAGTACCCGGGAAGATGAAAGAAGCTAGAAAGCCGAATCTGCCTAAGGGCATGTTTGTTAGAATGACAATCCAACATCAAAAGCTGTTAGGCATTTTCCATCGTACTTCCTATCCATTGTCATTTGGTTAATTTTCATTAATGACAACGAGCTTCTCATGAACAATTCACGAAATTTGGACATCATTGTGAAAATATCACCAGTAAAGCCTTGCACCGTCTTTTCGTCCTTTTTGAATCACTTAACACCAGGAGTCCTTCTATTCTTATAAGGGCATATAAAATTTATGTTCGTCCAATTGTGAATATGGTACAGTTATTTTCTATCCGTGGAAGAAGACCATAATAGGTAGGTTGGAAAAGGTGCAAAACAGTTCCAATAGAAGAGTATTCATACGTGCTCTGGGTTTCACTTATAAGAGTATTCCTCGTAGTTGTATCAGAAATAAAATCTTAAATCTGAATAGTCTTTCTCTCAGGAGGAAGAAGATCGATTTGATTACAACATATAAAATAATGGAAAGGGTGGTAGGACTAAATCCTCAGAAGTTCTTTTCTCCTGCATATTCACGAACCAGAGGCCCGGAGAAAAGCTGATTCTAAAAAAATCCGCAAACTAGACTCAGGCGAAACTTTTTCTCAGTCAGAGCGGCGATGGAGTTCTCCAAACTGAGCGAAAAAAATGCAAGGTTCTCCTAATTTGAAAACATTTTCAAAACTCTTGTCTACGTATTTAAGAAAGTGACACGCAGATTCCCATCTATGTGAAGCCGAATCTGACACATTAGAGGTTTAATGTAATGTTTTCTTTCTCTGAGAAATCTTGAAAGCTTGTTCGGATTGTTCTCGTTACCACATTGAGTTTTGTGTTGTTGATTGTTGTATTTTTCAGCACCATATGTGGAATTACCGCATGCAATAAATTGAATTGAAATGAAGACATCGAAGTGAGAGGTGTCTAGCTCGAAGGCAGTCGACAGTTTTCAGACGGAATATGCTTGAAAGGAACAACATGTCGAGGCATATTCAGCTTCAGCGAACAATTCCTCGTCATAGGGACCATAATTAGACGAACCAGGAACGAACGACTAGGTAGGGGTGGAGGGTTAGAAGACGGACCGACGATAGCACGAAGACGAACATCCGACTAATTAGAAATGAATGAAAAACAAGCGTGAGGCACTGGAACAGACGAAACGCGCACGGACACACGGGACAGAAGTGTCTCAGTTAATGACATGTAATTACATAATGAAACTTGGTCAACGGACATTGAGGCGAATTACACGACGGCTTTCCTTCCTTCCTCTGCCCGAGAGCACTTAGCTGCTCATCAAGTCTGAGAGGAGTTAAGTTCCCTTTTTTTCGTTGTCCCGACCGATCACATCACAAGTCAGCAAGTCGGAGTGCAGTAGAAGCTGTTTTAAGGAAGATCTACCGTATAGATTAATAGTCATAGACAAGTAGATGTCCCCCTGAAAGCCCTTGCCCACCGAAACACCACCACTAACTGAATTTATGGCAACGTCGAGAGCAACCCGAAAAGTACTACTTTATCGACTGGAACAAGCTGCACCGAAACCAAATCCACACCTCCGGAAGAGAAACTTCTGTGGATTTATACCAATAGGCAGACGATTCATCAACGTTACTCAAGCAAACAGAACCCGCTTGCGTTAAAAATTATTTGCCTTCACGCTCTATTAACAGGATCGAAAAATCAGCTGCTCATATTTCAGCTCTGAACGTTCCTCTGAATGGCTTCAGTACAAGAGTCTCCCCCATCCATGAACATTAGAAAGCAAGATTATCCCAAGCGGGTAAAAAAGTCATAATTTTAGGATGAGAACCATGAAGCGAGAGACAAAAATTCGCTGGCCTCCGCCTTAATTAGGACTTATGGCTATCCATCTGAACATCCTCGGGTGACAGCACATTGCAGTGGAATTTTAACATTCTCTTTTCCTCCAAGGTGAAAGAGCTAAAATGGCAACTGTTTGCGTTATCCTATAAAAGCATAAAAGGCTACATAAAACCGACTGAAACAACTTTCTATGTTATAACAAAACATACTTTCTATACTCAGAAAGAGCTATGCCTGCTGTAATCTGAGTACATCGATGAAGCTCCAAAGCAAATGAAATGACTGCTCACTCCTTTATGGGCAATTTGTTGCTTGATTTTTTTTCCAAATTTTCAAAAGAGCCGTAATATATCATCATTTTCAACTGGTTGTAGACTGATAGAGTAAATGATATTAGATAAGTAAATGAGAGGAAGTAAAGTAAATGATACTATCACTCGTTGGAACCTCACGATCGAGCCTGATGGATCTACCAAGCATCAATAAGAATTGGCTCAACAATAAATTGCAAAGAGACACCGACAATGATTTAGCTGCAGTTGGTGATGCCGACAGAATACCGCTAGTGGCTCTACTAGTGGAGGAGCCTAGGAGACTAATCCATGAAAGTTGCGGTGCAGCAATCATCTAAAGCCAACGAGACCGCCATATATTACACCTCAAATGGCCGATCGCAACGGGACATTCCGGACAATTTGACGGGAAGAGCCGTTTGAGTGCCATTGACTGTTCCCAGAGGCTAACGACACTCGTTCTTTCATTCTCCATTCCGAAAAACATCAACGTTTTCACAAGGGAGTCACTAAAACTCTCGCCCTCAAGTACTCAAGAAGTCTATCCCCAACCAGTGTCAACGTAGAATTCTAGCTAAAGTCAGCATAACGAAGAATAGGACTTGTTTGGCGAATATTTCGTCTCTAAACTGGCAACGAGTACCGCATGCAAGACTCTTTCCCATGATAATCGTGACAGTAGGAACTGCCGATGCAGGAAAAAGAAAGGCAAGAGCATGAGACATGAAGTGAGGCAAATAATTATTCAGTACTACTCTTGCTGAACAAATGCGACCAATAAAGTTCCCCAGCGAGCAACTCCTTTTTCGAATACAGAAAAATGCCCAGGAAAGACTTCATTAATCAACCCTGGCTCATGTTCTGTCATAAACCGACTTTCTAGCAACATACATACTTTCATGGAAATGAATAAAGAATAAAGCTGGCCGTAGTCGAGGGAGATTCACAACGACGATTCGATTTAGAGTGAAAATAAGGTAAAATGGGGATTAGATCAAATTTGTACGCCGATAAGGAGTTGTGAAAGGTTTGCGACGTCACAGGAAGACAGAGAGTTAATGATTCTATCTTGGAAATAATACTGTTGGTGTCAAAGGTCAAGCATATCAAGCAAATGGAAGGTCTCGCTTTTGCATTTTTATGTTTCACCTAATGACAACAGCTTTTAATTAGTTCGAAAGCAGTAAACCAAATTAAGTGCAGAACAAAACAGGAGTGGCCCGTTCCGAGAATCGTATTCGGGTATCTTTGAGGTATAATTGATCAGGCTTGTTCCAATTTCGCTCGAAGAATCATCCACTTATCACCAATTAATTAATACGTCCAATTAGTAGTTAAAACTCCAAAGAACAAGTTTTATACCTTGCTATCGTTTCGAAGCAAATGTATGGCTGCCCGGAACGAGTAGAATTGTAGTGAGATGTCAGACGCGTAGCGATTGATTGACGCGCGTAACAGCAGCGCGACAAAAGCATAAACGAAGAATGTCGCCTCATGCAGCGCTGCAGCGCAACAGAATCCTTGAAGTCTCATGATCCATAAGCTTTAGTCCAACCAACTGTAATGCGTATGGAGCTCTGATAGGGAATAAACACTAAATCCGAAGATAGTGGAGCGATTGTAGAAAACAGGTTGAAAAGTATGAATAAGCAGCATAACTACTGGGAGCTACTGTAGCATAATGATGGGAAAGAGACGATACGAGCGGAATACCAATAGGACGAATTGTGTTTTTGAAAGCACTTAGAGGATGAATCGAAGGAATAGGAGATGTCGTGAGAATAAGGAGATCGTATAGCGGTGTATACAATTTTTGTTTGCCACTGCCCTATACAACTATGGCTGGCGGTTGGCCTGCTCCGTTCGACCAACGGATGCCCGGCTGACGGCCGACTGAACGACAGAGAGAGAAGAGCGGGTAATTTCTCGGGGGACAAATTCGATGGGCCTTTAATAGGACGAAATGCCGGCCTACTGGACAACGGATGAGTATCCGTGCATAGTTTACAGCCTTATCCACCGAGTGAATTCAAACTACTACGATTTGGTGGTGGGTAATAAACAATTTGGTTTTTTAGCCAATCGAGGACAAGCGGGATTCAAAATTCTGAACATGATGTCAGCTTCTATGAGACAGATCTCAAAAGTTGCAAATTCTTTTGAAAAATCGTGTAGGGTATGTCGAAGAGGCAAACAAGTCTTAAAACATTAAGAAAGTAGACCGTTCTTCGCGTAAAATATGTGAAATTGGCAGCCTCACAGTGTGCACAAACTTTCTCTGTCGCTTCATGCTTACTTGAAAAACCGATTTATGAGGGCAAATCGCTGCGCCAAAATCGCCCCCGGCGTGGCCCAAAAAAATTGAGAAAAAAAATCAGTACAACGTCTGCTGTGGACATCTACTGCACTTCCAGGGAAATGACAGGGGATGCAGAAGGAGAATTTTCGCTCATGTAAAAGGTTACACGGGATATATTCAGTTCATGGTTGTTCTGCTTTCTGACCAATCAACTAAAATGATTTCGCAATGCCCTTACATATTGTCTGACACAACGGTCCATTAAGATCAGCGTTGCCAACGAAAGACCAACGAGATCAAGGACGATGATTTTTCCAGGTCCGAATGCATTCTCATTTGCCTTTGATGGATTTCGGCCGAGCTTTATTGCAGAAAGCCAAACGCAGTAATACAAAATCCTTGGGTTTGCTGATGGATTGCCAACGCTCGCAACATTTAGTTTAGGTCAACTTTTTCCTTATATAAATGCAACTCGACGAATTTTACATCAGGCAGTGAACACTTTTCGAAGAATTCTCTCACAACTATTGACAGAAGTGAACCTCTATAGATTTCGTAGGAATGAAAGAATGAAGAGGCGAATCTTAAGCGGACAGATCTAGTTGGAAATCGTGACAAAATGGAAAGTTCAGTTCATTAATTCCTCCCAAATTCGTTAATATTCAACGCATTCCACACGAAGATCAGCTTACGAAGGCCGCCAGGAACTTGTTGACAGGAGTGCCCGATGAGAAAGTGTGCTCCTAGGGAGTGAAGCCAGATGTAGCAGATCTTTCTCTATGAATTTCTCCTCGTGTAGGCTCTCTACGCTTCCATTCTTACATTTTTAACAAATATTGCATATATTTCCGACTAGTTTAGTACCAACTAACGACAACTAAATAAGATATTGCTGAGAGGTGTGAGAGCGAGATAAGCATGAGAGGTGGGCGGAGGAGTTATGACTGAATGAAGAACGGATGATGGGAGAAGTTGAGAGGTGTGAATAGAAGTCGAATCGTCAGTTCTCGTCGTGCGTCGTCGCTTCTGCGCCTCTACTCGAATGGCGCATTTGATTTCGGCAATGGTCGTATTTCGAGGCGCAAATGAAGGCAATCGCTTCGAAACTCGGGCCCCACCCGATGCCGCACAACTCGTGACCTCACCGGAAATATTGTATAGAAACGACGCTTGGAATTCACACAGCAAAACAAACAAAAAAATCAGAGCCATCGTCTGATGAAAAGCAATTTCACCTCAATTAATTCCCAAAACCTCCAGGGAGATACCGCATTAGACACACGTTCGTCATGTGAAACGCATCGCTTTCGGGGTGACGCATAACGGCTCAGTAATCCTCAAAGATCATTCAAGACGATGCCGCCAGACACGTTTCACAGCATAATCCCATATTGAGACAAGATTGTTCCTCTTTCTCTCGAAAGAGCACATATACCCAAGCGAAATGAGCCTGCTTCGATTCAGAACACCAAGCAGAAGGACGAAAACCAACAAAGCCGAGCAGCGTCGACCTCGGCAAACACAGACGCTGCGTTAATGCCCAAGGGCATGAAACGGTTGTTTTTCTCTGCCAGATTTAATAAGAAGACGATTTGCCTTTCGGCCTGAACTTTTAATCTATTCACACGAACGGGCTTGATAAAAACAGGATGACTGGAGGAAACTCTCAGCACAACACTGACTAGCCATTCGTTCAACATTTCCATGAAGACATTCTTTATGTTCAGATGATCTACGGCCAGCGGAGTTCAATGATAAAGTTATCTACGGCTACCATACCAAAGAATGAGAATGACAGAGATACAATAAAATGAAAGAAACAGGAGTGAAGCGAAGCAGGAGATCATAATTCGTTGAGCCCCGATGCTATCACTGGCTAAATAAAAAAAATTTCTTACACTTTTTCAAACTACTATCAGTCTTGATAACCTTATTCCTTGCCGACTTCCTACAGGCTACGCTTTTAGTGTTGGCTGATTTATCAATTTAAGTGAATTTATTTGGCTCCATTTCGTCTGCCACTGAGGTACGTATTTAGTTTAAAATTAGTTTCCTCAGATAAATGGGATAAGGGACCAGCCTCAGTTGGTGCGTGTCTCGATTCTCGCAGGAGCACAATCATCGCTATCTTCATATCTGTAATATACATTTACAGGGTATTTTTTTCTCCTTTTATTCTTATAAAAGCTCTACCAGTGCCAAAAGTTACATGATGGTCTTTGAGTTCGTTGTTTTTCTTTGGTTTTTGGTTTTGTGATTTTCCGTTAAGCCTCATCCCTCCACAGTTAACGTTTTTTTCTGTTATGTTGTGTTCTCACAGGTGTGCTCTGTTGGATTCAGTATTTACTAATGCTGTTATATTTCAGCGCGTCAATTAACTTAATTGACGTATTTGATAAATAAATAAATAAATAAATAATTGTGCTTTTACGAATATTGCCACCGATAAAGACTTCACCTACCCTGCTGGATTTTCCTTTAACGCCAAGCTTTTGTGGTTCTATTGTTTCAGTGTTTAAAAGGAGTTCAAAAAACTCCTTGACGATATGATCTAGTAGATGTATATTGAGCAAGACCTTAATAGTGTCTGATTTGCTCTCTGTCGTACAGATCGTGAAGCTGACACCCGTTTCTGCCCTGTCCACCGTAAACAAGTATACCCTGGTCTGGGTTCCAACGTATTTCCTCCTAACTGCTGAAGTGCACAACATGGAACAGATACCGAAAACGGTTTTTATTACTCGAGACACGACGTTAGACAGAGTTAAGTATTTCACTAAAATGAATGATTTTCGACAGAAGATCTAGATTTCGAACAGAACCTGCATCCCAGCTTATTTCGAAGGACAAACGGGCGACGAGAGTGCCGTCGTTTTCTCGGCATAAAAAGTACATGAATAAAAGTACAACGTTAATGTCGGGAAGAATAGTAAAACGCATCAAAAAAGAGCCTATCAAAAGTGCGATGTTGCGAATTCAGCTCGACTCCACAAAGAAATTCAATGCAGCGACATGGGGATATTTCATTATTCGAAAAAGTCGAATGATCCTACGAGGTACTGTAACCTTTGAGGTAACCACAGACAGCTACATGGATATTTCGTTTTCAAGCATTTCTGCAGAGGTGAGTCAAAGATACAATAGAAGCACGTTGTAACGAACAAACAGCAGATGATACCAAATGTGGTCTAGAAATCGACTGCCACTATTGATATGATTTTTATTCCTATATCTAACTTTTACTCAATTTAATGCCGCATAATTGTAACGCGTTGAAAGGTTGAGAGCAAAAAAGCGGCGATGCTACCAGAAAATCGCCCATTTCTGGTCCGAGCACCTCAAATCTGACGTGTAAACAAAGAATATGTTTGCTGATGGCCTCGATCATTGCGATATAAGTTGATCATTGTCGGCACCTCACTTGGAGGACCGCTCACGACGATCGAGAGAGAAGAAGCCCGATAAAGGGGGTCCATTCGACTGACTAGCCGGGTAACTACGAGGTGGCAATTGGCAAGTCGAGACGCATCCGCTTTCTCTTCAATTTTCGGCCCTTTAATGAAATTCCACCACGGCGCACTCGTGCTATTCATTCACGAGTAACATTTTCATTAGATGATCATCGAAGCGCCAGGAGTCTCATTTCGGACGACTTGGTATACAACTCCCTTATAGAGAGCATGAAAGTCGCTTTCGATTCGATCTTTTGCCAAAAGGCCATTAAGAAAACGACAGCTAGTAATTTCATAGATACTGGCACGAAGTCGGAGAAAGTATTACAAATTGAGCAGGAAAATAAGCATTCCCGTTGAATTGAAGGACTTTCTTAGACTGTTAGACTCCTATCTCCATGAAACCATCGACAGCGATTGTTCCCTGCTTCGTTTCGAGACTTCCTGCAAAACTGCATACACCATCTGAAAGTAGACGAATTTCCCTATAACACGGGATACAGTTTGTTCTGGTTTTCCTTGGTTTTTATTTACTTACACAGCGTCAAAGTCGGGTATCTCAAAGAGAACAATAATTTCTAGATGCTTGTCTTGCCTTTCTGCCGAACGTTTTCCATCAGCTCTAAACACGGTACGAGATAGCATTTGTTGCTCTATCAGATAGTATGTTTATTTTTCCATGCTAGCCGTTTTTTAAAACTTTTATCATGAAAGCGTTTCCAAAATTCCTCGACGTGTAAAACTTTTCGTCGAAGACCTTTTGCAGAATTTCAGGCATTATTTGAAAGAGGAGGATTTGGGCTATAAGGAGATGTATCACGGTTTTTCAATCGCGCCAGGTTTTGTTAACTTTCAGGTCGACAAAGTGGTCGACAATGTCGCGTTGGCCGCGCAGGGCGGCCACGCGAGCCGTCGTAGTCGCCTGTTAACCTCCACTTTGACGACCTAAAAGTTAACAAAACCTGGTGCGATTGAAAAAGTGCGATGCATCGCCTTATAGCTCAAATACTCCTCTTTCGAATGATGCCTGAAATTCTGCAAAAGGTTCTCATCGAAACGTTTTACACGTCGAGGAATTTCGAACACGATAAAAGTTTTAAAATACGGCTAGTGTAGAAAAGTAAAAATGCTATCTGATAGAGCAACAAATGCTCTCTCGTGACGTGTTCAGAGCTAATGGAAAACTTTCGGCAGAAAGGCAGCACAAGCATCCAAAAATTATTGTTTTCTTTGAGATACCCCACTTTGACGCTCTGTAAGTAAACGAGAACCAAGGAAAACCAAAACAAACATAAACCGTTTTATAGAAAAAATCGTCTACTGTCAGATGGTATATGCAGTTTTGCAGAAAGTCTGAAAACGAAGCAGGGAAAATTCACTGTCGGTGGGGTCAATTTTTCTCCTTTTTGATTTCAACTTCAATGGTCAAAAAGTTATGGAAATTTCAACATTTCGTAAATGGCAGATACATTTCGTGAAAGAGCAGATAATTCTCCATCGAATGCCATCTGGACGTTTTCGGGAGCTTCTCTACTAGGCGCACAACAGAAGCTTAAAAACGGCAAATAATCAGTTAACAACCTAATACATAGGCTCCGGGAGTGGAAAGAGGAGTATGAGAAAATACTTCCTTTTGACGTGTCGCAAAATGTTTGCACGGAAAAGGTATGGCCAGACGTGAAAAGCAGAATGCTGGAGGGAGGAAGATAACAACGTCAAGAAGGAGCTCAGAAGGGAAAGGTTATTAATTAAGATACGGTAACCTACAGTACCACACTTTATCGAGACAGCAGCATAACGCCAACTTCATACGATTGTAAAGTGCTTCCTAAGAAACACTTTACGAGCGTATGAATTAAACCTTTAACTGTCATATGTTATGGCATTCCCAAATAGCATCATTGTCAGAGTCTAAGATGTAGCGCTCTAAGAGCTTCATGCAGTACAAGAACGCTTCAAAATATCATTCGTTGTAGTAGTGAGACGCTTAGTGATTATAAAAACAGCTCCCTCATAAGGCATCAACGGAGGTATCAAGTTACCTGTTGGTGAACACCCGATAAAGAAGCCGAGCGTGGGAGCAAGAAGTGTGCCTAGACACTGATTCACCGCTTCTAATTTTCTGAATCGATCAAGAAGGTACTTCTACAGTTTGACAGATTCCGTCGAAGTATGCTCGTTCTCCATTAGACTCATCCTTTGTGTCACGCGAGCGCGGCTGCGCTGCGCATTCGGTAACGTGAAAGTGTAAACGTTGAAGGAGGTGTGAGATGTTGTTCACTGTGCAAGACGAATCATAAGGCTTCTCAAGCTCGGCCAACAACCATCTTCGCCTAGCTGTAAATCGATTAAATCTCACTTTACCAGTTGTTGACTGAGGATCGTGACTAAGCAAAGATTCACCTCTTAAACATTTCCGGATACAGTACAGTAAGGAGGGCTCGCGTAGGCGTCTGAAGGGGTGATTTTTAGTCGACCGACCTCATTTCACGACTCTTTTCGCCGTCGCCTAGTGGCCGCCTCGCGCGACACCAACTAATGACTTTTCGAGCACCACAGGCGTTCACATCGTGCCTACGGCACATATTTCACTCCCTGACGAGCTTTTCGCCTCGATTACGATGATCGACAGCATATACACGAGAAAATGAACGAAATGATGAGCGTAGACGAGCCGAAGGAACATCGCCCATGACTGACCATCGGAAAGGGAACTGACAAAGCTGAAAGGCCTCATCCGAATAGGCGGAGTGGACTGGTGTCCGACGAGACGAAGTGAAGCGTGTCGTGGAGCTTCGCATGTCACTCGAGATACGATTGGTGTCAGATCAGATAGCTCGTCACCGTAGTCCTCCCGTCAACTGGCCGAAAGCCGTCGATTCTCGTCCGACAACGCCTCATAAAAGATCCTTCTCAGAGCAAAATGACATTCCCAAAATGAGGCCGAATCATGACAATTTTAATCTTCGCCAATCTGAGGCTCTTCAAGTTTAAGATGTAAAAGAAAGACGCTAAAAGTGAATGAACATCTAACAAAATGGGTCATGGTATCCCTCGTTCAACATTGTCCTGGTCAAACTAAGTTCAGGGTTCTCTTGACAAGAATTTTTCTTCAAAACATGAAATGCCTCCTTAGCACAATCGCTACAATTCTCCTATACTATATGATGCCCTCATAGTTCGTAAATAGGAAAAGGGCTTCCACATATCATGGAATTATCAATGGCGGTCGTTTTTTCTTCTGAAATCTTATTCAAAAGACACGCCCATGGTAGATATAATACAGTACCGAACGTGTCTTTTGATCAAAAGCCGAAAAAGCCGGCAAAACCGCTCCAAAGCGGCTTTTTCGAATAACTTTCTTATAATTCATTAATTTGTGAAATTAGGCCTAGATTTGAGCTCAGCAGCTCGAGCTCTATCCATCCATATACACTTTTTCCAAACTCGTGAAACTTGCTTTCAGTCGATTTTTTGAACCCTCGATTTTCGGATCCCATTGCCGCTTCGGTCCCTCGCTTGGTGACTCACCACCAAGCTCCGCCCTCTCCTCGCGGTTTATAAATATGCGGCGCTCATGGCATCGAGCCAGGAGTGGAAGTCCCCACGGGGTGGCTCGAAGAGGCTACGAAAAGGGCCTCCCGTTGGCCCGAAGGGGCCTCCCGTTGGCCTCGTCGTTGACGGGGTCCCCTGTTGGGGCCTAATAACTGCCAGTCGTTTCAGGTCTGAACGACTTTAACAATTATCATAGAGAACAGCAATAATATGAAGAAGCTGGTTCGTGAGCACATTTCACAAGACCGTTCTCCCAACAAAAAAATGCTTTCTTTAGATTAATCAGGAGTGGGAGCATACTAAGCAGTATTCGAGGCGTTTCAGCTTCACGGAAGCATTACAATCGGTGAAAAGCTTGTAAGAATGTAAGAAGGAACGAGATGTTGTAGTCGTGTGGAATTGGGAGCGAATAGCGGAAGAATTTATGACGACTGATAAAAAACTTATATTCTGATGGGAAGCGTACACTGAGAAAGGATGTGGAGATTTCAGAGCTCAAACGGCTGATAAAGGGAGTTCCGAAAAAAGATCAGTTTGCAGCTTGTCATTGTGGAAACTCAGGTGTAGAATTGATAATGAACTAGATTTTCAATCAATTTTTTTCAAATTTCATTTTGTATAGTTAGCAGAAAAGTATGATGTGGTCAAGTAAGTGGCGGTGCTGTTCATCTCATCTTCGTCGAAGCGAGACGGAAGGAGTCCCGCTTCTCACAGCTGACTTCACGCACGACAGACATGTTTGCTCGTAGTTTGACAGGCCCGTCCGCCTATGTCGTTTATAATATTGATGTCTCTACATGACAGAGAATGAAAAATGACCGACGACTATGGAATTGTGCCATCATAGTGCCATCCGGACAGCATCTCACTCGCTCGACATGAGCGACAGACGACGGATGCGCAAAATGTCCAGATTTCTACCCTCACTCAACTCATCCCAAAGTCAAACATCGCGAGAAGAGTGAAATTTTTCCCAGTCAACCAACAAACATCTATGCTCAGCGTCCAGGGTTTTATTCATTTGACAAAGACATGAGTCGAGGGAAATCCTTTTGAATGCCTAACATTGAGATGACACTGTTTCAAACGGAAATTGTTTACCCTGCCTGATCTAGGCAGGTGTTAGAAGTGGTCAGCATCGATCACTATCCTGAGGATACGCCATGCATTCTTCTGCCATACAAAAAGTAAAGGGATTGCAAAGTGAACAGCAGTACTGTTCCCATAAGGAAATAGGTGAACGTCTACCAGTTAAAAGAGGAAAAATGGGGATCGCTCACATTTCTCGACAATACTAGAAAAGTCTTTAGATAGTGGAAACGGAAACAAGGTCAGATATGTATGAAGGACTACGGTAACCACTTGTTCGAGCAGGAACGGGCCCAGTAGAGTTTTGACCCAAATACATGCCTTTTTGTCTTAGAACTACCATTAGAACAAGCCTCACGCATAAAATACGGCAAAAAATGCGAACAATTGTGAAAGAAATGAAGAAGAGACTACAATAGGAAAGAAGAGACAAAACAAGCCTCTAACGGAATGAAGTGACCAAAACCAACCACAACCACAAAAGTTCAACATTCCGATATTTATCACTACATCTCGGAGCATTTTATTAAAAATTCAGTGAATGCGGAGTTTGATAAAAGTGTAGCTGGATGGCAATGAGCATTCCACCTGGGAAGAGATTTTATCAAAGAGATTTCACCGAAGAGATTTCATTCAGCTCTTCCATTGGTAGTTACCGTGGATGACATGCGACTCAAAATCAAAAGGACCGCATCAACGGCAAATAATTCCAGTCGGCCACACATAATTCGATAAAGAAACAAGAACATTTGTACTCGCTGCTCAATAGCCTAATGTTAAGCAAGTTCTTCGTTCAAGTCCTAGAGATTTTTAAAAAAAACTCGGACATAATAAGGTAACCTGTAAGCTGAGTTTATACGGCTCCACGTGCTTTTCTCGGAAATTCATTGCACAACACCTACAGGATATCGTGCGCTAGAAATTCGTCGATTATAGAGCTTTCTCCGATTTGGACATTTTTTAAGATCTATACGTACTTTAGACCGATCACAATCAAATCAAACTGGTAGAACAACACCAGCATCGAATCGTCAGGGGCATCACATTATTGAATAAAAATCAAGGCAATTGGTTTTACCTAGATTTGTGTTGAGAACGAAAAGACTGGTTCCGATCCCTTGAAAAAACTGTGCATGTCCTGAACGTGTATCGACATGTTTGCCTACCAGGCAAGTTATTTATTAAGAGAAACGGTAAAATTTCGGTTGCTGAGTCATCAAATTCCCCTAAAATTCTCCTGTGTGAGTTAGTGTCTTGGAGGAATTTGTTCTTGTTGGTGTTAAGGAGAACAGTTTCACGTTAATATTATCGGCCTTTCCTTATGAGAATATGACCGGGTATAGCAGAGACGGAACATGAGAGTGCCAACATTCTTCCTAATCATTGATGGCTTATCAATGAGAACTAACCGCAATGGAAGTCGATTAGCTATATTTTTTACGCTACCTACCAGGCAAGTTATTTATTAAGCGAAACGGTAAAATATCGGTTGCTGAGTCATCAAATTCCCCTAAAATTCTCCTGTGTGAGTTAGTGTCTTGGAGGAATTTGTTCTTGTTGGTTTTAAGGAGAACATTTTCACGCTAATATTACCGGCCTTTCTTTATGAGAATATGACCGGGTATATGTAGCAGAGACGGAACATGAGAGTGCCAAAATTCTTCATAGTCATTGATGGCTTATTCATGAGAACTAACCGCAGGAGGTCGACTAGTTGTTAAACATTTTTCACGCTACACACCAGCTAAGTTATCTACCAGATGAAATGGGAAAATCATTACTGCGAGCCCTCTAAAACAGATTTCCCAAATTCGTAGCAATTCCACCTAGTTTATTTAGCACATTGTTCGTACAAATGCTGAAGATCACAAGAAAAATGCAACATTATAAGACTGGTATTTTCCTCCATATTCATTGTAGACAAAAAATGTAGTGGGACTATTTCGATTCGCTATGATACTTGTTTCTACACTGCTATAGAGAAATGATTGAAACTCGCGATAATATGAAAGTATTTCCTTCCTTAGTTCACCCAAAAGTCAGATCGTCTTCCCATGAGGAAACATCGATAGTGTTGCAAATAACCTTCTTCTAAGAAGGCGGAAACGGTTCTCTAGAGAATTTCATGTAGCATTTTGAGGCGAAAAAACCACACATATTCTGCTCTAGCAAAAGCCGCTCGGCCGAGCAATGGCAATCATCAAATAGTTTCTTATGTAGTGATGAAAGAATCAGCCTGGAGAATGATAAAAGGCGGAATTTAAAGACAGAAATGGTTGCTATCCAATAGAAAGGCGCAGAACTTGCTCAGATACTGGGTGCGAGTAGAAAACGGTAAACGCTTTGAGACAGACAAGCATAATTTTGGAAAAATAAAAATACCCAGAGTAGGTGGAAAGTAGTAGAAGGAGTAGTACGATTTCTTCTTCAGCAATCATTTAACTATCATTCACCTGATATACGGCTTCATTCAAAATTCCGAAAAAATTCGAAATCAACCACCTATTAGCTGTTTGTCTGCCATCGCGCTCTAACCGTCAGAAGACTGAGGTTCTACTGCAGAAGATCACAAAAGACTGGTGAATTTAGATGACAAGGAAGAACGTAGATGAATAGATCTTTATAGTTACTGGGCAAGCTACAACCGACTAGTCGACTGGCACGACTGTCCACTAGAGGAATACAGTTCAAGGGCCGTCTGCGACATCTGGGCCCAAAGAAAAGTTGAGTCGTTCCCAATTGGTAAAAAAAGTCGACGAGTCGTAAGTCACCCGAACTGCTAACTCATTCCGCTTATAACTAGCACTATTACTGTTCGACAAAGCTGTGAAGCTTCCAAAACTTCATATCTTTTTAAAAAAGAGTTCAGAACGCTTTAGTTGGATTAACGAAAATAAAAATGTGCTCAAAAGTTCACACAAAGAATAATATCCGAGGGTAATTTGCATATTTGCCCTCACATGCTAAACCTCTAATCACAAATGCCCTCAGGTCAAGTACGGTGTCCAAAAACTACCGAGTTTCCATAAAATGTTGACCAATTTTGGCCGAAAAAAGCCGAAGCCAATTTTAAGCTTAGGTGATGCAACTAGGCCACCGCACCTCAATTGTTACATCGACAAATGAGGAACTCATGAAGTGATTACGTAACTGATTTCCAATTTTGAATTTTGAATTCACATTTTTGCTAATTAGTTAGGGCATGAACCGTTAAAAGAACAGAACATTGTTTCTGCATGCGTGTTTTCGTGAGTCGGTTATTGCCCATAATTCCATATGACCCGGAAAGAAGCCTGAAGAAGAACACAACGAGGAAATTTCACTTCTAAATTTTTAGGACTCTACCTACACTTTTAGATGACATTTCACGTCATCAGTCTATTTGACTTCAGTTCACGAACGAGCGCTGAATGGAAACGACGTCAAGAAATTGTGTCACGCAACGACATAGATGATAGCAAAACAAGAAAGATTATTAATTACTGCCGAGCAAGGAATGAAGGTGGCATTCGACTTTTCTGAAGGGCTAAGAGCTCTGCGGCGACTGCACGTGCAAGCCGCGCAGCGACGCGACAAAAGCACAGTCTGGTAAGCCACATTGAGGATAACTGAGAACGAATCCTCCAAATTATCCAAGTCCACCTACTATCCTCGCCCGGCACAGAAGTACAGAACAAGAAGAGATTGCAATCGAACTGACCGGAAGATGCATTTCTCCAACTTTTAGTAGGAATAGGATGAAAATTAAAGGTAAAAAGGTAAAGGTGTCGGCGTTGATCAGTCCCCTGAGGACGCGCCGCCGCATTCGTGTTCCATTCAAGTCGTAGATGCATAGTGAACACGTATTTGGCCTATACAATGACCTGCGGGGGCCAGCCGCTATACCAGGTCAGTGTCTTTACCTTCCCAGACAAGTCTGGTACCAATTTACCCGACCCCGTAGGGATGGAAGGCTTGGTTAGCCCGGGCCGGAATCGACCGCTCGACCGTGCGGGTGACAGCAACGCCTCTTACCACTGTACCACGCGGCCCCGGTATGAAAATTAGCGAAAAGAATTCCTTTCTGTGACGATGCCAGCGCGGGAAATAATTAAAATTTGTTATTCCGAACGAACGAGACAACCTTTGGCTCGCACTGTACGTGCTCTGCCTGAAAACGCTATCCGCTGCTATTCATCTGACCCGTTTCACTACACCCCAAAGCCCACTTAATCAGAGTTTTCATTGGAACAGTGCAACGATATTTTGCTCACAGAATGAAGAGCGGAGCAGAGTTTTAAGATGAGCATCGGAATCACAACATCAGTTGCAAACTTTAGTGAGATGGGTGGAGCTGAAATGCACGAGGCCTTTTTCTTTCCGTCGTCTTCGATGCTTCCACCGCTGGTTTTGGTGGCCATCGAGGGAAAAAGTGCGAAATTCACATGAGAAACATGAGAAGCCTTGTGAGGATTGAGATTTCCCCGGACTGAAATGCGTCGGCGAACGCGCACATGAATTACACTCGAAAGGAAGCTGGTCGCTCGGCCTAAGCTCTTCATCCAGAACACATACCTCATCAGACCAGACAAATGCTCGGGGATTTTCTTTGATAAGAACCAGTCACAAGAGACAAACGAGGCGCTTAGAGCGCTTAAGAGCGAACAACGACAAAAATGTCTGAAATTGCCAGCGCAGGGATTTGTCAAGCGGTTAGTTTCGAACGACAACGAAAAAACGTCGAACATCTTAGTGAGACTCAGTGTCATCTAGCAACCAACGGAGACGGATGCGACATGTAGGTCTTGCACAGAAAGCACAAAAAACTTACAATATCGTGTGAATATAACGGTCCATTAACAAAACTGATTAGAGTTGACCACCATAGATTGAAGGAACTTCATTTACTGATGGAAGGTACCCAATCGAAAATCTATTTACCTTCACAAAATTGATAATTACAGCTAATAGGACGCAAATCGGGATTCATTCAATGATGATTTGGATGAGGTTCTCAGTTGCAAGAATCGCACAAAAGTTGTAAACAACTGGACTTATGCCGATTGGATTCGCAGAGAAATTGATTAACATTACTGTTTGCGTATGGAATCAAGGAGGGTTTGATTTACAAAATCAAAATATACCATTTCTGCAGATGAAAGTTATGCACCAGATTTCCAACACCCGACAATCTGTATCCAAACATCGGGCGTTTTCAAACTTTAATATCTCCATCTCCGAAAGAAATGAGGTTTTTGAGTCGGGAATTTCAGGTCGAATTTGTTGCCCAATTTTTTCGTGACTTTTTTCACTTGAATGTCGTCTGGAAAACAAATGTACCTTCAGCTGCAAGGACAACATCTTACGAACAATAAGCCTGTTGCTTTAATCGATACGTCTGTGATGCGTAAAGCATTTGTGATCAATTGCAGTCGTAAACAATACTGAAAGCGTATGTGTGGCTTACACAGTGATTTGTGGAGGACACTTGCCGCTTAGTGCGGTCGCCTTGAGCATAACAACGATATGAATAAAGGGATGGAAGATAACTCCAACATGAAAGGCGTATCACATTATCATAAAATTGCAAAGATATCACAAAAAACCGTAAATTATTCCACATCAGATTTCACTGTTTGTTGATGCTGACTTTTCAAACACTTTTTTTCGTGAAATTCGAGATCCAAGGGATGTGGATCTCGATACCTATAGAATTGGCTTTCATTAAAATCCCCGTAGATCAGCGAGGTGTTGAAGGGGTTTAGCTTTTTGGATAAGAAAGTTGAACAGTTGAATATTGAACAAAAATAGGCCAGCAATGACCTCGTTCTTTGTAAGAACATGTAGTGTTTATAAGCTCTGTTTTTTTTCTCTCCGAGGGATTGAGAAACGTAAACGTAAAGGGATCTGAACTCAGCTATAACATTTTGCAATGTAAACCATCCTTCAACTTGTACTTTAGTTAACAATTTTGCGTGAATGCAAACTATTCTTCCTTAATAGAAACGAGGATCTGTGATGAAAAATCAACCCTTAACATACATCACATGTTTCCCAAGAAGAGCACGACCTTATGCCTCCACACTCCCACACGTTAGATCCACTAAAATATATAAAAGAGCTGCATCATCACTGAAGTAGCCAAGGACAGGAACAAAATGAACGGAGTCATTCTCGCCATTTAGAAAATGAGGCCGTTCACATTAAATGAATCTTCTCAAATTGAGTGCAGTGGAAGATTTGCGATCGCCACTGAATCTACATTTGCTGATATATGATCCGATTACCAAAACAAAAAGGTCATTCTTACACATCATCTCCTAGACGACAACGAATGTAAAAAAAGCTGGGTAAACTGCATTAAATAATGTTTGACCACTATGCTCAAGTTTTTCACAGCTATGCCCTCTAGAGCAACATAGGCGCTAGGCAAATCTATCACGACGCAAAATCCTGGTAAGAAAAGTGAACTCAACTCAAGCAGGAACTTTTTCTGAACAAAAAGCTCAGGCGAAACATTTTCTCAGTCAAAGCGGCGATTGAGTACTCCAAACTAAGCAGAAAAAATGCAAGGTTCTCATAATTTGAAAACATTTTCAAAACTTTTGTCTACGTATCGAAAAAAGGTGACTCTCAGATTCCCATCTATGTGAAGCCAAATCTGATACATTAGAGGTTAATGTAATGTTTTGTTTCTCTAACAAATCTCGAAAGCTTATTCAGGTTGTTCTTGTTGTCCTGTTGGATTGTGTTGTTGATTGTTGTATTCTTCAGCACCACATGTGGGTTACCGCATGTAATAAATTGAAATTGAAAGCATCAAACAATTACACCACAAGTCCAATCGTTGTAAAGATTACATTTTATTCCCATATAATCGTATTAAGATATAGGTGCTTTACTTCCAAGTCTGCTCCAGTCGTATCTATCCAGTAATGTTTTTAGACTGCAAATGAAACGACGGGATTATGATTAGTGCTTCTAATAAAGTCCGTTATCCTTAGAGCAATCTTTGCTGTTTTCAAGATCAGTTCCTCTGTACTCGCTGCAGAAAATTACAGTAAAAAAGGAAAAAATAAGTGCGATTTTGGTGCAGTCAGGGGGGCTGAGCGCATAGGGCTGAAGTGGAATCTGAACGAACGTCTCCCACTCTTTCGTTAGCGAAAAAATCCGACGTGCAAATAGTTGACTGCTCAGCAGCAGAAGCTGCTGAACGCAGCTGCAAGTTTGGACGATTGAAATGAGTGCCACGTTCATCAACTAGTCGGTAATTGGGGTACAACACCAGCAATCTGGATAAAAAAGATTGTTTGGTGAAAAGCGGAAAGGGATACCAATGAGAAGAACGTATGTTTTGACGATAAATTGAAGAATGGTTAAATTGCAAAGGTAAGTAAGGGCAGAATACTGAAAACCACTTCCGGAGGACGAATCTAACTTAAAAAATATGAATTCAAGATGTGAATAGTGTTACTTTTCTTTTCAAGGTGCTTAGGCGAAAGTTTTTCAGCATTTCTGACAAATTTTTATGGACAAGAAATGAAATGTCATTCGAAAGAAGATACCCACATCTTATAATCTGCTCGGGCTTTTGGCTTATTAATTATTATTGTTTTATTTTATTAAACTTATTAGGGCCCGTGTGGTACAGTGGTAAAAGGCGCTGCTGTCACCCGCACGGTCGAGCGATCGATCCCGGCCTGGGCTAACCAAGCCTTCCATCCCTCCGGGGTCGGGTAAATTGGTACCAGACTTGTCTGGGAAGGTGAAGACACTGACCTGGTATAGCGGCTGTCCCCCGCAGGTCATTGTATAGGCCAAATATGCATTCACTATGCCTCAACGACCTAAATGGAATACGAATGCGGCGGCGCGTCCTCAAGGGACTGATCAACGCCGGCACCTTTACCTTTACCTTTAAACTTATTATTATTTTATTAATTAATAAGTAAACAATGAATGCTCAAATACGAGGCCATTCTGCAGAAGAGGGCCCCTGAGAGCGGTTACTCCAAGAGTTTAGTTAACTTAGAATCAAGGGAGCTAAGGAAGCTATCAAAGAAGTCCTTCAACATTTCCTAAGCAGACTGTTGTAAGCTTTCGGTCAGACCAACTATAAACATCCGCAACTCATTAAAATTATAGCGGAGCCATGTCACAGAACAGAAAACGCAAAGTTTTTCAAGAGCGTAAGCCACATAACAAGCACTGTATCAGATTTCTATACCGAGAAAACGACAAACAAACGAAAACTGAAAAATGGACGATTACCCATGGAACCACATAGGCTGGTCCTCGTTTCAGTGCTTGCACTTTCTCTCCTTTCCAACGAACGGCTTCATTTCAGGCTAATGTTGTTTTTGTGGTAACCAGTCACTTCAGCTAGTCCTTCGAGTCCGAAACCCCTTTCACGTAGTTAATTTCCTCCTACGTCCTCAACCAACTTCACTTAACTGGTGAAGGATCACTAACCACGATGACCGCATTCGAGGAAATGAATGGTAGTCTGGTACGGAAACTTTTTTGACCAGTTGGATTCCGAATTTCTATTGATCCCAGAAGGGCACCTGTACGCTTAACACAAATTGTTTTGAATTCTGAGAGCCTGTGTGTTATGATGCAATACCGTATTAAAAGCCTTATGTACTTACCTCTAATCCCTTGTACCTTATACTTAACCATCATTTAAAATTTTGTTACCCTGCTGTGGCTCCCTTAACCGTCAGCAAAGATGATTCTTCACTTAAACCAGAAGACCGATTTGCTATGACTCATAAACTGGGAAATAGAATTAACGGTAGATATCAATCTAGGGAATATTTTTACACGGTTTCAATTGCCGCTGGGTTAAACAGCGATTGATAAGGAAGACACGGAGAAGAAATGAGGTAAAATCATCATAATACAATGCTATTTTGCCCGAATATTTGCAGGAGATGGCCAGTTTCCTCAAATTAGCTAAGATGTTCGTTGATTCTCTCAATCATCTTTGACTATGAGAGGCACCTATTACAGGCGCTACGAAGACGATAAACAAGAAAATTTGCAACGATGAGCAACTTCTAGGAGACCTTAGAACATTATTCGTATTCGATGATGTACTTGTGATCAGGGAGGAAAATAGCCAACGATTAGGAGGTGATGTCCATGAAAAATGAAAAGAATAAAGAATAGAATAAATTCAACGAACAAGGCCACTACTAGAAGAAAATCAATGCCAAGGTGGCGCAGAGGATTCCAACGGCGAAATTGGCGCCCTCGATCGACCACGATGGGTCATGACCCACGGGTACTTACCCATTAGGATTATGTACAATCGCCCTTGATCATAAGTTGGCCAACCCATCTGAGCTTTCCTACGTAGAACTAAACCCAACAGATGTTCAACATCTTTCCAAGTTGGGGTGAAGTATAATTCGTTACCAAATTTGCCTCCGAAAGTAGGTAAACTGGCTGAATTCGCATGACCCAATATACCCTGACTTTCCCTTGATCACCTTTGGTGTAAAAAGAAACAGAAATTCTCAACAATCCGACCTGAGAACGAAAAGAGCCGTAGTCGGTCCAGAATACAAAGTAGTAGCTGAACATCGTGGTCCTCCGATGAATTTGAAAGAAGTTCAATGAATCCAGTTCGCCGCTCTAAAAACTTTGAAAGTGAGTCCAAAACGTAGGATGATAGCGAACAGCATACACTGAGCAAAGTGACCTCCAAATTTCAACGCAGGTCAGTGGAACCATTTTTGAGGATGCTAACCCCTTTCTACGGCTATTGTCTTGCTGCCGAGTATGAACCGGTCTTGAAGGGCTCTAACTGCACAGAGCTCGAATAATCACTACTTTAGTGAACAGGATGAAAACAATGGAACTTTTAAGTTATTATGGGTTTCATTAATCCGAATGTTTCGGAAAAAATGTAGTCAGATGGCCACAAAAGCTAGCTGTTGAGAATTCCAATCATTAATTTGACATCATTATCCATTAGCTACCTTTTCCTATTCACAATGTGTACTATAAGAATAGGACTGCAATCCATTAATGACTTTATGCATGTTTGCACTTCCAGTGGTGGCATGTACTCGAGCAAGAATCCTACACATTCTAGAAATTTAGAATTATCACTCCAACTTCAGGGAGGGACTCCCGATTTAACAATCTCACTGGCAAATACGTATCACTAAAAATGTGCTGAGCTATGAAGATTATGCTTAAGCCTGGCCATTTTTCATGTCCAGATTATTTGCTGTGGTATTACCTCCAAATTCTCTCTTCAAAGATAAGAAACAGGTGAAAGTCTCCTTGTAAAGTTATCCGCAAAACATCACCACTGACCAGATGATGTGATGTGATTTAACAATCTCACTGGCAAATACGTATCACTAAAAATGTGCTGAGCTATGAAGATTATGCTTAAGCCTGGCCATTTTTCATGTCCAGATTATTTGCTGTGGTATTACCTCCAAATTCTCTCTTCAAAGATAAGAAACAGGTGAAAGTCTTCTTGTAAAGTTACCCGCAAAACATCACCACTGACCAGATGATGTGATCTTCACATCACCCGATAAGCAATATAAAGGGCTTATGAACTTTAACAGCTGTATAGGTTGTGCAAGAATTACCCTGAATAAAATATCGCATTGTAACTTCAACAAAAATATAGATCTGACGATGAAACTTAACAAACAGTTTCCCTATTCCCTTACTAATGGAAAAGTATCAAGTTCGTTCAAAGTGCCCCCCTTTCTTACGGACACATGTCCTCAAACGAGTAGCGAACCCATAACACATGGCACGGAGGTAGTCTTCTACTATATCGTTCTTTGCCTCAGCGAGCCAAATTTTTGTGTTGTGTAGAGGAATTCTCGTTCCCGGTAGCTGACCAGAAAAGAAACTAAAGCGTTTCAAATCCCGTGAGTTCAGAGGTCAGCCATCTCATCAAAATTATGAGTCGATGATTGCTGATCTTTCGCGATTTGGCTTTGCCATTCGCACATTATGAACTCAAATGAACTCAGGCTTGGAATATATTTGAGTTTAGTGAATACGTACCCACTACTCCACTATTAGGTTGAAAGCTTAGCTCTAAAAGTTATTATCAATTGTGCCAAACGAATAACTCGTGGCGCGCAGGTAGTCATCATCGAAATCATTCCATGTGTTTGCTAGCGGTGCTATCAGAGGTAGCAAAGCTACACATCAGATAGAGCACACTTTTTTCTCGAAAACCTACTAGGCCAGGAAGTCAGTTTGCTCAGAAACATTAAAGAAAATTGAGGTAAAAATAGCAGTACGACCAGAGAGCTGTGGACTGATGATGGCCGATAGTTTCAGATTTCATTTTGCTATTACCGCTGCGCAAGCATTCAAGAGCTCAAACTTGGATAGAGTCTGCAAGTAATATAGATGCATAACATATTCCAATATGAAGCTCAGAATCCAGTTCTGCCAGTAGTTGTGGCCTGGGATGTATTAGTCCGGGTAATTTTTACGCACCCTATATGTATGTAGCTGTACTATGGACGATTTCTGGAAACCCGTAGCTCATGCTAATCTCCTTGTAATTCTATGAATATTAAGAGTAACTGAAGTGTAAAGATGGGTCGACACAAGAAACGGAAATCTCAGGCGAACATGTGTTGGCGGTTTCCTTTCGACACAAATTAGTCGCTGAACGTCGTAGCAATGAGATTTTGATCCCGTTCCGGGGATTCCAACGTAGCAATCAACTCAGACACTCATTCCGGCTGCTCATCAACATCATGCATTGGATTTCTTATCCTAACAGGGAAAGATTAGACGAGATACGTCATTGTGATAGGTGAAATAAAGGTCACAAAGACACAAGATGGGAAGAGAAATACAAATTCGATGTAAAAGCCCAGTCATGTCAGGAGGCGCCGAAATACTTTAACAAAGACCTGTATCGTCATACTTTCAAGTGAAGCTCTCAAAACTGTGGTCTGGATAAGGATTCCTATTGATTCGAGCTGCTTATCCTCAAAAACGTGAGTGACATATCCATTTGAACGCTGCTGTATATCTCGGTGCTCTACTAGATTTGGCATGATTAATAAGTGATTAGATCTTAGAACAAGTGGAACATGTTTGAACAGATTGGTGTAGTTACCTGCTATTAGCTGTGACAATCTGTGTCGATGAAAGACATGACAGGAACACGAGAGATTATCGCATCGGTCGGCGGTGACAAATGCCGTCCAGCAGAAATTCTCCTTTAGATTGAAGGCAATCTCTTCGACTGCGTTTTTGCATCGTCTACAATGATGTCAGTGTGGCATTCGTCCATCCATCCACAACGAACAACAAAGACTTATCGATTTACAGTAACAACACGATAAAATGCGGAAAACATAGAGTATTGATAATTGATATTAACAATAGAGAACTTCTCCATGTCCTCTCGTCTCTAAACCTCGGCATTGTCGATGACTACTCAATATGTTCTACTTCTGCTGCTCGAGGTTGTTAGGTGGCAATACTTTATTAACGGCCTAACGTTTCGACCTTCCTGTCGTCTTCGGAGGCCTCAATCGTCCACCTTTGAGCTTAATGCTTAATGTTAGTAGGTAAGTAACGTTAGTACTAAGGCTCGGGACGATTCAGGCCTTCGAAGATGACGGGAAGGTCGAAACGTTAGGCCGTAAATAAAGTATTGCCACCTAACAACCTCGTGCGGCAGAAGTAAAACATGTTGAGAAATAAAGAACTTCATTTTTTGAGAGGAACTTGTTTAAAAAGGGATTTCCACAACTTTCCTATCACCCAAACACTTTACAAAGAAAATTGTCCCCACGAGTAAGCGAGCAGAATTGTTTCATGTAGCTGCTTCATCAGCAGTCGTTTTGCAGACGAAAACCTCATTTTGAATACACCAAAATTACATTTTATTACGAACAAATAACAGAAACTGGCACATCAACAAACGAAGCAACAAATAAACAAAGAAAAACTGCATACAATCGAAGAATTTATAGAAAAATTCTCATGCACAGGCGAATGGAAGACTGAGTCACGAACACATACAAAAATGAATTACGTACTGATTAAATCACACGACGAGGCACATCTATGGCAGTCGACGAGAGACAAAAGAAAAAAATAATAATGAAATAGAGTAAACAGAAACCTCCGTTTCGAACATTCCGTTAGACGGATATTGAATGATTACATAACTTCTGGGGTCTCCCAATTGCCATGAACGACGACTTCCTGATCTTAATGCAGATCAAGTACGTTCACACTCTCCAGCAAAAGAAGCAGGGCGATAATGACGAATAGGGTAGGGACGCAGAGGAGGCGGTCAACTCCTCTTAACGCTTAATAGCCCATATACTTTCACTCTTCCTACTGCAGAAGATAAGACATGAAAAATCTGCTTCTGAATTGCTGCTCTGCACCTGCTGCCGAGTGTGAATCGACTATTAGGGAAAACGGTTTTCACTGTAAGTGGAGGTTATTATCAACCATATCATTCACAAAATCTCACTCTGTCAGTAATTTCAGGTCTTGGAACGAAAGCTTACAGCCACGAACGTCAAATTATTGAAATAAACGCGGAAACTGGAGCCTATGAAAGCATGATAACAAACGACCATCTTGCAAAAAATGACGAGGAAAATCGAGCCGTAGGACAGCTCTCGATCTGTCTAGTCCCTATATGGATAATCGGCGACTTTGTAGAATTCTGCTTGTCGCCGGCCATGTTGACGACGAAGATTCAGTAAACTCGTCGGCCAAAACCAACAGTACAGGAAAATGAAAACTGTAATGACGTCTGATACAGCAGAAAATCCGGTAAATAAAAAAGCTGAGGACTAACGTAGTAGAAGGAGCACTGCACATATGGCGAATGAGATCACAAGTCCCGTATAGAACGGGAAACGACAGCAGCTGGGAAATGTTTCACCAAGATAGAAGAATTGGCAACAATACACATACCCATCGGGGTCTGATGGTGATGGACAAAACGGTAGATGACCTGAAAGTATAATCACGTTAGAACAACTTTCAGTGGGAACAATCAAGAGAATTCAGAAAAAAAGACAGAGAGATAGACAGACAGAGAAGAAGGAAAAAGGAACAACATTTGCAATGTTCCATCATATCTTCCAATAATGCTACATTTTTTCCACCTAGCTCGAATAGGTGTTCGTTTTACTGATAGCTTTGGCATTCTAGTTGACCATCCAACCAGGCCCTAAATTCATGACGGGTATCGGCACAATATACCCGAGAATAAACCCCGGTCGGCGCGATTATTCGCATTCATGAACGCGCCGCGGAGCGGAATAGAGCCGTGATATCTCCCAAATAAACTCCGCGACGCGTTCATGAATGCGAGTAATCGCGCCGACCGGGGTTTATTCTCAGGTATATTGTGCCGATACTCGTCATGAATTTAGGCCCTGATTGGCTTTGAGCGACGATCGATCGTTCGACCGTGCGGATGCGAGTAGGACCTCTTTCCACTTAACCATACACTTTGCTTAAAGGGTGATAAAAATGAGCCGATGCGGGTTTGAAGCACAATCCCTCTTCACCACACCCTCTGAAAATCAAATCAGAAAGATAGTAAGTTATTGTGAAAAAACATCTCATCTCCTCCGTCAGGACACCAATTGATCGGTCGTCCACTGAGAACTCCAGGTTGATAATCCATCCAACTCTGTAGTTTGACTGAAATCAAAATGTTCTTGGAATCTTTTCGAATAAATCCAGCTTTTTTCAAAGAAACTATGTACGCGATTAAAAACAGGAAAGCCTGTTCACCATTTGCTAGGAAGATCGATTATTCTATCGCTAAAAAGCCAAACGAAGGGTACGATCTTACACAATTAATTTTTTTTCTTCTTTGAATCAACTGTGAAACTTCGTGGTTTTATAAAAACATCCGATATTGCCGATATTCTTTTTTCGGCCAACAATCACCCGAACCACTAGTTAGCCCCTCTTAACCTACTTGTGCCCGCCAATAAAGGTCATCATTCCGAAAACAGATTCAATAGACCTCAGAATCGTGATCAGGACCCCAAATAAACTCCACTTCCGAAAGTCGTGCGAGTGTTTAAGTGAAAAATTATCCTGAGCACTAGAGTGTGTTAAGTGGAGCAGGGCCTATAATTGCAGTTAATTTCCAAGCCACTAGTGATGGTATCGCTCCCGTCTCGAACGATTTGGGATTATGTAGCGAGTGTAGCGATGTTTGTCGTGAATAGCTGGGCCAGTATTTGCTCTCAAAGGACAGTCAGCGGGGATCACAATCAGTGTCGGACAGGAAAACACTCGTCACAAGCACTACACCAAACCCTACAACGAAGAATTGACGCTCTCTTCGAATTCTCGAGAAGCAATCATTTGGAAAAAGTCGATGATTCACTGTGAAATCATTATCGAAAGTCGATAAAACACATTCGATAGTTTATAAATTCAACGAAATATCACAGGAGGCGAATGATTTATCAATGTAACTAAGACAAAAGTCGCTAAAGCTCTGAACTCGAGCCGTAATTCTGTTAAATGGCATCAATAACGGAGCATCGTCATCGGGGCCGTCATTCCATCAAATGACAACATTCAGCAACCGCTTAATATTCCGATGTCATTCGTGACATTGATTTTATTATAAATGGGCTTCTTGATGGTTTTTCTCTGTAAAGCTGTTTGCACTCAATTAATCTATTGATATCAGAGACCTAGCTGTAACCTTGAATTTCAAGCAACAGATAAAACAATAAACTGATGTTTTTCTCTCATTAATTTAGTGGGTGTTCAAGAACTGCAAGCGCTCATATTCATTTGTACCTGTTAAAAAGGATCGAATTCCAAAAAGCATTTTCCGTCGAAAAATGTGTACTCTATCGATTCTGATCATCAGTGCAGAGTGGATTATTCTTCAAATATTACATACAGAAGAAAAACCAACGTAAGCCAACATGCTAGAAGTCGAGAAATTCCATCAGATAACGCCCTACCCAGGCCAAACAGTCCCTCCGTAAGAGTAATGAATTCAATAGAAAGGAAAGGGTGGTCATCATCCAATAACAAATACATAAGCTATGAAAAGTAAGACTGGCACAGACAAGATGATTCATTAAATTGTCAAACTTCTGCCTTCGGAATTTATCGTTTGGCTCTCAACAAAGTGTAAAATATAATAGTTACGAACAGAGGGAATAGTTGGATTAATGTAACTCAACCAAGGGATTTACGAAGCTATAATAAGACGCTAATTGAAGCACTTTGCATAATACAAAATGAAATCAGAGCTAAAGGAGCTGGGGACCGACGTGAACGTGACATGAGACAAGAGGCCGAATTTTCGAGAGTCCTGGGCCCAGATTCATGAACGGACGAGCGGTCTTCGAAACCGTGGCCCAGCCAGAACCAGACGGCGAAGTCAATGAGAGATTGTGTTTAACATAGGTAGTTTAGGATAAGTAGAGAAAGGTGGGCGCTGTTTGGGTTCTATCTCGGGGTTTATCGGCGGTTTTACCAATGATGAATCCAGGCTCTGGTGGAACTTCAGGTGATTTTTCGATAGATCAAGCTACTGAACCGATGTAGCTCGTCGCTAACAAATTTCTAAGAAGTACATTGTACGATACAAAGCGAAATCGAGGCTGAAAAGCTCAAGTCCGACGTGGACGTGGCAGACGTGAGGCGGTAACGTTCGAGAATTTGGGTGGACCTTCTAGTGATTTCCGATAGATCAAGCAGCAGCGCTGGTCGTCGAACATTAACGAAGCGAAGCGTTTCTGTACGACGACAACGACGAAACAGAGGCGTATCAATTCACATGGTATAATATTCTATTCTCGTCACATCATCACATCGTTTAGAAACCGAACGATTCTAATCAAGTATTCCGTAGCAGCCGTGTGACTTCCCAACTGACAACTTTCCAATTCCATTCTGGGCCAATAGAAATGTGCAAATCGCGTTTTGAAAAAGCTAATAGACATTCCGAGAGCATTTCGTATCTTTTTGTGGTTCACCCTCTCAGACGTGTCCATTCTCAATTTTCCGACTTCCTCGACCACGGAGAGATATAGCCCCTGACTGGCCTCGGGCGAGGATTGATCTCTCGACCGCTCGGGAGAAGTGGCACACCGGACCACTTTCCCAGGTGCCGAAGGGCAACTGTGTCTTTTATCTCATACTAATGAGCAGTACAGGCCATAAGCTTTGCATTTATCTCGAAAAAAAAAAAGAATTTCCGCGGCTTTTTCGTCTTTTTCGAATACCTTCCTTAGAATTCAACATTCAGCGAAACAGAGCGAAACATCGTGATATTCGGTTGTCTATAAGAAATTCAGGTAGGATTCATATACTGTTCGATAGAGCTTGAGCTGCTGAGCTCAGCCATGTGCTCGTTTTCGCTGAATGTTGAATTCTAAGGAAGTTATTCGAAAAAGACGAAAAAGCCGCGGAAATTCGTTTTTTTTCGTGATATATGAAAAGCTTATGTCAGGTACTGTACTATGATGAGGATCGCAATACATGCCAATATTTATTATTATGGACAACTTAAAAATTGTTCGAATAAAGCTTCAAGACATGTGCGTATAACGCACATTCACACAAAACAACAGACGAAAAAGAAGAGGAAAACGAAAGGTAACAGTGTAGCGAATGATGATATGTTAGATCGAAATATTACAGACATCTTCATCATTAGCTTACGGCGTCATCATGTACACTATGACACTCTACATTAAACCCTATGATGTGATGATTTTCGTCACGAACGTCTTTCTACATGAAACTGCTACGTCAAACGGGATTCCAAATAATAACTCGGACCAAATAACATTAATAAGCTCGAAAGTCAAACATTTGGTTACAAAAATTATGCATATCACAATGATACCCACAACATATGACAAAAGTGCATGTTAAACACACGGGAACAACTCACAGAATCTAACTCTAATATTTCTCCGTTTCTCTAACCCCTCTCGCTATTTCGTTCAAGGGGCAGTTGCCGTTGTCGCTACGCTATTGCGATTCACCTCTGACGAGCCAACCGATTCATAGCTCTCAGTGGAGACATCACTAGGATTGCGCTAAAAAAGTCCATTTTTACTAAAAATATTGTTTTTTTCTCAGATTCCAGAGTTAAATGGAATTCTCCAAGTGACGAATCAATGACAAATAGGTAAAAATTACCTCACTCTTGGTTTGGCCAAGTGATGGACATGTTGCGGCAACGTGTCGCTTCAAAATTTCATTCTCTCGAATCAATCGTTCTATTTCACGTTTTTGGTGTTCGATAATCTCCTAAAAGTGAGTGAGTAGAAAATCAGCAATAAATGCAGATCTATCAAACCTACCAAATGTTTTTGCTGCTCATATGAGGAACCGTTCCAGTTTTCGCGTACGTTTGAAGATCTGAAAAGTCGAAATTTAAAGAATATCCTTATACTACTGAGAAGAAGACAGAGACACTATCAGTTGACAGTAAAACGTTGGGTTAGAGAAAATCTCACCGATCCCAATCATCAGGCACCACATCAATCACCGTCGGTCTCAACATGGTTGAATTCCTCGTCGCTCGTGGATTTGTTCTGAATTGATATAATTTTAGTGAAGACGAATTAGGAGGTTGCACTAGTTTATCTTACCTAGGTAGACTAGTTTTCCCGCTGAGGCTACTGTGTTGTGAATCACAGTCCGGTGGAATAGCATACACCTGAAAAGCAGAAAAAACTAAGCTAAATGAACAAAAAGTTGCCGAAAAAAGTCATATCCTCCGAAACAGCTGGTTTTTTCCATTTCAAAAAAAGTTGTTCTTGGAGCCTACTTTTCTGAACAGCACCTTTACATTCACAACCGGTTCTAGCAGATTTCTACTTAGGCTTATTTACATGTATCACTAAGGGAACAGAAACCCATCATAATAGTTTCGTACATCTTTTCAGAATATTTTAACACAGCGAACGTCTCGCTTGACCTGAATCACTCGAGTAAATCACTTGACATTTCTATTCAAAGAAACGAGGACGCTCACCCATACGATTTCATTAGTGATGTTTATTCGTGTTTAGCGTGACCCCCATAGGAAGAAAACCAGTTTAAGTGGAAACTGAGGTTTCGCATAAAGTCAAAAAGTTGTCGTGAAAACAAACATTTCTGTCCAAAACAGCACTACGACTATAGAACAGTGAATGCACAACTTGTTCCTTTAATTTTATGGAGCAAATAAAATTTTCTCCTCTTTATAGGGGACGAGTGACACGACAAAATTTATAGCTCAATTCCACAAAACATACCGGTTGATGAGAGAAACTATTATGAAGATCCGAGTGGTAGGGCGGTGGACTCGACCGACGATAAACCATTCCAGATGGTCCGGGATGGATATCAGGAAAACCGGACGAGTTAAACATCGACGAACTGGCATTGAAAGCCGGATTTGAGATCGATAGCGCCGTTGTTCGATCGATTGGTGACGATGAGGACGAATTACTGAAAAAGGACTTTTTTAAGCAGCTGATTTGTAGTGCCTAATTATTTCAATTATTACCTGCTCTGATTGTTACTATGATATCCGCTAGACGCTGGTTGGCTACCCGGTGGTGAATCGTTGCAACGACGTCTAGCTTTTCGTGCTCGAGCTCGCTCGGAAAGAATCTACAAAAAATATGGATTAGATAGGAGTTAATGAATTCTTTTCGCTTTTTTTCCGCTCCAAAGCAAGCACCAACCCCAACAGCTTCGGTTTCGCTATCCGTATCTCGAGCATCGCCACTGCTCGACGTTTTTTCGCTGACATGGCTACTTGAAGTGCCAGTTTCATCGTTCAGTCTTGTCAGCTGTCGTGCGGAACCCTGAAAGCAAAAACCCGGATAGAATTCCACTTCAGAAGAGGAATTCACTTTGTACATACTTGAAATGCAGTGCTCAGAACGTAGTCATCGGTGGTGAACAGATGATGAGCCGGCCTACTACGACTCATCACCGTCGCTTGACCAGTTGGTGGTGTTGAGCGGTAGGCTGGCACATTCTCATTTCGTGGCCTGAAAACAAAGTCTTTAAAATGTTTTCCAAATACAAACTGCGACTGAAGACAAACCTCAAGATCTGCTGTGGACTGTTCTCGTAGTCACTGCTGTTCTGTTGGCATACAGGCGATTGCAGCACACCAGACACACCATTTGTTAAAGTTCGCCGACTATGTTCATGCAAATCCATCAGTATCTCTCGCAATTCGGCAAGCCGTTTATCGGTGGTCCTGGCACGATCATGAACTTCAGGTGTCCACGCTTCTTCCAGATAGGTATTCAGCAGGCTGAGATCTTTTCCCATGTCGATGACCACTTCAGTGGGTGGACGAAGTGACTGGCTGAAATCATTGGGTATCTACTACTAATTGAAATTAAATCCCATACAACCGAAGAAAAACTATCTGACTATGCTCCTTTGCCGTCACACAAGTTTCGAAAATATAACTAGAGGTAGACTTCAGGTTAAATTCATGGAAACAGGGGCCGATTGGTGAATCGGCAAGAGACGACGACGTTCGCTCAAATAATTGAATCTATTCTGTTGATTACCGTTTTTTTGTTTTGCAAAAAAATCTTTCTTAAGGGGTCGCAACGTAAATCAGTAGCACAGTGGTCAGTGCAGCCTGTCGGAAACAGAAAGACGCGGGTTCAATTCCTATCCTATGTCAGTGTTTTGCGAATTACCTCGCATCTCCAAATATATAAGTCAAATAATAGAGTGATCAAGCCTTCCCTAATGCCAAGACTATAGTCGGCAATAAAGCAGCGCAGAAATGACTGAATATAAGGCAGAGACGCAGAGGATGCAGCGCAGCAGTCGACGATTTTCCAATGATAACCGAAAACTCGGCAACATTCTAGGGATTGGGTGAGTCCTAGTTGAAGGGGAGAGTTTGAAGGCACCCTATGTCTTGGCTAGGATGAACCATGGAAAGAAACAATGCAAAGGAAAAACAAAATACCCAGTAGATATCCTTCGCAGGAATTCCTTCATCTTATGCCATTCACGCTCAACGAATCCATTCATGAACTCCATATAGTGCTCTTTTCCGCCAAATTTCGTAAAATTCGCCAGATTCTGTAGCGTCTTCGCGATTAACGTCAGATTTCGGGCAGTCACTCCACTGGGATACTCCGTAACCTGCAATTATTACTTAATATTACAAGAAAAGTGAGGATTCTGATGACTAAATGAAAAAATAACGGACCAAGTTGAACAAGCTAGGGCTCAAAATAGCTGGACACAAGTAGCGAAGGAAGATGGACGATGAAATGAGGGTATCGGCTAGCGAACTTCGTCCTTGTGATTCTAATCGCTCCCGTAGTGATCCGAACACCATTCGCAGCTCCATTGGGAATGTTGAAGTACTGAAAAATCTATTTTATATTTGTGTGCAAATGTAAAGATATGTAACATGCAAAAACTATGGGTAGAAACGTAAGGCGGACGAGCAACGAATTCTAAGAATTCCACATTTAGAAGCAACCGTGCAGCTGCTGAGAAACCCTTCCCAAAAGTAGAGTTTTAGAGATTATTGAGCAATGAAAGTTAACGACTTCATCAGAAGATATTAGTGGAAAAATAGTATATAAAGCGCAACAAAATGTCCATATATGGCATTTGCCACTAACAGATCACTCCCAAACACACACAACGCTCCTTTCGCCTATTATCGATGATATTTTTGATTGATTTTTTGATCAAATTTCTCACCGGAGGAGTATATCCACTATATCGCAAATTCCCATGTCCTTAGAACTATTGCCGCTTAATGACGTCTATTCGGATTACAAAAATATGACTGTTATTACAATGGGTCCATATTTTAGCATATTCTTTTCAAGTAAAAGACGGGCAGCTTTTATCTTCTAAAAGCGAACAAAAATGAAATTGTAATTGAAATCCTAATACTGAAATTGTGAGTCCACCTGCAGATGATCTTCTCCCAAGCCTGTTCGACCAGTCTTGTGAGGTGGGTCCGATTCTTGTCAAGTGTTGATGTCGACGCTCCGTTCAACTTCAGAGGATCCACCTCACACGATTCGTTCGACGACAAAACATTGTTCACAAAATCACCCAGCACTGACTGAAAAAAAAACACAAATGAAAAAAGTACAGTACATTTGCAGTACTCCTACCAATATGATATGTACGAGTTTGCTCAACGAAGTCAGTGGAGAATTTCAACTTTCAAACCTGTAAATACTCGTCGGCAATCAGTTTCATGTAGGCTTCCATTGCCTTTGTAGCCAGCGAGTTTCCTCGGAACATCAGATGGTCGTTATCTAAACATTTAATTTCTTCTCACTGAACAGGTCACCGACCGTCTCGTCGAGAGTCTCATCGACACGGTACGAGGGAAAGATCAACAACAACAACGACGTTCTCACCGAGCGAATCCACTTCGGACATGACCAGTTCACAGAGAAAGTCGTTGGCGAGTTTCTGTTTGTGCAGCACCCGGACAAGTGCTGTCGCCAGATCCTCCTTAACGACGTTTACTTTGTCATCGACCTTTTCTTACGATTTTCTAGCGTTTTCGAATTCAAGAAAATTCTCCTAGTCAGTGAACAGAGGCTGATTTTTGTAGCTCAACGAAGATTGATATAAATTAATCTGGAAAAAAATCCGCAAACTAGACTCAGGCGAAACTTTTTCTCACTCACAGCGGCGATGGAGTACTCCAAACTGAACAAAAAATGCAAGGTTCTCATAATTTGAAAACATTTTCAAAACTCTTGTCTACGTATACATATAAAAAAGTGACACGCAGGTTCCCATCTATGTGAAGCCAAATCTGATACATTAGTGGTTTTGTGTAATGTTTTGTTTCTCTAACAAATCTTGAAATCTTGTTCAAATTGTTCTCGTTACCATGATGAGTTTCGTGTTGTTGATTACTGTACTTTTCAGCACAACATATGGAATTACCGCATGTAATAAATTAAATTAAATTAAATTAAATTAAACAACTTTATTCGAATTCTGTTCACTGACTACGAACATGTCAGTATTATTTTCAAGATCCGAGGGCCGAACTTGTGAAATTCTCCTACCTTCGCTCGTACGGACAACACAGGTTCAAGATGATTACACAATGGCAGGTAGTTGCATGACAGGTAGTGCAGGAAGTCATCATACGCACGTAGCGGAAGAATACTGATACTTTGCCAGCGAGCCTGTAAAATTCCAACTTGAAACGTTTAATTTGTGCTCGATTTTCTTTCCTAAAGGGCTAGTTAGCTAACAACTTATTACACTAATAATTCACCTATGAAAAAACACTATAATCACAATAGATTGGCTGGATTAGAAACGAGTGGCAAACAGCGAGATCACACACGTTTTAATATGATGTTGCTATCATGAATAAAAGAAATATCAGGGAAGAAATAAGGAAGAGATTTTCGCTCCATCGCCGAATCCAATAAAAACAGAAAACAGCATTGAAAAATTGAAGGAAAACTGTGAAACACAAAAATTCACTGTTAGCAATAACATAGAAAAGTATACGAAATTAGCAGTCCAATATTTACAACCTTATGCAAAAATAATGCGAGAACTTCGACTATTGGGAGATGTCATTTCTGTTCCTCTGTTGTTTCCTACCTTGTTGGATATTTACACAATTTGCACAATCACAGTTCCACAATCTACAGGTAATCTCCCTAAGTTTTTATCTAACTTCAATACCTCAATAAGAGGGAATAAACAACTACGGTGAACCGGATTTCCGGGGTAACCGAGTTGACCAATTATCCACTTGGAAAAAAAAACAAGTATTTTCAGTGAAAAGGCAGGCAAATTGGACTAGATATCACTTTCCACTAAAAATAACGCGAAATTTAATACTGAAACGAAAACATAAGAAACGTCATCAGGAACCAAGCGAACCATAAAATGAATTCCTAAACAGTATTCTTCTTGGAGGTCGAGCTTTGTAAGCAATCAGCTGCGTTTAAGACATATGGACAGTTGTAAAATTTGAAAAATGAAATCTATATCTGATAAAAGCGTTGACTCGTTTCTCACCTTAATTCTCACAGCTGGCTGTTCTTGATTGGCGCTCTTTGTACTCAACGCGGACGTCAGACGATTACCTGTGTCACTCGTTGACGTCACAGTGTACCTGAACAATGCCACCGATAAACCGGATGATTTTATTGAAAAGCACAACTCATTGATTTAATAAGAAGCTCTGTTCCAACCGTACTCTATGAATTCGTGTTCTAAAAAGCATCCATTATCCCTGCTGGTATCGAATTTGGGGCAACCGCAGTAACCATGAGAGTTAACTCGCTAGATTAGCTCCATTGTTATCAATCAATCTGACTGATGGTACCAATGTTATCAGTTTGTTGAACACTGAATGTTCCACCTTTTTCACCTCGACCACCTATTGACCTTGGCAGGCAGCCGACCGCACAGCTTGGCCCCCTCTACCTATGTGTCGAATTGGTATAAAAACCGGCGGAACAGACCCTGAGAGTCACCGTTCACTTCACCTGCAGTAATTGCCAAATATCGAGGCCACACGCAGATAATTCGATTTCACTCGAATCGTCCACATGAGCATTTTGAGCAGCGACGATCGAGCCGGTGTTCCGGTAGCTGACGTCCAACACCGTTCCACATCTTGAACGTCAGCCGAAATTCGAAGCAGTTCAGCTGACGGATCCGTAGATGACCAGAATGCATGCTCATCGCATTCACGAACTCTCATTCAAGCCGTTCAGTCAGCTCTTCGGTTGCCCAAGAAGCAACTCAGGACGAATCTGAGTTGGACAATTGCTGACCCGATCGAGACGACAAAGCGCGATTTCGAAAATACAATTTCAAATTCTCGAAACTACGACAGCACGTCAAACACATTCCTATCTAATGCACACACGTTTATGCGCAATCTTGTTCACTTCAGCTACAACTATAGTTGCCTGACGCATTATTCCATCGCTGGAATGCAGACGGCATTTTTAATTTATTCAGCCACGCCGCATAGAAGACGCTGTGAGAGGAGAACTAGCGAAAAAGAAGCAATTCCTGTTCCGTGAGTTTGATGGAACGTTAATAGATATAGAATGAAAAAATAGAGTAAACAAAGAATAATATAAGACAAGAAGCTTCGAAATCAAGCGCGAAATAGCCAACACACTGCACAAATTTCAAATATCTACGAGAGAACGGTAACGACTCTCAATAGACAGACAAAAACCTATCAGATCTGTATTTCATACTAGGCATTTTGCCGTTGGTAACAGATAGATGTCTCAAATCGTACCGCAAATTAGAACAATTACTCATTCAAAGGCCTATCTATTCACACATCTAAACGTTCCCAAGCACAGTAAACGATCTCTTGCTATGTTTATACTAAGTACAGGTTAGTCATCACCACCACAGCACAGGTCATTCATACCCTACGGGTCATGCGGTCTGTTTTTGTCTTTGTACTTATCGGTTGAATTCTCCTTATCTGCCTTGCACAACAGGGACAAGAAAGATCAAAGGGAGCTTCTTTATCTTTATCGTTTCTAGGCTCACATTTCTATAGTGCTACCTCTGGAAGGATAGGGACAAAACGGACCACCTGTATAAGCCGGTTTTCCAAGTCCAAAAGCAATATAGTGAAACAGAAAAAAAGTATGCTCCCGCTCGGTGACTAGAAAGATAAGTGGACAGGAAGGTGGTGAGCTAATGTCCAGCGAAAGCGGGCTACAGGGCGATCTATTGTGAATATTTTTTCTTTTTGTCTACCGCTTCTTAGACCATCCTGAGGTGCGTACCAGTTTAAAGGGGTTTCTGAGCCACGGAATCCGCCTCAGTGGTGGGTGTTCTAGGAGGCTTAGAAGCCATAACGTTTCGACCTCCTTTACCTTCTACACTTCTGTGTTTAAGCACAATGTGCCGTTAGATTTATTGTATTTTCAACCAAGTAGTGAGCATGACCCGCACACAGACACTCACCTGTGCATTGTGCTACGAATACAGAATGATTTGCTTATCCGCCTATAAAAACGTTGTGCTTTTAGTCATCTAACCGTTTAATTTTCATTGTTCGGTTGTTGTTCAACCAATCGTTTTTGAATTTGGCACGGTTTGTTAGCTACTAACCACTGCACTGCATTTGGCGCGCCCTTTCACGGCGTATAAATAAATAAATAAATAAATGCGAAGCTTAGACGAGCGAATAGCGAAGAGAAAAAGCAAAAACGATCAGTTCAGGTGATGGAGGTGAGAGGTCGAAGGGTATAGGTGGAAAAGGCGACCGAGTGGGAGGCTCAAGCAATGAGTGGTGTGGGCGGGAGGTGATGGTGGTTGGTGGTGGTCGTGGTGGTGGTGGTTGGGGTGGTGGTGATGATGATAGCGGTAGAGCGCCGAGCGAGCGAGGGTGATGGTGGGAAAGCGCGGTCAAACACGGAATGACAGGTGAACCTTCAACTTTTGACACCAAATCTCTACCCATCAATGACACTCACTCCTTCCACCTACTTACCTACCCGCTTACCTACCATCATTCCGCAATGACACCTCAATTTAAACCCCCTGACCTCATTACGCTGCGTTAATTGTTCGACGATCATAAAAGGTCGTACAGAGACTCACAGGCAAACGTTTTGAGGAAGTGGCGACGAACTACAATGGAAGTCAAATACGCATCGCTCTCGTCGATATTCAGATCTGAGTCATAACCCTACCATTCGGGTGTTAACAATAAACCGAGATAAGGAATGACACCTGAATACGATAGGATGACGAGTCAAAGGGCAAACGGAAATGGGAAAATTGTTTAGATAAGGACTCAAAAATTTAATGCTAATGAATGCGTCACAATTTCGAAGTTCTCTGGCGATTTTCTAGGTACCATCAGATTAGAATTGGAGGAAACCTCTTTCGGAAAGGAAGTCGCGTTCAGCCAATTTCAAGCTACAAACGTCCAACTTTTTTTTATAAATGTAACAAAAGTTTCAAAAAATTGGATAGGTAAGGGTTTGCTGTTATGCCTCCTGTTTTCATGATGATGTTCTTCTCACTACTAAGGAAATGCAATATTTGTTACGAGGTTTCGTGACCCTATTCCGTTCCCATGACGTCCCTCTGTTACAGGTTCTTTATTTATTTTTTATTTATCTTACGCTTTTTCACAGACGTGCTAGAAATGGTTCGTGGTACAAAGAGTAGGTAAAACTCAATCGAAAGAAATGAAATTAAATTCAAGTAGAGAGAAAGAGACATTCCTAATATTCAAAACAAAATTCATAATTTTTCTTTAGACCTCTGGATTCTAGACCTCTGGACTAAAATGATTAGCAACGACTTTGGGAAGAGGAATATCAGAATGAAAAATTCACATACCTTTGTCAGTCAGATAATCTAGATAAAGACACCCTTAGGGATTCAGAATACGTTAGAAAAGGGAATATATCGGATAAAAACCTGTCATAATGCTGAGCAAATCGTCAAGTCATTAAACAAGGCCATTTATCAGCGGTGTCTGCCAGTTTTGCAAAGTCCCACTCATTCATTACGATACGCACAACATACAACAAGTTAACTCAGCAAAGATGAGTCAAGGTGAATCTGTTGAATATATGCCGATGTGATGAAAGATGACATAATCGAAACGCTCGCCTGCTAATCTAGTCGATGATTCGAATAAGAACAATGTAGGCAAATGAAATACGTCTATTATGTTATCTCATAATTATCAGCTATAGGGAAAAAGGCGCAAGATTTTTCAGAAACTTGAATAGAACGCAAAAAAAGAAAAGAAAGGGACAGATTCATGCGTGAGATTTGTATCACATTAGTTTTTCATTCATCTCTCTTGCCGACTGCAGATGTTTCTTCTTAGCAGATACTAGGGCAGATTGTTCAAACGGCAAAAAGAAAAAACGCAAAAAAGTCAGAGAGAAATGCGACAAAAAGAAAAAACAACAACGGGAGCATCCTCTGAATCACCACAGCGGAGTTGGGACTACTTCCTCCAAAAAACTGCTTCCGTTCGCTACCACGAGTAACTGGACGAGACCAATCAGTGGTAGGGCTATTCCAAATGATTTCCTTCGCCCTCCTTACAATTTTGAAAACCTCTTAACCTCGCTTATCAAGAAAAATCCCAGAGGATGACTGAGTAGTTACTCGCAGCTCACAACTCAGAACCCAACAACTTCGCTTGAGCATCATCATCATCAGTAGCTAGCACCCGTCTTCTCCGTCGCGTTTTAACTACGACCAGATGACGAGGCCCCAAGAGGCCCACCATCAGTCGACTGGTGCTGCTGGACACCACTTTTACTGCTTCTGATCAACAAGTTTGCACAAAGACAACAGCTGTTGATCGCGCAACGTCGATGGCCGGACGGTTAAAAGTCAGGTGTAAGTGCCGTTTGAGCGAATTTGAACTGGCAGATGGTGCATAGTGATGAAGGGGAAGCAGATGTGCACGTTGACGATCAGCCAAACCTTTGGAACTTTGCAGCAGATGCGGGGCGCGTAAGAACCCCATTTCGTGTACTACGACTACGCAAACTACTTCCTGCATCTCGCAGTGTAACAGACCAACGTTTTTCCTTTTAAATAGAAGCCGCATGGGAGAGAGAAATCAAGCGAACACACGTCTTCTGGGTACCAGCCATGTAGAGGTTTTCCTAGGCTAAGATTTCCCCAAATTCTGCACAAAAACCGATTTTCCGGTAGAACAGAGCATCAGTAAATTTTACCAACCCGGAATCTATCATTTACCGACAACAGTGGAGCAAAATAAAGCTGCATATACCCACCATCGTTCCACAGGATGTCGACTGTTGAGCTGCTCGATTGCAATCAGAATGTATCCAACCAACGTCGAACGTTCTTTTTTCTTTTTCGGATCGCCTTCACGATACAAATTTATGCAAACTTCGTCCATCTTTTGAAGCATTCTACAAAAACGACACCTTTCAATGGATCATCTCAAATACGGATAGAGATGTAATCTGAAAACTTACGTGAAATCGAAGTGTTCGCCCCAGAACACATTGTCCACGAGAGGTTTTGACGATGTTCGAGCATAAAGAGTTTTGTCCAGACATAATTCACAGTAGTATCTAAAATAGCGAACTACTAATAACATAATTTGTCATAATAACAAACAATAACATCCGTAACGACTAATACAAGAGTCTAGGAGTGTGGAGAAACGTGGTGGACTCAGCTGTAACCGAAATTGCAAAGACGAGAATCTGCCAAACACTCTAGTGAACTTGTGAAAAATTTGGGCACTCTAACGCCAATATTATTTGGGGATGAACTCAGAAATCATTGATTCACCTGTCCACAAAATGAACAAGTGAAGTGAAATGTTTAGCGATGATCGAGATCCCTCACCCATCGCCAACGCTCGATTCGAATTCGATTCGGAAATGTGTATGCAACTTGGATACGCATTTGGACCACGTAATGAAATGAGGGGGTGTGCAGCCCCTGAGGGAGTTTGCCCACCTTCCTTCGGGCCCTATTTATCGGACACCAGAAAATTTACTCAAGTACAATACGCTGCTGGGTTTCGTTGACTTTGGTGGCTTAGAGGTTGATTGTTCACCTGTACGTATAGCAGCGGCACCTCTCACTATTTCTCCATTAAGGCTCCTCTCTTCAACTGAAGCATCGAGGCAGGACAGATATAACACGAAGAGGCAAAAATGGAAAACTGTGGCGACCTACCCGATCAGTATCTTCTGTTTTATAACAGTGTTCTGTATCTTGGTAATGACCTAGCTGGCCCTATTAGCACCATTAGGAAGCATAATACGATGTAACCACTCAACAATAACTGACAGGTTGAATTGAGTTCGATTCTTTCCAGGAAAACGTGCAACCTTTTACTTGGATGGGTTGAATACAGTTGCGCCACTTTCAAAAAATGCCACAGATATTCCCATTCTCGAGGCATTTGTGCTTGATTTCGACGACCATACCCTAGAATTCCATTCGAAAAGAGCTTCCTTCTCACCTTCGTTTCGCTGGAACACCTTTGGCTTCCAAAACCCATAGCTGTAGGGCGTTTTCGACACGACGCTGTGCGTCACGCCGTGGGTTCATCGTACGGCGCAAACTGAAAAACGATAAATAAATGCTCAATTTGTGATCAAGCTCAGTAATAAAGATGGACCAGGAAAATCGGAATATGAACGGATAAGAAGAAAACGGAAAAGCCAACGAGTGAAAACGAACTACGACCACATACAAACACTCCATGGACAACTGACTCCTACCGCAGTCCACCACCACCTCCACCAGCACGAATGACGCTTGATACCCCGATGTCAAACATCAGCACCACCACCAGCAGCAACACCGAATGTTGTTGTCGAGCAGCATAGGTGAGTGTCAGGATGCATAATTAGGTAATACGTCGACCGGCCGACCGGCCAGGTGGTCCAACATCCCAACCAACCGACCGACTGACCGCCCAGTGTGATCGGTTCGGCACACGTTGCACTGACAATTAACCATCTCTCGTCTGGGTATGTGCAGTAGCACAATGCTCTGTTGCTGCTGTTATTACCAGTAGGTTGTCGCTGACCAACATACGCCACCGTATACCCGAATCAGCGAGGTTGCATGACCTCGAAATTTCGTGGAAAACTCCGTTCAGAATCCGACAACACCACCCTGCCCCGCCAACCGTTGCATGTTGTCCATTTTCACACAGCAATTTTTGTACAGAGAGAATATATTTGAGGCGAAAACATGAAAAGTAAAACAGTCCCCAATCGATCTCGCAGCGACCAATTCAGTAGAAATCACGTTGGTATATAAAATAATAGCCAGCACTAACACTTTCCTAGGGCAGGTCACGTTCTTGGCCTATTTCGTTGACCGTAGCCGATACAAGGAGCGACGATAAAGAACTCACCCAGAAATCTCGGGCAAAACAATAATTTACTTCCTCAGGGCTCTTTTCGCCTCATCAAATGACTAAAAATGAAGCAGAAGTCTATGAATGGAAATTACAAAGAGATACAGTCACTCATCTCCTTCTTTTTGAAATCCTTCTGCTCGACAAAAAAGTCGGAAAATTTTTATTAAAAACAAGGGAAGAGCCAACAACTCCGGCCAGTCTGCAAATATTTCCGTCGAAAAAAGGTATACTGAATGTAGGGAATATCGAGACGCCGAAAAACCGGCATACGAGAAAGAAAATAGTAAAATCGCCAATTTACAGAAATTTCGAAGGTAACCTATGGCGGACGTGCTCCATTAATTGACAAGCTCGTTGCTGGCATTTTGTCGTCGTAAATAATATTCAACAGTCTTTCTTCTCTATGTGTGTGTCGATACATTCCTTTATAATTATGAGAGCCGTTTTTATTTATAAGAGGTTGAAGACAATCATACAGCTTTCGGAAACATTTCTACAAGATTCAAAGACGCCTTGCGCTGTGCAACCCGAACACATATAGTTTTCATGAATAATCCTAGCCCTGAAGATGTTTGAAAGACGATAAAAATGTGAATAAAAGCACTAGCTTGCTTAAACAAACTTTCGGATTTTTGCGACTAACTGTCGTTCGTATCCTCTCCTTGAAGCATATCTGATCCTCTAGAACTCCCGTTTTCGAGCTGCGCTTAAGATGCAATAAAAAGCAGCCAAGAATTGAGCAGCATTTGCATTTGAAAAGGTGAGAGAGGAGACTGCTTCAAAAAAATATTGGGAAACGATGCAGAGGGCCGGATTCGGAGATTAACGAAAACCCATAAAAATAGGTCAAAATGAGGAAAACCCGCCTTACAGTGACGGAGCAATTTAGCAGAAGATCCTACCGGTCCAAATACGGTATTCATACCCTTCGGAGCTTTGTCTTTCGTTGAAGAATAAAAAGAATGTAAAAATGTGACTGAACCATGAAAGCCGAAACGGCGATTTGCCGAGGGATGACGAACCTGTTTCGAGGTGGCTAAAAACAACGGGAAAGACTGGATGAGGTAACCGAGTGAGCAGCCGAACACGAGCTAGAAGGCCCATGTTCACAAACAATTATGCCACTGCAAACGATAGAAGCGTGTGTGTGTGTGAGAGACGAGAAAAAAGGGAAGGGAAGAACCAACGAGCAGAAGCTAATGTTATTCAGCGAAACAACGACGGACGTACGAGTCGTCGTCATCCTCAACATAGGTAGACCGAACAAGTGCGGAATTTCGCACGGCAACAATCAGGGGATTTCTCTATAAAAGTCGGCGGCTCTTCGGCCGGTGTGCTCCCGTTTTCCGGTGAATTAACCGCAGAACTACCGGTGTTGATTGGTGTACTATCTCAGCACCACGCAGTGGTGCGAGAGAATTTGGACAGAAGTTTCCTCTTTCAAATAACTCTTACGTAATACAAACAAAGCGAGCAGAGATTGCTCGGTTTGAAATGGGACTTTCCACGGAAGCTCAAGGGTGTTCTAGATATGGGTAAGCACGAACTTGAGGGTACGAAACGAACACCTCCGTCGATGACCACCACGACGGCATCAAAAGACCTTGAAATGTCACATACGCTCACACCGATTCGCAATCGATAGTTAAGGTCGTCCAGTGGAAATTGGACTGACTGACCACCACCAGCCACTACAAAATTCGGATAATTACACAGTACAGGCGACAGAAAAGCCAAAGAATTTAATAACTACCGCTAGAATTCCGATCTGCGACTTCATGAAGAATTTAATCTCTTCGCGAGGAAGAATCCTTGCACAAATCATTTTTCAGTTTCTCCTTGTCATCTCATACCCAGAATCATCAACCATTAAAAGTTTCACCGCTCCTAGAGCAACAAATACAACCGATTTTTCTAGCTCTTCCAAATCGGAGAAATCGCGAATCGACCCAACTTTAGGAGAGCCCGTACTCGCACCCGGTAGAATACTGAGGGAGATAAGCCCAGAACCAGACATTTAAACAAGTAGAAGTCTTGGACTTAGGTAAGATCATTTCTTCGAGTAGTTGTGAATGTACTGCTGCTATAGGACAAGAAGAAAGGAAATCACAGAAACGCGTCAACAGCTACATATTGTTGTCGTGAGTCTGAAATATCGCTTCAAAAGGTGAAGAACTACGTAAGCAATCGTTCTTTCTGTCGATCCGCTTTGAGGAAGAGGAAGAAAAAGAAAGAATGCGATACAATGAGCAGGCATTAAATCACTTGGACAAATGTTTGCCACTTCAAGGCATTCTGCGCAACACTTCCGCAACACAGGTCTGATGGACGAAGAGCGAACATAAAATTATCATCTAAGAAAGAGCAGTGGTTTTTCCTTTTTCGTGGACGATTTTGAAAGTACTGACGAGTTCTTCACCTTTAGGAATGATAACAGTTTTATTGCATGCTGTTGTGCCGAACAAGGTTGGTGAGATGGATCAAAATTTATTTTGGCCTGACGTTTTAACCCTTCTTCAGAGGCCAAAAAGTGGCTCGGAATTTTTTAACCTTATATTATTATTCATCGGCATAGCAGCATCCGAGAAAAATATAACTTCATGTCGAAGTTTTAAGAAGAGAGAACTGGGAAAGTGATAACTGTGTTCGATGCAAGAAGAACTGCATGAGATCTGGAACACTTCCTACCCAATGAAGAACAACAGACACAGATTTTTCGCAAAATCTGCCAGATTTATAGACAGATACTCGCGGTTACCGAATTACCGGTGTGATTTCTAAGAGGTGAATGAAGGAAATTGTTAGAGAAGCACTATAAAGCCCACGAAAACATTTCAAATGCTTTCTCTTCAAACTCCTCATCCAGACCCGGTAACTTACGAGTGAACGGAATTAAACGGCGACTTATAAAAATGTTAACGTATGGCAAACTGCTGCTGGCTGACCAATGAAATGAGATCGAATAACTGGTCCAAATCGGCAACGTCAAGTGCTGTAAATCACAACACGACTATCTACAGGAAACACGTATTAGATCGTGTCTTCACACTAAAAAAGCTGTGTAAATCCGAAGTCTTTCACTTCCCACACGATAAAACCTCACTGATGTCGTCAGAATTGGAATTTTGGAAAAAGAATTCATCAGCAAAGGATTATCAGATAGAATATTCACGAAAAGCACACATCTAAAATAATAAGGTGGAAATTCTGCAAAAAGAACTCTCAGTGCACAGTTTCCACGGATACATCTTTTCTACAAATGAAATGTCAAAAACAGTGTCCACCCAATTCGAAATGCATAATTGGGCAAACAATTCTGTGAATGACAGATTCGGAATTCGTTTAAAATTCACCGCGAGCAGAACAGATTCCACCATTTGTTAAAAATTTGTAAGAGAGAATATTCATCATTAGAACAGTTCTGTTTTACTAGGTTTTGTTACTTGATTCGTTCCGGGCGCTGAATGGGTGGCTGGGTTAGAAACTGTCGTTCTCATTTTTCACGTTACAGGAGCTTTTCCTACCATATAATCACAAAAACCTTTTGCGGACGTCTGTTTTTTGACTAAAAAAGTCATCGATGAAGCAAGAAGCGCTTTGAAGGTGGTATGTAATCTAATACAGCATTTCACAACATACTTGACTTTTTGTGGAGGATTTTTTTAAAAGGATAACTATAAGAACGAAGTAGAGAACAACAAAAGGACAGCTCCAAGGCCTAAAAACATCATAATAGGTCGAAAGCGTGAAGGTTTTCACCTGGAGTTGGGAATCGAATATTATACGAGCAATCTCATTGAAGTTTTGGAATTTTAGTGCCCACACTCGCGGAATAGCACTGATAACAATTTGATCACTAGTTCCTTCCGACAACGAAACAGAGAATCGTAAAATGAATTGTACCAGCCACAGACGGAGAATTCGGATGAGATGAATAGTTCTCAAACAGCTTCAATGCATAATTGACAACAGAACAGAGTGGACAATATGTTCTTAGATGTGTTCTCCCACAAGAATTTCAACACTCATCATTCCGCTTAGATCCTCGACGACACTCAATTGAATTTCGGTGGCTCTTCAGCCGCCAGAAGTGTCGCTGAGTCATATGACACAATTTCAGCCGGTGTACGCACATGAAATGACGATGATGACAGGAGGACGAAACGAAATGAGCCGGACAGAGAGGGGTAAAGGGGTTGAGAGGTGGTGCTGGTGGTGGTGGCGGCGACGACTGAACAAACATCCATCAATGAGACGTCCCGAACTACTCCGTAGATAATGCGTGTCTCTATGTAACTGTGTCTAGTCGGTATGGACCTTGCCAAGACCTAATCCAATCTGCTACGAGCACAGTCTCACCTGACTGACCGCTCTGTGAATCGCATTCGAAAGGTGTCACATTGCCTACGGGGAGGAGACGTTGTTAGTAGATGATCTTTAGGCGAAAGATTCACACCTCTTATCGTTCACATCGCTTGACCTTGCCGTAAATCGAGAAAGCGACGCGTTTACACCAGAACTGGACAGCAACTTGCTATCATTTTGAACCGCCCCATCAACACCAAAGATGGCCAAAAAGAGAAAAAACGGAAACCAGGATGAAGCGATGAATCAGTACAGTGCAAACTTTCTACGGGGCCACCTCGTCGGTTTTGCACAAGTATGTCACTGCAAGTTCTACTTTGTTCCTTCAACAAAAAGCAAAAGAAGTAAAGTGATGACATGAAAGCTCACGGGACACACGAGTAAAGGGAAGAACGACAAAGAACGATCGCACGTGATAGTTATGCCGTCATTGACCAAATTTTTGAGTCCAGCAAATAAAAAACTCTACAAATGAGGCGAACCAAGATAAATTCGTTACAAGATAAGATGACAACTGTTTCAGATGAATTATTTTGGTTTTTTTTTTTGTTCGTTCTCTCAATAGAACCCAGATTTTGAATGTCAGATCTCTGCTCGCTTCGGACCTACCGTACCTTCAGCTGGTTTTCTACGGTTCATTCAACAACGAATTGAATTCTCCATCACTCTCCCCTTCTCTCTTCCTCCTGCATCCCTGCACACGCCATCGTGAACCTGATCCTAACAAGTTCCGTTTTCATCTCTTAATAGCCCGAGGCAACGCTAACAAGATGAGCAAAGCTCTTAGATGAAACGTGACAGGTTTTATCAGTGGGCAGACATCGCACACTAATGAAACATTATAGGAATGCACCCATACAAACTAACAAAAATGGGCAATGGTAGAGAGCGGACGAGGACAGTCAGTGATTTCAATGACCTTGAACAAGTCACTTCTCGAACGTCGACCTATTTCAGAATAGTGACCGACGAAGGTCATCGTGAGCGTGAAAACAGCAAAACAGTAAGTATAGGATTACACTGCCTCATCAATCATCTATTCCCTGAAAAGAGGGTGAGAAGAATCGGATGAAAAAGGAAACGATTAAGGCTCGATGCCAAACGTGCAGTGGACAGATGGCGAACTAGAAGAGGAAAGTATAACCAGCCATAACTGTAGGATTTTTTGTATAAAATTCAACACCGCTGCTTCAGAGAGAAGCTTGGAAAGAATGACCAACCTAGTGGGTATAGTTAAGCATTAGTCGGGTCAGAAAAAGGTGTGGGTGGAGAGGAGTCAAACACACTCGAGACCGGTTTGTCGTATGTATGCAGCCGGAACACATGCACACATACCCTCAACACCCACACGTATACACACATATACACACATGTATACACCACATATACACAGCTACACACGACGGACCACACACACAAATAGCGACATCACGAAAATGACTTCATCAATTTGTCGTAATGGACGTCAAAACGTCGTCAGCGTGGACTTTCCCCAGTAGAGAGCAAACTGACGTACACCATTAGCAGAAGCAAATTTGGCGACAATGGGGATAATCGAGCGAAAGCGGAATTTTAGAATCATCTTCTAGCTTCCCTTCCTATTTTTTTTTCATTTTTGTTGCACAGTCGTAGGAATTGTTTAGTGGTTTATAACCACTTCATCGATCTTTTACACGGTTAGAGGAAAGGTCCGACGTCAACTGGAAAAATATAGAAGCTCAGCTGTTCCCTACCATAGAAAAGGAAACTTGGCAAAACAGTTCAAGGAGAAGGTTTAAAATAGGAAATCAGCAGAGAAAAAAAGAAAGACTTCTAGAAATATGCGAATAAGAAGTGACCGTTGCTTTCAAAATTCCGAGAGCAAGTTTTGTCCGGTGTTTTTTATAACGAAAATTCTCAACAGAAATTAAGTTGAACGTTCCGAAACTGCAGCTGGTGAACCGGAAAAGAGAAGAACAACGTCGGAGATGGATCACACTGCAGTTGACGCCAATCCTGTTGTAGCTCGAAAACACATGCATCATTTCAGCAGTTACATCTTATAAGGGACGGCAGCAGCCAACAGGAACAACTGTTGGGCGGTGGGACGGATGACGTTTTCAGAAATTTTTAAAGAAAACTTCTAAGAAAAATTTTCAACTAGGGAGAACCTTCAAGATTTTACAGAAAAGTACGTGAGCCCTAAAAATACTGAATAAGCAGATGTAGATGTCAAGATGATAGACTAATCCCCAGAGGGGTTCTCTCATGGGACAAAAGCGAAATGCTGTTTTACCGCAAATGATAAACAGCATTTGGTATGGAAGCAATAGCCAAATACCATCGAATTCACAAGTAAAAATACCAAACACCACACAATCATTGGAACTTTTACCTTTCAACGGTAAAAATCTCGGAGGTCTTGTGAGGACTGAAATTTCGGGGAAGGAAAACAACAGCAAAAATCATCGGATACAATAGTCACCAAAAAGTTAGCCTAAAGGGACGAGAAGCTTCTCCCATTACACAATCCCCTCATAAGAATCTTTCTACTGCACAAAAACCAAATAATTCCAAGAAAGCACGCGGGCAGGGAAAGGCAGTTGACAGGAACAGCTGTCGGGGAGTGGGACGGATTATGCTTCCGGAAATTGCTAAAACAAATTTCGTAGAAGTTTTCCACTAGAATGAGAACTCAACAGTCCCGGAGAGCACACTGGTTGGGAAAGTATTGAAATGAAGAACAGAATTAGAAGTCAGGAACATGGACTAAACCTTAAAGGGCCTCTCCCATGGGACAAAAGTGAAATATTGCTATAGCACAGATGACATATAGGTTCAAATAAAGATACTATTTTTACATCTGTTGAAAGCTAACAAGCCGAAACAACTGCAAACAAACGCAGTATTCCGCCGGATAGTCTACAGAGGGAGCTGAAGGAATGGCGCGCACTGTACGACCTGAGAGTCGCTCTTGGAGAAGAAAAAAACAAATGGCGTACAAAGCACCCGACATATTCAAATTCTCAAAGCAATGTACGACAACGACGAGCCTAATGGGTGAACCTGCCAGCAGCCGAGAAAAAAGTTGCGTAAAGTTCCGACTCGGAGACGACCAACCGGCCAATCGTCCCGTCCATTCACTTCACTAACTCACTCACTCAACTAAGCGAGGTAGCATCGGCAGCAAACAGGCTGCAACGGAAAGCGATGGGATGGGGAGGTGAGGGGCATCGCTCTGATCGGCCCTGATTAGTAGTGGATGGAACCGGACCCTTTAGCAAATAGGATAACGGTGGGCTCTCTTTAAGCAGTCGTGAACACATCCACCCACCGCCTCGTCCGTCGCTCATCATTATATCGGCTTTGGACGAGTTTCATCGAGGCCGATCAAATCACTCAACCATGCACTCACCTAATACCTCGCACATTCAGCACAGGTGTCGTCGATAAGAGGCCTCTACCTGGCCATTTACGTGTAAAGCTTGCCTGGTAGGTATGTATAAGAATTTTCAAAATTTCTCAACTACCAACTTTCACAGCGGGAAAACCATTATTTTTCATCTGCGATGGGCTGGGCAATAACTGCAATTGATTTATAAGCTTTATCAACAAAAGTTTAACAGTGGTGACGTCCTAGCCATTGGCCAAATAGTGATATCATAAGTAGTGTGTTTTCTGTATTGTAATGTTTGTTCGCGTTTTCGTATTGTACGGCGCACGTTAAGTGCATGGTAAATAAATAAATAAATCCACCAATGTTGAGCACAAAATAATGCCTGCATAAAATTACAAAAACTCTACAAAACACCTCATGAAAAATTCAGTCCAAGACTATATGTCCAAATCAAAAACTGCGTATACAATTCAATTGTTTCTTTCAAGTGGTAATGGAGTCAGGTGAAGTTCGGTGAATTGGAGAGCCCTATTTACAATGGTAGACCGATTAATCGAGGGATTCTTGGAAAAGAACCGAAGCTCAATTAAGATAAGGAGTTTTGACGGATTTGGTTTCAACTCTTCAAAGTTCACAGGCTGAAAGCATCGCCACATCAAAAAAAATTCAAGGTACCATAGACGATTAACCAGCGTATAGTATTGTACTTCAAAACTAAGAACGGTTCAACTCTTTCCATTAAAGAGAAGATTAACGAGCAAAGGAAAGCAGAAGCGGCAGAAGAAGATGAAGGAGAAAAAGAAGAATGACGAGGAGGTTGTGAAGAAACAAAAAGACTATTCATTTCGAGCCGCTGTTGACTGCAAGTACACCCTTCAGAATCATGCATTGAACAACAATATTATGTCCAGTTAGAGAATGAAATAAAATTAGAAGCGACCACGTCATTTGATGAGTGACTGTTGAGGAGAAAAACCAGAATGAAATGTCGTGCCGTTAAGTGTACTGGATTGGTTTCGCGTGCTCTTCTCACACACTGCCCATAAATTCTTGCTGTCACATCATACGTTCCAGGACAGATGAGATGAGAGTAAAAATAACAGTGGAGAAAAGGGATGAAGAGAAATGCTCTTTCTGTTACTGTACAATTCATTGTTGGCTAGACTTCATTTGTTATCCCTTTCTTCATTTGACTCAATTTAGGACATATGTAGGTGCTTATTCCTTTAGATAACTGTTCTGCCCAGAAAATTCGAATGCGTGTCAATCCCGCGAGAAGCCTTCTTGAGGTTAAATGAGGAATAAATGAGGAATCACAGTAATCTGTAAGGCCACAAACTACCAACTTCCACAGAGGGAATACCCAAAATAAGGATAAGGCATCGGTCTGGAAAAATTCCTTCTGTATCCATTCGAAAAGCCAAATGTTTTCATCGACTTTTCGCTCATGTACAGCCGAAATTCAAAATACCGGCTGCAACAGTCTCTATTTACGCAGAAGGCAGGATTAAACCGTCTAAGGCGTCAAAATTTTTTTAGAATCGGTGTGTTTCGACGGAAAACGACAGGAGCTCGATTATAATATCACTAACGAAGAAAATCTTTGGCAGAAGCTCACTTATAACATCACAAATTCGTACCTTCTATAAATGTTCGTAAATGTAACCAGTACAGGCGAAAAGGTAAACTGTAAAATAATCAAGGAGACATCTAAAGCACTAGGAGAAGGACATAGAACAAGAACTGTCGGGGAAAGGATCAATGTGTGAGAAAAAACGGAATCTTTGGAGAGGAAGTATGGCCGAATAGCTATCCAGATGAACGGGTACGGGTGCTACCAGAAAAATGTCTCAAATATACCACGCAGTTATATGGTAACAGTAGCGGACCTAATCCTAATCCCAAACATCAACTCAGCCAAGTACAAACAGCGCTATCCAACAGCAACAACTCCAGGATATGGTATGGTGGAATGGAGATATCAAGCAGCGGTAAAAGTGGGAAGATCTGAGCGGACGCCGAATTAAGAGGAGCGGTAGCAGAACATCATAAACTCCGTTTACGACGACTTCTCAGCAATTCTCGAATCGCATTCGGAACAACGACGCCTTCAAAAACAACATGAAAGACAAAACCGCCATGGGAAAACGTCTCCAGAGACCTCCGAGAGTGTGTGTGTGTGCGTGTGTGTTGATGCTGCTGGTGCTCGATTGCTGTACAG